>SRSE01000084.1:140000-746384 GCA_005024645.1 Planiliza haematocheilus | reverse complement strand
ACTCTGACTCTGTTTCTCTGACTCTGTACTCTGACTCTGACTCTGACTCTGTACTCTGACTCTAACTCTGACTCCGACTAACTCTGACTCTGTTCTCTGACTCTTACTTTGTTCTCTAATTCTGACTGTGACTCTCTTCTCTGACTCTGTTCTCTGACTCTGACTCTGTTCTCTGACTCTTTTTCTGACCCTGACTATGACTCTGACTCTCGACTTTGACTCTGACTCTGTTCTCTGACTCTGTTCTCTGACTGTGTCCTCTGACTCTGACTCTCGACTTTGACTCTGACTCTGTTCTCTGACTCTGTTCTCTGACTCTGACTCTATTCTCTGACTCTGTTCTCTGACTCTGACTCTGTTCTCTGACTCTGACTCTGACTCTGGTTCTCTGACTCTGTACTCTGTACTCTGACTCTAACTCTGACTCCGACTAACTCTGACTCTGTTCTCTGACTCTTACTTTGTTCTCTAATTCTGACTCTGACTCTCTTCTCTGACTCTGTTCTCTGACTCTGACTGTTGTTTGACTCTGACTCTGGTTCTCTGACTCTGTACTCTGACTCTGACTCTAACTCTGACTCCGACTAACTCTGACTCTGTTCTCTGACTCTTACTTTGTTCTCTAATTCTGACTGTGACTCTCTTCTCTGACTCTGTTCTCTGACTCTGACTCTGTTCTCTGACTCTTTTTCTGACCCTGACTATGACTCTGTGCTCTGGACTTTGACTCTGTTCTCTGACTCTCGACTTTGACTCTGACTCTGACTCTGTTCTCTGACTCTGTTCTCTGACACTGTCCTCTGACTCTGACTCTCGACTTTGACTCTGACTCTGACTCTGACTCTGTTCTCTGACTCTGACTCTATTCTCTGACTCTGTTCTCTGACTCTGACTCTGACTCTGACTCTGTTCTCTGACTCTGACTGTTCTCTGACTCTGACTCTGGTTCTCTGACTCTGTACTCTGTACTCTGACTCTAACTCTGACTCCGACTAACTCTGACTCTCTTCTCTGACTCTTACTTTGTTCTCTAACTCTGACTCCGACTAACTCTGACTCTGTTCTCTGACTCTTACTTTGTTCTCTAATTCTGACTCTGTTCTCTGACTCTGAGTCTCTGACTCTGTTCTCTGACTCTGACTGTTGTCTGACTCTGACTCTGGTTCTCTGACTCTGTATTCTGACTCTGACTCTGACTCTGTACTCTGACTCTAACTCTGACTCCGACTAACTCTGACTCTCTTCTCTGACTCTTACTTTGTTCTCTAATTCTGACTCTGACTCTCTTCTCTGACTCTATTCTCTGACTCTGTTCTCTGACTCTGACTCTGACTCTGTTCTCTGACTCTGACTGTTATCTGACTCTAACTCTGGTTCTCTGACTCTGTACTCTGACTCTGACTCTGACTCTAACTCTGACTCCGACTAACTCTGACTCTGTTCTCTGACTCTTACCTTGTTATCTTATTCTGACTCTGACTCTGTTCTCTGACTCTGTTCTCTGACTCTGTTCTCTGACTCTGTGCTCTGACTCTGACTCTGTTCTCTGACTCTTTTTCTGACCCTGACTATGACTCTGACTCTGTTCTCTGACTCTGACTCTGTTCTCTGACTCTGTTCTCTGACTCTGACTCTGTTCTCTGGCTCTGTTCTCTGACTCTGACTCTGTTCTCTGACTCTGACTGTTCTCTGACTCTGACTCTGGTTCTCTGACTCTGTACTCTGACTCTAACTCTGACTCCGACTAACTCTGACTCTGTTCTCTGACTCTTACTTTGTTCTCTAATTCTGACTCTGACTCTCTTCTCTGACTCTGTTCTCTGACTCTGTCCTCTGACTCTGACTCTGACCCTGACTCTGACTCTGACTCTGTTCTCTGACCCTGACTATGTTCTTTGACTCTGACTCTGTCCTCTGACTGTTTCTGACCCTGACTCTGTTCTCTGACTCTGACTCTGTTCTCTGACTCTGACTCTATTCTCTGACTCTGTTCTCTGACTCTGTTCTCTCACTCTATTCTCTGACTCTGTCCTCTGACTCTGTTCTCTGACTCTGTACTCTGTACTCTGACTCCGACTAACTCTGACTCTGTTCTCTAATTCTGACTCTGACTCTGTTCTCTGACTCTGTGCTCTGACTCTGTTCTCTGACTCTGTTCTCTGACTCTGTTCTCTGACCCTGACTATTACTCTGACTCTGTTCTCTGACTCTGTACTCTGTACTCTGACTCCGACTAACTCTGACTCTGTTCTCTAATTCTGACTCTGACTCTGTTCTCTGACTCTGTTCTCTGACTCTGTGCTCTGACTCTGTGCTCTGACTCTGTTCTCTGACTCTGTTCTCTGACTCAAACTAACTCCGACTCTGTTCTCTGACTCTGTTCTCTGACTCTGTTCTCTGACTCTGTTTCTGACCCTGACTCTGACTCTGACTCTGTTCTCTGACTCTGTTTCTGACCCTGACTCTGACTTTGTTCTCTGTTTCTGACTCTGTTCTTTAACTCTGACTCTGTTCTCTGACTCTGACTCTGTTCTCTGACTCTGACTCTGGACTTTGACTCTGACACTATTCTCTGACTCTGTTCTCTGACTCTGACTCTGTTCTCTGACTCTGTACTTTGACTCTGTTCTTTGACTCTGACTCTGTTCTCTGACTCTGACTCTGGTTCTCTGACTCTGTACTCTGACTCTGACTCTCTTCTCTGACTTACTCTGTTCTCTGACTCTCTTATCTGACTCCGACTCTGTTGTCTGACTCTGTTCTCTGTCTCTGACTCTAACTCTGACTCTGTTCTGACTGTGACTCTAGCTCTGACTCTGTTCTCTGACTCTGACTCTGTTCTCTGACTCTGTTCTCTGACTCAAACTAACTCCGACTCTGTTCTCTGACTCTGTTCTCTGACTCTGTTTCTGACCCTGACTCTGACTCTGTTCTCTGACTCTGTTTCTGACCCTGACTCTGACTCTGTTCTCTGTTTCTGACTCTGTTCTTTAACTCTGACTCTGTTCTCTGACTCTGACTCTGGACTTTGACTCTGTTCTCTGACTCTGACTCTATTCTCTGACTCTGTTCTCTGACTCTGACTCTGTTCTCTGACTCTGTACTTTGACTCTGTTCTTTGACTCTGACTCTGTTCTCTGACTCTGACTCTGGTTCTCTGACTCTGTACTCTGACTCTGACTCTGTACTTTGACTCTGTTCTCTGACTCTTACTTTGTTCTCTAACTCTGACTCTGACTCTGACTCTCTTCTCTGACTCTGTTCTCTGACTCTGTGCTCTGACTCTGACTCTGTTCTCTGACTCTCTTATCTGACTCTGACTCTGACTCTGGACTCTGACTCTGTTCTCTGACTCTGTTCTCTGACTCAAACTAACTCTGAGTCTGTTCTCTGACTCTGACTCTGACTCTGTTCTCTGACTCTGTTTTCTGACTCTGTTCTCTGACTCTGTTTCTGACCCTGACTCTGACTCTGACTCTGAGTCTGTTCTCTGACCCTGACTATGTTCTTTTACTCTGACTGTGTTCTCTGACTCTGTTTCTGACCCTGACTCTGCTCTCTGACTCTGACTCTGTTCTCTGACTCTGACTCTGACTCTATTCTCTGACTCTGTTCTCTGACTCTGACTCTGTTCTCTGACTCTGTTCTTTGACTCTGACTCTGTTCTCTGACTCTGACTCTGGTTCTCTGACTCTGTACTCTGACTCTGACTCTCTTCTCTGACTTACTCTGTTCTCTGACTCTCTTATCTGACTCCGACTCTGTTGTCTGACTCTGTTCTCTGTCTCTGACTCTAACTCTGACTCTGTTCTGACTGTGACTCTAGCTCTGACTCTGTTCTCTGACTCTGACTCTGTTCTCTGACTCTGTTCTCTGACTCAAACTAACTCCGACTCTGTTCTCTGACTCTGTTCTCTGACTCTGTTTCTGACCCTGACTCTGACTCTGACTCTGTTCTCTGACTCTGTTTCTGACCCTGACTCTGACTCTGTTCTCTGTTTCTGACTCTGTTCTTTGACTCTGACTCTGGACTTTGACTCTGTTCTCTGACTCTGACTCTATTCTCTGACTCTGTTCTCTGACTCTGACTCTGTTCTCTGACTCTGTACTTTGACTCTGTTCTTTGACTCTGACTCTGTTCTCTGACTCTGACTCTGGTTCTCTGACTCTGTACTCTGACTCTGACTCTGTACTTTGACTCTGTTCTCTGACTCTTACTTTGTTCTCTAACTCTGACTCTGACTCTGACTCTCTTCTCTGACTCTGTTCTCTGACTCTGTGCTCTGACTCTGTTCTCTGACTCTCTTATCTGACTCTGACTCTGACTCTGGACTCTGACTCTGTTCTCTGACTCTGTTCTCTGACTCAAACTAACTCTGAGTCTGTTCTCTGACTCTGACTCTGACTCTGTTCTCTGACTCTGTTCTCTGACTCTGTTTTCTGACTCTGTTCTCTGACTCTGTTTCTGACCCTGACTCTGACTCTGACTCTGAGTCTGTTCTCTGACCCTGACTATGTTCTTTTACGCTGACTGTGTTCTCTGACTCTGTTTCTGACCCTGACTCTGCTCTCTGACTCTGACTCTGTTCTTTAACTCTGACTCTGACTCTGTTCTCTGACTCTGACTCTGTTCTCTGACTCTGACTCTGACTCTGGACTTTGACTCTGTTCTCTGACTCTCGACTTTGACTCTGACTCTGTTCTCTGACTCTGTTCTCTGACTCTGTTCTCTGACTCTGTTCTCTGACTCTGTTCTCTGACTCTGATCTCTTCCTCTGACTGTTGTCTGACTCTGACTCTGACTCTGGTTCTCTGACTCTGTACTCTGACTCTGACTCTGACTCTGTACTCTGACTCTAACTCTGACTCCGACTAACTCTGACTCTGTTCTCTGACTCTTACTTTGTTCTCTAATTCTGACTCTGACTCTGTTCTCTGACTCTGTTCTCTGACTCTGTTCTCTGTTGTCTGACTCTGACTGTTGTCTGACTCTGACTCTGGTACTCTGACTCTGACTCTGTACTCTGACTCTAACTCTGACTCCGACTAACTCTGACTCTGTTCTCTGACTCTTACTTTGTTCTCTAATTCTGTTCTCTGACTCTGTTCTCTGACTCTGTTCTCTGACTCTGTTCTCTGACTCTGTTCTCTGACTCTGTTCTCTGTTCTCTGACTCTGACTCTTACTCTGACTCTGTTCTCTGACTCTGACTGTTGTCTGACTCTGACTCTGGTTCTCTGACTCTGACTCTGTACTCTGACTCTAACTCTGACTCTTACTTTGTTCTCTAATTCTGACTCTGACTCTCTTCTCTGACTCTGTTCTCTGACTCTGTGCTCTGACTCTGACTCTGTTCTGTGACTCTTTTTCTGACCCTGACTATGACTCTGACTCTGTTCTTTGACTCTGTTCTTTGACTCTGACTCTGACTCTGTTCTCTGACTCTGACTCTCTTCTCTGACTGACTCTGTTGTCTGACTCTCTTATCTGACTCCGACTCTGTTGTCTGACTCTGTTCTCTGTCTCTGACTCTTACTCTGACTCTGTTCTGACTGTGACTCTAGCTCTGACTCTATTCTCTGACTCTGTTCTCTGACTCTGTTCTGACTGTGACTCTAGCTCTGACTCTGACTCTGTTCTCTGACTCTAACACTGACTCTGTTCTCTGACTCTGACTCTGTTCTCTGACTCTGTTCTTTGACGTGTTCTTTGACTCTGTTCTGACTGTGACTCTAGCTCTGACTCTGTTCTCTGACTCTGACTCTGTTCTCTGACTCTGTTCTTTGACACTTGTTGGAGACTATGACGTCTCGTTCTCACACATCGTCTTCATCGTCTTCATTGTCTCCAGCCTTTCTCTGAACTTGTTCGTAAAGCTGAATTTAACTTGACGATGGATTTAATCCTCCAGATTAAACATTAATTCCCTCTGGAGGCCGTTGACCTCGTTGGTCCAGGTTTTCAAAGATGTTCTTGATTCCCTGTTTGCTTTGATTCCAACAGAACCATGAGTTTATGTTGTGGAGTCAGAGATGTTTGTCTGTCTCAGTCTCAGACCTCCTTGATCTCCTTTGGTCTTTCCCAGAATGGATTTAAAACTTTGAAGACTTCCAGAGATGATGATGATGCAGCTCATGATGTAGAATGAAAAACTAACTGTTGTTTTATTTATGAATATTTCTTTTTCTTCTTCCTCCATCTTCAGTCACAGTTTATGGAAACACAGAAATACTTTGAGCAGAACACAAACAGAGTCCTGACTGAGCTGGCTCTCAGATGAAACCTCTTAAATTCATACGTGTCCCGGCTCATGAACAACTTAATGGGATTAAACGGCTAGCTGTTCATCACCACTGACATTTAGACCGTTTTCACAGAGTCCTCCTCCTCCTCCATCCGTCCTGCATGTGCCTGACCGACTGCCTGTCCATTCATTCAACCCTCCACTCATGAATCGTAACCCTCCAGTGAAAAGGCATCAGAACAATCTGCAGAACAAAGGCGTGCAGACAGAGCAGGAGCTGGTGTTGGCTGCAGCTGCAGAGCCGCTCAGCTCCTCAACCTTCAGCTCTTGTTGTGCAGTGCTGCCGTCAGTGTCTCCTCCCTCCTCCCAAAGAAAACAGTCACTAAAGTCTCATTTGTTGCCTCTTCTCCGTGGCGGGCCCTTGTGTGTGGATTAACAGGATTATGAGGGCTTAATTGAGTGTGCTAATTGATGGCACGGTGAACGGGCTTGTATGGCGCTGAGGGGCAGATGTGCTGTGAAACCCCTGGCTCTTTCTAAAGAATACAGATCAGCCTGGGACGGGTCTATTCTCTGTTCTCTCTCTAACACTCAATGATCTCTTTCACACGGCGAGCGGGGGGCCGAGCAAACAGATGGTCTCCTCGCTGAGAGCTGCCGTCCCTTCAGCTCACAATCAGCGTGCAGCGACCGACGGCCTCTTTATCGGCTATTCATGACGCACAGGAACAATGGATCAGAGCCAGAGCAGAGGTTTGGCCTCAGAGCCGGGGACGCGTCCGTCCTAACCGAAGAGACGGGAGAAAGGAAACCGTGGAGGGCGTGTTCACCTGGAGGAGGAGGAGGAGGAGGAAGAGGAGGGGGCACCGTCTGTCCAAGAGTCAAGAAGAATGAAATCCTCCATGACTGACCATAGCTTCACCCAGAGGGACAAAGAATTTAGGAAAACATTGTCAACATTTTAGAAGGAGAAACATTTAATGTTTCGCTGTGATTGGTCGACCCAAGGCTAGCTGTGGTTGCTAGGTAATGTCATGATGAAGAACAACAAAGTGACCTTTAACCCTCTGGAGTCGATGGACGCACCGATGCGTCCTCATCACGTGATTTAAGACGACGTAGCAGCTGGACACAGTCTCACTGAGTCTCTGTTTAAACCCGTGTAGAAAGAAGAGACGTCAAACTATGAAACGGTTTTAAACTGTGGAGGAAGTAAAAGATGAGAGGAGATCACTAACACGTAGAGAGCACCAGCCTTCATCACGAGCTGAAAGAGCAACGAGAAACGATGTGGGACAGACGCTGTCTCTATGGAGACAAGACACCTGTAGGCCTCAGGGGGTTAGCTGGAGACGTCCCTCTCTGGTCCTAAATGTCCTAGAGTTGGTCTCCTGTGTCTTCCTAAAGTCTGTCCTTGTCTTCCTTGTCTTCTCCTAGAGTTGGTCTCCTGTGTCTTCCTAAAGTCTGTCCTTGTCTTCCATGTCTTCTCCTAGAGTTGGTCTCCCGTGTCTTCCTAAAGTCTGTCTTTGTCTTCTCCTAGAGTTGGTCTCCTGTGTCTTCCTAAAGTCTGTCCTTGTCTTCCTTGTCTTCTCCTAGAGTTGGTCTCCTGTGTCTTCCTAAAGTCTGTCCTTGTCTTCTCCTAGAGTTGGTCTCCTGTGTCTTCCTAAAGTCTGTCCTTGTCTTCCTTGTCTTCTCCTAGAGTTGGTCTCCTGTGTCTTCCTAAAGTCTGTCCTTGTCTTCCTTGTCTTCTCCTAGAGTTGGTCTCCTGTGTCTTCCTAAAGTCTGTCTTGTCTTTCTTGTCTTCTCCTAGAGTTGGTCTCCTGTGTCTTCCTAAAGTCTGTCCTTGTCTTCCTTGTCTTCTCCTAGAGTTGGTCTCCTGTGTCTGTTGTTGTTTGTCTGCAGTCTTTGACTGATGGATGATGATCAGCTACTACCACCTCACCACACAGGAGCTGATTGACCTCCGCATGTCTCACACCTAGACGTCCATGTGTCTCTGAGAAACAACAGTTTTATGTAATAATCTGTTTCACTGATTCTCATCTGAACCAGTTCAGTCGTTCTAGATTCTCTCTGCTCCAAGAGACTCTGTTACAGCAGCAGCAAAGGTCCAGGGTGATGGAGGGCTGGGTGTCTGGGGGCTGGATGGAGGGCTGGGTGGAGGGTGGATGGAGGGCTGGATGGAGGGCTGGGTGTCTGGGGGCTGGGTGTCTGGGGGCTGGATGGGTTCTATTAGCTCATGAATGTAAGGGCCCGTATTATAGCGGCCCCCTCACCTCTATTGTCTATGAGCAGGGACTGATGGGATGAATGCCACCTGTCACAGAACAGAGAGAACAGGATTATCCAGCGTGGATAATAACTATTTACTGCTGTGGTCTTGTTAGACACTGCTAATTGACTTTTAGGGACCCCAGGGGCCCCGGGGGCCACAGGATGAGAGACAGAGAGGAACAAAGGCTTTAGCACTAAGTCTGTGTGTGTTACTGTGCAGAGATGAACTGACCAGCTCAGATTATATCCAGCATCTGTGTCTGCAGGTCTACGAGGGTTTGCTCCTCCTCTCTGAAGCTGTGTCAGTGTCTTCATTACGTTAACGAGTCACATCTGAGCAGGTGAAGACGTCTCACCTGTCACCGTCTGCTTAGATTAAAGCTCAACGGTTTCATGTCCAGGATCCGTTCATGAAGGTTTGTTTTCTGATCATCAGCTGATCTCATCATCGTTGTACCTCACATACTCCAGCATCGTCTTCATCTCAGGATGAAACTGTTCCTGACTTAGACTCTTATAAACCTGTTCATTCTGTCCTGGACTGACGTGTCCCGCTGCATTCAGGGTCCACAGAGGTTAGCGTTAGCATCAGTGTTAGCTCAGCTCAGTCTGCTTTAGTATCTGCTCTGGTTTAATATTATTCAGATTATTATTTCTGCTCTCTGGTTTTTAGTTTAAGCTCTACACACAGAGACCTCTGTCCTGTAGCGCCCTCTGCTGTTCAGTTATTCACACTGCACCATGTGTCCAGATATCTGTCCAGTCTGTTTAACTGATGATGCCGTCATGGTTTATTAAAAACAGATAAAAACTCATTTACACGTTTTCTTTACACTTTATCTGCGTTTGAGTTTAAAAAATAAACAATAAACTAAACCAACAGTGGAACAGATTAAACATCTGAGCATTTAACCCTGAATGTCCTGAGTGTCCACAGAGGACAGAGGAACGGCCACAGAGAGAGACAGCAGCTCCACCTGCAGGCTGAGGCGCTTCATTACAGCAGGACGTCCCGTCCCAGCCTCAGGAGGACGCGCTCCCTGCAGCAGGTTCTTCCTCAGACAGCTTTGTGGTACGGTAGCTTCCTACGATCCTTCCCTGCGTTCCTCTTCCTCTTCTTGCTCAGGAAGTTCTCCAGCTTACCGCTCTTCTTCAGCTCCTGGTATTTATCAGCCAACAGCAGCTTCTTCTTCTCAGCTGGAGGAGAGAGAGTAAAACATTCAGCACACACTGGTCTGGACGGACAGATGGACAGGCTGGGGTCTCGCTCTCTCGTCGTCTGAACTTACATTTCTTGAGGAAGTAGGGCTGTGCCCCCTGAGCGGCTCTCTCTCTCTGCTCTCTCTTCAGCATCAGCTCTCTCTCTCTCTGCTGCTCTCGGTTCTTCTTCGCTCGCTCCTGGTTTTCCTGCAGAGTCCACGTTAACAAGCTGACATTAACCAGGGAATCAAACCGAAACCCACCGTGACTCCTGGGGCTCAGCCCAGGTCTAGTTTGACCTGGGCGCCTCAGGTGTCGTAGGGTCAGAGGTCGTCTCTGATCTTTAACTTGTGTCAATCAGTCGTAGTTTATAAAGTAAGAAGACGACGCGTAAAGATGTTAAAAACTCAGTGACTGAGTCTTCCTCTCATTACAAATGTCCCAACCCGTCCCGTGTCCAGGGTCCCGAAGGACGTCAGCAGAATCAGAGTCCACCAGACTTCACCTGAGACAAACCACGTCCTGAAGAGACATGAACCGTGGGACTGAAAGGGTTCTGTAACCATGGTGACCGTGTCCAAGCCTGAGAAGACACCAAACATGACGCATTAAAGTCAGACTCACCATCCTCTTCAGCAGGAACTCCAGCTTCTCCTTCCTCTTGTTGTCCTTCTTCGTCCTCTTCAGCTGCTTCTGGACGATCTGATCAGACGACAAGTGGTTCAGTCAGACTGAGATGCTGGGGGGGGGGGGGATTCAGGGGCCACATTCAGGGGCCACATTCAGGGGCCACATTCAGGGGCCACATTCAGGGGCCACATTCAGGGGCCACATTCATTCAGGGGCCACATTCAGCTCAATCTGATCTCAGCCAATAAAACAACGGCTCCAAATGTTTCCCAAAAACAAAAGGACACACGAAAAAACAAGAACACAATGAAAACTGACTGAATCACGTCAGCTGTTGAGTTCTAACCAGTAGCGCCCCCTGGTGGACAGACTGTGTCCTCGTCGCGGCCTCACCTCTTTCTCTCTGTGCTTGATGTCGTCTATAAACTTGTACGTCTTCTCAAAGATCTCTGGTTTGTATTCTCCTGAAAGGTCATCAAATCGAGGATCTCTCAGCGTCTGGAAGACAAAGAGAGTCACGTCGTCGTACGTTTGTCGCCATGGTTACAGCTCTGCAGCGTTTTCTTCACTCACGGGTTTTTTGACGGGGACGACTTGACGGAGGAACGGCACCGGTTTCTTGGCTGAGACCTCCATCGGCCTGAAAACACAAACGCACTGTGTGAAGCCTGAGACAGTTAAAGGACGGGACGTCTCTGAGCAGGACATCTCTGAGCAGAGGACGTCTCTGAGCAGAGGACGTCTCTGAGCAGAGGACGTCTCTCTCTGAGCAGGACGTCTCTCTCTGAGCAGAGGACGTCTCTGACCAGGAAGTCTCTGAGCAGGACGTCTGTCTTCACCTGTTCTTGTTGAGTCGTCTCTTCTTGCTGGGCTCTCGTCTCTTGTCGTCTCCGTAGGCGAACTCATTGTAAACTTTAGTTCCTACTTTGTTCTGCAGCTTCATGATGTCCTCAAAGGACATGTTGGACAGCTCTGAGACGGACAGAGGACACATTAGCGTTATAAACCAGTGCAGTATCAGTGTTGGACCTTCTCACTGATTAATGGATTTATAATGAACAACCTTTTTTAATGTCTTCTTTTGTCTGGATCTCACTGCTACCACCAGCTGCTTCTGGGTCTTCATCACCATCATCATCATCATCATCATCATCATCCTCAGAGGCTTCACTGTTTCCATCCTCTTCTTCATCTCCCTCTTCACCATCATCAGAGTCTTCCTCATCTCCTCCTCATCTTCCTCTTCTTGATCACCACCATCAGACTCGTCCTCCTCGTCGTCCTCCTCCTCCTCCTCCTCCCCTCCAGGACACCGCCCTCCCATGCCTCCTCTCTCAGTGATCAGAGCAAAGTTCTTCTCCACATCAGAGTCTTCTTCATCGCTACTGCTCGCCATGTTGTCTTTACCTTTAAAATAAGACAAATCTGAAGATTAATGATGAATGTGGAGGTGATTTATATCAACCTAACATCCTACCTGCAGAGCGTGCAGCAGTTTATATCCAGAGACACATTTATTCTGAACAGACAGAGCGTCGTGTTACATCACAATATTTTTAAAACAAGAAAAGAATTTCAATAAAAACTTGTATTTTGTTTAATCTCATCCTCCAGTCCAGTGGGTGGCGCTGATGCACCTTTAAGATGGTTTGACGGCCATTATAAAAACCAACGAAGAAGAAGACTGATTTATTTTTATTTGTTTCTATTTAATAGTTTATGGTATTTTACCTTACCTGACAACATTCAGATTCATCTAAACTGTTTATCTTAAGTCCATCTCTTCTTCGGCACATTCATATTCACATTCATATTTTCTAATAAACGTTCATTTATCTGGAGCTAGTAAGCTAGCACGCTAGTAGCATTATGCTAGCTAATAATCGGTGCAGGATTTACCTCAAACTTTATATTTCTGATGAAAGTTTAAACACATATCATATCTAGGGGTGTCGATGTATTGCTGGTAAATCTCCTCAGACATTTAAGCCTAACGTTTTACTCTGACATCGTTCTCACGTGGAGCACAGCGTTCTTAACCAAACTCCATACAAAAATAACACAATTAAGTAGGTTTCTGGCTTTTTGACAAGTATAAATACAGGGTAAGATTTGAGACTAAACAGTTTTGGTATCGATTAAATCTGTCCTTTTATTCGGTCTACGCTGAGTGGAGACAATATCAGTGTATCTCTGATAGTTTGCTCTCATAGTTTCACCAACAGTGTTTTAGGCATGTCAACAAACTGATTCAGCTCCTGTTTGGTGAATGTTTTCTTTTCTTGTGGATAATTAATGCCGAATTATCATCTTAACGTCAGAAAAGTCAAATCACTAAAACGGTGAGTTTTACTATTAATATTTCTTTCCTGAGAAACAAATGCATTGTAAACAGTTAGATTTTCCTACTGAGTTTGGTCCGATGGTCTCCTTAAAGCAGATGTTCTAACCCTGTCAGGACGTATTCCTTAAAGCTTTGTTAGTTTACACTCTTTAATAGTTTAGATAAAATAAGTTCTAACGTACCTGGGTGTTTTTAGAGTCCTGTTTTAGCTCGATTATCCACGTGTCGGAAACAAATTGTCCCCCCACACAGTGCACTTCCGCTTTCAAAATAAAAGTAAGAAAATCTAGAGATTATATAGATTATAGATTAGATTGAAACCAGATTTGTTAACATTTCTTTTTAACTGGAGCAGTTTGAACTTTCCAAATTATGATGAGAATTGTATGTATGTATTATTATTATTTTGTATTTTCCTTGTGACAGTCTGAAGAGTCAGTTCAGATTTACATGTATTTATTTTGCCATTTCTTTTGTTTGTTTCACAATGAAGTCGTTATAAAACTTCCAGTGGAGCTTTGCTTTGTTGTGTCCAAATTAAACCGATCCCCTCAGTGTGACCGTGTAAACCACAGAACCACTGTATAAATAAATACATAAATGAATAAATAAATAAATAAATAAATAAATATCTTTATCGAGTCTGAGGTGTAAACAGATGAATGTCCTCACAGCATGAGGAAAACCAGCCGCAGAGACACAGGAGGAACGAGGAGGAGTTTGTTCTCGTTGCTAGGAGACGGAGGTGAAGAGCAGCATCAAGCTGGAGACAATGAACCGGAACATACGTAAACTCTCCTTCAAAGTAAAATCATGGTCGCTAAATTTGTTTTTACTGGAACAATATAATCAGGGGCGGATCTAGGATCCTAGGAGATCAGGGGCTTAGCCCTTACGGTGCAGATACCGATTAATTTTTTACATCTTTTTTTGGTGCACACAAAACTACAATTTGTTGTACTTCAACCTGGAACATCAGCACGCTTTGCAGCGGCTGTTGCCGGTGTCGATGGTGGTGAAGCTGTCCGCTTTTTGAAAAAGCTTCTGATGTCCATTGATGCGAAGCGATATCCGATGCTGTTTCAAATTTGCCGCGGGGGCGCTCGATTCGGGGACGCTGGCACCAACGAGATCGAGAAACACTTCTTCTTCTGGACAGGTAGGCTACAGGCTGCTTTCCTGCGCATGCTGCCACTCTGGTGAATTCCGGTACTGCATTTTATACTCAGCCCAGCGCAGATGCGAGATCCGGGGCTCTTCAGAAAACATCCGGGGCTTGAGCCCCAGGAGCCACCCCCTAGATCCGCCACTGAATATAATTATGATAAAACTTTCCAACTAAACTACCTTTATTATTTTAGTTCATGGTTTTAACATATTTAATCTTTTTTAATGCTTCATTTCTCTTTTACAGCCTGTCAATGTCTTTGGTAAGTTTGGAATTAGTATTTAGATAGATAGATAGATAGATAGATAGATAGATAGATAGATAGATAGATAGATAGATAGATAACATAAAAAATAAATTAGTTGAATGAAATTGAAGTTATTGCGGAAGTATTGCTGCTAGTGGAGCTTTTATTGTGAAAAGTCCGAGCGGAAGCGCGTCTCTCAGCAGCAGAGCTGCACTAATGAGCGGCGTGTGTTGATTGAATGGTCCGAAGCAGACTCAGTCACACTGATCCTGGACGTTGATGAGGATTTTGGGCCCAGCAGGAGAAACCAGCTCCTCCTCCTCCTCCTCCTCCTCCTCCTCCTCTTCCTCCTCCTCCTCCTCCTCCTCTCAGACCGCTGCCGGTTTCTTTCCTAAACGCTGTTTCCCTGCATCGTGCAGCGGAGCCTTTCTGTGAAACCACCGTTTTATTTCCTCCAGAGGGACCGGACAGCATCAGAGTCTAGAGAGAAAACCTCTGGTTCTCTGCAACAGGTCTAGGATCGTTAGAGCCTTCATCCTCATCCTCATCCTCATCCTCATCCTCATCCTCAGTAGTAATGGACGTGGAGGTCTGATGCTTTAACGCGTTCAGCTGCAGAGTGGATGCGACAGAGAGGAGACCTGGAAACATGATGCCGGTGAGAAGCTGCTGAATGAACAGACTGATCAGTTTATGATTCATCTGGTTATTAACTCACCTCCACCTGCTCAGACACAGACACACCGAGAATCTACACAATAACCTTCATGTGATTCATCTGAATTAGTTTTATTTAGTGTGAGACACATTTCTGTTGAAGCAGCTGAACGTTGATTATATCCTGTAGTTTATAAACTAAATCTGACCATAATGACACGTATTAAATCAAGGCTTTGTCCTACAGATAATAGTTACTAGGCAGGTTTATTTCTGAGAGTATCTGACTGTGTTTCACTTCATTATGTTAATTATCTTTATTTTAACTTGTTATTTAGTTTTTCTTCCTGGTTCTTAGTTTGAAGCTTATGATGAGACCAGGTCTGAAGGTTTTAGATGAACACAGATCCTTCTCAACACATGATGATCTAATGTCTCTGCTTTAATAACTGAGAGTGAGTGAGCTCTGTGTTAGCGTAGCCTGACTTTAAAAGCTCATGTACTGGTTTAGTCAAACATTAACACACATTAAGCTGCTGGCTCTTTATGCTAAGCTAACCAGCTAACCAGAGACTAGCCTAACCCAAAGCTGAGTACTTTAAGTTCCTCCTCATCATCCAGTGAGTTTCCTCATTTCTAAGAACGTTTGTTTCATCAGAGGGAAGTGTTGTGTATGTTATCAGTGAGAACAGCTGATCAGAGCTCAGGGCTGTTAATAAAAGATGGACGCCACCTCTGGACGTGTGGCTGGTGTCTAGAGACGCTGAGACGAGCCAGCAGGGATCTGATCTGGACGGGGGACAAATGTCTTCTGTCAAACATCACAAAGAGACACAGCTCCTCTAAAGTGAAGCCAAAGCAGCTAGAGCTCCCCCTGGTGTCTGGCTGCAGTATAGGTCATAGGCTCCACCCCCTCCATGTTAGTGGGCGGGGCTAAAACACTAGAATACAGGTCATATAAATGGTTTCTGTTGTTTTAGGTTGTTAATATAACGATGATGAATGTTCAAGAACATTTCTCTGAGACGTTTAGTTTTAGTTATTGATGCTATGCTAACCATCGCTAATAAAGACACATTTATGTTGTTTTAAAACTAATTACAAGTAAGTTTTAGCTCGACAACGTTTTCTTCTTCTCCTGCCACATAGTGAATGTCTAACTCCATCACCTCCACCCTGATGGAGTCGTCTTCAGTAAACACCATGTGATCTGAGACAGAACCCCAGAGGACATGTGGGCGGGGCCTCATAAGATGGCCCCGCCCACATCCCTGGGGTACTAGAGTCAGTTTGATGGACTGGAGGAAGAGGAGACGTGTGGTCCATATTTTATTGTACAGTCTGCGATGGTGTCTCCTGGGAGTTTGTGGGACATGGGACGGGGACTGTTGACCTTTTGGTCCATTCTGCTGAATCTTGAGTTTGACGGCCTCTGAACTGTTTGACATTTGGAGGATCCTGGAGTGATGGTCGGTGTAAACGGTGACATTCAGCTCCTTCCTCTTTCTCTAACTCATAAATGAGTGAGGAAGATGACGAGCTGTGTTTGAGGAAACTAAGAGTTTAGTGATGAGGAAGTGGTGAGCCGTGTTCCCAGCAGCGTGATCGGCTCATGATCAGAGGAACAAACCATCTGGAGCTCATCATGTTTATATGATCTATCAGGACCGGGTCTACAGGTACCTGATGAACCCTGACGTAGACGGTCTGACCCTCGTCATCTGCCGTCTCTGCAGTCACGGGCTTCTGGCAGCAACTTCCAAAATGGCCGCCTTCGCAGACGTTTAGTTTGTTCAGTGAAATCTTAACTTTTAAAGGCTGCACTAAGAATATGATGATTAGTTTCTACGTTATGTTAAATCATGTTGATGCAGCAGGTTTATATGGTCACTGAGCTCACACTCTGTCTGAATCATAACATAATTAAATCTGAAAGATTCAAATGTAATGTTAAGATATTTATTCCATGTTAGTGGATTATTTTATTTATTTAACCTGACTCATCATAACCTTTATAATTTATATTAACTGATTCAGAGAAGACAGACGGTCACGCTTCACTCCGTCTTAGTTCATTAAAAATATAGATTTAGTGTAATGGTAATATATTCATTTAATTTATTCCTGTCGTTATTTCATGTCTCACAGGGTTAAAAAGGAAGCACTCATCATCATCCAGGCAGGACTCAGTGCAGCTCACTGTGCTGCTTGGTTACTGTTGCCACAGTGACCAGAAACACACACACACACACACACACACACACACACACACACACACACACACACACACACACACACACACACACACACACACACACACACACACACACACAGACTGTTCAAGGTCATATGGGAGCACTACTATTATTTTAGTATTCTATAGATGAGCAGGAACCAGCTCTGTCCTAACCTTCTGTTAATTCACCGCGTCGACCTGGTGCTGACGTTTAGATCTCACAGCTGATGGTTCCTGGTTAATGGTTCCTGGTAAATGGTTCCTGGTAAATGGTTCCTGGTTCTCTGGTTCTCTGGTTAATGGTTAAATGGTTCCTGGTTAATGGTTCCTGGTTCTCTGGTTCTCTGGTTAATGGTTAAATGGTTCCTGGTTAATGGTTCCTGGTTAATGGTTAAATGGTTCTCTGGTTAATGGTTAAATGGTTCCTGGTTAATGGTTCTCTGGTTAATGGTTAATGGTTCCTGGTTAATGGTTAAATGGTTCTCTGGTTAATGGTTCCTGGTTAATGGTTCTCTGGTTAATGGTTCCTGGTTAATGGTTCTCTGGTTAATGGTTCTCTGGTTAATGGTTCCTGGTTAATGGTTAAATGGTTCTCTGGTTAATGGTTAAATGGTTCTCTGGTTAATGGTTAAATGGTTCCTGGTTAATGGTTCTCTGGTTAATGGTTCCTGGTTAATGGTTAATGGTTCCTGGTTAATGGTTAAATGGTTCTCTGGTTAATGGTTCCTGGTTAATGGTTCTCTGGTTAATGGTTCCTGGTTAATGGTTCTCTGGTTAATGGTTAAATGGTTCCTGGTTAATGGTTCTCTGGTTAATGGTTCCTGGTCAATGGTTCCTGGTTAATGGTTCCTGGTTCCTGGTTTCACTGGCTGGCAGCGCTGCAGAAGCTTTAATGTTCACTGCACGTTTTAAAAGCAGAGCACAGGGAACACGTTTGTATTCAGGCTGGTTCAGTGATCACACTGGGAGTAACTGCAGGTTCAGTGATTGCTCAAAGACACTTCAGCATGTGGCACATTCCAGGAATCAAACCTCTAAAGCTCTGGATCATGGAGAACCTGAAGCTGGAAACGGTTCAGAAACTGGTTTATTATGATCAACAGAGTTTAAGGAAGAGAAACTGATCTAGAGATTAGACCAAGTTGGTCTCCTGTGTCTTCCTAAAGTCTGTCCTTGTCTTCCTCGTCTTCTCCTAGAGTTGGTCTCCTGTGTCTTCCTAAAGTCTGTCCTTGTCTTCCTTGTCTTCTCCTAGAGTTGGTCTCCTGTGTCTTCCTAAAGTCTGTCCTTGTCTTCCTTGTCTTCTCCTAGAGTTGGTCTCCTGTGTCTTCCTAAAGTCTGTCCTTGTCTTCCTTGTCTTCTCCTAGAGTTGGTCTCCCGTGTCTTCCTAAAGTCTGTCCTTGTCTTCCTTGTCTTCTCCTAGAGTTGGTCTCCTGTGTCTTCCTAAAGTCTGTCCTTGTCTTCCTTGTCTTCTCCTAGAGTTGGTCTCCTGTGTCTTCCTTAAGTCTGTCCTTGTCTTCCTTGTCTTCTCCTACACTAGATACTGACTAACAGAGGACTACCTTCATGGTAGAACCTGGGTTCTGGTTCTTCTTCTCTGATTCTTTCAGCTTTGACCTAAAACAAATAAGTAATTCTTGGTCCATCCTAATAATCTTTGACACGTTGTATTTATGTATTCAGAGCTGTATCTGGCAGCCAATCAGAAGATGTCCTTTGAACAATAGAAGTGTGGACCCGTCCTCTATGTTGTTGACTGTGGTGGTGAACAGCAGGCAGTGTGTGTGTGTGTGTGTGTGTGTGTGTGTGTGTGTGTGTGTGTGTGTGTGTGTGTTAATCCAGCATTGCCCTGTGTCATGTGATGTTTTTGACCATATGGCTCCAGCCATCCACGCCGCCTACAAACATTTGGGATGTGACCTGCAGAGCGCCAGCTGCCACCACGTTTCCTCCACCAGAAATAGACACAACACAGCAATCAGTCACTGCACTAACAGGACGTTTACGGATTTAGTCAGTTTAAGGTTTGAAAACATGAAACTAAGTCCTGAGGTTCTGTCACAGCAGAAGAAGAGAAGATAAATGATGAGTGTGAGCAGAGCTTAGTGAGGAACAAGCAGCAGCTCAGTCAGATACTGAACGTTAAACAGAGCTTCTGACACCTGGGACATGTGTGTCAGTGTTTGAGTGTGTGCATTGAGGGGAGGGGGGGTCCATGGTTGGGGTGGGACGACTCTCGTCCCGACGCCGTCTGCTCTCGTCCTACATCTGCTGCTGTTGACGTCCTCCAGAGCAGGAGAGCTGCAGCCGCTGATCGTCCATGAAGCCGAGCAGAGTCCAGAGCTGCTGCCTCCACAGACAATCATCTCATGGTCTGATCATTTCCAGTGTGGTGGTGCTTTGGGTCAGACTGATAACAGCTGAATGCAGATTTAAAGATTAAATCTTTGCAGGATGAAACGTCCACACACAGATTTAGTTTTTACTCTGCTGCTCATCATCAGACTCTTTTCTTGATTTTCATTTGAGGTGAGGCCCAGGAGAACTTTAAACTCTGTACGATGATCAGTCTGAGCAGACGTCTGTAGACGTTTGAGGCTGCATTTCTTCTTCTCAGCCTTTAATGTTTCCATGTGTTAGGACGCAGCAGCAGCCGCATCACGTGACACCTGCTTGACTGGTCGTTGTAGAAGTGGCTGCCGTGTGTCAGACGGTGGGAGGCTCATTAATGTCGTCCTCCAGCAGCAGTGGGGGGTTGGGTGGGGGCTGATTGGTGGTATTAGACGGTGTGATGCTGCACTAAGTCCTGTCTGGATTAAGAGCTGCAGCGTCGGGGGGGTTAACGAGGCCTCGGCCCGCTGACCCACTGCTGACGGCTTCACTGCTCTCAGGTCTGCTCTGCTTTATTTCTCGTTGCTGGTTGCTGGTTGCTGGTTGCTGATTGCTGGTTGCTGGTTGCTGGTATCTGTGACATTGCTGGGATCTAGTTTTGGTATTTTGAGTGTCAGGAGATGAAGCTTGTTGAAGGTCATAGCTTCTATACATCTTCTTTATTAGGCTCTGATTGGTGCTACATGCTTTTATTTTGAAGAAGCAGTTTGCTACTTTTATTTTGAAAATCCTCCATACCCATAGACCCTCCCTTTGGTCCCAGATGGGCCCTTTATTGAAAGTCCTTCATCAGCTCCGTTTGGCATTTTGGAAATTTTATTTTGAAAGGTTACAGGTGCTGGTTTCCTGTATCATTACTGGGATCTGTTGTCATGGTGATGTATTAATCAGTCAACCATCCAGTCTCAGTATATTGTGGCCTACCATGTGACCTGGTTCCCTTTGAGAACCAATGAGCTTCATCATTTATCTAAACATCAGCTGATCACTGGTCGTGTTCTTAAATTTCTAGAGTACAGTTTTTATTTTAGCTCAGAGACGTTGGACGTATTGAGCCCCCCCCCCCCGGTTATGGTCCTGAGGGACACTCGGCGGCCTCTCCTCTCCTGGTTTCTGATTGGCTGCTGTGTCTCCTGGTCGACCTTGGCTTTGGTGACTGACGACAGTGACCCAGTTCGTCTGCATGAACCTGAAGGAAGACGCTGCTGCTCCAGTTTTTCCTCCAGAGCCGTATGTGGGACAGCATGATGGCGGCGGGACGGATAATTCATCTCTGCTTCGGCTCCTCTCACTCTTTCATGTCTGGATGGTTCAGGTTAAAGCTGCAGGGCTCAGTGGAGTCTGACAGTGACTCAGAGCAGAACTCAACCAAAGAAAAGTCCTGTTAGCGTCTGTTTGAGTCTCTGATCATCTGGTTGATCTGTCCCCACGTGTCAAAGCCTGAAGAGACAGATTCACACTCTCTACATGTTTATAGTAAAATACTATAAATCCACTCATTGTTTGTTGGTCACCATCAGGCTTCTGCTTCTTTACATAAGAAGATGTTTGGTCGTGATTCACTCTGGACTGATGGTCAGTTCTTCAGCCACATATGTTGGAGCTGATGTCAGCTGCTCTGGTTTACGTTGATGTTTCAGACCCTGGTAGGATCTGGCCTCCTCTTGTACCAGCTGATCAGATTTTGTACGTCTTCATTACGACATCTGATTACATTTCTTTACATTACTCTCTGATTTAACAGTTTAAATTAGTAAATCATTAAAAATGTTCACTGTTTTATGTTGGGTGAAATGTTGGGAGGACAAAAAAGCAGAGTGTAAAAAAAAAAGTGGACACCATTACAGCTCCTCTAAAGTGAAAGCAAAGTAAGTAGAGCTCCCCCTGGTGTCTGGCTGCAGTATAGGTCATAAGCTCCACCCCCTCCATGGTAGTGGGCGGGGCTTGGGCCAAACTAAAACATTAAAACATGTCACGTAAATGGTTTCAGTCATTAGTTAACATAACACTGATGAATGTTCAGAAACGTTTTAGTTATTTGACGCTATAGAAACAGGATGTGACATCATGACATGATGATTGACAGATTGACAGTTGCCATTGACAACTGTTCCATGAAGTGGTTGTGTAGGACCATGAAAGTAGGAAATGCATAATCCATCACTCCTCAGTAACTGGTGGAGGTAGAGCAGAGCGTAGCGTTAACCAATCACCAGTGAGTCTAGAGGACGTGTGGGCGGGGCCTTGATAACGTGGCTCCACCCTCAGACAGATGAGACGTATCCCTGGGATACTAGAGTCAGGAAGAGGAGACACGTGTCCGTCTGTTCATTAACAAACTACACTGAAGAAGAAGCTGTCTAATAATAATGTAAACGATGAGACACAAACAACATCAGCTGATACAGCAGAAGCTCTCTAGATGGAAAATACACATGAAAACTACGACACGGTCAAAGTACTCAGTAACTGTACACACAGTTTACAGCATCAGCGACTGAAGCAGAGAAGCTGTCTTTTGTTTTTGTCCAGTGGAAGATTCAGGAAACTAGAAGAAGCTGAGTGATGTTAAATAAAGCTTTGAACAAGCCGACGCCTCCTCCACAGAATAAACAACGCTGCCTCCGTGCAGGCTGGCGAGCGGTGGGACGCGTCCTGGCTCTGGGCCTGTCAGCAGATACCCTGCTGGAGTAACAGATGGCTCAGTGCATCATGGGAGTTTTATCCATAAATATCTGTTAGACCCTTAAATAGCAGCTTAAAGTTGGAGAAAGCAGCATTTGTTTGTAAGGAACGCCTCACATTAAATACAGGTTAAAGATGAACGGCTCAGGACGACGTTCTTCTGTTCAGCTTGAGCTGTTCCTGCAGGTTCCTGCCTAGGTTCCTGCTGTAACTTCACCTCTGTGCTCTGTGTTTGTAGATGTTCCTCACCGTCTACCTCAGCAACAATGACCAGCACTTCAGTGAGGTTCCCATCACGCCGGAGACGCTGTGCAGAGACGTGGTGGAGCTCTGCAAGGAGCCCGGTGAGGTGGACTGCTACCTGGCTGAGATGTGGAGAGGCTCAGGTATAGAAACCATCACCATCATCCAGATACACAATAACACAGGAGGTAGCATCACAGACAGGTATCTCATAGAGACATGACGTCTCCTCTGACTCTCTGCAGCCACCAGCTCCACATACGTCACATCCAGCATTAGCATCAATAAAATGACATAAATCTACATAACAGATGTAAATAGAATTCATTTTATCACCAGAGCTTTAGAAACTCTTCAGAGTTCTCCTCAGAGCTAGCGCTCAGAGCTGCTGACCTGGCTCAGGCTAGCTAGCTCCAGGGTTGGGCGGCCAGCTTTAGATCTGCAGCCACATGGAGCTTCTCCTCCTTCATCATCGTAGCAGCAGATGAACATGAACAGCGTCATTACGATGTGTTTCAGGCCCAGGAACATGAGGAGGAACATGATTGGATAAGAGCTCTGATGCTAAGCTACTGCTGCTTTTCTCTTCCTGTCAGAACGTGTGGTTGGAGATGGGGAGCGCATGTTGGAGGTGTTGCAGCAGTGGGGGCATCAGAGGGCGGAGGTCCGCTACCTGCTGCGTCACCAAAGAGCTCCTGGACCAGAGTCAGGTCAGAGAGGAACACCTGCACAGGTGTAGCTCTACACCTGCACAGACACAGGTGTTATGTACAGAGCTGCCTCAGAGCACTGATCTCATGCTTTGAGTCACTGCCAGTGATCAACATGTCTGACTCTGTGTCCTGTCACAGCAAACACATGACTGAAATGATCTGATTACAGCTCAGTGCTTCAGTCACTTCTCTTTCATCAGAGACGAATAATGAATGTGTGTGTTGTTAGTTCAGAGTTAGCAGCTGTCTCTGATCCAATCATAGAACGGCTTCATTAAAACATTTAAACACTTCCTTTGATTGCATGGCTGCAGACGCCTGGACCAGCTCTGACCTACAGCAGAATAATCTGACATCATTCTGTTTAGTGAAGCTCAAACAGAGAAGAAGCAGAGACGTGTTTTATTTGTGCAGCTCTGCAGAGACGCGTCTTTGTTCATTCAGATGAAGCTGTAACTCAGTCAGCACTTTATTAAACACACAGAGACTCAGCTGTGGTTAAACTGTGACACATTACTGTTAATACTGTGAAGCTGCCTCCGCTGCTATCACTAATCCAGATGTTTGTAGAAACAGATGATGACGACAGACTGATCAGATCATCACAGAAGGGACGGACGGATGAACAGGCCATGTAACATTAAAATAAATAAAATAAAATAAAATAAAATATAAATGAACACCTGTAATGTAGACAGATTTCATTTCACTCTAGGATCTGTGCAGACATTGGTAATACATGCAGTCATATCTATAAAAGATAATAAACACGTCTCAGGTCAGATCAGTACTAAGGTTTTCCTGAGTCCATAGATACTTTATCAATCCCAGGGGAAATTCAAGTGGTCACAGATTTAAAACATAATAAATAAAAAATAAAAATGAAATCCTTTAATCCTTTTATAATTCTGTCCCTTGTGTTTCTGGGACTCATCTGTGGCAGCTGATCAAAGTGTAGAACAGATACGTGGATCACTGATGTGTGTTCATAAACTAAACTACTGGACATTTTAAAGGTTTATTCTGCTTTTGATGTTAAAGGGAAAAAAGCCTGAGAGTCTGGATCCAGGTTCATGTTTATCCTAAAACATTAATGGTGTTTGGTTCCAGGTGGATCCAGAGCTGCAGATCAGATGAAGAAGAGGAGCCAGGTGAAGGCTTCAGTGGAGAGATTCCTGGAGAACGGGGTGAGTTAGTCAGATGAGACGATGATGAAACCAGACGCTGTGGATTATTTGTGGCTTCAAACTCTTTAGAGATGCTTCTGGAAACTTTTCCAGCCTGATGAGCAACAACAACTCTTTCTCTGAGCTCTGAGACAAAGCTCCTTTGTCCACAAACATCAGACTGAGACAATGAAACTAAACCAGGACCTGAACCACACCTGATGGAGACACTTGTCCTCTCTGATATGTAATATTGGCTCATGTTTGTTTGGCTGGGTTCTATCTGTGTCTCCTTGCAGCACTGATGTGTTGAGTCATTTTTATTCAGATGTAATAAAGTGTGAAGGTGACCTCTGACTCTGTGCTGCAGGTCTCAGGTCCTCGTATGGACATGACGCTGAGCGAGCTGCAGGATCTGGCAACGCAGCAGCAGCATGAGATCAACGCTCAGCAGCAGCTGCTGGCCTCTAAGGTATGAACGCTGCTGATGGACACATGACAGAGGTGACTGTTAACAAACCTCATCATCTCTCAGCTTAGGAAGAGGAGCTGTATTCTAGGAAAGATGAAGACAGATGTCAGGAGAAAACAACTTCAGAAAACGTCCACATGATTGTAGTGAACTTTAGATGTTTGGATGTCTCCCTGCCAGTAGAGCTCTGTAATGAGCTCACAGCAGACTGACTGTGTTGTTGCAGGAGCAGCGTCTCCGTTACCTGAAGCTGCAGGATCAACGGCAGCAGCAGCAGCAGCAGCAGGAGGCGTCAGAGCACGAGTGTCTGCGGCAGCTCAGAGAGAACGCTCACAACCAGGAGGCCAAGCTGAGGCGGGTCCGGGCCCTCAGGGGCCAGGTGGAGCAGAAACGCCTCAGTAACAGCAAACTAGGTCAGTGTGGCTGAGACTCTGTGGTCTGAATGATAGAAATGAGATAAGACGTCACATCAGGTTTACGCTGTAGCAGGTAAAACAGGAACCAGAGAGTGAAGAACATGTTCAGCACGTTTAAAGACGTGTCAGCAGTTCCACCACGGTCTCCCCTCAGGATCCAGATTTAGAGACATCACATGCAGCTTGTGATTAACTGAATCTGTGAGGGACACTCTGAGCTCACATCTGTCAGAGAGCAGATGGAAGGTCATGACTTCATGGAGGCAGCACGGACCAAATCAGATTAGATGAGACCATGTCCAGTAGATCTGGACCTGGACCTGGACCTGGACCTGACTGGAAAATGATGGGAGTTACATGAAACTGCTCATCAGATGGAACTAGGATGGATGTTGTTCTTGTTCTGCTCTCGTGTTCTTGTTCTCACATTCTTGTTCTTGTCTCATGTACTTGTTCTTGTCTCATGTTCTTGTTCTTGTCTAATGTTCTTTGTCTCGTTTTCTTGTTCTTGTCTCATGTTGTTTGTCTCATGTTCTTGTTCTTGTTTGTCTCTAATGTTCTGTTCTTGTCTCATGTTCTTGTTCTTGTCTCATGTTCTTGTTCTTGTCTCATGTTCTTTGTCTCGTTTTCTTGTTCTTGTCTCATGTTGTTTGTCTCATGTTCTTGTTCTTGTCTCATGTTCTTCTCTCATGTTCTTGTTCTTGTCTAATGTTCTTGTTCTTGTCTCATGTTCTTGTTCTTGTCTCATGTTCTTCTCTCATGTTCTTGTTCTTGTCTCATGTTCTTGTTCTTGTCTCATGTTCTTGTTCTTGTTCTTGTCTCATGTTCTTTGTCTCGTTTTCTTGTTCTTGTCTCATGTTCTTGTTCTTGTCTCATGTTCTTTTCTCATGTTCTTGTTCTTGTCTCATGTTCTTCTCTCATGTTCTTGTTCTTGTCTCATGTTCTTGTTCTTGTTCTTGTCTCATGTTCTTTGTCTCGTTTTCTTGTTCTTGTCTCATGTTCTTGTTCTTGTTCTTGTCTCATGTTCTTTGTCTCGTTTTCTTGTTCTTGTCTCATGTTCTTCTCTCATGTTCTTGTTCTTGTCTAATGTTCTTGTTCTTGTCTCATGTTCTTGTTCTTGTCTCATGTTCTTTGTCTCGTTTTCTTGTTCTTGTCTCATGTTCTTTGTCTCATGTTCTTGATCTTCAGTGGAGGAGATCGAGCAGATGACCGGCCTGTTCCAGCAGAAGCAGAGGGAGCTGGTGGTGGCCGTGGCTCGGGTGGAGGAGCTGAGCGACCAGCTGGAGGCCCTGAGGAGCAACAGGCTGGAGCCTCCTCACCCTGCTCCTCCTCTTCCTCACCTCCACAACACCTCCTCCACGGCCGAGCTAGAGCGTCTCTACAAAGAGCTGCAGGTGAGATCTCAGCTGATGATGCTGATCTGTTCAACGTGTCCAAACCACTGACATGCTCCCACTACATTAGTGTGAGAATAAATAGTAAAGCAGTTAGAAATATTTAAATATATTTAGTATCTGTTTTCCACCGTTGGTGCAGGAATTAAAGATTCTTTAAAATGTAATAAAAAGATTGTATTTAGCTCAGGTATGTCTTAAATGTTGATGAAATATTTAAAATAAAGGAAAAATATGCTCATCACCAAGATAATTAATCTTAGAGCATTTGACTTTAAGTGTTTTGTTCCTAAATGATCTTAATAAACTATTAAAACTTGTTATTGTAGTTAGATAAAATGAGAACTACCACAATCCCAAAGGTCTTAGATCAACAGCTACAGATAATGACCAGATGTAATTGATTTATTGTCAGAACTGACTGGATCGTCTCAAATGTTGATGCTGACTGAAGTGTTCTGTTCATATTCTCCTTAGATCAACACAAATCTGCTTGTGACAGATTTACTGGTTTTAAAACATCTTGTCAAATGTACTCATTGTCCTCATCGTTTTGCTTATTTTAGATGTTAATTTTAAAACTGCTGTTTTTACAGTGCGTTCTTGACTGCTGTGTCTTGTACTTTGGGGGATATGTGGTTCTAAAGGTCTTAAACATCTTCAGACATTTAACTTGGTGCTTGAACTCTTTCATCCTTCCTCCCTCACAGCTGAGGAACAAGCTGAACCAGGACCAGAGCTCCAGGCTGCAGCAGCAGAGAGACAACCTGAACAAGAGGAACCTGGAGGTGTCGGCCATGGACCGACGGCTGGCCGAGCTCCGGCAGCGGCTCTGGAAGAAGAAGGCCGCCCTGCAGCAGAAGGAGAACCTGCCGGTCCGTGGACGTCAGAGCTACTTCCTCAACATGTTCAAGAGTTATCAAACGTTTTCATAAATGTCTGGTTCTTCCAGGTGGCTCCAGACGGCGTGGCCCCTCAGCACGGCGTGGGCTCCAGGGTGGCGGCCGTGGGGCCCTACATCCAGTCATCCTCTACATCCAGCTCTCAGGGGCCTCCAGTGCCGGCCCGCCAGGAGGTTCTGGTGAAGCCGGCTTATCCGGACGGCACCGCCACCCTGCCCATGCCCGACTCGTCCCTGAAGCCGCCACCCAGACCCGCCAAACCCGCCTCAGGTACGGTGGTAGCAGAACAGTGGTGCATGAAGGACTATCTGATCTGAGCCCATCTTAATGTCTACTGGGTGTTCTACTGGGTGTTCTACTGGGTGTTCTACTGGCTGTTCTACTGGGTGTTCTACTGTTCACAGGTTTCAACACATCAAAGATGAATAAACTGTCTGACTGGAGCAGCTCCATGTCTGGATCCAGTGGAGGTTACGGCCACTCCTCCACGCTGCCCCGCATGTCCAGCTCCCAGCGCTCAGGTCTGATGGTAGCTCTGGTCCCAGTAGCTCGTCTCTGCTTGTCTTTGTTTCTGCTTCCAGACCCAGAGGAGAATGAATGAAGCTGAAGTTTTATTTCCTCTAATGTAGGTGGTGAGACCATCACAGACCAGAAGGGCCTCTCTGGGTCTGACGGCCCGCCCCCTGTCCCGTCACGATCCAGTCACACCACAGAGAACCTTCCCAGAGACAATCAGGTATCAGCGAGTTCAAATCTAAACTATTAGATGAACAGTCTCTTTGATGATGCTCGTACGTCATCCTAGCGCCGTGGAGGTGAATTACTTTACAACTGAATGGTTCTGATTGGATGTAGCACTAACCATGATAATGATGTGGCAATGTCCGGATGTGGAGTTTTTTTGGTTTCAAGTAGCATCCCTGATGGGAGATATAATTGGGATCAGCATACCGTGTAATCCGATTCTTTTGCTGCTAAACGATGACTCGCAATTAGTACTTAAGTTTACTCAGAAGAAACTACTTTTCTTAGGCCTGACGGCAGCCAAGAAGATGTTAATACAGAGGTGGAAACCGCCACACACACTCAATATCTCTCGATGGACTGCCTTACTGTACGACATTACTTCTCTGGAGCTCTCGATTGCCCGATCGAATGGGGCTATAGCGAATAGCATCGAGGTCCTGTCTAAGGCATTGGAGAAGATTAGACTTAAGTTACATAGACAAAATTGGTTAGTCGATAGGGCTTAGTCCCCCATGTATGAACTATAAAAGTGTATGAAGATGTCTGGGTAAATTTGTGCATAGGGATTTGGGAGTTGAGGGGTACCTGTATGGTATGGTTGGTATGTATGTATGTTGAATATTTGGGGGACACTACCGGCAGTGTGAACTGATAAGATCACCCTTATCTCAGGATGGCCATTTTTTTTATTTTATTTTTTTTTATTTTTTATTATTACTTACTTATTTTTGGTGTATTCTTTGGACATTTGTTGGTAGAAGAGGAGAGGTACAAGGGGACTTGACACTTCTGAGTTAATTAATTGAACTGTATGTGATGTACTTTCCCCTTTATGTTCAGAGACTAAATCCAGCACGGGGAAGGGGAGGGGAGGGAATAAGCCAGAGGGGTAGGGGTGGCAAGGGTGGGATAAGGGTGGGAAAATAGCCCACACTCATTTTGTATATGATGTATGGTGGTATATGTACGATGTACGGTGGTATATATATATATGATTTAAGGTGGTGTATGTACATATGTCAATTAAGTAACTGTGAATTTGATTAATGTGGGCATATTGTAAAACGGGCGGGGGGGACGAAATAATAATAAAAACTTGATCACAAAAAAAAAAAAAAAAAAAAAGGATCATTTAACCTCACAGCTGCTAATCTGGATTAGCCCTGAGAGCAGTATCATCCCATAGTCACACCAACCAGGAACCTGTTGGTCAATGAATGATCAGCTTTTTAAAACACATGATGGAGAAGCTGAGAAGATAAACATCTTGATCACAGATGTGTTGACTAAACTACGTCACATTTCATCTGATCGTTTAATACGACTGATCCTCTCTGTCTCTTTTAGGCCTCAGCTAAAAGTCTGTTCAAGACGGCGGCGCCACCTCCAGTTCCTACTAAGCCTAAACCTTTCTCCTCATCGGGTCCACCGACCTTCTCCAAGCCCCCCTACAGCACCGGGACCTTCCCCGGTAAGGTGAAGCCAGTGGGGGGCCACCTCAGGACTCCAGGATCCCTGTCCAGCCACAGCAACACCCTCCCTCTGCCCAACAAGCAGGAGAACCCTCCGTCCGCCGCCGTCCGCCCCTACACCCCCGACCTCTCCGACGGCCCCGCCCCCGTACTGCAGAAGCCTCAGACTCTGGCGGCGTCGTCCATCTACTCCATGTACACCCAGCAGGCCACGCCCGGGAAGGGCTACCAGCCGAGCGGCCAGGGCACGCTGACCCGCAGCCAGCCACGAGGTGATGCCCTGAGGCCTCATGTGTTCATGACTAAAAGAGATCCAGAGGTTTTGATTGACAGACAGAAGAAAATGTTGTCTAGAAAAATGAAATAGTTGTTGCCATAGTTACCACATTGTGAAACTGTCTCTCCCTCTTCAGTGTATGGGAAGCCGGTCCTCCCAGCCAGCGGGGGGCAGCAGACCGTCGGCTCGGACAACGCTGCCTTGACTTCTGGGTTCTGTGCGTCGGATTCGACCGACGCTGACGGCAGTTTCCCAGGTAACGGCGAAGCTGTCCCAGCAGGAGACCCAGCAGCAGAACGGGCCACGCCCCGCCCCCTCAGCCCCACCAAGCTCCTCCCCTTCCTGTCCAACCCTCTCAGGAACCCCAGTGACGCCGACCTGGAGAACGTGCGCCGCCGGCTGCACCACGCTCCCCGACCCCTGAAGAAACGCAACTCCATCACGGAGCCCGAAGGCCCGACCGGACCCAACATCCAGAAGCTGCTCTACCAGAAGACCACTCTGGCTGCCATGGAAACCATCCCCATGGAGACAGTCGGTCCAGCAGGGACGTGTGTGCAGTCCACGGCTCATGAGGACAGGGGGGGTGGTGGCGATGTGACGTCTCCGACACAGCCCGCTAACAGCCCAGAGAAAAGCCTGACTCCGCCCCCTCTGCCCCCTCGCTTACCCATCCCTGACCCCGCCTTCGACTACCCCCTACCCCCTCCACCCGAGGACATGGAGGACATATCAGCCGCGGCCCACAAGGACCTCTTTCCTGAGGAGTTTCCGCCGTACCCGCCCCCCCCTTACCCCAGCTGTGGAGAAGCAGAGCAGGCCGAGGACACGCTGAACCTGAAGCCTCCGGAGGTGATGGGACAGGTCACGGTACCGCCGGTGAGTGTGGGGACAATGAGACAGACGTCGTGATTACATGCTCAGTTCATCTACAGTGTCCCTCTGTGATTCTGTCTCTCAGGGTAAAAGGTCCATCCTCCGTAAAGCCAAGTCAGAGCGGACGGACCCCAGCGTGAGGGTCAAGTTCAACCCTCTGGCTCTGCTGCTGGACTCGTCCCTGGAGGGAGAGTACGACCTCGTCCAGAGGGTCATCTACGACGTGAGTCACTGGCTTCTTTAGTCTTAATCTGCAGATTCACGAGAGGGAGACAAATACGTCTGTACGTCCAAAACCTCAGCTCTGAAAGACTGGTGGAGAGTTTAAATAGAAACATCTGTGGGTGTCCATCCAAATGTCCACCAGTCCTTTACAACTGAAGAAGCCACAGATGAAACGTCCAGTAACCTTTCTTGACCTAGAACCAGACATAATCTGTGAGGTGCAGTTGTAGAGCAGAACAAAATCTGAAAATGCTTCTGTCAAACACGTTGTCTAAATGTTCTGGATGAATATGTGACCTCTTGTCCATCTTGCAGGTGGACGACCCCAGTATGCCCAACGACGAGGGCATCACGGCTCTGCACAACGCCGTCTGTGCCGGCCACAATGAGATCGTCAAGTTCTTGGTTCAGTTTGGCGTCAACGTCAACGCGGCCGACAGCGACGGCTGGTGAGTCTGATGAAGGATTTATACAGATGTGACATTAATATAAATTGTCCCCATGGCTGGTGATGAACCAGACTGATGGAGCACTATGACATGCTTGTAAGACCACAGTAACATCTGAAAACACTGAAGCAGCTCTACTCGAGTCATTCTCTAAGCCTTTGGTCATGGCTGAGGACAGATGACAACCTGTTTCATCTGTGTGACCGTTGTCCTCAACTCTGTCCTCGTCCCCAGGACTCCTCTTCACTGCGCTGCCTCCTGCAACAACGTTCAGGTCTGTAAGTTCCTGGTAGAGTCTGGGGCGGCTGTGTTTGCCACCACGTACAGCGACATGCAGACGGCCGCCGACAAGTGTGAGGAGATGGAGGACGGCTATGCCCAGTGCTCCCAGTTCCTCTACGGTGAGACAGCACTAAGGACAGTCTGGGACGGGGGTTTAGGATCCTTTTAGGAGATGTTTCCTGGTCCACTGAGGAGGTTCTGGAGGGAACCCAGTGAGAACCAGGTTAGGTTGACTGGTTAGTCAAAGTGTTGAGGGAGTTCTGCAGCAATAAGCTTCAAAAACCAAACATAGGTTTAATGTAGGTCACTAGAACTGAATTCAGAACATGTTCCTCTACTCTGCAGGAATTATCAAGGACTCATGTTGCTTTGTGTTTCAGAGGAGGTAAACACAACAGGTTCATGGTCCCAGAGGAGCTCTAATGTCTCACCTGTCCCTGGACGTCTGACTGAGACTGATTGATTCTGACCTTTAATGATGATTCCGTGTCTTTGCAGGCGTCCAGGAGAAGATGGGCGTGATGAACCGCGGCGTGGTCTACGCCCTGTGGGACTACGAGCCCCAGAGCGACGACGAGCTCGGCTTCATCGAGGGCGACTGCATGACGGTGCTGAGGCGGGAGGACGAGGTGGAGACGGAGTGGTGGTGGGCGCGGTGCGGCGACCACGAGGGATTCATCCCCCGAAACCTGCTGGGGGTGAGCATCCACAGACGTACTGACACATAGCAGAGTAAATAATGCTGTGTGAGGAGTAAAGTCATGAGTGAGTCCACCTGTTAATCTGCTGTGAACTGCAAACCATGACAGTCTGGATCAGGGGCCAGGAAACTGATCCAACGTGTACTCAAACATTTCAAGACTAAGAGTTTTAAGGTCATGATAAATATAATCTATCAGTTCCTGAATCTTTGAAACTAGTACAGTGCAAAGGTTTTAGACAAGCTGCTGTGTTAACAGTTAAAACCTAAATCCACCCTCTGCCTTCAGACCAGCTTCATTCCAGTAAAACTTGAACATGGTCTTTGAAGGAACTCTGTTGCTGGAGAGCTAACCTCAGATCTGGATGCAGTCCTCCTCAGATCCTCCAGTCCCTTCATGTGACCCAGACAGACTCTATGGTGTTGAGGTCAGGGCTCCATGACTTCATGCTGGAGATGGCGTTGGCTGTAGGTCTGGGGTCGTTGCTGCAGAATAAATCTGGTGCATGATGGATCAGTATCGGCCTGGATCTACGAGTCTATCTGCAGTAATGCAGCAAGGAGCCTCCACCATGCTTCACTCTGATTATCCAGACCATCAGTGAACAACCTGCCTTCTGCTGCAGCCTCATATCGACTCATCGGTCCAGATCTACCGGCTGGAGTAGCATGGTTGAGTCTCTGGGCCTCGTTTCCATCTCAGATGTTTGTAGTTCAGGCTGCAGCTCCTCCATGAAGACCACCTCTGACCACAGTAGGTGAATGAACCTGGGTCCTGCTGGTTTCTACCGGTTCTGAGTCGATGGCACAGCTGGACATGAAGTTTCCTGGACCGACCTCTGCGTCTACGATCCTATGAAGTACCTGACTGCGTTCAAGTGATCCTGGAAGAACAGAGGCTGGTTAGAAGTCACAGAGTAGTGACACCAGAGTCTTCTTTTCTTTGCTCACTCTGCATTTAGTAAATTAACAAAATAAACTATTATTCATTATATTTATCAAAGCATTCTTAGTAAAATCATTAAACCATATGATCTACTGTCACGCTCCATCTTATCCGTTTTAATTCTGCAGCAGCTGGAGGGTTTCTGTAGCTCGACAGCGTTGTGTAAGAAGCTTCAGTATTTACTGTCATCTTGTTTTAATGAGAAACTCTCGGCCTTTCTTTTCCAGCTGTATCTGAGGATCAAGCCTCGTCAGAGGAGCTTAGCTTAAAGACCGACGGCTCCTTCACACACGGATGTTTCTAAGAGGGAGGAGGCAGCGGACGAGTGAACCAACGTCTGGACTCTGCTGCAGAAAGAAACGTTTTATGAACCGTCACTGAATCTCAACCTCTGCACAAAGAATGTACCAGAAGAAAGAAGAATAGTTAATCTGCCTCCTTTGGTAAAATGAAGATTTCAGAGTCGTCCTGTGGAGTCGTCCCTTTGGGTTAATCTGATTAACCTGAGACGGAGGGGGGGGGAGGTCAAACTCAGGGGCCAGTTTGATCTAAAGGAGGTCTGAACAATAACATGATGACATTATAAATAATAATAAGAGTTTAACTTTTGGTTTTTAATGCAAACAAACTAAGAAAATTATTAACATGTTTAAATCTGATGAATTTTCATTTTACTAAACGTCTTATTTGCAACCTTTAATTTCTGCGACCCCTAGTGGACAGATTGAAAACTACAGTCAATGTATTTTATGTCTTTTTTACACTTTGCAAATTCATCCCGTGGATCAGACCAGATCCTCTGGGGGGCCAGTTTTGGCCCCCGGCCCTTATGTTTGACACCACTATCCTAAAAGTTGGAATTAAACTTGAGTTACTGCAACTGAACAACCAGACTACTGCAGGATCAGACCAATGTAGCACTTAAGATGTGGCCCTGCACCCATCAGCCATAACATTATGACCTAATACTGTGCAGGTCCCTCTGACTCATCAGAGAATGGACATGTTCCTTCTGAGGGTGTCCTGGTGTTAGTGGGGGGGGGGGGGGGGGGTGTCTCTGAGGGGAGGGGCCTCTGTGGATCAGTTTGGGATCTAGTGAATGTGGAGGCCAGGTCAACACCTTGTGCTGTTCTTCTTCCTAAAGTGTTTTTGTGGCTGCATCCTGCTGGGGATGGCTGCTGCCATCAAGGAGTGTCATTGCTACACTGAACTGGAGCAAGATGAAGTCAGTGTCAGTGGTCATAATGTTGTGGCTGATGGGTGTAGTTTGGTAGGATATCAAACACATGTTTTAGGGGAGTGTTAGCGATCTGAGCCGATAATATCGTTTGTCTCCATTAATTCTCTGATTTCGTTTTGTTTGGATGAACCAGGTCGTCTCTCGTTAGTCTGATCATTTGTTTTTAATCTTTACGGTTCTTTTACTTTTTGTTCTTGGTTTATTTTCTTTGTAAAAGATGAACAGGAACACATCTGATCTGTGCTGATTTTCATAATGAACCAAAAACCAACATGTTGTGATTTCCAGACGTTTCTCTCTGAGATGAAGCTTCAGACTCTGGAGCAGATCTAAACACGATTCTGTTTTTCTAAATAAACTAATATTTCATTCATAGTCTTGTTTCCTCAGTGACACCAAAAGGAAAACATTTCAGACATGTAGTTTTTCACTGGGACTGTTTATTAGCTGGAGGGACGGTCAGGAGCTGATCAGTCTCTAACGTGTCCTCGCCGTCGTCCTGCCCCAGGACCAGACGGGTGAGTACGTCCAACGGGTTTGTGGAAAAAGTACATTCGATATTTAGCTTCACAACAGCACAGAACCTCAGAGAGAACTAAATGTAAATCGCTGTCAACACGTCACCAGAGACATTTATGTTATAGTTTAAATGAGCCAGTCACAAGTCATGCACCTTCAGCTTCAGCTGCTCAAAGCTTCTTCTATCACAACGACATGGACGATGGAGCACGCCGGGAACCAGGATGCTAATATACTTCAGTGTCAGACGTTAGTAAAAGCAAATATCAATAATTCATCCTCAGAAACACTGGTGGGTTATTATCTGTGGCTCAACACAAGTTAAAACGCTGAGAGATGAGAAACAGAATCATTAAATAAATAAGAAGAGCCATGAGTGGATTATCAGCAAATCAAATCTAAACGTTATGAGTGATGTGGACGTGTGGCTTCATGTTTAATGATCTCTAATAATAACTGCACTGACTGGAGGGACATGTTAAATATGTGTCCTGTCGTCTCCTAGTGGGACATGGTTTATTGTGCTGCCTCCAGATCAGACAGCGATGAGTCTCCCAGAGTCTCCTCTAGAGTCTGCTCCAGAGTCTCCAGTTTCTCTCCAGGTTTTCTAGTTTCTGACCAAGAATATTTTTAACGGGTTCATCTGAGATTAGATTAAAAAAACACAGCTGCTTCAGTTAAAAACCATAAAAACATTCATTTGGGGGGGTCCACCCTGGACAGGTCTCCAGTCTATCCCAGCTGTGACTGGTCTAGAGGGGGGTCCACCCTGGACAGGTCTCCAGTCTATCCCAGCTGTGATTGGTCTAGAGGGGGGTCCACCCTGGACAGGTCTCCAGTCTATCCCAGCTGTGACTGGTCTAGAGGGGGGTCCACCCTGGACAGGTCTCCAGTCTATCCCAGCTGTGATTGGTCTAGAGGGGGGTCCACCCTGGACAGGTCTCCAGTCTATCACAGGACTAACACAGAGAGACAGAATCACCAATGAACCTAAGCAGCATGTCTTTGGACGGTGGGAGGAAGCTGGAGAACCTGGAGAGAACCCACACAGACACAGGGAGAACATGCAGACTACACACAGAGAGGAACCAGTAGAACCATGGATTAGAACCTAGAACCTTCTGACTGTGAGGCATCAGTGATGACCACCATAAAAACACAACCTGTAAATCTGGATTCCACATTAAACGGGTTTGGGTTTAGTCTGATAAATTGACGGCTCCTTTTCTTTTTATAATCTCCAACATTAAAGGTTCTACTGTCTCGTGTTTGAGAGAGAGAGCAGAGTCTGAACCAGCGTTACGCCTCATCAGAATAAAACCAAGTAAACACTGCACTGCTTTAAGCCACGTCTGCCCCCCCCCCCCCCCGCCCCCATAATAATCCTGCTGCCTCCTCACAGCAGCTGCACTGATAAAGAAGGAGCTTCTTAAATCATCAGATTACTCGTCCAGGCTTAAAGTCCTCTGAGGTCATCCAGCTTTGACTCAAGACACGAACGTCTGCTGGGAGGAAGATGAAGATGATGAAGATGAAGATGAAGATGAAGATGGACTTTCTGATGAGTCAGGAGCAGCCAATGAGGACAGAACTATAGATCCAGAACCGGAGGATTAATATGAAGCTGTTCAGCGAATCTTCAACGCTCCTGGAAGTTCTGGTCGTGGTTCTGGTTCTGGTTCTGGTCCTGGTTCTGGGATGGGGGCAGCAGGCGGGTGACGTGGCCGATACCTTTGGTGACCCCCTCCCTGAAGAGCAGCTTGGCGCCGACTCGCAGGTACTCGGGATGTTTGATGAAGCGGAAACGAACGACGGCCCTCTCTCCGGTACGCAGCTCGTCCTGCAGCAGAGAGCAGACGCTACAGGGACCTGGTTTTAAAACACCTGGACCTGATATCAGTCCGGACACCCCCAGCAGAGATGTGATCATGTTTAATATAATGTAAACACAGACCTTTCCGTGAAGGCACTCCACGGTGGCCGTCTGCCTGACGTTGCCGACGTGCACGGTGACCTGCGACCCCCGACGGAAAGTCTTGGCGTGGAAGAGCAGGACGATGGCGGCTTCAAACTGACAGCAGATAGTCGGGTTCATCTTGGGACTGACCATCACCATGCCCTGCAGACACATGTTCACATGAACACTCATGTTCTGGAGCTGCAGAGGCAACGCAACGCGGGCAACAGTGACAACAATCCTCAGATCAGTCCTGTCAGCGTTGAACCATCTCCTCCTACATGCACCGTGTCTCTAGGTGACCTCTGACCTTGCGCAGCAGTGAGCGGTCAAAGTTTCCCAGGGCCAGCGTGGCGGCCTGTCCGGCCCTCAGGACCCTGCAGGCCGAGCGGTTCCTCTGGATGCTGCCCACCTTCAGACGCAGGAAACGGCCCTCGTCTGTCGGACCGACCACCAGCCGCTCGCCCTCCCTGCAGACGCCACTGAAAGACACACCGCCAGAGTCACTGCTGCCCCGCCCCCTGCTTCAGCCCCCCTGCTTCAGTTTACTTCCTGTGTGTGTGATGCTCCTCCCCTCATTAGTTTCACCTGTGTCTCGTTAACCTGTCTTTCCTTCTCTGCCGTTCTCTTTGTGTTCCTGTTCAGTTCCTCATGTTCTAGGTCAACGGTAAAGCTTTGCCTTAAAAGACCCCTACCATAAATGACCTGGATTTGAACATAACTACTCTGAGGTTCTCTCACCTGTACAGAGTACCTCCCACCACCGTCCCAACATCAGGAACCGAGTAGATCTCATCCACCTGCAAACACATGACGGATCATCAGGATCCTCCCACTGCAGCAGCATCACTGATGTAGTTATTTATTGTGGGTTTGACAGAAACTAAAACCACATCAACAACTTTGTTCTCCACTGATTTAATGGTGATTGGATAGAAGAGGAGGAGAACCAGACTCCAGGTTCTACCATGAAGCTAGTCCTGTCAGTATCTAGTGTCTGTGGATGTGTGGTGAGGTGGTAGCAGCTGATCATCATCCATCAGTCAAAGGCTGCAGCCAAACAACAACAACAAACACTGAACGTTTAAAAGAAGAGAAAAGTTTCCTGGAGACAGTCAACTCTAGGAGAAGACAAGGAAGACAAGGACAGACTTTAGGAAGACACAGGAGACCAACTCTAGGAGAAGACAAGGAAGACAAGGACAGACTTTAGGAAGACACAGGAGACCAACTCTAGGAGAAGACAAGGAAGACAAGGACAGACTTTAGGAAGACACGGGAGACCAACTCTAGGAGAAGACAAGGAAGACAAGGACAGACTTTAGGAAGACACAGGAGACCAACTCTAGGAGAAGACAAGGAAGACAAGGACAGACTTTAGGAAGACACAGGAGACCAGCTCTAGGAGAAGACAAGGAAGACAAGGACAGACTTTAGGAAGACACAGGAGACCAACTCTAGGAGAAGACAAGGAAGACAAGGACAGACTTTGTGTGTTTATTACCTGGAACTCCGTCAGCTGCTGCATCAGCTCCTCCTGCTCTTTGCTGTTGCTCAGTGGAGGGAGGATGTTCAGGAAAACCTTCAGGAGGTCCAGACTCTCTCCAGACACACTGGACAAGGTGAATATGGGTGTGATGCTGTGACACAGAGACACAGAGACATGGAGAGACAGGTAATGTGTCCACTGTGGGCTTTAATGAATGATCAAAGAAAATCTACATATACGTAAAATCTGCTTCATCATGTTCAAAGACCTGCCATCCTAGAGTAAATATATGTTTATATGAAGACTGAACGTCTGAAGCAGTAGTACTGTTAGTACTGTAAGTACTGTTAGTACTGTTAGTACTGTTAGTACTGTTAGTACTGAGTATCAGGCTGTGTTCAGACTCATAACAGTGTTTTGTTTGCTAGTGAAGGAAGTGGAGACGTGTTTAATGTTTATTATTTCTTTTAGGATTCGATGATGTTTGTGTATTTTTGACCTAACGTGTTAATAATGTGTTAATAATGTGTTAATAATGTGTTAATAACGTGTTAATAACGTGTTAATAACGTGTTAATAATGTGTTAATAACGTGTTAATAATGTATTAATAATGTGTTAATAACGTGTTAATAACGTGATTTTAATTGCTTGCATTTTAATAATATAACTTATAATGTCCTCTCTGACATCCTGTCTGTGGTTTTAGAGAGAGTAACACTCTGATTATAACGTCCTCGTCCTTTCACCTGTCTCACCTGTCTCTCCTTGTCTCACCTGTCTCACCTGGTCTCACCTGTCTCTCCTGGTCTCACCTGTCTCTCCTGTCTCCCTGTCTCCTGCTCTCTCCTGTCTCCCCTGTCTCACCTGGTCTCACCTGGTCTCTCCTGTCTCACCTGGTCTCACCTGTCTCTCCTGGTCTCACCTGGTCTCACCTGTCTCACCTGGTCTCACCTGGTCTCACCTGTCTCCCCTGTGTCACCTGTCTCTCCTGTCTCCCCTGGTCTCACCTGTCTCTCCTGGTCTCACCTGTCTCACCTGTCTCCCCTGGTCTCACCTGGTCTCACCTGTCTCTCCTGGTCTCACCTGTCTCCCCTGGTCTCCAGCAGTACTCACCATGCAGACTGGGTGAACTGCTGTGCGGCGGTCACGGCGTCGTCGGGGCTGGACACCACCATGGGCACCTTGTTGCACCCCGGCTGCTTCAGGACTCGCTCCAGCTGTCGGACCGTTCGCTCCACGGTGCCGCGGGAACACAAGTCCACTTTACTGACCACGATGAAGATGGGAACCTTCAGCGCCATGGCCAGGCCCAGGTGCTCCCGAGTTGTACCGGCTGGACAGAGGAGGATGTTTTATATTCTGATTAACTGTGTCTGGCTCTTTAGTCACAGAGCTGCACATCAGCAGAATAAAATGTTAGAGAGACAGAAGAATGTGTTTTATCCCAAATGGACTGTATATAAATATGTAAGCCCCGCCCACACTGCTTTAGGTTCATTAATACTACGCTCTGCTCTACCTCCACCTGTTACAGACATGATGGATTAGACCACAGTTACTCATTGCGCGGCTCATCAAGCTATAACTGGCGGCTCCCATGGTAGCTACAGTATCACACTGCTACTTGCCTTTGATTGCAATCCACTATTTACCGGCAATGCTACTTAAACTTCCATCTAGTGGCGATACGTTGTAATACATTTCACGCAGCTGAATCACGGAAAACGTGAATGAAGGTGGCCATGTGGCATTGTTTACAAAACTTGACCGTAACGCACGTTTGCAGGCGACGTAAGCTCCGCTAGCTAGTAAAACACAAAATGGACCGTTTTTAATAAAGAAGAGACAGAAACGAGTTCATTAAAGTAAATCTGGTCCTAAATGAAAATGTATTGGCTGTGTTATTTATTTTTTGTGGGATGTCCATTTTGTATGTTGTCGTAAAAGCGTCTCGCCTTCTGATTTTGCACTGTCAATGTGGACTAGTTTTTTCTCATGCTTTATGGAGTGGTTGGCATGGCAACTGGTGGTCACCATGATGTCACATCCTGTTTCAATAGCAACAGATAACTAAAACCAAACTTATCCAAACAGTTATTAACTACTAATTTGATGTTTATTTTAGTGTTTTAGTTTGGCCCAGGCCCCGCCCACTGACATGAGGGGGTGGAGCTTATGAGCTATACTTGATTCGGCTTCACTTTAGAGTTTGTGTATTGAATGTCTTATCTTATGCAGTGAGTATCAACATGATCATGGTTATTAGAGTCTGGATTCTGCACAAAGCTACGCTGGTTTTGCACAGAGTTTATTTTTAGAACTGATTTCAGAGTTTTAGAGCCTCCACCTGCAGCTGAAAACAGTTTCTTGTTAGACTTTGATCCTTTGTCCTATAAAATACTACACAGACAGATGAGCTAACTATATGAGATGCTTTACTGGTGTGAATGAATTTCTGTAAAGACACTTAACTCAATGTATTTTGAGCATTCAAGCATTTAGAGCTCATACTGCTTTGTTATTTTAGTGTTTAGGGATGAAGTGAGAGAAAATATATTTTTAACTCCAGCTGTTGCTCTGAGGTCGTTGTAGGGGGAGGGGGCGGCTGCAGCTCACCGATGCCCGTGTTGGCGCTCACCACCAGCATGGCGAAGTCAGGGCAGTAGCTGGTGAGGCCGAAGATGGTGGTCTTCAGGTATTTGTGGTGTCCTGCCAGGTCGATGAAGGTGATCATCTTGGAGGAGCTCTCACAGATCTCCTCGGCCGTACGAGACTCGCTGTAGTTAACCACCTGCAGGACGACAGAACATGACGAGTTAAAGGGACATCACTCGAGCTGAGACCTGCTCAGAGATCAGCAGTGATCAGACTGAGTCGGTGAAGGCCCACGCAGGTATCCAGGTGTTTAAAGAATAAAGATCCAGACCCAGAACAAAATGAGGTGATCTCTGCCTTATATCAGGTATCTACAGGTATCTACAGGTCCATCAGGAGGACGCGTGTTCACCTCTCCTTTGCTGTTGAAGCCCAGGATCTCAAAGCTGATGCTGGAGGTGCGTCCGGTCTGGATCTCGTGCAGATGCCTGAAGAGGTTCAGCCGAGCTCGGCCTCGTCCGTTGTCCAGCTCCCCCTGCGTCAGGACGCCCAGCAGGGTGGACTTCCCCGAGTCCACGTTCCCCAACACAGCTACCCGGAGGTCCAGGAACTGGAACCAAAACAGCACAACAGAGGAGAAGGATAAGTTGTTGTTCAGCTCAAACACGAGGTTGTTTTAGGAATGTTACCTTGACTGAAACGTCCATGTAAGAACCTGAGGACGACTCTCACCTGCTGATCATCAGGAACTTTACGAACAAGGACTTCTGCTATTTTGCGAGTGTTCCTGTCCGAGTCGTAGTCCACCTCCCTCTCCCTGAGCAGAGTGATGTCGGCGCCGACTCTGAAGAGAAAGAAGGAGAAATCAAAGCCTGAAGGTTTTCAGAGCTTTGAGTACAAACTTATTTTAATTTACTGATCAGTTTGTTTGTTTGCTTCAAGGCTTCAGAGGCTGCTGCTGATGCTGCTGATGCTGCTGCTGCATGTTTTTATACAGGCTGTACATATCTGCAGCTCTCAGTCTGTAGCACATGAGCTGATGATTCAGATTTATTACTTTCTACTGGGTTTTATTAGTGACGTCATCATAAACTAATCAGATCACAGAATAAAAACAAACACATCTGGGCCTCATAGAAACCTCTTCAGAGGAGCAAACTAAACACCGTAGGAGGTGACCCACTTCTCTGCCATCCTCTTCAGGGTTTTGAGCGAGGCCTTCATGTCGGCCTCCGTCAGGCCGACCAGCAGACCGTTGTCTTCCACTCCTATCTGGTAGACGGCCTCGCCGCGGCCCTCCTGCAGACGCCATTTCAGCTGCGTGGCCAGATGCTCGAAGCGATACTGAGTGGGGTTGACCAGCTTCAGCTACAGCAGAGAGAGATCAGCATGCATCAGTTACAGATTAGATCTTATTTCACCTGGATCACTGTGATAAAATATTTAAAGCAAGTTCATTACCTTATATTCAATGTTTCCTTCTTCAGCCTGGAAACAGACAAAACCAGAAAACATGATGTTAGTGGACGGTGTTTAGATGTGTCAGAGCAGCCGTGTGTCTTCATCTGTGTTCAGAAATAATGACTGTGACAGTGGAGCAGATCTACTGACGCTGAGGTTCAGCATCTGATTCATTCATGATATAGCCAGTCTTTATTATTTTGTCGTTAATCACCAGTGCACACGTTTAATGTCTTGGATCTGAAACTGATGCCAAATAGTGAGCTGATCCTATAATGCTCTATAAATGAAGTATTCCCACAGACTCTGCCTTTTCAGCTTGGGTATGAATATTTATATTTTCTAGCATCAGAGAATATCAACTAAATTTCACTTATTATTCCTGCAATTTAATATTTATTTAAATAAAGTTCTATATAGTTAATATAAAATGCTTCTATCTGATGCTTTCCTGCATCATCAGGATTAGCTTCTTAATTCGGCAAACATTTAACTGCGTATTTGATGAGGATTTCTATTATTCCTCTCGTTTTATCAACCCAAAGCAACTTCCGCTGCAGCTAACAGCTCTTAAGGCTGTAAGCCGTGATCACAGAAGCTGGAAGCTAAATAAAACTATAATAAAATAGAAATCTTGTTCAATCATATGCCGAATTTTTAAATGGCTTTTATTACTTCAAAAACTATAACGAGTCTACGTTTGTATGATGTAGGTTTGGATTAATCAGACGAGAGTATTTAAATTGACAGATATTTGAGTGGAGTTTGGCGTGACGTTTCTCCAGACGAGAGAGAGATAATGGATGACTACAGTTAATGTATAGCTCACATACAGATGATTTGCTCGCCATGTTACATGTTCTGCGTGTTATATGATGTTACATGATGTTTATTGGTGATGTAGATAAAGTGTAGCGGAAGTTAGCCTGCGCCGCTAGCTAGCTACTTTAGCGGGCTGGGTGTCCGGTTAATCCCGGGCTGACGGAGGGTAGCTACCTCCGGCGGTAAATATGGTGGCGGTGTTTTGTTGTTCCTATTCTTTTTACTCCTTCTTCTCCTGCCTCGTTTGCCTCTTCTCGTTCGCGACTTTTTCGACGTTTTCTTGCCGTTATTCCCGGAGCCCTGTCCTCCGTGTCGGCTGTGTCCGGGCGACACTGCGCCACTTTCGGACAGATCCACCATCGCTGAGCTCAGGATGTGCGCAGGAGCAGCGGCCTGGAGCTGGAGGTCCCCGGGAGAGCTCTGGACTCACGGTAAAGAAATAACATCTAGTAAAAATATTAGTTTTCTTATTTGTAACATCACATCTACTAAAACACACGGCCTGTCTGTGTGAAACCCTGCAGAGGAGGAGGAGGAGGAGGATGCTCTCTCCTCAGCATCACCAGCGCCGTCAAGTCTACTTTATTAATCATCATCACGCTTCCGGTGGGAAATTTCAAAATAATTCACCCGGAAGTTTAAAGAGCTCGAAATGTGACGACGGCTACAAAATGAAAGTAACGTGTAAAGATGAAAAGCAATTTATTTATTTATTTATTTTTGGTCATTTTAAGTTTGCTGATAAAACTAGAAACTCGAAAACTCGAAAAAACAGCCGTTAGTTTATATAGTTTTTTATTAATAAATCCAAAAAATAAAAATTAAACAAAATTAGACTTACTTTTATTTTTTAGTCTAAAACAAAAAAGTTAAAGATAATATTAGACTAAAAAACAAAAAGAACACAATGTCAAAAACGATGAAGTGAAACCGGAACTAGTTTTAAACCCTTTAATGGTCATTTATAAGCACAAGTGCAAGTTTTTCTTGCAGAAAGAAACTTGTACTTCTTTATATTAAAAGAAAAACGCTCAGAGATAAATTGTGGTACACTCGTGAACTGATTCAACAGTGTTTTCACTTTTTAAACATTATCTTTCTTCCTGCTCTGTATTGTAGAAGTTTCTCTTCCTTTTGATTTGTATTAATTCATTCATGTGGTTTTATTTCCTCTACATTGTGTCTTCTCTGTCTGGATCTTTAAATCCGGTTAAATCAGGGCGTCACTGAGTTTGCGTGACGGGGCAGATGATCAGCGGGTCCATGTTCTTGCCCCCGTCCTTCATCCCGGGGCAGAAGAAAGGGTGAAGTCTGCCGGTGAACTTACAGTCGGTGAAGGAGTAGATCAGAGCTGCAGCGTCCACGTGGTAAAAGGAGACCAGACCCTCCTCGTAATCCACAAACACCCCCACCTTCTCAGGACGGGACCTCAGAGAGAGGCAGACCACGCGGCGAGCCAGAGCTTTGTACTCGTTTTCATTTTTCAGACTCATGATCCAGCAGCCGTTCTGAGGCCTCAGCGTGATGAGCCCCTTCCTGTTGATGGACTCGCTGGCTACTCCTAAACTCCACCTGGTTTTCCCTTTAACCTGAACCTCGAAGTAAAACCTGCCCAAAGAGAAACTCTGCTTCCCCAGAACGTAAGCGTAGTATGAGAATCTCTCTGGGTTCTCTGGAAGGTTCTGTGTTTCACAGTGACTGACTGTTTTGCCGTCATCAGACAGGAGCAGAGCAGGATTTGCTGTTTCAGGATCCAGAGTCACGTCTGCAGCGTAGCACCGGAGCCTCCTCAGCTCGGCCTCAAACACCTCCTTCATGTCTTTACTGAGCACCTCCTCCAGCTCGGCCACAGCTCCCACCACCATCCCCTCATACGACGGCGGACGGACGCCGACCTCCGTCCAGTCTTTAGTGGGGGGAGCAGCTTCCAGGGAGGAGACGCTTTGGATGAGGTGGAGCTGGTCTTCAGACTCCCACAGCTGCTCCACCTCAGATCTCCTCTTCATCAGCTCACAGACTTCCTGTTCCAGTTCTTCAATGATGTCTTCGGCGTGCTGCGCCACCGTCCTCTGCCTTTCCTCGATCCGGTCGATGAGCTGGTTCAGGCCTCTCTCAACAGACGCCATCAGAGCGCTGAAGACCTGAACACCTTCTGCTTTCTCTCTGTCTGCAGCATCTTCACTCATCATCACCGCCTCCTGGATCTCCTGGATCTTCCATCGTCTCTCCTTGATCATCTGCTGGATTTCAGCCTCAGTCTTCTCCAGCTCTGCCTTCTTTCCTTCATATTCTTCTTTCAGAGGAACAACCTCATGTGTCCTGTGCTCTGTAACAGAGCAGAGCATGCACACACATGTCTGCTCCGTCCTGCAGAACAGCTCCAGGAGTTTGTCGTGCTTCCTACACATCCTGTCCTGCAGGTCGTCCACAGGCTGGATCAGCTGATGTCTCCTGAGGCCGGACACGTTCAGGTGAGACTCCAGGTGACTGTCGCAGTAGGACACCAGACACACCAGGCAGGACTTCACCGCCTTCAGTTTAGCTCCGGTGCAGACGTCACAGGCAACTTCTCCAGGTTGGGCAACTTGTAGCTTTGAGCTGCTGCTGGCTTTCTGCTGAGCTTCATGTTTAAACTGCTCAACCAGCTCAGAGATGAAGGTGTTGACCTGCAGCCTTGGTTTGTTCTGAAAAACTTCATTACATAGTGGACACTTGCATCTGACATTAATGTCCCAGTGCTCAGTGATGCACTGTTTGCAGAAGTTGTGTCCACACGGCGTGCTGACCGGAGCAGTGAAGACGTCCAGACAGATGGAGCACAGGAACTGATCCTCACACGGCTGCTTGGCGGCAGAAGACATGTCTGGACAAGAGAGTCAACAGGCGTCAGTCAGCAGCAGAAAAATGAATTCACTCATTCACTCATTCATTCATTCATTCATTCATCCTGTGAAGGCTCATGGGGGTCTGCTGGAGTCTATCCCAGCTGTCATTGGTCTAGAGGGGGGTCCACCCTGGACAGGTCTCCAGTCTATCACAGGACTAACACAGAGAGACAGAATCACCAATGAACCTAAGCAGCATGTCTTTGGACGGTGGGAGGAAGCTGGAGAACCTGGAGAGAACCCACACAGACACAGGGAGAACATGCAGACTACACACAGAGAGGAACCAGGAGAACCATGGATTAGAACCCAGAACCTTCTGTTTGCTGGGAGGCATCAGTGATGACACCACACCACTGAGACGCCCCTCATTGAAAAGTAATTATTCAGTATCATCTTTTGTTTTTCTCCAAACACAATTAAATAATAATAAACCAATGACTCTTCACAGGACAAGAGGAGTAGATGAACTATGTTCTATACTGTTTATATTTAATAAGACTCATCCTTTATTTATTTATATCCGTTAACAGCTTTATTTCAGTCTGGACTGTGTGTATTCAGCTAATGTTAAACTACACAGTTGTGGATTTTAACTTTAACACAGAGTTGCATGATGTTTTATTTCCTGTACTTTATTCATGGAGCTGATAAATACTGTAAATGTATGTACATATTCAACTACACCTTATAAGTTTTCCAGTCTAGATTTTTATTTATTATTTCATATTTGTTTAGTTTCATTTACTGAGAAACCGAAGCAGAAAACAACGGTGCGCAGTGCGCGCTCCGGTGCGCGCTCCAGTGCGCGCTCCCGCTTACTCCCTGACATAAAGTTAAAGGTTTAATGTGAAATAAACTCAGTGTAGGTGAACAGAGGGACTTTAAACATTGTTCTTACCAGAAAATGAGACGAATGTTGAGAAAGACGCAAACTGAAGGTTTGTGCAGAGCTGCTCTTCCTCCTCTTCCTCCTCTTCCTCCTCTTCCTCCTCTTCACCTTCACGCCTGATGGAACCAGTGGGTCTGGTTCTGATCATGGACGGTTTTCTTCATACTCACTGACTGATGGGTTCAGACCTGCTGATAACTTCTACTAGGAAGTACAAACTCCACTGGTGAGGGCGTGGTGACGCCTGAGGCTGTGAAACATATATATACGTAAATATATAAGTTTTACAGCCTCGATAGTTCAAATCTTCACATGTTTGTCACATATTTAAACCGTCCATAAATGTAGTTCCTGGAATGAATCGTTCCAAAATGTCTGCAAACATTAACACTGATGATGTTAATTAGTTTGAAAAGGACTAATTACGCATTTGGTCGTTATCTTATTTTGAAGATCTTTAACCGGAAGCAAAGCTAACTCATGTTGCGCTAACTTGACTCTGAAGTGGAGGTAGCTGGACAGAAACTTCCCCAGACATGTACCTTTATTATATGATGACCCCGGGTCTGACACGGGACACTGAAGTCTAAATGTCCGTGTGAGGGTCCTCAAACACCGGACTGCTCAGTTCACCCGATCCGATTCGCTTTTTACAGCCTTCGTTAGCCTGCGGATGCTAACGTGAGCTACAGGCTAGAGCAGCCATATTTAGCTAGCTACCAACTCGTAACACGGGACAAAGCTGACAGAAGACCAGCTGATTCTTGTTTTTGTTGTCATCTTCTCTCTATTTTGACACTGAGCGATGTGGAAAGTAACTTTACAGGCGTTCAGTGTTTTGCTGTTGGCCTGGTTTTTGGGGAACTTTGCTCTGGGCTGGTTTCAACAAAACGCGAAGCCGCAAACGCAGCACAGCGAGCATCGTAAGAGCCAAGACCAGGACCAGGACCAGGACCAGGACCAGAGCTGCTTCTGCCACGTAAGTCAACACTACCGCCTTCATGTTTGTTGTTTGTGGAGGGTTAATCACTGTTTGTCTTTGTTTGACAAGTTTTTCAACGTGACAGCGACCAGCGTTCAGGAAATATTCTAGCATTTTCTGGCGTCATCTTTATTTGACGTCACCGCGTACATTTACGCTAAAACTCTTACTTCTTCTTCTGTTGTTTTTAATGGCGGTTGGCAGAACAGACACTCGATTACTTCGTTTTAATACTGTTTTGTATCTTCAATTAAAATTATATAAATGTCAAATTACATACTACGTTACAAGGGTGCGACATGGTTTATGTGTAGAAATTAAAATATCACTGCAGGAAACTGATAATATCCAACTTTGCTGCTGGTTACTGCGCCTAGCTTTCATCCTTTTCAGCAGTTTGAGGCTTTAAAGTAAAATTGGAGACGATGAGAGTTAAACTAAACAAAATTAAACGTTTTTAACTTGGTGACACATTGTGAAATACATTTAAAAACGATGTTATTTTCTATCAGCGAGTAGAAAAGCGTGGTGTAGTCTGATTGGCTGAGGCGCAGCTCCTATGTTGCGCGCGCAGTTATGGGAGTTGTAGTCTTTCTCGCGGCAGGAAACCAGCGTTCCTAAGGGAGCGATACCCTGGCGAGTACTACAAAGTCAGAGGCGGGGTTTTCAGAGGCGGGTTTTAAATCTGACAGCTGGTTGTTTGGAGGCGGGGCCTCGGCCGCGCGTGGAGCAGTAGAGTTCTGTAATGTGTGATGAAGCTGAAGCCGCAGAGAAGCTGCGACTAAACTAAACCCGGAGAAGTTATTAATTAGAGTTAACACACAGAAAGCTGAAGCTGTGGTCAGGATGCTGAGAGGAATCTGCCTCCTCGTGCCTTTCCTAGCTCCTGGGGGTCTGCTGCACACAGAGGTCAGCTGAGAGTCGGTTTGTGTCGTGTGTATTTTATTTTTTATTACCTGCTGTTTATAAATGTCTTATAATAGATTAAAAAGCTGCTTTAAAGCGCAGCAGTGGTGTTTTGTTTGTTTTAGTTGTTACTGCTCAGTAGATGGACTGAATGTCTGAAGCTGGCACCATATGCTTGATCACAATCTCAGTCTGATCATTTAACTTTGGGCTTATGTGAATAAAAAAGACTTATTTAAACTGTTAGAGAGTAAACTAAGTAAACAGGACTCTGTGAATATTCTTATCTATCATCTGAAAGCTACGTCGACATTGTTCCTTAAAATACCAGCAACGCTTCAGTCAGTGGATTTAAATATGTAAAGTATTCATTATATATGAGTTGGTTGAATGCAGGTAAAACACTGCTCTGAGCGTAGTTTGTTTCTATCTGTACGTACACACAGAGCCACGTAGAATAGCAAGGATCAGACACACAGAATAACATCTCTCTTGCAGAGACCAAGCCTTTTTTTTTTTCTTTCAAATATTCTTCACTCCTAGATTCCTAAAAGTGAATTTTCTGGTTCTTCTATGACGGCAGCAGACTGAAAGCTGTTATGCATTCATCTGGACAAAGAAAGAGTTTCATAGATATGTCAGGAAATGATTTGTTAAACAAAAACTACTGTGACATTAGAGAACGTATGCAGAGGCAGTTAAATCAGCTGTTTACAGACGACTGAACAAAAAACCAAACAATCAAACGCGTCCTCGCTGAAATCTGCTCCGTTTACTTTTGGTCAGCTCGTCAGCTCAAACACATTACGTGTTTGTTTGCACATGTCAGCAGCTGGTCATCTGGGTCTGTGTGACCCGTCGGGGTTCAGGTGACAGCGCTCTGGGCGTCCCCTCACAGCGCTGCCGCATACATTATGGATGGCGGTGCAGGAACCTGAGTGGAGGTTTGTCTGTGTGGCGGCCTCCTGCTGTGGAAGCCAGACAGGCGGAGCAGGTGGAGCAGTGAATTAAACTGTTGCTAGCGCAGCGTGTCGCCCGTCAGCCGGTTATTTCATGGCTGCTGAAGTTTAATCACGCTCGTCAACGAGGACATAAGAGCTGCTATTAATTTGTCCACATATTAAAAACATGAAGGCCTGTTATCTGCACACTTTAATGGTGTTATGACAAAATATATGGACATTTTAATTCATGTCTTGTCTTGAACACAGGCTGGTGAAGCTGTGTTTTATTATCTTTTTATTCTACAGTCAACAACATCAGTTACAGTTGCTTCAGTTTCACAGGGTCCTGATTCGATTCGATATCAAGCTGCTGTAGGACGAGTCTGTTTGCTGTCATATAATTATTCTTGTGCTTTTTGTCGTTGGATAAATCGTGACTCTTTTGTTTTTCTCTGTGCTTCAGCTCACTGGAGTCCTGGACGACTGCTTCTGTGACGTTGAAAGCATCGATGTGTTCAACAACTTCAAGATTTACCCTCGCCTCAAGAAGCTGACAGAGAGAGACTACTTCAGATACTACAGGGTAAGAGCTGCATGCAGCAGGGCTCAGTGTCACTGATGACCCCCTCAGTCCATTTGATATCACACATGGTACATAATGAAGACGTGAAACTAGAGGTTAAATATAGTAGAAATATTAGTTTTAAAAACATTTGGTTTTGAATTGAAGCTGGTGTGAATAACCAGCCTTAGCAGCACTGTGGTTAGGGCACAAACCATCTGTAGAGCTTTAGTTAAAAGACCCTGTTGGTGTTTAAGTCACTTCTTATTATAACATGAAACATGAAACCGAGTTGTGTTTCCTGTTCCTCAAAAGCTTGGTTGGTTGAGCGTAACACAAGCGCTCAGACAACAGATTAACCAGGCAGCAGCTTTTTGTTGCTCTGTTTGTTTAACAGTTAAAGCTCTGTAGACCAGCTGCTGTGGAGCGTCTGCATTACTCAGAACATCAGGACACTTTCACACAAGTCATGAAAGAGTTTTATATTTGTTTATTTTTCATCATTTGTTCCTAAACATTCATCTGGTTCTTCTTTAACCGTTCTCTTGTAGAACCACTTGTGTTCTTGGTTCTCCTTGTCTTGCTGCATGACCCAGTTTCTCTTCACATTCAGCTCATGGACAGATGTCCTGACATTTTCTTTTAGAGTTCATTGGTCCATCAATGAGGACAAGGCGTCCTGGTCCAGATGCAGCAGAACAGGCCCAAACCAGGACATTAGCTTCACCCCCATGTTTGATGGAGGGATGAGGTTCTGATGCTTCATCTCATTTAAACCAAACTATTCTACTTTGGTCTCATCTGTCCACTAAACATTGTCCCAGTAGTCTTCTGTCTTGTCCACATGATGTTTAGAAATGTTCTTCTTGGAGAGCAGTGTCTTTGTCCATCACACCATGGTTGTTCAGTGGATTCATCAACATTACCATCAGCCAATGAGAGAGAGGCCTTTAGCTGCTTAGAAGTTCCCCTGGGTTCCTCTGGTTCCTCTCAGACTATCATGGAGTGATCTTTGTTGGTGGACCACTCCTGTGGAGGGGGGCAGTCGTCTCTTTCTCTGAGCCCTCCTCCTTTAAAGCATCGCTGTAAATGCTCTGTGTGATCAATGAGGGCAGGGTTATGTCACACTACTTTAATACATTCATCTTTAACTCCAGGTCAACCTGAAGCGACCGTGTCCTTTCTGGCCTGATGATGGACACTGCTCCATCAAAGACTGCCACGTGGAACCATGCCCAGAGGTCAGAGGTCAACCACCCTCACGCCTGCATTATAGAGCCTCAACATCTGCGTCTTCTCAGCAACTAAACTGCACATTTCATTGTGAAATTAAATGTTTTTCTGTTTCACAGAGTAAGATCCCTGTTGGCATCAAGTCTGGGAACTACAACAAGGTGAGACTATCTGACACTAAATGTTCTGCTCATCCAACGCTGCCATAAACTCCCTAACCCTCTGGAAGATGTTTCTCCTTGACGCTGTCTCCAGGAAACGTTCAGTGTTTGTTGTTGTTGTTTGGCTGCAGCCTTTGACTGATGGATGATGATCAACTACTACCACCTCACCACACATCCACAGACACTAGATACTGACTAACAGAGGACTAGCTTCATGGTAGAACCTGGGTTCTAGTTCTGGTTCTTCTTCTACTTTTTAAGTTTTGACTGTAAAGTTTTAGAAAAGCCTGACTGTGACATCACTGTATTATCGTACATCATAGAATAGTTTCTCACTAAGAGTCTAGAACTTGAATATATTGACAACAATCACAGAGCTACCTGATAATTCAGGTTTTGTCTGAAGCTTTCCTCTTCATCATAATAATAATAATATCTGTGTCTAATCAGACTAATCTTGATGCTCTTATGGTGCTGAGGAGCAGCTGTGTCTGTCCTGACTCTTTCCACCTCTTCAGCAGACTCAGTCATGTACAAACAGGCTAAACGCTCAGAGCACTGGTCTTATCTGCTCTGATAGTCTCCATGTGTTTGCCAGGTCTGGATGTTTGCTTTGGAATGAAGCACAAGTGTTTGGACATCTGCTCTGGTCACAGCCAAGGTCAAATGTGTTTTCACTGATTGTCAGCAGTTACTGAGTTAAAGGAACATGAGCCACCTCAGCATTCAGACGTCATACGTGTGATGACTGACACGTTAACCATGTAGTACACGTTTGGATTAAAGTGATGCTGCTCCTGAAATCTGTGTTTTAAACGTCGGCTTCAGTCAGCTTAGAGTAACACCATCAAAATGAAATGTAGATGTTTTTAAGATGTTTTTTTTAGTGGATGGAACGACGTGCTGCAGTTTGTTTTCTGTGAACTGGTTTAAAGTTAGATCAGGTTTGATTTTGGAGTCACTGCTTGGTATTTATACACTGAGACGACTGTCGGATCATTCTGAGACGATTTTCCACTCGTGCGACTATTTTTTGAATCGGACTGAATTTCGTCTCAGTCGTGTGTCGTGCTTCGTGCAGTAAACGTGGAGTAAAATCAAACGTGTTTGAAATCCTGCTCGCTCCTCATGAAGGTATCTCCCAGTAGAAACAGTCATGAGCTGATTAGCCTCAACCTCTCACACAGAGACATTGCTGAAGTTAACTTGGACGTGCATCTCCCACTTCCTGGTTCCTCTTCTTCTTCTACTTCTTTTTGCCGTTGCAGTTCCAGATACAAAAGTCCGTCGTGTGGTTTGTGGACGTACAGTAGTCGAGTCACATCAGAGCATCAGGCCGTATAGTGTGAGAACATGAATCATAGGCTGTGAACTTTTAAACTCAGTGATCTAGACGAGCAGGTTGAGAAGAATCAAAGGATTTAAAACATCGTCCAGTGTATGCCCGGCCTTAGGAGACTCTGGGTGTTTAATGTGAAGGAGTTAAAGATGTATTATTACGCCTCGTTCAGGCTTCACATTCACACTTAGCATTAAAACACGTCTCTAGCTTTAACGCTCATCTGGGGCGTGGAAGAATATTTTAACAGCAGCTGTAGCTACGGGGTCACAACCAAGAACAGCTCTGCTCAGTGTGTGCGTCATGACTTCAGCTTCAGACGTTATTATTTATCCATCCTAGTAGCTTTAAATCCAGATCTGATTGGATCCTGAATGCATCGTTAGTGTCTTTGGTGTGGTCTGACGTTAGGTCAGGACAGGGCCAGAAATGAGGAACTACTGCAGGTCAAAGGTCACAGGTCACAGGTCACTGAAGTTCGTTTAAACTCTGACTGGAGACCCTCACACTGATTATCTTCCTCTCTGTGTTCAGTACTCCCAAGCAGCCAACACAATGTCGGACATGACGGAGTGTGAACAGGCCAAAGAGCTGGGCGCCATCAACAGCACCTTAAGGTGAGTCCACAGTCCTCCTGTCCCCTGTCTCCTGTCTCCTGTCTCCTGTCTCCTGTCTCCTGTCTCCTGTCCCCTGTCCCCTGTCTCCTGTCTCCTGTCTCCTGTTTCACTCTGTGAGCTGCAACACGTTTTCTAAATGCAAAGCAGCTTCATTTGACTTCACAAACAGGTCAAACATTTACAAACCTCTGACTGACTGGCATCTGCTGGTAGCCAGACCAAACGCATTCACCGAGCTATGTCACGGAAAAGGCCGGATATTAGAAACCTGCTCTACTGGAAAATCTACAGATGATCTCAGGCTGGAAAAACTGGAAATAAAAACTGGAGTCATGACTTTCATTCACATTTAAAAAAAACACAGCTGCACGTCCTGACGTTCGTATCCCAGGGATACAGGCGCCGCCATCTTTTAAAATTAGACTTTATTTATTTATTCACTACATTAGACTCCTCTATATAAAGTTCTTTCTTGACTGATGGTTTATGTTTCTAACATAAATACAAACGATTCCAGATCATCTAAATAAGTCGTGTGTCCTTTGAAGGTCTGAGATTTTGTGTCTCTGGGATCTTAATGGTTCATAAATATTCGTTTCCTTTCTCTCCTGTCGTGATCTCACGTGTCTGATGTGTTAAGTTTAAATGATTTCTTTTTACAGTAACCAGAGTAAACAGGCATTCGCTGACTGGGCGAGACACGACGACGCTCAGGATCACTTCTGTGAGCTGGACGGTGAGGATCTGTCTTTGTTCTGACTCTAACTTTGCTTTGACGCTGCTGGATCTTGATCCGCTGACAGAGACGAGTTTATTCAGTTGTCTTCATCAGTTCATGGACTGTGTTGGTTTCAGATGAGACGTCTCCAGATTCAGAGTACGTGGATCTGCTGCTGAATCCAGAGAGATTCACTGGATATAAGGGACCTTCAGCCTGGAGAGTCTGGAACAGCATCTACGAGGAAAACTGCTTCAAGTGAGATATTTAGTCCAGCCCTAACTATAAGCTTGATCAAAAAGGAAAGTCTTAAGCCTGACCTTAAAAGTAGAGAGAGTGTCTGCTTCATGAACCCAAACTGGGAGCTGGTTCCACAGGAGAGGAGCCTGATAGCTGAAAGCTCTACCTCCCATTCTACTCTTTGAAATTCTAGGAACCACAAGTAGGCCTGCACTTTCAGACCGAAGTGATCTGTTGGGATAATATGGTACAATGAGGTCTTTAAGATATGATGGAGCTAGGCCTTTAAGGGCCTTGTATGTAAGGAGGAGGATTTTAAATTCTATTCTAGACTTTAAGGGGAGCCAGTGAAGAGAAGCTAAAACTGGAGTAATATGATCTCTCTGGTTAATTCCTGTCAATGCTCTGGATGCAGCATTTTGAATCAGTTGGAGGCTTTTTAAAGAGTTATTTGGATCCAGACAGTAATGAATTACAATAATCCAGTCTGGAAGACACAAATGCATGAAGAAGTGTTTCAGCATCATTCTGAGACAGTGACACATGATAATAACAACAAGACAGGTGAGGAGACAGGTGATAAGCGTCACAGTCGTGTCCAGATTCAGGGTGATTGTGAGTTCTTTGAGGCAGTGTAATATAACCTGAGCGTTAACTTCTATTGATGTTGTGTTTGGTGTCAGACCCAGATCAGTGTACCGACCTCTGAACCCTTTGGCTCCGAGCAGAGGTGAGTGTTTTATTATTACTATAAGAGCGTTTAGTGACTGAACTGACCAGCTTCTTCTTTTAATGATTATTGATGAGAATGAGAATAAAGTGTGTTTTACTTTAATCATCTGAGGATAAAGGACTAAAACGAGATGTTCTCATGTTTATGTTCTGTTCATAAGTTTCGTAAGTGCTGCGTCTCTATTAATAGAAGACGTCTAACCGTTTCATTCTCTCTCTCTCTGTCGCTGTGTGTTCAGGAGATGACGACGGTGAGTAAATTTAACCTGGTTTTACTTTCACTGAGTTTTAGCCGTGTAGATAAAATGACTGAGAAAGTCTCTGTTGTTTCAGGAGAAGGTTTCTACGACTGGCTGGAAGGTGAGCTCTACTTCCTGTTTCCTGCTTTCTCTCTGAACAAACTGCTGCTTCCTGGATCTTACTCTGAAAAGGGAAGTGAGACACGTTTGACTTTTATTTAGACAAGAGCAGCAGAAACGTTGTTTGTTTCCTGCGTCAGTAAATTTAAAAGCCAGCGTTCATTGTGTAAATGAAACATCTGCTCAGACGCCAACGCTGAGTTAATGAGAACTAATGAGTTATTTAGAGACGGTGACACTAGTGAAGGCATGTTCAGGAGAGACTCTTTATTCCTTCTTGTTCCTTGTAACATGTACTAGATGAAGTGCAGTCAGGTCAGTGTAATAAAATAAAAAGGTTAAATAAAAGTATTTTAGTGATAACAGCCTCTAATGCCCCAACAACAGTCAAACAGTAAACGTTTCTGAGATCTGTCTTTAGTGATCTAGTCATGGATGAGAAGCAGGGTCAGTAGGTTTAAGGTTTTAGATCATAGATAGAGTCTAACGGTTATGAAGGCATCTAGAATAATAACCTCGAGTCTCTGTGTCCAGGTCTGTGTTTGGAGAAGAGAGTGTTCTACCGTCTCATCTCAGGCCTCCACAGCAGCATCAACATCCACCTGTGTGCCGAGTACCTGCTGGACGGTACGGCCCTCACGCTTCACCTAACACACCTCACACTGAGGACATGTAAGCGATGGTCCATGCACTGAGGTGTCCCTGTCTGTGTTTACGTCCTCAGAGGGTTGGGGCCGTCCTGTGTGGGGACCAAACATCCAGGAGTTTCGTCAGCGCTTCGATACGGCCGAGACGAAGGGCGAAGGCACGCGGCGGCTGAAGAACCTCTACTTCCTGTACCTGATCGAGCTGCGTGCGCTCTACAAAGTGGCTCCATACTTTGAACGAGCCTTCGTCAACCTGTACACTGGAAACTCTCAGGAGGACGGGGACACCAAGGACCTGCTGCTGCAGATCTTCAATGAAATCAGGTGAGACGTCACCGAGAGACAACCTGACACCAGCAGAGTTACACACAGGCCCTGAAAGCAGAGGTCACTGCAGGTCATTGGTCCATCAATGAGGACAAGCCGTCCTGGTCCAGATGGACATTAGCTTCACCACCATGTCAACGTCTCTTTTTGTCTTTCAGAAATTTCCCGATGCACTTTGATGAGAAGTCCATGTTTGCTGGAAACAAAATCGAGGCAAAAACCTTGAAGGTAAAACCAAGAGCTAAACTAGTTCTTAATGCGCTGATCTGTTTTATATGAAGGTCAAGATAAATATATCTGTGTTATTGTTTTAATCAGGAAGAATTCCGCCTGCATTTTAAAAACATCTCCAGGATCATGGACTGTGTCGGCTGCAGTAAATGTCGCCTGTGGGGAAAACTACAAGTGAGTCTCTCCACGGTGTCCAGAGCAGAGAGAGTGATTCATGAGCTAAATGAAGGATAAACCAGCTAAAGCCTCACAGCTACATGTGCTCTGATCAGAAGTTAAACAGCCACATATATAGTTACAGTAGATGAGGTCTCAGTGTGTGTGTCAGCGTTGTCACATTCTGCTTGTCGTCGTGTGCAGACCCAGGGTTTAGGAACAGCTCTGAAGATCCTCTTCTCTGAGAAGGAGATCCAGAAGCTCCCTGAGCACAGCCCGTCTAAAGGCTTCCAGCTCACGCGCCAGGAGATCGTGGCCTTTGTCAACGGCTTCGGCAGGTAAGCTCAGAGCGAGCACGTGAGCACGCTGATCATCTGATTCATTCATCTAGAGATCAAACCTACACACACACAGATACACAGAGACGCACACACACAGATACACACAGACACACACACACACACACACACACACACACACACAGACCAGCTGTTTAATTCTATTACATCTGGGCGTCTGATCCTAATGTTTAACAGTTTTACTGGTTTATTTAACTATATCTAGTAACACCGTCACTAACACTGGATATATTTCATCATATTTAATAACCCAATAAAAATACTCTCCATCAAAGTATATTGAAGTTCAACAGTACACAGCTGAAGTACTGTCCTTTTATTATTGACCATAAAACTCGTATGAAAAGGCTCTAAATTCATTAAATAAATAAACATGTGGGACATGTCCAGTGAAGACATAGTCGTCCTGACAACCGTGGGACAGACACAGATATATGACAGGACGTACGTTAGTGTCAACGTCTGGTTTTACGTCAACACGTACCTGTGCAACTACAGCAGCCCTTAACACAGCCCTGCCTCAGTGATGTCAGGGAGCAACTCAGGCAGCCACTCAGGCAGCCACTCAGGCAGCAACTCAGGCAGCAACTCAGGCAGCAACTCAGGCAGCAACTCAGGGAGCAACTCAGGCAGCAACTCAGGCAGCAACTCAGGGAGCAACTCAGGCAGCAACTCAGGCAGCAACTCAGGGAGCAACTCAGGGAGCAACTCAGGGAGCAACTCAGGCAGCCACTCAGGGAGCCACTCAGGCAGCCACTCAGGCAGCCACTCAGGGAGCAACTCAGGCAGCCACTCAGGGAGCAACTCAGGCAGCAACTCAGGCAGCAACTCAGGGAGCAACTCAGGGAGCAACTCAGGCAGCAACTCAGGCAGCAACTCAGGGAGCAACTCAGGCAGCAACTCAGGCAGCAACTCAGGCAGCAACTCAGGGAGCAACTCAGGGAGCCACTCAGGGAGCCACTCAGGGAGCCACTCAGGCAGCCACTCAGGCAGCCACTCAGGGAGCCACTCAGGCAGCCACTCAGGCAGCCACTCAGGCAGCCACTCAGGGAGCAACTCAGGGAGCAACTCAGGCAGCAACTCAGGCAGCAACTCAGGCAGCAACTCAGGGAGCCACTCAGGGAGCCACTCAGGGAGCCACTCAGGCAGCCACTCAGGGAGCCACTCAGGCAGCCACTCAGGCAGCAACTCAGTGAGCAACTCAGGCAGCAACTCAGTGAGCAACTCAGTGAGCAACTCAGTGAGCAACTCAGTGAGCAACTTGGGCAGCAACTCGGGCAGCAACTCGGGCAGCAACTCGGGCAGCAACTCTGACAGCAACTCAGGGAGCAACTCAGACTGTGACAGCAGCTCTCACTCAGACAGCAGACTCAGACTGGGCTTACATCATTGCTCTATGTCAGTGTTTCTCTGGTTCATTGCCGCGTTGCCGTTCTCTTCCAGGTTGTCTACCAGTATTTATCAGCTGCATCATTTCCGTCAGCTGTTGAAGGACCACAGGTAACGAGAGGTGACTACACCTGACCTGTAGGCGGAGCCACAGGACACTGCAACGGCCTAGTTCTCTCCCACATGACGTGGAGCATGGACATCGGGATCAGCAGAACCTAGCAGCACCATTACCCCCCTCCCATGATATAACCCCCCCTCTTTAAACCCTCCTCTTCCTCCTCCAGACCGTGGAACGTGGATTCTTCATTCTCCTCTCAGAGCTTCATCTGTTCATCTAGTCAGCCAGTGACAGACTTAGAGCTTTATTCATTTACATGTTTGTTTGTCCTGTGTGATAAGAAGGCGGGGCCTGTTGCCTGTTGCCTGTGGCCTGTTGCCGGTTGCCTGTGGTGAAGGAAGCTGATGAACAGAACCAAACCGTTGAGACGAGGCGAGCTGAGCTGACGTCTGGATGTGAAGCTGATCCTCCGTCAGACCTCGTCCTCTTCTCATCGTGACCTTTTTGATTTTGCACTTTCACGCGTCACGGTTCAAACCTTCGTGGCTCTTCTCTAAGGATCTTGAAAGACGTTGTCCCGATGAAGGACTCAGTCAGGACGGACCTCATTGTCCAGATACAGGACGTGGCTGCCTATGTAGTTTAGTTTATTTCCTCTGCTGTTGTTTGTTTTTCTTTTTGGAGCAATGTGCTCACGTTTCCCTCCTCAGGCCTGATTTACGTGGAGGTTGTGTTTGTGTGGATGAGCTGCAGACTGAGCTCTGTCTGTTGATTGACAGGCTGTAGAGTAGCTCCTGATTCTAGCTGCATCCTGTTTCAGATGGACTGAGCCGTTAGAGCTTGATCAGATGTAATCCATCTCATGTCACTACCAACACAGACATGCTAACAGATCCATGTCCTCTTTAAGGCGTCGTCTCATGCATCGTTCTTTAAAACCTCGTTGAGCTTGTAATCCCTGACTCCTCCTTGTGTCGGTTGTTTTAATGTTTAACTGTGCTCGTATGCTTCAGAGCTAACAGATGATCATGTCCTGTGTGTCTGAGGCCGACGCTGAGACCTAACCTTCTGGATCAGACCTGACCCGCCTGGTTCTAAATCACCATCTGATATAAACGTGGTCTAATGAATCTGAAATTAGTTGAGCTGAGGCTTTTTAAACATTCAGCTGGACAGGAAGACGACGCGAGTCTCACTGGACGAGCACATGTCTCCAACATGAAGAGAAATCAGAGTTAATCAGGCTTTTAAACACGTGTTGGTCATAGCTTCAGTGATGAAGCACACAACTACGCCAGGATTTAAAAAGGTCTGATGGGAACCAGGTCTGATGAGGCAAGAAATAAATGACAGGAACCCTGAGAGGAGGCTGGATCAGTGTGTGTGTGTGTGTGTGTCTGTGTGTGTCTGTGTGTGTCTGTGTGTGTGTCTGTGTGTGTGTGTGGACCCCGATGAGTCGGTCAGTAACCATAAGCTTTAGAGCGGTAGCAGATCGTTGCTTTATCGTTGTGACAGCGCTGCCTACTTTGTTTTGCTTCGGCCACGTTGTCTTAAAGCTCCTCACGTGGGACGGTCGCCGTCTCCTCTGGAGCCGAGGCCTCGGTGCAGGACGAGACATTAATTTATTCACAGCCACACGTGGTGGACACGGACCACGATGCACCGTTGAACAGTTAACATAAAGCCTTAGCTGATACAGGCTCCTCATGGCTCAGAGTGTTACTGTTGAATCACTGTCAGTTTAGATTTGTTAACAGACTTAAATCTCCATTCCTTGCACCTGCTTTCTTTATTTTTCTATAAAAAGTGAATGTAAGTATTTGGTAGGAGTAGACGCTTTAAATGAGTTTCTGTTACGATCAGAAAACAGCAACATGAGACAAGCAAACAGTTCAGTGTTAGGTCTGAACATAGACTGTATATAATACGGACACCGCATAGCCAGAGTCTGATCAGTACGGCGTGTGGGCGGAGCCACGTGGAGCCGTGAAGCCCCGCCCACATTGTTTTACTTTCATTAATGCTACGCTCTGCTCTACCTCCACCTGTTACAGGGACATGATGATTAGACACTGGACTAGCTTTATGTGTTACAGCTCTCACAGTCCTATGGCCCCGCTTTACAGAGCGGTTGGCATGGCAACTGGTAGTCACATTATGTCACTTCCTGTTTCTACAGCATCAAATAACTAAATAAAATGAAAATGAAACAAAACAAATCTATATTAACTACCTGAAATGATAGAAAACAGCCCAAGCCCCGCCCACTGACATGGAGGGGGTGGAGCTTATGAGCTGTACTGCAGTCAGACACCAGGGGGAGCTCTAGTTGATTTGGCTTCACTGTAGAGGAGCTGTTCCATATTTATACAGTCTGTGGTTTGGATCCATCGTTACATTAGATAAACTCTGACTTTTCAGAATAAATGACACATTATGAAGCATTTTATAAATGAAATGTGGTTTGATCTGGTCGGCTGTAACAGACGTGTAGCAGGCTAACCCCAGTAAACGCTCATAAATCCAGTTAGAGCTAATAATAGAAAGGTTTTCTTTAACGTATCAGCCCAGTCACGGTCGTCTGTGTCTGGATACGAAGCCGAACGAGAACCTGAGTCGTTTAGTGGACGCAGTGGACCAAAGATTTTAAGTTGCCTTCATTTGATTTTAATTTTATGTGTTTGTTTAAAGGAAATGTTGAGGTCACATCTGATTTCAGTTTAATTTTGTATTATTTCATCTGGTTCATGTTTCTTTAAAATCTGGTTTGGAAGAAATTAAACAAACTGGGGAAACTAAAACTAACTGGCCTTTAAAAAGAAATAAATCTGAGAAGAGTTTTCTGGTTTTCTTATCAACAATTATGGATTGTTTGGTTTTAATCTCTTGTATTTTCTCAGTTTATTTCCGTGTCGCCTTCGTACGTTGCATTTGTTTAAACTAAATCTGTTTTCTGTTTCTTTGTGTGAGAGATGTGTTCATGCTTTCCTTGGCCCCTCAACCCCCCAAAGGTGGACTCCTTTAGCCTTAAAACTAAACCGACCAGTTTTGAAAAGAAAACACAAGAAATAAAACTAACAAGGGGAACCTGCGTCAGCTCTTCACGCTGCTCAGTCCAGATCCAGATCAGTGCAGAGGTTGAAGCTTTTTCTTTGTGTGTTTCTGAGCGTGTACCACAGCTGCACCGTGTACTTGTTCATTATATTTATTTGAAAAGAGGAATAAATATATCTGGAAATCACTGCTCGTCATTTTATTCTTGTTTTCATTTTATTTTAGTCACAAACACAAATAAGCTCAACAACAAACTCCATGATCTCACTGAGACACAGCAGCTGTACAAATAATAGAAAAACCAGCTTCTATTAGAAATATAGAGCCTTGTTTCTCCTCCACAGCGTCTGGAGGAAAGAAACGTCAAAGCTGTCAAACAAACTTTAACTCAACGGACGAGTCTTGGTTCTGATTTAAAGTCATTACATGTGATGTTCTGATGGGAAATAAAGGCTTAAAGCTTCATAACGATCCCTAAATGTGTTTATTCATCCAACAAGACGTCAGTGAGAGGAAAGCTGCACAACACAGAAAGTGACCAGAGGTCTGATATTTACAGGCTAGTGATGTTAACGGAGCTCACGTCTTTACACGCTGAGTCATGAAATAATACAAATAAAGGACCTGAGGAGTTCTTCAGGGATTAATCAGCCTCCACGATTAATTAATACACTATCAGCAGTAAAACATACTGACGGGTTAACTGATTATTATTCATTCATTCATCCTGTAACCACTTGTCCTCTGGGGGGCGTGAGCATGTCTTTTGACGGTGGGACGAAGCTGGAGACAGAGTCCTAACACTGTCTGAGCTGAGCCCTTCGTCCTGTCCCATCACTTCTATCTGAGCGTTTGTTTTATTGGAACAGTGTCAAAGGTACTAACATCTGCTCAGACGACGGCCACAGATGTTCCTGTTCAAACTCCACCAGACTTTTACAACTGAAGATCCAGCTGATCCGGTCTATGCTGTACATCAGCGCATGGAGTAAAATAACATTTACTTTCATCATTATGCAGACGACACCAACATTTACGTTGACCTTTAAAGCAGAACAAGAACCTGAAGGACTCATGTTCATATCAGGAACCACCAGCTCCATCTTATGTTCTGTTGTTGTTCTCTTTCTGAACAGAGTTGGTTCGATTAAAGGAAAGAATTGTTTCAGATTTGACCACCGTAGTAATCCTCTGTGAAGAACTCCTCAGACGTTAAAGAAACATTCATGACAACATCGTCTCTGTGGTGTAGGTCTGAGGAACACTGAGGTTCTCTGAGGTTCCACCCTGATGATCTGCTTTACACAGAATTACATCTTTTAACTGAGGTAAACTTGAGTCAGAATAACCTTTCACTTCCCATCTGTGACTCAGGTTCCTGTTTTTAACCTCTTGTATAAATTGAGTTTAATCCCAAACGAGTGAAAAAATACAGTGACAACATTTTCTCGTGGCTGACCTCAGGGTGGTGATTTAAAAAAATGTCCAAAATACATTCAGTTCTTTTATACAAGAATATTTACAGGGAGGACTCGGCGGTTCTTCTTCCTCCTGACCAGCACAGACTCTGGTCTTTAGTGCTCGTATATTTACAGGTGTCGTGTTTAGGAGCCGCCATCTCATGAAACTTTAAGACAAAACCAGGAATCAGCTGATCTCTGAATCCAGGGGAGTTTATGACGTATAAAATGAAGGTTGTCACTGTCAGTTTGACTAAATGGAATAATTAAGAGTTGACTAAAACTAGTTAAAATGACTCAACGTTAAAAATGCTGCAAAGATTCGTTCTGAGATGTGTCTGTTTTTTTTCTCCTTCCCATCTAAGCTAAATCTTAGTTCTTTTATTTATTTAGTTTTTAAGCCCTGGCTGATGTAAGACTGGTTTAGTCTGGTGAGTGTAGGAGCTCTGTTAAACATCCTTTATCGTCTCGTACTTTAACTCCTTGTCAGTGACGACCACAAACACAACGACTGGTTGGTGAGGAGGTGCAGAGTGAAGCTGTGCAGAGTGCAGGTGCATCATGGGTAAGGGTGGAGCTCCCCGGCGGCGGCTGTGGTGAGACACTGCTCATCGGTCTTAGTGTGAACGGTGAAGCTGCTGTGGCGACTCCCCCAGTCGTAGCAGTCAGAGGAAAGACTGAAAGAAAAAGACTCAAAAGGTCTGTGACACATTTAACCACAGCCAGGGACCAGTGGTCACCTGTCACCAGGTAACGAGTAATGATAAAATAAATATATAATCATCTAAACTCTAGATGTAATGTCTATATTATTACAGTCATTTTGATCATTTTTATTTCCTGTTTATCACATAGTCTGTATATAAACATGGACACCACGTCTCCTCTTCCTCTCATTGGTCAAACTGACTCTATGTTCCCGGGGATACGGGCGGCGCCATCTTGGATCCAGAGTCTGATCAGTGCGGTCTGAGGGCGGAGCCACGTGGAGCCGTGATGTTGATGCCCCGCCCACACTTCCTCCAGACTCACTCATGGTTTAGTTATCTGACGCTATAGAAACGGGATGTGACATAGTGGTGACTACCAGTTGCCATGGCAACAGCTCCTAGAGTTATAAAAAAATAAATGTAAACCTACAGAGTCTAATCATCATGTCCTTGTAACAGGTGGTAGAGCAGAGCGTAGTATTTATGAAAGTAAAAGATATCACAAGATGGCGCCGCCCGTAAAATGGAGTCAGTCTGACCAATGAGAGGAAGTGGAGACGTGGATTATGGCAGCTTCAGCATAATGAACAGGTAAACTGTGACCAGGTAAACATGTCTGTACCTGGCTGTTGCATTCTGGGGAGGAATGCTCCACGCCAGGTCATCGTCGCTGTCATATCGGCGAGGGTTATCAAAGAAGTATCCTCTGGAGGAGAGGACGTGGTTTGGTATCCCAGCGGTGCTCTGCAGACGGAGAAACCACACGGATGTTTGTGAGATCAAACAGGAACAGCTTTAAATGTACTGACGTCCTAACTCATGCAGATGTGTCCAGATGTTTAACTGAGACTAAAGCTGAGCTCAAAGAAAGTTCCCACCAAATAATTGTCAAGAAAGACGAGAAATAACGCGCCAAACTATGATTTTATGTTTCCTGAACATTTCCACGGCTAATGTTCGTCATTCAGGATTTATTTTGGCGTGAAACGAGCACTGACCCTGTCCTGAGGCGGCCGCCGGACCCTGAAGAAGAAGACGACCAGCGAGGTGGGCAGCAGCTCCCAGACGAACAGAATCACCCCGAACACGATGTAACCGGCGTCTCCCAGCGATGAGCGAAGGTCTGCCTGGAGACACACAAAGGTCAAAGGTCAGCCGCCGTTCAAGCTGTAGCTTATTATCATCAGACAAAATGTGAAGACGGAAGGAAACCTGGCATCGATTCATGCTCAGTTAGCACGTAAATGTTCAAGTTACCTCATCAAGAATAAAATTAAGAATTTTTAAGGATACTCTGTAACCTCTGGTATTTATGATCTGCAGTGTTTTCAGTAGCTTTTATTTCTACATAAGGAGCATGCCCATGTCCATGTCCATGTCCATGTCCATGTCCATGTCCATGTCCATGTCCATGGAGTTTCCTGTGCATAATCCAGTCTAATCCACTGACCATTGGATCTGGAGGAATATTCAGTTTGTAAAGCTGCAACTTCACCACTAGATGTCACTAAACCCTAAACCCTGGTCCTTTAACAGCTGGTCAAAAAACACATAGTTAGTTTCCAACAATGGATAATTCCCATAAAACAGGGGTGTCAAACATACGGCCCGTGGTCCAAAACCAGCCCTGAGGAGGGTTCAGTTTGGAATGTGGGATGAATTTGTAAAGTGCAAAGATTACATGGGAGACCATGTTAGCAACTGTTCAATAATATTGGAACCCATTTCTAATTTGGTCACACTCATTATTTTGGGTCCTCAGACTTTCCACATTGATCCTCTCAGACATAGTCAGGTGATAAATTTAATAGTATTGATCTGATATTCAGGTCAGATTGGGTCCAGATTATTCTGAGTGTAACTGATGTCAGGATGAGCTGAAGTTAAGCCCAAATGGATCAGACAGGTCCATCCCTGAATGGGACTTATTTTGAATCTATAACCCTGATCCTGATCCTGACCCTAATCCTGATCCTGACCCTCTTTCCAACAAACCGACCACTAGTACCAAGACGTCTAAAATGAGCTCTGTCCCAGTCAAACATAAACCTGACCTGGTCTGAGACGTTGTACCAGTCGTAGTCGAAGGAGTTGATGGTCTCAATGTCGGTGAGGGCCAGCACCACCAGGTTGTAACAGGCTCTAGACGCGTAGAGCAGCACCACCGTGATGCCGATCAGAGTCACTTGACACACCGACGTCCCCTGCACATAGAGGTCTTTATTAGTCATCATTCATCAGTTTAAAGTTTTGACACAGGTTTGTTTGTGTGAAGTGTCGTCCAAACTTCACCTTTGACTCCAGGTAAATGTTGGCCAGCGACATCTTGGCGACCTTGTAGAGGCAGATGGACAGTGAGACGGCACAGAGGACAAACAGGCTGTCGTTGATGGTCACCCTCACCAGGACGATGGTCTTTACGTCGGCGGCGGTCATCTTGACCAGGAGAGCACAGACCAGGTTCACCACCAGGAAGATGAGACTAACACCCAGGAAGACCAAGTAGAGCGGTAGTCTGGGGGGAGGGGAGATGGAAACACACTGGTTTATTTCATGTTCAGCCTCATTTTAACTGAATGAGTCTGTGGACGTTACCTGTACTTCAGCAGTGCAGGCGTGTACTTGGACTTTGCCTTGAAGTAAACCTGGAGGAAATAAAAGAGGATTTACACCTAAAGTAGAACAGATCCCACCCTATGGGAGTGACCTTTGACCTCCTGACTACCAGCAGTTCACATTTATAAACCTGAATATCTCCCACCCATCCCATACTACACAACTAACTCCTTCTGCTGTCTTCAGAGGACACTAAAGGCTTTTCAGTGATACCAAACGTGAAGGGCTGGAGGTCTGGTACCTTTTCTTTCTCTAAGGAAAGTCTCGTCTGTCAGTTATATGAGATCTTAAAAATAAAACATTTTTTTTCGAAACAATTAGACAAATGCATCATTACAATACCTCCACCAGTTGGATTGAGACCTGGGAAGTGCAAAGGTCACAGCAAACCATTCAGTGACCCCTGAAGGAACCAGTCCCATTAGAATAGAAATTATTATTATTATTATTATTTTATCATTTAACAAACATGAGCGATCCAGCAGCTTTTTCTTAAATGCAATAAACCAAAACTCTTGGTAACTACACACAACAACTAAATGATCACAGCGTGACAGCAGATACATGAGAAAAGTGAACCCATGACCTTGTAGAGGTGCATTTCATCCAGATCTTCATCCAGAATCTAAGGACCAGTGTGGCAGCAGTAACAGCCTCTGCATTTATTACAGCTAAGTCGTATTAGCCTTGGTCATTTAGATAATGTTGGACCTACCAATATCTCTGTAACATGAAGAGATGTGCGTCGCTAACTTCATCCAGTGAATCTTATAAGGACCAAATTAAAACCTCTGATATAACCCACACCAATCAGGCATAACATTATGACCACCTTCCTAATATTGTGTAGGTCTCCCTTCAGTTGTGACCCATCATAGAATGGACATGAGGGTGTCCTCTGGTGTCCTATGGGTTGAGGGGTGGGGCTTCTGTGGATCATCCTACGGATACTTGAACAGTTTGGGATCTTGGGAATATTCCCCATAACTTTCCAACATCAGAAATGGATAGTCTGTGTTTGACTTGTTGTGTATCTTTCCAATAATTATGCACAGATCAACGTTTTACCAATGATGCCTGCCCCTCACTGTAAACACAAAACTATCTGGCTGTCAGGTGTTTGGAAGTCAATAGTTTGAAAGACTTGGACACAGTCCTGCATCAACCCAAGTTGTTGTCAGTTAAGCTAATGTTGTGTGTGAGTGTTGCCATTAGCTTGCTTCACCTCAGTGCCTCATGATAGACTGTTTCCTGAAGGTGCCCCCGTTAAAGAAATAAGACACCGTAGAGTTTAGTTGGATAAAATAACCTGCATCATCTCAGCTCTCAGAGCGAGTGGTTGAAGGCTGCAGGCGAAGACGTTCTTCTCTTGTCTGAAAAGGAAACTGTGCCTTTGTTTCCTGGTCTATTCCAGAAGCCAGCACCACCTGCTACAGATGAATGGATGAAGAAGAGGCAGCTGCTTCTCCATTGAAGCACAAACTGTCACGATTCTTGACATATCTCAAATTGGATTGAAGGACTACAACAGTGGCTACAGCTTTGGACTTAGACTGGGTCAAAGAACAGGACCACTACCCGATTGTCTTCTGCTGGTACCAGTCTTTAGAGTACACGTCTATGTCACCAGGGAAAGGTGAAAGGAGTACCAGTTATTATTTATGGCCATCTCCTTCTTCCCAGCAGTCGAGGTCCGGGTTTTATGCCGGTTTGGATAATTCTACTTTTGTGGATGAAGGCTGAACCGACCTCAGCTGTTCCAAGTTTCGGTTTGGTTTCCAGTACCAGTACCAGTACCAGTACTGGTACCACTCCTTGTAACCAGTAAACTGTGTAATGAGAAAGGTGAAAGGATCTCAACTGATGTTAAACTGCTCTTCCACTATGAACGGCATCTTTCTTACTATGAGTCAATTGGTCTTGCTGTTGGATCCAGGTTTGCCTGAACCCAAACCCTGTCAACTGTTTACTAGTAACAGAGTACCTGTTATTGCTCTACGGCCAGCTTGTTCTCACCATCAGAGACCCGTGTAACTAAATATTTCTTGTCAGTCACAGATGGCATCAAATCAAGAATGATTTAAACCAGCTGAAGGTCCAGGTTTTATCATGTTTTGGACAATTCTACCTACACGGACCATCAGCTGTTCCAAGTTTGGTGTTTTCCTCTACTTGTACTACTCCTGGTAACCCCTATGTAACGAGTACACTTCTACAACGCCAAGGAAAGATGAAAGGATCTTCCATTAGAGGTCAACTGACATTAAACTGCTCTTCCTCTATAACTGCCATCTTTCTTTACTATAATTTACTAAATCAGTCCCGCTGTTACCAATATGTACCACAGGTGGTGCCAGATCAATGGATCAAGGTTTGACTGAGTCTTGAGCCACCCAGTACCAGTACCAGTACCAGTACCAGTACCAGTACCAGGGTTCAACTCACCTGTGCACAGTAGAGGTTCATGAGACTGAGCGTAAAGAACTGCAGGCAGACAGGGAAGCAGTAGAGCAGCCAGAAGGCGAAGGGGCCGAGTGCGTTGGCAGTCACACAGTCCCTGAAGTAGAAGGAGAAGAGGAGGGCGCGCAGGGCGGCCCACAGCAGACACAGGAACAGGAAAGCCGTCTGGTAACTGAAGCGCTTGTGTCGGTAGCGCAGCACCAGCCAGAGCTGGGCGTAGACGAAGGCGAAGAGCAGCGAGTAGAAGATGGTGTAGGCGATGGTCAAGCCCAGCTTCACGTAGGGAGGGATGGCCGGCGTGATGGTGGGAGGGGGAGGGAGGTGTGAGCCGTTACCGGCATGCTGCTGCTGCTCCTGCGCCAGGTTTCCCTCCATTACCTCTCCATTCATCTCTGTCCTCTGGGTAAGAGGGATGGAGAGGGGTTTAAAGATGGAGGAGGAGGACCCCCTCTCTGGGTGGAGAATAAAAAAAAACTCAGCTGGTTAGATGGATGCTTCACATCCCATCCACTCTCCTTCAGACACACCGTCTGACTCACAGAGAGGAGGAGAAGGAGGAGGAGGAGGAGGAGAGACACCTCCCCTCTTTTTGCCGGTGCCTGGTGCAGAGGTATTGGTGCCTGTTGGTCACATGGTGCCGCACCCCAGCAGGTGATTGGCTGAGCAGGAGGAGGATGCTGCAGAGAGGAGAGGAAGGTGGAGAGATGGATCTGGAAGGAGAGAACGGTAAACTGGGATGTGTGGTCCACGCACACGGCAGCATCCAGCAGACGCTGCCGCTGATACGGCTTTTACACCGTCACTCAGACACGGGTGGATTTAGATATCACATGTCTCAGTCATATTAATATTACACTGATAATAAATTAATACATAGACAAAAAACAGACAAATGTCTTATTAACTGTGCAAAAGAATAAAAATATGAATAATAAATAAATGAATAAATGAGTAAACATACAAAATAATGAAAAAATCTAAAAGTGAGGAGGAAATGAGTGAATGATTAAATCAGGCAATAAATAGATGAAAAACATCCACACAGATTAATTTAAATATAAAAAATGAAAGAAACAGTAAAATCTGCCACAATACTGAACATAATATGAATGTGTAAAATATTTCTTTGTGCAGATGTTTCAAGTAATAATAATAATCAGCTAAATCCAGTTTATAACCAGTGTGTTGTTCCACCTCTTCTCTAACATTAAGTGCTTTCACAGTTTTCAGACTCCATTTGTCTGCAGCTCTTACCAAAGTATTTCACACAGTTGAATTAGTTTGACTCACAAATCCCTCACATGATCCACATCACATGTACAGTGTGTGTGTATGTCATGATGATGCATAAAAATTACTCGACAGAAGAGAATCCAGTCAAACACAGAAATGATTCTACTTTCATGTTTATTTACTGAGTGATGAGCCTCCTCTCTGGCTGCTTGGTTTGAGTGAATGACATGCATCAACCCTGTTATCAGTGCATCCCCTTATATGGACCTCTTCCTCCTCCTCCTCCTCACTGCGCTGTTACATAACAGCAGGTTGTTAGATAATAGAAGCTGCCATGAAGCCGGTCTCATCTCATCACGCTGACGACAAACACTGATCCTCCTCCTGCTCCGTTTATATCCACCTCTACGAGAAGATGTCGATACGAAGCACAATATCAATATCTTGTTGTAAAAACAGTATCCCATATTCAAACACAGACACAGCAGATGATTTAATACTCTTTAGGTTTTTATTTGTGATTTTGAGAAAAATTACAATTCTATAATCAATTTACACTGCAAACATTTTAAAATGTTGATTTCCTTCTGTATGATTTGATATTTGATTTACAGCTTTTGTTAAGGACATTGCCCCTAAATTATACTTGAGCACAGACTTTAGCATATTTTCATCATAATTTGCATTATTTTAGTTTTGATCGTAAAAAACCAGGCGTCTTTTATTAACCGTCCATAAGTGCATGCTGGGAAAAATATGAACGATGAAGAAGAACTTTTCTAAAGATCTTAATTTCACAAGTTAAATAAACATTTCTCATTAGTTTCGATATTTAGTCAAAAATGTTTGAACTAATTTAACAGAAATAGATGAATCAGAAAAATCAGAGAGACAAGTTAGATTTGTCAGAGATCAATATAGAAATAACACATGTTCATAGTAACAGTCCAGTTTAATATACAATTACTCTACAGAAAGGTTCCATCTTTTCTGTTTTTGCTGTTAATTTATTCTGCATCATTTATCTGCAGTCAGAGTCTCTCTACACACAAAATGCTTCTGCTGCAGCTTCAACCTCTGGATCATCAGGACACAGCTCATCCTCTCTCAGCTCACACACTGTCCTCTTCACAAAGATCATGACCCAAAGCTGTAGAGGGAAGAAAGAACAGAGGAGATAAATGAGTTCTCTTCATCAGCTTTCAGTCAGTGATGCAGCTCATCCAGTATGTCTTGACTTTGATACGAACTGTGTTTAGGACAATACTGCTGAACGTAGCATGGACTGACTACAACTCTCTACTGACCTCAGAGTCTCCAGTTTATAGTCTGGATTCTTCACAAGATCAAGAAGCTTCTTCATTTCTGAATCCTGTATGATGTTTTTACTCAAGTCCAGATGATTCAGATGGGAGGGGTTGGACTTCAGAGCTGAGACCAGAGAATCACAGCTGATCACTGACAAACTGCTCCAACTTAATCTGAATAAAGAATAAAAGATGTAGATTACATCTAATCAGACATGTTTTGACTAACTGCATATAAACACTCGTCTTGAAGTAAAGGACATTGAAAGTTCTGGATGAACATGAATTAGATTCAGTTGGTGATTAAACATATCAGATCTACAACAGTAACAGACAGTGAACTGACATCAGAGTCTCCAGTCTACAGTCTGGACTCTCCAGAAAACCACACAGCTGCTTCACTCCTGAATCTCTCAGACGGTTATAACTCAGGTCCAGATGTTTCAGATGGGAGGGGTTGGACTTCAGAGCTGGTCCCAGAGAATGACAGCTGATCTTTGATAAACTGCAGCCCCACAATCTGAATAAAGAATAAAAGATGTAGATTAAATATCTGGGATATGGATCACTCTGTTTTAATAATAACAATAATAACAATGAGATGTATTTATGGGCGCCTTTCAAAGCATTCAAGGTCACCTTACATAATACTTATTAAGAATTAAACACACAATGCAATAGTACAGTAGATTTAAAAGTGCATAAAAATGAGGGGGTTAAATGGAGTAAGCCATTTTAAAAAGATGTGTTTTGAGTCTGAATTTGAAATATGTCAGAGAGTCTGTGTTTCCACTTCTCGCTGAAGATTATTGTGAGACCTCCTCCTCTCCTAGAAGCATGTGGATGACAGATGTAAACAATCCGGGAGGAATAGATTCATTAATTTGGGAAAAGTCATTAAGCCGTTGCCATGTTTCTGTCAAACACAAAAAGTCAAACTTATGGCCATTTAGAAGATCCTGAATAAGACGACCCTCGTACATAAGTGAGTGGACGTTGAGTACCCCGAAGTTAATGTTGGTGCTGTCATATTTGGCATTCTCATCTGCCGAGCTGGTTAAGCTGGCCATTACGCAGTGGTCCCGTCTGATGACGGTCCAATGGAACCCAAAGTGCATAGATTTCCGACAGGAGTGGCGAGCGATGTCCAGGTGGAGTTGTAGTACCAGCAAAAGCGCACATACAGTAGGTGGAGGATCTTAGTTGCAGGAGCTCAGCCGCAGATTATTGGATTACTGCTGTCAGTGGATGGACAAAACAATCCATGCAGGCACAGACTGCATAAACAGTTTATTGATTCTTATTGTTACAGAGTATAATCCAACAGAGGTCTCCTGGTAGCAGCCAGATGTGAGGCCAGAAAGCGGCAGCCACAGATAATCCAGGCACACACACAAAAGAACTGATTTACACTTTGTACAGTCAGACAGATTCCACCTAGACCACAGTGGACAGTGAACTGACCTCAGAGTCTCCAGTCTACAGTCTGGACTCAACAGAAAACCACACAGCTGCTTCATTCCTGAATCCTTCAAACTGTTTCTACTAAGGTCCAGATGTTTCAGATGGGAGGGGTTGGACACCAGAGCTGAGACCAGACAATCACAGCTGATCTCTGATAAACTGCAGCTCCTAAAACTGAATAAAGAATAAAAGATGTAGATTAAATCATGAATAATTCAATCAGATGTGTTCATGTTTTAAATGTGCAGCTCCACATTACCGTGTCCTAACAGCCTTTAAGCTGCATTGACTTTAACAACTAACAGTGGACATTTTCTACAGTTTCTGATACAAACACTCGTCTTGAACTAAAGGACATTTACAGATTTATGGAGGAAAGTTCTGGATGAACATGAATTAGATTCAGTTACTGATTAAACATATCAGATCTACAACAGTAACAGAGAGAAAGTGAACTCACATCAGAGTCTCCAGTCTACAGTCTGGACTCTCCAGAAAACCACACAGCTGCTTCACTCCTGAATCTTTCAGACTGTTGTTAGTCAGGTCCAGATGTTTCAGATGGGAGGGGTTGGACTTCAGAGCTGAGACCAGAGAATCACAGCTGATCTCTGACAAACTGCAGCTCCATAATCTAAAGAATAAAAGATGTAGATTAAATGTAATCAGACATCTTTGACTGACATGGACTGTGTTTACATGGTCTTTATCCTGATTTTGAGGCTTATCTCAGCTTTGAGCATCTCCAGGATATGGTGTTTACATGGCCACAGAGAAACCCGGTTATTCATATCCCTGTATACATGATAAATAACAGTATCCCGTTTTCCGATCGCTGCATCCTATCTGCGCATGCGTGTTTTACGTCTTTTTGAATGTTTTCCAACGGGACCTAACTTGTTCAGCAGAGCGAGGTGGAAAACCAGCGTCACGTAGCTTTTCCGCAACAGATTTTAAGCATTTCGGTGTTTTCTGCATCTAAACACGTCGTTATGTTTAGTTCTTTCATTACTTTAAGGGAAAATTCAGTCTCTCCGTCGCTCCAAAAGTGAGAAGTTCTTGTTGCCGCCATGTTGTTTGTATTTCCAGGGCGTCACTTAGCGTCACTCGCGCATGCGCAGACAGTGGGCAGCCGTCAGAAATCGGGATAAGGTGTTTACATGCTCCAGTATCCCGGCTTCTATCGGAGTTCTCCAGGTAGCAAAGCCGGGTTTCTTGAAATTTGAGATTTCTGAATTCAGGATATGGTGTTTACATGGACAAACACAAAGCCGGGATACTTCAATATCCCGATCAAAATCGGGATACTAAAGACCAAGTAAACGTAGTCAGTGTCCTTCTGTTACTGTGGATCTTCATCATGTCTTTTAACCCTCATGCTACCCTCTTGCATGCCCTCTATGTGTCTGTCCATTCACTTGGGGGAAAGAGCTGGAGCTTGTGGAAGAGAACTTCATATATCGACTTCATAGTTGTCTCATCATCTGACCTGCAACCGTTCTGGACACTCGGGTAAAGAGAGGAGCAGAGCTGTCAACTGATTACTACCCGGTGGTGAGTTGGACACACACACACACAGACATCTCCAGTCAGTGAACTGACCTCAGAGTCTCCAGTCTACAGTTTGGACTCTCCAGTCCAGCAGACAGACGCTTGACTAATGAATCCTTCAGGTCATTATCACTCAGGTCCAGCTCTGTCAGATAGGAAGGGTTGGACTTCAGAGCTGAGGCCACAACTTCACAGTGAGTCTCTGAGAGTCCACATCTAGAAAGTCTGTGATTAGAAAACACATAAAATCTGTTATAAACTTAGATCATTTACATTCTAGATCCAGACTGAATGAGTATGAAACAGAGTGAGGTGATCATCTGATGAACATCTGTGGTTCAGCTCATCTCATCTTAATGTGTTGACATGACACAATGACTCTCTCCAGTCTCTCTCATAGCTGCAGACTTTTAATGACAATATCTGTTCTGCTTTCATCTTGTAGATGAAGGAGGGAAAATGGAGTTACATTTAGGCTTCCATACTGTCCACAGTCTGTCAGTGTGATTTGATCCACACAGTCTGAATGAAGACATCTGGTTGATGAAAACATTTCTTCACTTTGACTCCAGTGAACAGTTCCAGTTGGAGAGATGATCTCTCTTTGCTACCTACTACTGTCAGCTACGACTGTTCACGTCCATACGAAGGAAAAATCTGATGACTGCTGCCAAACACTGCAGAAATTAAACACTTGACAAGAAGGAATCCACTTTTTATACAAACACAGTGTGTTAACTGAACCCAGGATATCTGACTGATGCTTGAGTGAAGATGAAGTTTCTCTTTACAACTGAATGCTAATATTTGTGTTTATGGTGAGCTTACAGCCTGAAGGAGATTTAAAAGAAATTGAAGACAGATTACAAACTGAGCTAAACTTATTGATCCTACATAGAATGTACCTCTCATGAAGTGACACTAATTTGAATTGTTCTGTTATTTAAAATAAAACCACTGAGGTATCCACCAACATCATCCAGAGTCATAATGACTTCATAATGGAAAATGATACTCCATCACACAAATGAAGATACATAATAAATAATAACAAAAATCACAAATTACTCCAATCTTGAAAAAAACTGGTGCAGACCCCCCCAAATTCAAAAATTTGCGTCCTATATCTAATCTACCCTTCATCTGCAAAATCCTTGAAAAAACAGGTGCCTCCCAACTCCATTCTCACTTATCCCATAATAACCTGTATGAACAGTTCCAGTCCGGTTTCTGCCCACTCCACAGCACTGAAACAGCCCTTATCAAAATTACCAACAACCTCCTTATGGCAGCTGATTCTGGACTCCTCACCATCCTCATCCTCCTCGACCTGACTGCAGCCTTCGATACCATTTGTCATTCCACCCTCCTCAACAGGCTCAGGTCTTCCATTGGCATCGCCCACACTCCTTTAGACAGGTTCACATCTTACCTTTCTGGCTGCACTCAGTTCATTCATCTCAAGTCCCTTAAATCCATCCCCTCCTCCGTCACTTCAGGTGTGCCCCAGGGCTCTGTCCTGGGGCCCCTACTCTTCACATCTACCTCCTCCCCCTCGGCAATATCTTCTGCAAATTTAATATCCATTTCTACTGTTATGCAGATGACACCCAGCTCTACCTTTCCAGCAAACCTTCGTCCACTTCGTCCGATTGCATCTCTGAAATAAAAACCTGGTTCACCCAAAACTTCCTTAAACTAAACAGTAACAAAACTGAGGTCCTCCTCATTGGCACCAAATCCACTCTATCCAAAATCGACAGCTTTTCCCTTAGTATTGACAACTCCTCCGTTTCCCCCTCCCCCAAGGTTAAGAGTCTGGGTGTCATCCTTGACAGTACACTATCCTTTCAATCCCACATCAATATCAGCCTTTAAATAAAATGCATTATTATTATAACAATTCTGTTAATGAATCGACGATTCTGTTAATGATCACATCAGGACTTACTGAGCCTTTCTGCAGTTCCTCACAGCTGGGATCAATCTCCGTCGTCCCTCCTCTGATGTGTTGTACTTCTTCAGGTCAAACTCATCCAGAACCTCCTCTGACATCTGCAGCATGTAGGCCAGAGCTGAGCAGTGGATCTCAGAGAGTTCCTTCTTTGATCTGTTCTTCGACTTCAGGAACTCTTGGATCTCCTGATGAACTGAGAGGTCGTTCATCTCCATCAGACAGTGGAAGATGTTGATACTTCTGTCAGGAGAGATTTTACCAGTGTTCATCTTCTTCAGCTTGTTGATGACTCTCTGGAGGATTTCTGGCTTGTTCTCTGTCTGACCCAGCAGACCTCCTAAGAGTCTCTGGTTGGACTCCAGAGAGAGGCCATGAAGGAAGCGAACAAACAGGTCCAGGTGACCATTTTTACTGAGCAGGGATTTAACCATGGCTCTATACAGGAAGTCATCCAGAGATGAGACACAGCTGGGCTCCTTTCCAAAATAATTAGAAATCGTCTGGACAAAAGAAAACTTTGATTTTGTCAAGAAGACATTCAACACGCCTGTCTTCTTGTTGGTGTAGCAGTGGAACATGTAGACTGCAGCCAGAAACTCCTGAACGCTCAGATGAACAAAGCAGTAGACTGATTTCTGGAAGATCACACTCTCTCTTTTGAAGATCTCTGTACAAACTCCTGAGTACACTGAGGCCTCTGTCACATCAAGACCACAGAGCTCCAGGTCTTCTTGGTAGAACATGATGTTTCCTTTCTCCAGATGTTCAAACGCCAGCCTCCCCAGCTTCAGAAGAACTTCCCTGTCAGCCTCCATCAGCTCCTGTGGACTGGTCTCATGTCCCTCATGGTACTTGTTCTTCTTCCTCTTTGTCTGAACCATCACAAAGTGTGAGTACATGTCAGTCAGGGTCTTGGGCAGCTCTCCTCTCTGCTCTGTAGTCAACATGTGCTCCAGAACTGTAGCAGTGATCCAGCAGAAGACTGGGACTCCACACAGGATGTGGAGGCTCCTGGATGTCTTGATGTGGGAGATGATTCTGCTGGACAGCTCTTCATCACTGAACCTCCTCCTGAAGTACTCCTCCTTCTGGGCGTCAGTGAAGCCTCGTACTTCTGTTAGCCTGTCAACACATGTAGGAGGGATCTGATTGGCTGCTGCAGGTCGGGAAGTGATCCAGACCAGAGCCGAGGGAAGCAGTTTCCCCTTGATGAGGTTTGTCAGCAGCACGTTGACTGATGCCTTCTGTGTGACATCAGACACAACCTCACTGTTGTTGAAGTCCAATGAAAGTCTGCTTTCATCCAGGCCGTCAAAGATGAACAAAAGTTTACAGACAGCCAGCTCCTCTGCTGTGACCTTCTGTAATGTTGGATGGAAAACATGGAGCAGCCTGAGAAGACTGTACTGCTCATCTTTGATCAAGTTCAGCTCCCTGAATGAAAGCACAATCACCACACTGACATCTTGGTTTTCTAAACCCTCTGCCCAGTCCAGAGTGAACTTCTGCACTGAGAAGGTTTTTCCAACACCAGCGACGCCGTTGGTCAGAACCACTCTGATGTGTCTCTGTTGGTCAGGTAAGGCTTTAAAGATGTGGTGGCACTTGATTGGAGTGTCATGGAGGGCCTTCATCTTGGAAGCTGTCTCAAGCTGCTTCACCTCATGTTGGGTATTAACCTCTTCACTCTGTCCCTCTGTGATGTAGAGCTCAGTGTAGATCCTGTTGAGGAGGGTTCCACTTCCTGTTACATCACTTCCTTCAGTCACACGTTCACATCTCCTCCTCAGACTGATCTTATGTTCATCTAAAACCTCCTGCAGACCAACATCTGCTGGAAAGAAGAACAAACGTGAGACAGAAAGAAAACACTCATCCCTGTTTGAAGCCACAAAGAACAGAAAACTGACTTTAAATGTGTTGTAATTTTTATTTGCAATGAAACAATTTTGGAAACATCAGTGTTTGATTGACAGCAGAGGCAGTAGGTTGAGCTTTAGCAGCTTATCTGCAGCTCTTCATCTAACAGCTCACTGTTGTTAAATCCCCATGCTGTAGAACATAACAATGTGTCTGGATTAAATCAACAGGTTTCCAGAAAAGAGTCCATCAGCAGACAGATGGACAGTCTTACTTTGTACAGTGCTGCTCTGACTGGCTGTCTGCAGTCCAGGTCTTCTTCTGGATCTTGGTCCACACTGGGGACAGGAGGAGTCTCCTGATGAAGCAGACTGGTCCCAGTATGAGGTGATGCACTGTCTGCAGAACCAGTGTCCACAGCTGCTAGAGACTGGATCCTTCAGGACGTCCTGACACAAAGCACAGCAGGACAGCTGCTCCTCCACAGAAACAGGACTCCTCTTCCTCTCTCTGTCAACACATTTCTTCATCACTAAAATCATTTGCAGATTGTCAGCATTTGACATCACTGTCCAGAAGCTCAGACGCTCACAGAGAACAGGAACAGTTTGAATTGACTTCCTTTGATTTCAACTCTCCTGCTTTCATCAACACCAATCAGCTGCTTTTCCTGTCTGGCTGTCTTATTAAACACTGAGTCATCTACCTGCCGTTTGCTGTTAATACAAACTCAACACTTCCTGCAGAGACTTCACAGTAAAAGCCTTCCATCAAAGAGAGCTGATTATGTCCTTCACTGTTTTATCTTGAGTTAGTTCAGTCTGAACTGAGCTTAGAAGAGTCTAAGAAGTGTTACTGATAGTGAACTGGACTGATAGGGAGTATTGATCAGATAAAGATCACATTCTAACTATACTGGCTAGTTGCTACACACTGACTATGGGAGGAGGAGAAAAGAACAACAACCTTTAGTCTAAATATGACCAGTTCACACTTGACTCTGTACCTACTCTGGATCCACCAATACACCCGCCAAGTGTTTGTTGAGAAGAACATGACACACAAACCGACACAGACTCTCCACTTTTATGTATGGATTAATGGAGGCTAGTTATTTTCCTCAGAGTCATGTTGCTAAATTAAGTCCTCAACACTTCATCCATAACCAGTGCCTTACAAAACAGGGCTAAAAACTGAATTATTATTCACTGTGTTACGTTAACATCTGTCTTGTAACACTGCTCACACTCTGAGTCTTGTCACCATGCTGCACCCAAAACTGATCCAACCTGTTCTGTTCCGTTTAGTTCAACTACTTTCCTTTGTGTCAGACTCATAGAAGATGTAGTTATTGAATGCTAACATAATAGTTGTACGTAAAGTGTTTCAGATTTCTCTGCCCAGTGAAGAAATGCATATACGTTTACATTAGAGTGTGGTCAGAAAACCACAGGAACCTGTTTTAATGACTAAAGATTTAAAGAATCTTGACTAAAGATTTTTAGAACAGAATTCATCTTGAAAACCTGAGGGAACTACCATAACCTGTCGCTTGGCACAAAAATACTGTATACTGTCCCATACTGTATGTCGACTCAAACTGAATAAAGACAAGTCTCAGAATGCTGCTTTTTCTTTGTGACTGATTTACTCCTCCACCATGAACCTTTAATGAGATCTATAACTCTGTGTCTTTTTTAAAAGAAAAAGTGTAAAAGTAAATAAGTCAAAAAGGTTGTTTGTAGCAGTTCTCTTACTTTGTGTATGAAGGTCCAGATTCATTACTGAAGTCTGGACCATGAAGTCTGGACTCTTCATGGACAGACATCTGGATCCTGGAGACTCTGCTCTGTCCTTCTTGTCCTCCTCTAATGGAGTCAGTCTGAGAGATAAACAGTGACACTGACTGTGAGCTCAGAGCAAAAGAATCAGGACCAACAGGTTTTTAGTAACAACAAGAAAACAACAAGAAAACAACGCACACACTTTGTCTTTGAATCGTCAGAGGTTCATTGTGAATCTTCTTCCCTCCAAAGTCCATAAAGAGAAAACTGACTCCAATGATAATAATGTTGTGTTAACACTCACCCTGTCTCATCGTTCAACCTTCTTCTGTCCACTCTAAATAAACTCTGAGCTGATTTCAGAGTTCTCTTCCTGTTCTCATCAATCTGTATCACCTGCTCAGGTGAGCTCCTCCCCTCACCATTTACAGGAAATCAGGTGAGTTTATGTGTGAGGATCAGACTCACTACATGATGTGTTCATGAGCACCACTCTCAGCTTGAACTAAATGGCTTTTAATTAAGATGTTGTCACTTTATCTTCACATTCAGATCATGTCAATAAAATGTTCTTTTCCAGACTAAATAAAAACCAAGAAGCTCCTGCATGTTTGACTGGATCTGGATGTTTGTGTGGGACAGGTGACAGTGGGTTCAGGTCAACAAGCTTTCATCTCAGCCTCTGACCCTCAGCACAGGAGCCCTCCAGGACCGAGTCCTGTCACCCTGACACCAACACTTTCACATCCCATCACAGTTCACTCACCATCCTTAAATCCACTCATGACACCATCATAGATCTCATATCCAGTACCAAGCAGCACAGTCAGTGGGAGCAGGTAGCCCAAGCAGTCACTTAGTGCCACCACAACAACCTCCTGCTCAGGACGTCCAGAAGTCATCAGACACAGAGCCCCAGCCAACACTACAAGCCTTGGTGACTTGGACAATCTTTTTATATTTAGTTTTGACCTGCGGCCTCGTTCTCTTGAGGGCGGTCGGGTTACATCTAATTAAAAATAATACAATATATGACAAGGTAGTCTATAGAATAAGAAAGTCTCATACAAAGCAGTTAATATGTAGCATAATACCTACTGAATTATTCTGCTTCTGTCATACATTAATGTGATATATTAAACTTATGCATTTACGCGGTCGTCAATTCTCTACCAATCAAGGTCTGGTTCCTTACAGACGCTAAGTTTTGCTTTTTTTCGTTATTATCGCGCTTTCCTCCTCGTACGCCTCGAGCAGAACTTGCTGCTCCGCTTCAGAAAAACAGGCTGCTCTGCGCTTTGACATTTTTACTCATGGTTTCTCTCAATAGATGATGCTTTTATAACTTCACCGTGAACGTGCACAACTCTAGGTTAACCAACACGGGGCTGATTGAACTGATTGCTAACCGGTGTTTTGGAACCGACAGCTCGGGTTTAGTCGCCTCAGGATCAGACGGTAACACAGAGGTTAAGTTTTATCTCAGTGTTTGTTAAACCTCCTTTCTGGAATACCTCCCTGAGCTTTATGACCCACCATTCCACATGCAGGACATTTTTCCTTCTTGAACCGACAGTCCTCTGGTGCAGGTTTACCTTTACAGTGATAACACTCTGTATCCTTTCCTACTCTCCAACAGCTCTCTCTTCTCTGCCCTCTGCCTTCTGATCCACCAGCCCACACTGTGTTACAGGACATGGCTCCTGCTTTTGCTTTCAAATCCTACACATTGTTATTAGCAGACGCCATAGCCTGGGCTAAAGACAACAATGTTCTCTGTATCCGGTCATCATTTATCTCACATCTCAACCTGTCCCTTAACATTTGTTAAAGTGTCTCTGCATAATTACAATCTTGTGCTTGTCTCCTAAATTCAGCAACAAACTCAGCCACAGATTCAGTGGCTCTTCTCAAAGCTGAATCAAATTTAAATCTCTCGACAATTTCACTTGGTTTGGGATTAAAGTGGCTCTTTAATAAAGTTACCAACTGTGCAAAAGTCTTTTCTCCAGGTTTTATGGGTCTCAGGAAGTTTCTCATCAACTGTAAGTTTGAGCACCCATGACACTGAGTAATAAGGAGCCATTTTTATCTTTTAAGATCATTTGCTTGATAGAGGTGTTCCATTATTTCATGGTATTCCTCCCATGCTTGCACGTTTGAGTCAAATGGTGGCAGGGATCCAGTTGATGGCATCTCACCTGCTTGTCTTCTTTGATGTAGTATGGCGCTCCACAGGAAACACTCAACTCCAGGCCAGAGATACTCTGCAGAAGCTTCCAGGAAATAGACGGATCCACTGAGTAGCTGTTTCTTCCAGAAAATCCAAAGATCTAGTAGATCAGGAGTTTTCCAAATAATAATAATAATAATAATAAAAACTGATGGATAATTCAGGGACCTCTAAAAGTCTCAAGCAAATACACACGTCCTGGACAAGTAACTCATTTGATAGCATTGGAGAGCATGAAACATGTTGTTGTATAGATGTGTAATTGAAATGGGACAGTCTAGAATGTGTGGTTTGTTCAGTGTCTTTCAGAATAGTGGAACACTTCAGTGTGGTTACTTCATGTCTGTAAAACAGTAGGACATTCAAAGGTTTGGTTACTTCATTGTTTGTAGATATGTAGGACAGTCCAGTGTGTGTGGTTTGATCAGTGTCTTTAAAAAAGTAGGATATTCAAGGCTGTGGTGAGTTCAGTATCTTTGGGAATAGAGAGTGTGGTTAGTTAAGTGTCTCTAAAAACAAAATAAGACATTCAAAGGTGTGGTTAGTTAAATGTCTTAGTGGGACAGTCCAGAGTGTGTGGTTAGTTCAGTGTCTGCAAAAAAGTAGGACATTGAAGTCTTTGTGGTTAGTTCAGTGTCTGTAATAAAGAGATTTCCAGAGTTGATGAGGAAACAGCGTCGTCTGATGGCCTTTAGAGGAACTGCAGCTGACCTCATCAAGATCTAGAGTCCATCTAGAGAATCAGTGTGAAGCTTCCAGTAAATAGACGGATCCCATGAGCAGCTGATTCTCACAGTAAATCCATAGATCTAGTAGTTCAGGATTGATACTTTAGGTAACTCTAAATCTTTCCAGCAAATACACACATCCCAGAGGACTGGGAGAGCCTGTTACGACCGGCTCGTTGGCCGCAACAGTTGAACACGTAAAGTTTAAGACAGTGACATTTATTTAAGGTCAACTCAAAATAGATGGGTTGTGGAAATCAGTGTCAGCGGTGTAGGTGTAGGTGAATGTATGGATGAGTTGGTTAATGTGTGGTGCAGACAAAGATCCAGTACTCTTGAGGATGTGAGAGATGGTAAGCAATGGCTGGTCATCAGAACTAAAAGGGGAGGAGTTTGCCCCCTACGAGTATGAAGAAACAGGAAGTCAGTAGCCAGAATGGGTGTGTGTTATGGGGCTGGAGAGTGACAGTGACAAATCAAGGTCAAGAAAATACTATGAGACAGCTTCATCAGAGCCACCCAGGAGAGTCCAGAATGAAGGCACTGGCTAGGAGCTATGTATGGTGGCCAAAGTTCAAAGACTTCCTGAATAAAAATGGTATCCGTCATGTGACCCTTGCACCCTACCATCCTGCCAGTAATGGGTTAGCAGACAAGAGAATGATGAAAAAATGTCCAGAGGGCACGCTGACAGCTAAGGTAGCCAGAGTGTTATTTAGCTACAGAGTGACTCCTCACACTACAACAGGTCTATCTCCAGCAGAGCTGCTTCTCAGGAAGGAGAAGGAAAAACAAGAAAGACAAATAAAAGACCACAACAAAAACACAAAAGGACGCTGGTTGAAAACAGGAGACTCAGGAGACTGGGGGATGGGAGAGTCATGAGGAGACATGTGGATCAGATTCACACTCACCACCAGAGACCAGAACAATGCAACAGCAACCAACAGGCTGCCTCTATTCAGTTGAGTCAGGCCGATGAATAAAATGAAGCATGGCTGGAAGCTGAGGAGGTGGTACTCAGTGGTGACAAGCTGGAGGAACCTGCAGCTACTGAAGCTGTAGGAAGCTCAGAGAATGAACTAAGAACTATAACAAATACAACTCTAGTGAGGAGACAGTCAAAAAGGAAACTAAGTTACCCAGTTACCTGAAAGACTTTCAGTTGAGCTAAGAAAGCCTTATTAATAGTGTTGGTCTGCACTTTAAAGGAGTTAATAAAAACAGTTATAATGTGAGATGTATAGAAAATGCTTAAGGGGGAAGGGATGTAGTAACTGTGGAAACTGAGAGACTTGTATAGTTGTCTGCTGGTCCACTAGGTGGCGCATTGAGTAGAGTTGTTACCTGTTAGGGACTTAATTGATGAGACGAAGAATTAAATAAAAACACAGAGCTGTGTTCTGTGTGAGAAGATGTGTCTGAGTTATTCACTGTGTTGTCAGAAACAAAATAAACTTTCCCCATGTTCATTAAGAAGCCTCCTGTAAGTTACCACAAGTGTCCCCTTTAAAAATAACTTTCTACTCCATTATGTGTGTGATTAGATCAGTGTCTATAAAAAAACTGATATATTCAAATATGTCTGTTTAGTTCAGTGTGTGTAGACAAATAGGACAGTCCAGAGACTGTGGTTAGTTCACTTCAAGGATAGTCTGAATGTCCAGATTGTGTTGTTAGTTCAGTGTCTGTAACAAATGGATCCCCAGAGTGGATTCAGTGTGAAGCTCCCAGTAAATGGATGGATCCTCTGAGTAGCTGATTCTCACATTACATCCGTAGATCCAGTAGTTAGTAGTAACTCCATGGATACTTCAGGAACTTCTAAATGTTTTCAGCTAAACCCTGAAAAACTAACTGCTTGGAGAGCCTGAAACATGTTGTTACAGAGATGTGGTAGGTTCACTGTCTTGAAAAACAGTGGGACAATCAAGAGTGTGTAGTTAGTACAGTTTCTGTAGAAAGGCAGGACAGTCCAGTTTGTGTGAGGTTAGTTCACTGTCTTTAAGAATAGGACAGTCCAGTGTGTCCATCATTTCCCACTGTTTAAAGACAAATAGAGAGAACATCTTGTGCAACAGTTTAACCTTGTATTTTTCCAACATACACAAACAATGCAAATGATGGATCCGGTTAACGTAACTACGTATTATGTACTGTACATGAGCTTAACTGAGAAACTTGTTCTGGAACGATATTAAATAATATTAGATAAAATACAAATTAAACTTAATGGAAACCTGTATTAAGTGGATTCATTTGTCTTTAAATTTATTAATAAATGATGCATACTTGAGAAAATAAAGATTCTGAAGTCACTCCTTTTCAAACAACTTATTGAAAATATGAATGAGAGTCTGTAGAGGTGATACTGAGCCAGATCTTCATAGTTTGTCATTAATGGGCCATTAGAGAACCTCTGATCAGGGAAAGAAGCTACCACCCAGGTTCATCTGAACTACATCCTCTAATCACAGGTGAGTATCTGGTTGCTAAGAGACACTAGTTATAGTTTCAGGTGAGCACCACCGTAACTCCATTTAAACCTGGAGAAGACACCTTTTCATCTTCATCTTTATGTTTTATCACCATGAATATATCAATAATATCACATATAAATGTAAAAATCAGTCTTCACTTTTTAAATCAGGATGAGATCCAGACTTAGCTCAGATGTTCTCATGATTCTATTCCAGCATCCAGCATATACACACATCCACTGGAACTGAACATAAGCTCCAACAGTGTCAGGAAACATCAAAGAAAAGTTCTTGACTCAGTGGAGTCCATAAAGCAAAGAGCAGAAACAGAAACACATCTATATGCTGAATGAGTCAAACTGAACACTGGCTGCATCACTGTGAGAATGTCTGTGTTTTAGTTTATGTTTCTGATGAACATGTGGTTTATTCTGCAGCATTTATCTACAGTCAGAGTCTCTCTACACACAAGCTGCTGCTGCTGCTTCAACCTCTGGATCATCAGGACACAGCTCATCCTCTCTCAGCTCACACACCGTCCTATTCACAAAGATCACCACCTGTAGAGAGAAGAAGAAAGAAGAGAGGAGATAAATGAGTGTTTCCAGAGTCTCCCTTCATCATTGGTCAGTCAGTGATGAAGCTCATCCAGTATGTCTTGACTTTGATACTAACTGTGTTTAGGACAATACTGATGGAAGCAGCATGGACTGACTACAACCCCCTACTGACCTCAGAGTCTCTAGTTTATAGTCTGGACTCTTCTCAAGATCAAGAAGCTGCTTCACTCCTGAATCCTTCAGACTGTTGTTAGTCAGGTCCAGATGTTTCAGATGGGAGGGGTTGGACTTCAGAGCTGAGACCAGATAATCACAGCTGATCTTTGACAACCTGCAGCTCTCCAATCTGAATAAAGAATAAAAGATGTAGATTAAATCATTAATAATGTATCAGATGTGTTCTAATCAATGACCAACTACTTTGTCTTTCTATTACCATGAATCATCATCATGTCATCCTTCTACAGTCAATAAGTTTCTCTGTCTACAAATACTGACCTCAGAGTCTCCAGTCTACAGTCTGGACTCTCCAGAAAACCACACAGCTCCTTCATTCCTGAATCCTTCAGACTGTTGATACTCAGGTCCAGATGTTTCAGATGGGAGGGGTTGGACTTTAGAGCTGAGACCAGATAATCACAGCTGATCTCTGACAAACAGCTCCTCAGTCTGAATAAAGAGTAAAAGATGTAGATTAAATCATTAATAATTCAATCAGATATGTTCATGTTTTAAATGTGCAGCTTAACATTACTGTGTCCCAACAGCCTTTCCCAGCCAACATGTACACGTGGGCCCCATATGGGTTACAAATGGGCAGCATGGGTACAGAGTGGGCATGGGCTTGAACTGGGCAAATTGTCTGGGCCCCATATGGTTTCAATAACATGGGTCCTATATAGGAAGCCCATGTGGGCTGACCATATGGGTCCCATAGGGGATATGAGTTGGCAAAGTGGGCATGGGGTGGAACCGGGTAACATTTCTTGGGCCCCATGTGGTTCCTTTAACTTGGGTCCCATATGGGCTTCCCAAAAGTAGGCATGGGGTGGGATCCCTGTTGCCCCACTTTAGTTTCATGACCGAAGGAAAAAAAATGTACTTTATGTTCAAATAGTGCTATACTGGCAAAAGGTTAAACGGCTTTGTAATGCTGTTTTTAGGTGTTTTTTTAAACATTGGTATACAATCTTTCATAATCCTAATTAACTGTAATACAGACATGATGATACATGAACATGCATGACAAATATTCTCTCTCTCTGTCTCTCTCTCTCTCTCTCTCTCTCTCTCTCTCTCTCTATATATATATATATATATATATACTGTATATATATATATAAAGTCCATTTTTAAATTAAAAAACAAGTTATTTTGAAGGCACACGGTTTGCTTTAAACTTGTCCCCCACCCCACCTTTTTTTCTGTGTGTGTGTGTGAATTAAAATAAGGAATTCAGTCACGTGTACATAACGGTCACGCTGTGCGCTTTTATTTTGAATTTCATCTAAACGGCGCCTACAGCAGTAAGGAGCATCAGTCCACAGCAGGAGAGCAGCTGCTTTCAACACTGGTAAGTGGCATATCTGTCTCCCTATTATGTTAAATTCTTGTAGTAAACCATCATTACTATCGAAGTATTGTGAGGCGGAGGATTTGCAAAAATGCTTGTTTGGTTTGAACAGCTAATGTTGTAGTGAGTGTTTTAGCTAACTTAGCTAATATTAACAGGCCAAATAAACCTCATTAGTCAAGTTACTAAGTTACTGTTTTTTTATACACTCTAATGGTAATACTGTGTTAAACATGCTGCGGTTATTTGGCTATCGGTCACTCAGTGTGTCTCTGATACTAATAGATTAACAGTTAATAAATAAATTTGTTTATATTTTAAAAGTTAATTGGTACAGATTTCATTTAAGATTTAATTAATAGTAATAATAAAATAAATGTAATAATTAAATATAATGTAGAATAGATATAATTATAGTAATTTCAGTTATTATGTGTGAATGCATATATTAACTGGAATATGAAAACAATATGACAAATCCAAACATAATAAGAACTCTTCCATTGTTCTATTTCTTGGTTGAATAGTTTTCATCTACAAGTGTGTTAAAATTGTACTGAATTGAATTTAACCTGAAAATTTATTTTATAGTTGGTGGGTGAATGTTAACCACACAGTATTTACCTGTGCAAAAAACATGAATTATAAGTGCTCCCTGTTGACTTCTCTCAACCATTGTCTTCCTGTCACATTTAGATTTGTCCAGATCACAGTTGTTCACACACCGTTAGAAAGTGTTCTTCTTTGACATGTAAGTAATTTGAATTTGACAGTATGTGTTAAGTTACAGTCAATTACATAAAGCCTACAACTTCAAATGTTTAGTTGACTTTCCAGCTGAATTCTTTAAATCTTTGAGGCTTATTGTCTTAGCAATTAATGTAAGCCTTTTTATTCATCCCTAGGTTGCCATGGTGGCAGGTGTCACAAGAGGTTTAAAGACTTCTTTTGTCTTTCCAGCACTGTGTATGGTAAGTAAGTTAGAGAAGTTAACATTTCATCTGCAGGGATTCAATTTCTCTGTTGCCCAGTCGGAAAAATTAAAGTAAATTAGAGGAAAAATGTCTCAAGAGATGAAAATGCAAGGAATCTCTTTGTACTGGACTGCACTATTTTGAGAACTGCTCATCTAATTACTTTAGTAATAATACTAAAGTTTACATAAATATATACAGTACATATACATTTTTATTTCAAATCTGAAGCCTGCATTGTACCATTGAAGCCTCAACTAGTGTGCACCAGTTATTGCTTTTAGTGCATTTGGCATTTTAATGTGAAAACATGTTTATCATTTTATTTTATGATTATTTGTACACACCTCACTCCAGCTTCCTCCCACCATCCAAAGACATGCTCATTAGGTTCACTGTGATTCTAAATCGGCCGTAGGTGTGCATGTGAGTGTGAATGGTTGTCTGTCTCTCTGTCTTAGCCCTGCGATGGACTGGCGACCTGTCCAGGGTGTACCCCACCTCTAGCCTGGTGACAGCTGGGATAGGCTCCTGCAGACACCCGGTTACGCCAATCGGAGGTCACAAAACTTAATGTTGAATCGGTGTGTAAGTTTGCTAAAACCATGTCGGACTCCGTAGTTTTCTCTGGTCCCCTGCCCAATCTGACCAATGATGACATGTTTAGTCGCACGTCATCATTCCATCGCTGGTTATCTAGGTGGTGTCCAGAAAACAACGTGGCCTTCATAGATAATTGGCACACTTTCTGGGGAAAACCTGGTCTGATTAGGCGAGATGGCATCCACCCCACTTTAGCGGGTGCTGCACTTATCTCTAGGAATATGGCTAATTTTATTAACTCCCCGAAACCATGACAACCCAGAGTTCAGACCAGGAGGCAGAGTTGTAGTCTTACACACTTCTCTGCTGCTTCTCTAGCACTGTCTCACATCCTAAACTCTATAAACTCTATAGATGTTCTGTCTGCTCCCAGATTATTTAAACCAAGAAACAACAACAGAGTCACTCATTTGAACCTGGTACAAATCAGAACAACTTCACTGGCAGAACAGAAGAATAGGAAAATTAAATGTGGTCTTTTAAATATCAGATCTCTCTCATCCAAATCTCTTTTAGTGAATGATCTGATAACTGATCATCAGATTGATCTATTTAGTTTGACTGAAACGTGGCTGCAGGATGATGAATATGTTAGTTTAAATGAGTCTACGCCACCCAGTCATAGTAATTATCACATTCCTAGAAGCACAGGTAGAGGAGGAGGAGTGGCAGCAATCTTCCACTCTGATTTATCTATTAATCCTAGACCTAAGGAGAGCTTTAATTCATTTGAAAGTCTTACCCTTAGTCTTGCTCATCCAGACCGGAAGACACAAAAACCAATTCTTTTTGTTGTGGTATATCGCCCACCTGCTCCTTATTCTGAGTTTTTAGCTGAATTCTCTGAGTTTTTATGTGATTTAGTTCTTAGAACAGATAAAGTCATTATAGTAGGTGACTTTAACATCCATGTTGATGTTGTCAGTGACAGCCTTAGCTCCTCATTTACATCATTACTAGATTCAATTGACTTTTCTCAGAATATAAACGGATCAACTCACAGTTTTAATCACACCTTAGATCTGGTATTAACATACGGCATAGAAACTGAAGGTTTAACAATATTTAGCCAAAACCCTCTTTTGTCTGACCATTTTCTCATAACCTTTGAATTTACTATAATGGATTACACAAGAACTGAAAAGACATATCATTACAGTAGATGTCTATCTGATGATGCTGTAACTAGATATAAAGAATTAATTCCTTCTTTATATATCCCAGTGCCATGTGTCAATAATGTGGACGACAGCAACCACAATTTAACTCCTGCACTAATAGATGATTTTGTTGATGGCTCTGCAGCATCGCTTAGTTCAGCTCTAAACTTAGTTGCTCCTCTGAAAAAGAAGGTCATGAATCAGAGGAGGCTAGCTCCCTGGTATAATTCACAGTTACGCTGTTTAAAACAGGCAGCCCGAAAGCTAGAAAGAATCTGTCATTCCACTATTTCTGAAGAAGCTCACATAGCCTGGAAAGATAGTTTAACAACTTATAAAAAAGCTCTCCGTAGTATTAGAACAGCATACTATTCATCATTAATAGAAGAAAACAAGAACAAGCCCAGATTTCTTTTCAGCACTGTAGCCAGGCTGACAAAGAGCCACAGCTCTGTTGATCCATCTATTCCTTCAGCCCTCAGTAGTAATGACTTCATCAGCTTTTTTACTAATAAAATTGTTGGCATTAGAGAAAACATTCAAGGCATCCTTCCTCCAGCTGTCAAAGATGGAAGTACAGTGACTTTAGAAACTTCTGTTAGACCTTATCAACATCTGGAATCCTTCTCCCCAGTAGATCTTCTCGAGCTATCCTCAATAATTAAAGCATCTAAACCATCAACCTTCTAGTCTTCTAGATCCAATCCCAATTAAATTGCTCAAAGATGTTCTTCCATTAATTAACACCTCCATATTGAACCAGATAAATGTATCTTTATTAACAGGATATGTGTCTCAGTCTTTTAAGATTGCTGTAATTAAGCCCCTACTTAAGAAAGCCACTCTAGATCCAAATGTTTTAGCCAACTATAGACCAATCTCCAACCTTCCTTTTATTTCCAAAATTCTAGAAAAAGTTGTTGCTAATCAGTTGTGTGACCACTTAAACAGGAATGGTCTGTTTGAAGAGTTTCAGTCAGGTTTTAGAGTTCAGCATAGTACAGAAACAGCTCTGGTTAAAGTTACCAATGATCTCCTCATGGCTTCAGATAGTGGACTTGTCTCTATACTGGTTCTGCTAGATCTTAGTGCTGCATTTGACACTATTGATCATAATATTTTGCTACGGAGACTTGAAAGTGAGATCCAGATTAAAGGAACTGCATTAGATTGGTTTGAATCCTATCTGTCTGACAGATTCCAGTTTGTTCATATCAACCATGATTCCTCTGCTTATACAAAAGTAAGTTATGGCGTTCCTCAGGGTTCTGTGCTAGGACCAATACTCTTCACTTTATACATGTTGCCATTAGGGAAGATTATTAGAAAACATGGCATAAACTTCCATTGTTACACAGATGACACCCAGCTATATTTATCTATGAAACCAGATGAAACTAATCAGCTGGTTAAACTCCAAGCATGCCTTAAAGACATAAAGGCTTGGATGACCTGTAATTTCTTACTCTTGAACTCAGACAAAACAGAAGTTATTGTATTTGGTCCTAAGCATCTCAAAGATTCATTATCTAATCACGTGGTTTCTTTGGATGGCATTACCTTGGCCTCCAGTACTACTGTGAAAAACCTTGGTGTTATATTTGACGAGGATATGTCCTTTAAATGTCACATTAAGCAAGTAACCAGGACTGCCTTCTTTCATCTACGTAATATCATCAACATTAGGAACATCCTGTCTCAGAATGATGCTGAGAAACTAGTTCATGCATTTGTGTCTTCCAGACTGGATTATTGTAATTCATTACTGTCTGGCTGCCCAAATAACTCTTTAAAAAGCCTCCAGCTGATTCAAAATGCTGCAGCAAGAGCATTGACAGGAATTAACCAGAGAGATCATATTACTCCAGTTTTAGCTTCTCTTCACTGGCTCCCCTTAAAGTCTAGAATAGAATTTAAAATCCTCCTCCTTACATACAAGGCCCTCAAAGGCCTAGCTCCATCATATCTTAAAGACCTCATTGTACCATATCATCCCAACAGATCACTTCGGTCTGAAAGTGCAGGCCTACTTGTGGTTCCTAGAATTTCAAAGAGTAGAATGGGAGGTAGAGCTTTCAGCTATCAGGCTCCTCTCCTGTGGAACCAGCTCCCAGTTTGGGTTCGTGAAGCAGACACTCTCTCTATTTTTAAGGTCAGGCTTAAGACTTTCCTTTTTGATCAAGCTTATAGTTAGGGCTGGACTAAACCATCTCTTAGTTATGCTGCTATAGGCCTAGGCTGCTGGGGGACAATGCACCAAACACATGTTCTCCTTCGTTCTTCTCTCTCCACTCTCGTGTCCTACACTTTCTTTTTCTCTGGCACAGAGCTCCTGCCTCTAAATTCCTATCTGCTACTAGTCATGACATTCTGTGCTATTACTATGTAGAATGTTTACTGCTGCTCTCCCTTCTTCCGAGTATCTCTGGCCTGGAGTTGAGTGTTTCCTGTGGAGCTCCATACTACATCTGTTGTCGTGGTCTCATCATTCTGCCCAGTCTCCATGGAATCCTGCTGTTTTCCACTCCTGCCTGAATGAACAATTCTCCAACCTGCCTATGATTCCTCTTACATTTTCAAACTGTCATGTAACATCATTAGTTTGAATCATAGCATCCAACTTGTATGCTTTAGTCAGATATGTGTATTTATGACAGATGTATGTTTATCTTGCTGTTCTCTTTCTCTGTCTGTACAAGGCTGGCCTTAGGCAGATGGTCCCTCCATATGAGCTGGGTTCTGCTCAAGGTTTCTTCCTGTTAAAAGGGAGTTTTTCCTGCCACCGTCGCCTTCAGGCTTGCTCTGGGGGTTTCAGGCCGGGTCTTGTAAAGCGTCGTGAGACAATTTGTATTGTTATTGACGCTATATAAATAAAATTGAATTGAATTGAATTGAATTGAATGTAGGTCCCACTTAGGACGTAAAGCTGGGACCAAGATGGGTGTGATCAGGGAATCCCATATGGGGCCCATTATTTAGCCCACTTTCTATCTACATAGGTCCCACATGAAAATGTTGGCTGGGTTTAAGCTTCATTGACTTTAACAACTAACAGTGGACATTTTCTACAGTTTCTGCTACAAAAACTCACCTTGACCTAAAGGACATTTACAGATTTATGGAGGAAAGTTCTGGATGAACATGAATTAGATTCAGTTGGTGATTAAACATATCAGATCTACAACAGTAACAGACAGTGAACTGACTTCAGAGTCTCCAGTCTACAGTCTGGACTCTCCAGAAAACCACACAGCTGCTTCACTCCTGAATCCTTCTGACTGTTGTTACTCAGGTCCAGATGTTTCAGATGGGAGGGGTTGGACTTCAGAGCTGAGACCAGAGAACCACAGCTGATCTCTGACAAACTGCAGCTCATCAATCTGAATAAAGAATAAAAGATATAAATTAAATCACGAATAATTCAATCAGATACAGTAGCGGTTTTAGGCACGGGCGAACCGGGCAGCTGCCTGGGGCCGCATTTTTTTCATGACACAAGAGGGGCAGCATGAGCACTTGGAAAAGGACAAACAAATAAATCTGCGCAGCTACATGGTTTTTATATTATCTGTCATATCTGTGTGGGGATATTGTCGCCTCCTGCTGCTGAGAAGGTGCCGTGCACATAAGGTATGTGTGAGAAAGGGAAAGGAGAGGAGGACGCAGGGGACAGTTCACCTCTGGGTCTCTCCTTAACTGAACAGACGAAAGGACGGATGGGGGGGTTCATTGTAGAAAAGGGCTAAAGTCAGTCACACCTTGACTTTCTTCCATATAACACACATTTCATTCACATTTCATCTGTATTGTAAATACAGACCTATAATTCCTGCACGTTTTAGTATTTATGACTTGTGTGAAATGGGCGGTGCATAGAGGTGGACTCGCGCGGGGCGTAATTCAATGTAGAACCACCACTGATCAGATGTGTTCATGTTTTAAATGTGCAGCTCAACATTACTGTGTCCTAACAGCCTTTAAGCTTCATTGACTTTAACAACTAACAGTGGACATTTTCTACAGTTTCTGCTACAAAAACTCACCTTGACCTAAGGGACATTTACAGATTTATGGAGGAAAGTTCTGGATGAACATGAATTAGATTCAGTTGGTGATTAAACATATCAGATCTACAACAGTAACAGACAGTGAACTGACTTCAGAGTCTCCAGTCTACAGTCTGGACTCTCCAGAAAACCACACAGCTGCTTCACTCCTGAATCCTTCAGGTTGTTTTCACTCAGGTCCAGATGTTTCAGATGGGAGGGGTTGGACTTCAGAGCTGAGACCAGAGAATCACAGCTGATCTCTGACAACCTGCAGTCCTTCAATCTGAATAAAAAATAAAAGATATAAATTAAATCATGAATAATTCAATCAGATACAGTAGCGGTTTTAGGCACGGGCGAACCGGGCAGCTGCCTGGGGCCGCATTTTTTCATGACACAAGAGGGGCAGCACGAGCACTTGGAAAAGGACAAACAAATAAATCTGCGCAGCTACATGGTTTTCTATTATCTGTCATATCTGTGTGGGGATATTGTCGCCTCCTGCTGCTGAGAAGGTGCCGTGCACAGAAGGTATGTGTGAGAAAGGGAAAGCGGAGGAGGACGCAGGGGACAGTTCACCTCTGGGTCTCTCCTTAACTGAACAGACGAAAGGACGGATGGGGGGGTTCATTGTAGAAAAGGGCTAAAGTCAGTCACACCTTTACTTTCTTCCATATAACACACATTTCATTCACATTTCATCTGTATTATAAATACAGACCTATAACTCCTGCACGTTTTAGTATTTATGACTTGTGTGAAATGGGCGGTGCATAGAGGTGGACTCGCGCGGGGCGTAATTCAATGTAGAACCACCACTGATCAGATGTGTTCATGTTTTAAATGTGCAGCTCAACATTACTGTGTCCTAACAGCCTTTAAGCTTCATTGACTTTAACAACTAACAGTGGACATTTTCTACAGTTTCTGATACAAACACTCGTCTTGAACTAAAGGACATTCACAGATTTATGGAGGAAAGTTCTGGATGAACATTAATTAGATTCAGTTGGTGATTAAACATATCAGATCTACAACAGACAGTGAACTGACCTCAGAGTCTCCAGTCTACAGTCTGGACTCTCCAGAAAACCACACAGCTTCTTCACTCCTGAATCTTTCAGTCTGTTTCTACTCAGGTCCAGATGTTTCATATGGGAGGGGTTGGACTTCAGAGCTGGTCCCAGAGAATCACTGCTGATCTCTGACAAACTGCAGTACATCAAACTGAATAAAGAATAAAAGATGTAGATTAAATCATTACTAATCTTAATAATGTATCAGATATATTCTGATCAATGAGCAAAACTACTTTGCCTTTCTGTTACTGTTGATCATCATCATGTCATCCTTCTACAGTCAATAAGTTTCTCTGTCTACAGACACTGACCTCAGAGTCTCCAGTCTACAGTCTGGACTCTCCAGAAAACCACACAGCTGCTTCACTCCTGAATTCAGACTGTTGTAACTCAGGTCCAGATGTTTCAGGTGGGAGGGGTTGGACTTCAGAGCTGAGACCAGAGAATCACAGCTGATCTCTGACAAACTGCAGCTGAACAGTCTGAATAAAGAATAAGATGTAGATTAAATATAATCAGTCATGACTGACTGCCTTTATTGTGGATCTTCATCATGTTTTCTACAGACATCATCACTAAATTACTAAGATAAGATAAACCCAGTAACATGTGACACCAGCTGTTAACACCAACTTCTCTTAAAACCCATTGTTACTTCGTGGCTTTTAACGCAGCTTGAGACCAAGTTTCTGTGTTTTTGTTTAGTGCTTTTTGTGTTTTTTATATACATTTTTTGTTTGTTTTACTGTTTTTAATACTTAGTTTTACCTATGTACAACACTTTGTTTCAGCTGTGGCTGTGCTTTATAAATAACACTGAGTTGAGAGTTTTATAAACAGATGTTAAAGTTAAAGTAAACTCTGTCTCAGGCTCTAAATCACAAACACTATGACTGGTCTCACCTGCCTTCTTTCTGCAGTCATTCCAACAGAGTCCTGTCTCTTCTCCAGCTTCTGTCCTAAATCCTCACACTGAGCCTGAATCCTGCTTTGTTGGGATGTTTGGGCCTGTGTTAGGCTGCTGTTTAGGACTCTGCTTTAACACACACCTCACCACAGCAGCTGTGTGGCTTGTCTCTGTAGCAGCCATGTCAGCTTCTGATCCCATCAACATCATCACAGTTCCTAACTTCACCTTCATCTAGTTTTCCATTCATGTCTTTCTCTTCTTTCCCTGACCTGTCTCTCTCTCAGACTCTCTGCAGCCTGTTTTTATCTGCTATCATCAGATCTTCTACAGCCTCATCAGTACTGACTTCATCTTCACTGACTGATGGAGCACAACATGAACCTGTGGAGGCTCACATCATCTCCCCGTCATGACTCCACCTCTGCCACCTTTAAATGAACCCTGCTCAAGTCTTTCACTTCTATTTGGAGCCACAAGGAAAAACTATTGTTCAGCCATTTGGAAAAACACAACATTTGAGAAAAAGAAAAAACTTCTTCTGATTTGTGCTCATGGAAATACTGAACATTTATCGACTAACGAACATTTGACACATCAGTCAATGATTTGAAATGAATAAATAAATTAAACATACAACAGCTCCAGTTAGTGGACTGACCTCAGAGTCTCCAGTCTACAGTTTGGACTCTCCAGTCCAACAGACAGATGCTTCACTCCTGAATCCTTCAGGTCATTATTACTCAGGTACAGCTCTGTCAGATAGGAAGGGTTGGACTTCAGAGCTGAGGTCACAACTTCACAGTGAGTCTCTGAGAGTCCACATTTAGTAAGTCTGTGATTAGAAAACATTTAAAATGTGTAGTAAAATCAGATCAGATCAGATCAACAGAAAATAATTGAGAAGCACTGTCTTATTTACTCTGCTTCATGTCTCGCCTAATGCACTGAGAACCTCTCCTCTATTTTCTTCTCTCTGTCACTGATCATCTACTTCCTTCTTTCTTGCTGTTCATACATTCATGTGCTACTAATGTTTAGCATTTTGGTAGAAGTGAATTGAAGAACTAAACTACTAATCTCCACTCATTGATTCTGTTAATGATCAGGACTCACTGAGCCTTTCTGCAGTTCCTCACAGCTGGGATCAGTCTCCGTCGTCCCTCCTCTGATGTGTTGTACTTCTTCAGGTCCAACTCATCCAGAACCTCCTCTGACATCTGCAGCATGTAGGCCAGAGCTGAGCAGTGGATCTTAGAGAGTTCCTTCTTTGATCTGTTCTTCGACTTCAGGAACTCTTGGATCTCCTGATGAACTGAGAGGTCGTTCATCTCCATCAGACAGTGGAAGATGTTGATGCTTCTGTCAGGAGAGATTTCATCAGTGTTCATCTCCTTCAGCTTGTTGATGGCTCTCTGGATGATTTCTGGATTGTTCTCTGTCTGACCCAGCAGACCTCCTAAGAGTCTCTGGTTGGACTCCAGAGAGAGGCCATGAAGGAAGCAAACAAACAGGTCCAGGTGACCATTTTTACTGAGCAGGGATTTCTCCATGACTCTATATAGGAAGTCATTCAGAGATGAGACACAGCTGGGCTCCTTTAAAAAAAAATAAAAAAAATTTAAAATATACTGGAACAAATACATCATCCAGTTCTTCTCTTGGTATTGTTTCCTCAGGAAGTCCTCCAGCACCTCTGTCTTCTTGTTGGTGTAACAGTGGAACATGTAGACTGCAGCCAGAAACTCCTGAACACTCAGATGAACAAAGCAGTAGACTGATTTCTGGAAGATCACACTCTCTCTTTTGAAGATCTCTGTACAAACTCCTGAGTACACTGAGGCCTCTGTCACATCAAGACCACAGAGCTCCAGGTCTTCTTGGTAGAACATGATGTTTCCTTTCTCCAGATGTTCAAACGCCAGCCTCCCCAGCTTCAGAAGAACTTCCCTGTCAGCCTCCATCAGCTCCTGTGGACTGGTCTCATGTCCCTCATGGTACTTGTTCTTCTTCCCCTTTGTCTGAACCATCACAAAGTGTGAGTACATGTCAGTCAGGGTCTTGGGCAGCTCTCCTCTCTGCTCTGTAGTCAACATGTGCTCCAGAACTGTAGCAGTGATCCAGCAGAAGACTGGGACTCCACACAGGATGTGGAGGCTCCTGGATGTCTTGATGTGGGAGATGATTCTGCTGGACAGCTCTTCATCACTGAACCTCCTCCTGAAGTACTCCTCCTTCTGGGCGTCAGTGAAGCCTCGTAGTTCTGTTAGCCTGTCAACACATGTAGGAGGGATCTGATTGGCTGCTGCAGGTCGGGAAGTGATCCAGACCAGAGCCGAGGGAAGCAGTTTCCCCTTGATGAGGTTTGTCAGCAGCACGTTGACTGATGCCTTCTGTGTGACATCAGACACAACCTCACTGTTGTTGAAGTCCAATGAAAGTCTGCTTTCATCCAGGCCGTCAAAGATGAACAAAAGTTTACAGACAGCCAGCTCCTCTGCTGTGACCTTCTGTAATGTTGGATGGAAAACATGGAGCAGCCTGAGAAGACTGTACTGCTCATCTTTGATCAAGTTCAGCTCCCTGAACGAAAGCACAATCACCGCACTGACATCTTGGTTTTCCAAACCCTCTGCCCAGTCCAGAGTGAACTTCTGCACTGAGAAGGTTTTTCCAACACCAGCGACGCCGTTGGTCAGAACCACTCTGATGTCTCTCTGTTGGTCAGGTAAGGCTTTAAAGATGTGGTGGCACTTGATTGGAGTGTCATGGACGGCCTTCATCTTGGAAGCTGTCTCAAGCTGCTTCACCTCATGTTGGGTATTAACCTCTTCACTCTGTCCCTCTGTGATGTAGAGCTCAGTGTAGATCCTGTTGAGGAGGGTTCCACTTCCTGTTACATCACTTCCTTCAGTCACATGTTCACATCTCCTCCTCAGACTGATCTTATATTCATCTAAAACCTCCTGCAGACCAACATCTCCTGTAAAGAGGAAAAAAAACGTGAGACAGAAAGAAAACACTCATCCCTGTTTGAAGGCACAAAGAACAGAAAACTGACTTTAAATTATTTGTAATTTTTATTTGCAATGAAACAATTTTGGAAACATCAGTGTTTGATTGACAGCAGAGGCAGCAGGTTGAGCTTTAGCAGCTTGTCTGCAGCTCTTCATCTAACAGCTAACTGTGGTTCAATCCCCATGCTGTAGAACACAACAATGTGTCTGGATTAAATCAACAGGTTTCCAGAAAAGAGTCCATCAGCAGACAGATGGACAGTCTTACTTGTTCTGGATCTTTTTCCACACTGGGGACAGGAGGAGTCTCCTGATGAAGCAGACTGGTCCCAGCTGCTAGAGACTGGATCCTTCAGGACGTCCTGACACAAAGCACAGCAGGACAGCTGCTCCTCCACAGAAACATGACTCCTCTTCCTCTCTCTGTCAACACATTTCTTCATCACTAAAATCATTTGCAGATTGTCAACATTTGACATCACTGCCCAGAAGCTCAGACGCTCACAGAGAACAGGAACAGTTTGAATTGACTTCCTTTGATTTCAACTCTCCTGCTTTCATCAACACCAATCAGCTGCTTTTCCTGTCTGGCTGTCTTATTAAACACTGAGTCATCTACCTGCCATTTGCTGTTAATACAAACTCAACACTTCCTGCAGAGACTTCACAGTAAAAGCCTTCCATCAAAGAGAGCTGATTATGTCCTTCACTGTTTTATCTTGAGTTAGTTCACTCTGAACTGAGCTTAGAAGAGTCTAAGAAGTGTTACTGATAGTGAACTGGACTGATAGGGAGTATTGATCAGATAAAGATCACATTCTAACTATACTGGCTAGTTGCTACACACTGACTATGGGAGGAGGAGAAAACTGCAGTTCAATCCATCCACTAGTAGCCCAGCTGAAAATCTTAACACACTTCAACATTAGGACAAATATATCTGAATATTGATGAGTGGACATTCTGAAATGGAGGTTCTCAGGTGTTTTACTACACAAATACCATCAGTACTTCCTGGTTCTAAAACCCAGACTAGGATCTTACCTACCTGCACTAAAACATCTGCATCATGACTAGAAATCTTTCAGCAGAACATTTCTGCTTCATCCTAAAATCATCATCTTCCATCAGGTCAGTTTACAGTAGAAACAGTCTCTTACTTTGTGTCTGAGGGTCCAGGTTCTAGACTGAAGTCTGGAGGTTTTATTTCTTTGGACCAGTCACTCTTCATAGACAGACAGCTGGATACTGTAGACTCTGCTCCATCCTCCTCTTTCTCCATCTTCTGGACTTCATTCAGTCTGCGAGTAAACCAGTAACACTCAGTGAGTTTACATCAACTTACACTCAGTCTTCTACAGTCAGCTGATTTCTAAATTAAACCAGAAAACAATAAACAAAAACATTTATATGGGCTGTACCAAGTAGTTGACTTCACTACTGTACCATTACTCTTTCATGTGGATTAGTCTCTGATCATGTGACACCTCCTAACCTTCTCACCGTGCCCCCCTCCACCTGTCAGTGAATTACCAGTTTCCTGTCTGTGAAGGTTCTCAGTCATCCAGGTCGTGGTAATCCAAAAAACCCTAGTTTTTTGGATTACCAGTTTCCCGGCTGACAGAAAGCAGCAGGTGAAACTGGGTAACTTCACATCCAGCACCCGGTCCCTCAGCACTGGTTCCCCCCAGGGATGTGTTCTCTCCCCACTACGCTCCTCCCTTTACACCACTGACTGCACCTCAAGGGACCCTTCTGTGAAACTCCTGAAGTTTGCAGAAGACACCACCGTCACTGGACTCATCCGGGACGGGGACGAGTCTGCATACAGAAGGGAAGTGGAACAGCTGGTCCTCTGGTGCAGTCAGAACCACCTGGAGCTAAACCCGCTCAGAGCTGTGGAGATGACAGTGGACTTCAGGAAGAGACCCCCATCTCCCACTCCTCTCACAATCCTCAACAGGCCAGTCCCAACAGTTAACTCATTCAGGTTCCTAGGGTCCACAATTTCACGGGACCTGAAGTGGACCGCCCACATAGACTCTGTAAGGCAGAAGACCCAGCAGAGGATGTACTTTCTGCGCCAGCTCAGAAAGTTCAACCTGCCTCAGGAGCTGCTGATCATCTTCTACACCGCAATAGTCCAGTCTGTCCTGACCACATCCATCACAGTCTGGTTTGGATCCTCCACCAGACATGACAGGGACAGACTGCAGAGAACAGTCAGGGCTGCAGAGAGGATCACTAGCACCGATCTGCCCTCCATCCAGGACCTGTACCAGGAAGTGGGCCAGGAAAATCTCCACAGACCCCTCACACCCTGGTTACAGTCTGTTTAGACTCCTCCCCTCAGGCCACATGAACAATGGACAATAACTCCGCACTGTTGTATATACTCACTGCACAAAAATCCTGGTTTGGTGTATATATTATCCTATATTGTATGTGTACAGATTGAGGTTTATTGTATTTTTATTTTATTTTATTTCACTTAGGCCTGGGCGATAAAACGATAACGATATATTGCGATAGACATAGGGCTGTGCAATTAATCGAATTTTGATCATGATTTCGATTCTTGGTTCAAACGATCTCCAAATTAATAAAATCGAGTTGGAACGATTCTTTTGCCATTTTCCGTTGTCTGTGAGGTTTTTCCTGAAAGAGACATGCATGCGCAATTCATTCGCTCCCCCAGAGCATTCAATGCGGGAGGACGGTCCCGTTTGGTCGATAGAAAGGGTAAAAAAGTTCTCTTGTATGGCAACACTTCGGATTCGAACAATCTGACGAAGCACAGGCACACATAATGTGCAAAATGTGAATCCAGTGTTGTGCAGTGTTGTCAATGAACGAAAGTTCATGAACTCGTTCATATTTTGGTGAACTAAGAACTGAACCGTTCGTATTTCCGATTGAGGAACTTTATTGCGAACGCGTTCATTCTGACGTCTGTGAACGGCGTTCATACACGTTCATACACGTTCATACACGTTCATACACGTTCTATTTTCGTACAAAACTATGCCAGATTTCCAGTGACCCCCCAAATAAAATACACCGTGAACTGTGCTTAACGGCGCTGCGGAAAACCATCCGATGTGGCAACACATTTGCACCGCGACACCGCTCGTCGCCCTGTCGCACAAACAAAACGTCATCACAACAAAGCATGGGCTATGGAGGAGGAAGGCAACAGCCCGGAGCTCTCAGACTGCACATGAACATTTAAAAGAGTTTTTCGGCAAAGACAGAACTGACGCAGACGGTAGAAACGTGACTTTTGTCTGTAAACTTTGCCCGCCCGGTTTGAAAAAGAAAGTTCGCACATCGAACATGACAACATGTATTTTTGCAGTCTTTTTTCTTTAGGTTCCTTTTTTGGAATTTGATGTGAGTTGTTTCAAGTTTGTAAAAATACTGAAATAGAGAGCATAAAAAACATTTGCACCTTAAGGACTACAGTTCTGATTGTCTTTATAATAAAGACCATTTAAGCAGCACGTTTGTCCTCATATTTTTATTGCAGCTGCTACTGGTGTAGACTGAATGGGTGGCAACAACGCATTAGGCAAATACCAGTATCCTGAGGGCTGTCCGCTCCATGCTAACTTAAATTTTCATTCAAAAGGTGTAGAATTGCCGTCTGTGGTGCTACAGTGGGCAGTGACAGTAATTTTGACAAATAGCTCGCAGCAATGTATTGGAAGTAAAAAAAAAAAGAAAAAGTAAAGAATCGTGATTTCAATCTTGACCAAAAAAAATCTATTTTTTTCCAAAATCGAGCAGCCCTACTGGTGAGTACAAAATACACCTTATTGCACATTGCATCTACCTACACCTTTGTGCTCACTACAGCCATAACAATGTGCAAAAACACAATGTGATAAAATGCCAATTTCCAATAAAGTGCTGTTGCTCCTATTGAAGTGCTTGTGCAATTATTAAAGTGCATGTGTTCCCATATTTACAAAGTCAAGGGACGAAGCGCTCTTCGTCACATTCCATTTGATTCAGTTGTTCACTAAAATCCTTTTAAATTAAAACGATATATAAAATGCTTTTTGGAGCAAATATTTTTATGCGATTAATCAAGATTAATTAATTACCATAGCTCTACTTCATTAGATTAATTCATTAGATTAATGAATTAGAGGCAAGGACCCGTAATAAAGAAATACAACCCTGTCTAACTTCCTGACTGCCAGAAAATAAAAAAGAATTATCCAATCACATTTTTTTTTCCTCAATTCAATAGGGGTCCATTCTTGTTCTGCTCAGCTAAAAGTGTCTGCTCAGGACAAACTGGAACGGTGAAAAGCATCAAACCTAATAACTTGGTAGAAGTCCTTCCATTTCATTTTGCCAAGGTGTCAATATGTCTACAGCTACAGCTCACGGTAATACGGGACAAGGGGCGTTTCAGTTCAATACGGGACATGTACTTTTGTTTCTAAATACAGAACAATTCCGTTTTTCATGTGACGGTTGGTAATCCTAGAAACACAGGGCTATACAACATACATAAGCCTGCCAATGTAAACCCAATATTTCACACAATTCTGTCACAGTCGAGTCCTGAATACAACGGAGCAACAGACAGCAGCAACAGAAGGCAACAGACACTGTGCACGCTTCGACCTAAAATCACACCGTCAGTGTTTATGGTGTTGACGTGGTCAACAGCTGCTCCTGTTTTTATTGTGACGTCATCGACTAGTTCACGTCAACTCGACTTTGACCACATATCAGTCACCTTTAAAAAATCGGAAGACTTTCAACGCATAACGAAGAAGAAGAAGAAGAAGAAGAAGAAGAAGAAGAAGAAGAAGAAGAAATGTTAACACTCACTCTGCTTCAGCTTCAGTTTTCCTCCCCCTGCTCTGACAGGTCAAAATGGAGTCTGAACAAACTGACACTTTCACTGCTCCTCCCCTCTCCATTTACAGGGAATCACGCGTGTGTGTGTGTGTTGCTCACAGTCTGATGTGTGTTTCTCTAAAAACCCGAACAGGACGATTTTCTTTGTGGTTTAAATGTTGATTTTCTCTTTGGTTCAAATGTTTCTGTTCACTTTATCTTCACATTAAAATCATGTCAATAAAACGTTATTCCTAATTAAAACAAGAAACTCCTGCATGCTGTGTAAATAACCCATATCTATACTGAATGAAAAATAGCACATTAGTGTACATAACTGTATATTTTTGATTTAGATTTTTTAATATATTATTTTTATTTTTACTGCAGTTTATTTTTATCTTCTGAATACTGTTTTTACTGTGTATACTGAGCATCTTGCAGAGCTGGAACCAAACTCTCATTGCACTGTACAATGACCTGTGTTCTGCAGTGACAGTAAAGGATATTCTACTCTACGTTTGACTGGATCTAGATGTGGGACAAGAAGAACAAGCCTGTGAAACGAGAACTCTTGCTCCAGGTGTCGACAGCCATCATTTAGCCAGTCATCCCTCATCTTTGATTGTAGTATCTCTGTATTATCATTACATTCAAGTCACACACACGGATTTCATTTTCTGAAAGTAGATGTTTGAAAAATCTAAAGGTCATTTAACAACACTTGCAGCCTGAAATAGATGTGTTTCCAGAATTCCTAAATAAGAATAAGAATAAGAAATGGGGAAATAAAAAAGATTTGAAACATGACTCAGAGATTTTTCAGAGATGGTAAAAATTACAGTTCTCCCAGTTTAATATGAACAATTTGAAGAACCATCCTGTATAATGACAGGTTGAGTTTGGGTTGGAAATCTGGCCAGTTAATCTTTAGGTTTATAACTCCACCCGCTAAAGATTCAAGGATTCAAGGAGTTTTTATTGTCATTTTCAACACATATTGGTACATGAGGTGGAATGAAATGAGTTACTCTGGTCCTGATGCAAGCCAATAGCAGTAAAAAGTATAAAAATAGAATAAAATTATCTAAGTGTAAGTACAAACAAAATAGAAAGACGTAAGTAATATAAATATAGGCAGGAGTAGATTTAGAAGTGACATACAGTCACTTCCTCTTAGATGAGGTCTCCTGTGAGTGCTGCTTTGGTGCATGCAGGTAAGGGAGTATCAACAACAGTTAACGTTTGTCTGGAGACTCTGTAAGAACCCAGAGCATGAAACCACATACACCACAGACACTCTGGTCTTTCAGTGTGTCTGATGTGTGAAATGCGCATTCATGACAAAGTCACGCTGCCTTTATGAGAGAAAGGTGCTGAGTTTGTGTATCAAGCTCTTATAGTGCAGCTTTGAATTCATACTATGTCCAAAAAAATTAGTGCCTTAAGTGAGTGACAATAGCTAGGAGACAAATGAACTAGTCACAGCTGTAGACTGGATGCATCTGTGCCTTATCTGTGGGACATTTCCTACAATTTAATGAAAAATAGAGAGAACATCTTGTACAACAGTTTAACCAATGTCTTGTTGCAATGTACAAACGATGGATCCAGTTCATGTAACAGTACTATGTACTGTTACATCAGCTCAACTGAGAAACTCGTTCTGTTTGTTCTTATTTATCACATAAGAGCCAGCTCTCTCGTTTATTCTAGAGAGGAGTTGCTGGCTCTCAGGATTTTGTCTGGAGTCAAACGAACAATCTACAGTTCAACACCTCAAAGACTAAGGACCTGGTCATGGACTTTGAGAGGGACAGACCCAACCCCCGACCAGTTCTGATAGGAGCGGAGGAGGTGGAGGTAGTACTTTATTTAAAGTGTAGTGCAGTGTACTTTATTTAATATATTTCCTTGTTGGGGGATCCCCTCCATGAGTATGTCCCCAGGAGTGTAGTAAAACAAACAGGTGATCCCTCTCTGTGGCATAGGGTAAATAATTGAATGAATAAATAAATAAATAAAATTCATGGGGTTAGGGTGATGGATGGATGAAGCCACTAACAAGGACTGTTAATTTATAACTTATGTCAGATTCATACGTAGATGGAGATGGCATGAGGGAGGAATTGCTTTTCTGTAAACAAGTTCCTGGCAGAGCCCCAGCAGTAGAACTGTTTAAAACCACTGACTCTTACTTGAACAAGGCCAAGCTGAAATGGGAGGACTGTGTGGTAGCTGCCTCCGTTCATCAAGCGCGTCTCCCCCAATGTGCAGTGGACGCACTGCATGATACACCGCAAAACGCTGGCGTCTAAACAGCTGAGTCCTGAGCTGAATGATGTGATGTCCGGCGTCATGGCCACAGTCAATTACAAAACACGACCTGTCTAAGCCCGGATTTTTATGGCACTGTGCGAGGAAATGGGCTCCGACACACAGCTGTTCTGTTTCATAGCGAGTCAAGATGGCTGTCACGTGGGAAGGTGTGGTCCAGGGTCTTTGAACTGCAAGATGAAACCTGCATCTTCTTGAAGGAAGAGGGCAGTGATCTTGCTCACAAATTGTACTGGAACAAGTTCCTCATGAAACTTGCCTATCTCAGCGACATGTTTCTGAAACTTCGCATCATTCATAAGAAAACTTGACATGTGGCTACAGCGAGTGAAAGATGGAAATGTGGACTCATTCAAGAATCTAAAATCATTCACTGAGGAGGCCAGAAATATGACGAAATATTTCATGATCCCAAAGAATATGACTGGATCCGTGACCCTTCAGTGCAATAGTTGAAGTTGGGCATGGCTGTGGACGTGTGCCGCTGAATTGAGGGCATGTTGCAAATATAAAGTAAACATAAAAGAAGAACGCTTGTCTTGGTGTTTGTTTTGGAGTTGGAACAGATAAATGTTTTAGACTAACATCTAAAAACATTTTTCATTGTCAAGCGATCTACCCTCACTACCTTCACGATCTACCGGTCAATCGCGATCGACGTAATGAGCACCCCTGACTTAGACGCTGTTAATTTATTTGCAAATTCTACCTCTGTATATTGTGAATACTTTACGTTCCTTTACTTTAAATGCATCTTACTTAATTTTATATATTTTTGTATTACCTTTATTCAGGTAGCAACTGTCACTTTATGGGAGCAACAGCAACAAAACCATTTCCTTGAAGATTAATAAAGAATTCTGATTCCGATAATAAGGCTCCAGTTTCAGTCAAAGACACTGGTTGCGTTTTAGATTGGATTGGCGAAAGATTCCCCACTGCTAGGTAAGAGAGCCCTGGCCATGCTTCTTCTGCAGTGGCCACCTCTCTCCTTCCTCTTCTATACCCGTTTAGTCCTGTTAGGGGTCATGGGGGTCTGCTGGAGCCTATCCCAGCTGTCATAGGGCGAAAGGCAGGGGTACACCCTGGACAGGTCTCCAGTCCATTACAGGGCCAACACAGAGACAGACAACCATTCACACTCACATTTACAGGTGAATTTAGAATCACCAATCAACCTAAGCAGCATGTCTTTGGATGGTGGGAGGAAGCCGGGGTACCCGGAGAGAATCCACGCAGACACAGGGAGAACATGCAAACTCCACACAGAAAGGCCAGCCGGCCCATGGATTCGAACTGGGCAGTGGCCACCATGAAGAGAAAATACAGATCAAAGCTGGACATTGAAAATTAACTCAAGTGGCAGTCTCAAAACTGAAACCCAGATTTGAGAAGATCTGCAGCATGAAGAAGGCCCACACCAGTCACTGAAAAGATGGTTTAAAGGTGTCATTTTTGCACAACAAACCTTTAGGGTTTTGTTTGTTTTCCTCTCTGTCATGTTTTCTGTCATGGTTTAGTTTCTTGGGTTTTCCATTTATTATTTTGTTAAGTTCTTGGGCTTTTCATAGTCATGGTTTAGTGTTTAGTTTTTCAGTTTCAGTTTCACATCATTGGTTTCATCTTGTGTTATTTCTTGATTTGCTTCACCTGTGTCTCGTCACCCCTCTGTTCCTCATGTTTGTACATACAGCCCTGCCTTCCCCTTTGTTCCTTGTCGTGTCATACTGTTAGTCAGCCATGTCAAGTGTTTCCATGCCATAGTATTTTAGTTTTGATAGTGTTTCTGATTTTTGGATTTCCTGCCTTATCAGTAGTATCCTTGTTTTTTGTGAGTTTGTTTTCTTTTGTATTAAATATCTTTGTCGCCTACTCCGGCCTTTAAAGTCCTGCATTTGGGTCCGAACCTCCATTCCCAGCTACCCTTCCTGACACTCTCAGGGAGTTGGACATGTTTTAACCCGTTTTTGCAGACACATTAAGGAGATACAATACAAATTAACTTAACCTAATGGAAACCTCTAATAAGTGGATTCATTGTCTTTATATTTATTAAAGTATGCATAGGTGAAAAATAAAGATTCTGAAGTCATTTGAAAATAACCTACCTACTGAATCACTGATCAGGGAAAGTAGCTACCACCCAGTAACATCATGAGTAGAACAATAACATCACATATGTTGACTCAGTGGAGTACATGAAGTAAAAAGCAGCATTTATCTGCAGTCATAGTCTCTCCACACACAAACTGCTAATGCTACTGCTGCTGCTTCAACCTCTGGATCATCAGGACACAGCTCATCCTCTCTCAGCTCACACACCGTCCTCTTCACAAAGATCATCACCTCCACCTGTAGAGAGAAGAAGAAAGAGGAGACCAGATAAATGAGTGTTTCCAGAGTCTCCCTTCATCAGCTGTCAGTCAGTGATGCAGCTCATCCAGTATGTCTTGACTTTGAGACTGTGTTAAGGGCAATACTGCTGAACGTAGCATGGACTGACTACAACCCTCTACTGACCTCAGAGTCTCCAGTTTATACTCTGGACTCTTCACAAGATCAAGAAGCTGCTTCACTCCTGAATCCTTCAGGCTGTTGTTAGTCAGGTCCAGATGTTTCAGATGGGAGGGGCTGGACTTCAGAGCTGAGACCAGAGAATCACAGCTGGTCTCTGACAACCTGCAGCTCATCAATCTGAATAAAGAATAAATGATGTAGATTCAGTCCAATCAAACATGTTTGACTGACTTTGTCCTTCTGTCGTTGTGGATTTTCTACAGACAGTAAAATGTGACAGTGTGAGGTGTGTGATCTCCCTCCAGCAGGTGTGGTTTAGAGAGAATGGACTGATACATACACTCCAAATGAAATGTGACTGAATGACGATGAAACAGACAGTGAACTGACCTCAGAGTCTCCAGTCTACAGTCTGGACTCTCCAGAAAACCACACAGGTGCTTCATTCCTGAATCCTTCAGGTCGTTTCCAGTCAGGTCCAGATGTTTCAGATGGGAGGGGTTGGACTTCAGAGCTGAGACCAGAGAATCACAGCTGATCTCTGACAAACTGCAGCAACTCAGTCTGAATAATGAATACAATGTGCAGATTAAAATGAATAATTCAATCAGATGTGTTCAGGTTTTAAATGTGCAGCTCAACATTACTGTGTCCTAACAGCCTTTAAGCTTCATTGACTTTAACAATTAACAGTGAACATTTTCTACAGTTTCTGATACAAACACTCGTCTTGAACTAAAGGACATTTACAGATTTATGGAAGAAAGTTCTGGATGAACATGAATTAGATTCAGTTGGTGATTAAACATATCATATCTACAACAGTAAAAGTCAGTGAACTGACCTCAAAGCCTCCAGTCTACAGTCTGGACTCTTCACAAGATTAAGAAGCTGCTTCACTCCTGAATCCTTGAGACTGTTGTTAGTCAGGTCCAGATGTTTCAGATGGGAGGGGTTGGACTTCAGAGCTGAGACCAGAGAATCACAGCTGATCTCTGACAAACTGCATCTCCACAAACTGAATAAAGAATAAAAGATGTAGATTAAATCATTAATAATTAATCAGATGTGTTCAGCTTTTAAATGTTCAGCTCAACATTACTGTGTCCTAACAGCCTTTAAGCTTCATTGACTTTAACAACTAACAGTGGACATTTTCTACAGTTTCTGATACAAACACTCGTCTTAAACTAAAGAACATTTACAGATTCATGGAGGAAAGTTCTGGATGAACATGAATTAGATTCAGTTGGTGATTAAACATATCAGATCTACAACAGTAACAGCCAGTGAACTGACCTCAGAGTCTCCAGTCTACAGTCTGGACTCTCCAGAAAACCACACAGATGCTTCACTCCTGAATCCTTCAGACTGTTTCTACTCAGGTCCAGATGTTTCAGATGGGAGGGGTTGGACTTCAGAGCTGGTCCCAGAGAATCACAGCTGATCTCTGACAAACTGCAGCTCATCAATCTGAATAAAGAATAAAAGGTGTAGATTAAATCTACTCAGACATGTTTGACTGGCTCTGTCCTTCTGTTATTGTGGATCTTCATCACTTACTGATTAAATCCACTAACACGTGACACCAGTTGTAGCATCCCTTCACTGCCTCTATGTGTATTTTAGAACAGAAGTTTCAATGATGACTTTCAGTCTGGTATGATGTTGGACCCTGATTGTATCTCTGACATGTTAACCCTCCTCCAGTAGAGCTCTGCTACTAATTCCTGGGTGGAGGCTAAAAACCAGAGGAGACTGAGCCTTTGTAGTCTGAGAGTTTGTGCTGCAGTTCAAACTTTACTGATCTGAGATATCTTCATACACTCCATGTTTAACCTCTGAGAGATAAAATAGTTGATGATTTGTTCAGGAACACAAACTCTGTTCAGGCTCTAAATCACAAACACTATGACTGGTCTCACCTGCATTCTTTCTGCAGTCATTCCAACAGAGTCCTGTCTCTTCTCCAGCTTCTGTCCTAAATCCTCACACTGAGCCTGAATCCTGCTTTGTTGGGATGTTTGGGCCTGTGTTAGGCTGCTGTTTAGGACTCTGCTTTAACACACACCTCACCACAGCAGCTGTGTGGCTTGTCTCTGTAGCAGCCATGTCAGCTTCTGATCCCATCAACATCATCACAGTTCCTAACTTCACCTTCATCAAGTTTTCCATTCATGTCTTTCTCTTCTTTCTCTGACCTGTCTCTCTCTCAGACTCTCGGCAGCCTGTTTTTTATCTGCTATCATCAGATCTTCAACAGCCTCATTCACATCCTCACACACTCTACAGCCTCATCAGTACTGACTTCATCTTCACTGACTGATGGAGCACAACATGAACCTGTGGAGGCTCACATCATCTCCCTGTCATGACTCCACCTCTGCCACCTTTAAATGAACCCTGCTCAAGTCTTTCACTTCTATTTGGAGCCACAAGGAAAAACTATTGTTCAGCCATTTGGAAAAACACAACATTTGAGAAAAAGAGAAATGGGAAACTTATTCAGATTTGTGCTCATGGAAATACTGAACATTTATCAGCTAATGAACATTTGACACATCAGTCAATGATTTGTACTGAATAAATGAAGACAACCTACAACAGCTCCAGTTAGTGAACTGACCTCAGAGTCTCCAGTCTACAGTTTGGACTCTCCAGTCCAGCAGACAGATGCTTCACTCCTGAATCCTTCAGGTCATTATGACTCAGGTCCAGTTCTGTCAGATAGGAAGGGTTGGACTGAAGAGCTGAGACCACAACTTCACAGTCAGTCTCTGAGAGTCCACATTCAATGAGTCTGTGATTAAAAAACAAATAAAATCTGTTGTTAAATCAAATCATTTACATTCTAGATCCAGACTGAATGAGTATGACAACTCTATATTTGTCCAGCTAGATATTAGTGCTGCAGGTTGTCCATGTCAGAAACAGTTTTTCTTCATACTTTAACATTAGACTGGACATTTTTGATAAAGCCTGTAGTTAAAACTGATACTGGTGACCCTGAACCATCCCTTATTTACACTGCTTCATGTCTAGTCTGATGCACTGAGAACGTCTCCTCTATTTTCTTCTCTCTGTCACTGATCATTTGTTTACTTCCTTCTTTACTTCCTTCGTTCCTGCTATCCATACATTCATGAATTGAAGAACTAAACTACTAATCTCCACTGATTGATTCTGTTAATGATCAGGACTCACCGAGCCTTTCTGCAGTTCCTCACAGCTGGGATCAGTCTCCGTCGTCCCTCCACTGATGTGTTGTACTTCTTCAGGTCCAACTCATCCAGAACCTCCTCTGACATCTGCAGCATGTAGGCCAGAGCTGAGCAGTGGATCTCAGAGAGTTCCTCTGATCTGTTCTCTGACTTCAGGAACTCTTGGATCTCCCGATAAACTGAGAGGTCGTTCATCTCCATCAGACAGTGGAAGATGTTGATGCTTCTGTCAGGAGAGATTTCATCAGTGTTCATCTCCTTCAGCTTGTTGATGGCTCTCTGGATGATTTCTGGATTGTTCTCTGTCTGACCCAGCAGACCTCCTAAGAGTCTCTGGTTGGACTCCAGAGAGAGGCCATGAAGGAAGCAAACAAACAGGTCCAGGTGACCATTTTTACTGAGCAGGGATTTCTCCATGACTTCATAAAGGAAGTCATCCAGAGATGAGACACAGCTGGGCTCCTTTTCAAGATTTTTGAACAACTTCTTGAGAAAAGACAAGTTTGATTTCTTCTTTTGATATTTCTTCCCCAGGAAGTCCTTCAGCACCTCTGTAATCTTGTTGGTGTAGCAGTGGAACATGTAGACAGCAGCCAGAAACTCCTGAACGCTCAGATGAACAAAGCAGTAGACTGATTTCTGGAAGATCACACTCTCTCTTTTGAAGATCTCTGTACAAACTCCTGAGTACACTGAGGCCTCTGTCACATCAAGACCACAGAGCTCCAGGTCTTCTTGGTAGAACATGATGTTTCCTTTCTCCAGATGTTCAAACGCCAGCCTCCCCAGCTTCAGAAGAACTTCCCTGTCAGCCTCCATCAGCTCCTGTGGACTGGTCTCATGTCCCTCATGGTACTTGTTCTTCTTCCCCTTTGTCTGAACCATCACAAAGTGTGAGTACATGTCAGTCAGGGTCTTGGGCAGCTCTCCTCTCTGCTCTGTAGTCAACATGTGCTCCAGAACTGTAGCAGTGATCCAGCAGAAGACTGGGACTCCACACAGGATGTGGAGGCTCCTGGATGTCTTGATGTGGGAGATGATTCTGCTGGACAGCTCTTCATCACTGAACCTCCTCCTGAAGTACTCCTCCTTCTGGGCGTCAGTGAAGCCTCGTACTTCTGTTAGCCTGTCAACACATGTAGGAGGGATCTGATTGGCTGCTGCAGGTCGGGAAGTGATCCAGACCAGAGCCGAGGGAAGCAGTTTCCCCTTAATGAGGTTTGTCAGCAGCACGTTGACTGATGCCTTCTGTGTGACATCAGACACAACCTCACTGTTGTTGAAGTCCAATGAAAGTCTGCTTTCATCCAGGCCGTCAAAGATGAACAAAAGTTTACAGACAGCCAGCTCCTCTGCTGTGACCTTCTGTAATGTTGGATGGAAAACATGGAGCAGCCTGAGAAGACTGTACTGCTCATCTTTGATCAAGTTCAGCTCCCTGAACCAAAGCACAATCACCACACTGACATCTTGGTTTTCCAAACCCTCTGCCCAGTCCAGAGTGAACTTCTGCACTGAGAAGGTTTTTCCAACACCAGCGACGCCGTTGGTCAGAACCACTCTGATGTGTCTCTGTTGGTCAGGTAAGGCTTTAAAGATGTCGTGGCACTTGATTGGAGTGTCATGGAGGGCCTTCATCTTGGAAGCTGTCTCAAGCTGCTTCACCTCATGTTGGGTATTAACCTCTTCACTCTGTCCCTCTGTGATGTAGAGCTCAGTGTAGATCCTGTTGAGGAGGGTTCCACTTCCTGTTACATCACTTCCTTCAGTCACACGTTCACATCTCCTCCTCAGACTGATCTTATGTTCATCTAAAACCTCCTGCAGACCAACATCAGCTGGAAAGAAGAACAAACGTGAGACAGAAAGAAAACACTCATCCCTGTTTGAAGCCACAAAGAACAGAAAACTGACTTTAAATGTGTTGTAAAGAGTTTTTTCTTCTCACAATGAAACATATTTGCTCTGACAGCAGAGGCAGCAGGTTGAGCTTCAGCAGCTTGTCTGCAGCTCTTCATCTAACAGCTCACTGTTGTTGTTCCTTCATTGTTGTTATATTTTTAACTGAGCTACCAAGAAAATGATGGACAATACGCTGCTCTTTTGGTTTTAATAGCTCCAACAACCAAGTACTGATAATCATATTATAAATATACTGCATTATCTCTTTTTGTTTCACAATAATAGCCTCCCAGTGAAATAAATGTCAGTATTTATGAGTAAAGAAATCAGTGAAGAGTGAAATAAGGCTCATATGTGAAGTGGAGGACAATAAAAGAGAGTAAATGAAACTAGAGGAGCGCAAACTAATTAAGTACATTGCTTGGCCAAAAGTCACCATTACACAGAAAGGTTACACATATATTTTTGGTTGGACCTCCTCTATCTGTGACTCCAGCTCATTCTCTGTCTCATTGTGTCTCTAATCTCCAATGTCTCCAGATTTCTCTCCATCCAGTGTTTCATTCATTGTATTGATGATGGAGAGTCTGACCACTGCTCAAAGCTTCTCCAGCTCATCCCAAAGATTCTCAATGGGGTTAAGGTCTGGACTCTGTGGTGGAACAATCCATCTCATGCTCCCTGAACCACTCTTTGACAATCTGAGCCCCATGAATCCTGACATTGTCATCTTGGAATATGATCCATTGATGGAATAAGCTGCTCATTCAGTATATTCAGGTAGTCAGCTAATGAACCTAGACCCAGATCATAGCACTGCCCCATAGCACAGGCTTGTACAGTAGACACTAGGCATGATGGCTGCATCACTTCATCTGCCTCTCTTCTTCCCCTGATGCTTCTCCACTCTCCTTCCAGTTTCTAATAATGCCTTGGACAGTCCTTAACCCAGTTTTAGTAGTTTCTTCAATCTCCTTAGATGTTTTCTCTGCTTGATGCCAATGATTTGACCCTTCTCAAACAGACCACCACAGGATCAGGTGTCTTTAGACATGGTTGTTGAAGAAAGGAGAAGTTACTCATTGCATCAGTTGGAGTTAAATAATCAAAGAGAATCACCCATGCAGTAATTACCCAATAGGAGGTGAAGACCTGTTTGATTTGTTAAATTGAGGTGGAGAGTTTTTTTTGGCCAGGCAGTTTTCCTCATTGGATGTTTGTCTGGTTCTTGTTCAACAAGTGGATCTGCAGGACAAGATGTGTGTAGGTTAGAGAAGAAGGAGACGTTAGCAGGAAAGCTAATGTGGGCTGTTGTTCAGAGTCTGTGTCTCTTGTTGTGTCTCAGGCTGCTGTCTGGCTGTTAGTCAGTGTGACTGTCTGTAATACACAGCATTCACTCCTCTCTGTCCTGCTGTTATTACTCTGGAGCAGAAACAATGCAGTGACATTTGACTGGGAGTTCATTTACAATGAGATTTAGAATGATCTTAAATCCTCATGCTGTAGAACATAACAATGTGTCTGGATTAAATCAACAGGTTTCCAGAAAAGAGTCCATCAGCAGACAGATGGACTGTCTTACTTTGTACAGTGCTGCTCTGACTGGCTGTCTGCAGTCCAGGTCTTCTTCTAGATCTTGGTCCACACTGGGGACAGGAGGAGTCTCCTGATGAAGCAGACTGGTCCCAGTATGAGGTGATGCACTGTCTGCAGAACCAGTGTCCACAGCTGCTAGAGACTGGATCCTTCAGGACGTCCTGACACAAAGCACAGCAGGACAGCTGCTCCTCCACAGAAACATGACTCCTCTTCCTCTCTCTGTCAACACATTTCTTCATCACTAAAATCATTTGCAGATTGTCAACATTTGACATCACTGTCCAGAAGCTCAGACGCTCACAGAGAACAGGAACAGTTTGAATTGACTTCCTTTGATTTCAACTCTCCTGCTTTCATCAACACCAATCAGCTGCTTTTCCTGTCTGGCTGTCTTATTAAACACTGAGTCATCTACCTGCCGTTTGCTGTTAATACAAACTCAACACTTCCTGCAGAGACTTCACAGTAAAAGCCTTCCATCAAAGAGAGCTGATTATGTCCTTCACCGTTTTATCTTGAGTTAGTTCAGTCTGAACTGAGCTTAGAAGAGTCTAAGAAGTGTTACTGATAGTGAACTGGACTGATAGGGAGTATTGATCAGATAAAGATCACATTCTAACTATACTGGCTAGTTGCTACACACTGACTATGGGAGGAGGAGAAAACTGCAGTTCAATCCATCCACTAGTAGCCCAGCTGAAAATCTTTACACACTTCAACATTAGGACAAATATATCTGAATATTGATGAGTGGACATTCTGAAATGGAGGTTCTCAGGTGTTTTACTACACAAATACCATCAATACTTCCTGGTTCTAAAACCCAGACTAGGATCTTACCTACCTGCACTAAAACATCTGCATCATGACTAGAAATCTTTCAGCAGAACATTTCTGCTTCATCCTAAAATCATCATCTTCCATCAGGTCAGTTTACAGTAGAAACAGTCTCTTACTTTGTGTCTGAGGGTCCAGGTTCTTCACTGAAATGTGGAGGAAATACTCTGGACGAGTCACTCTTCATAGACAGACAGCTGGATACTGTAGACTCTGCTCCGTCCTCCTCTTCCTCCATCCTCCTGAATTCCTTCAGTCTGAGAGATAAACCAGTAACACTCAGTGAGTTTACATCAGCTTCAGTTACAGTCAGTCTTCTCCAGGCAGCTGATTTAAACCAGAAACTTTTAAAAACTATTTTAAACCACTCTGATAAAATGTACAAGCTCATATGTTGTATTCTCTGAGGTAAAGGGACAGAGTTTCTCTACAGTTTTCACCAAACAACAGTCAGTGTGTCACTGTTTCTTGTTGACCACATGAGCATTTTTCAGTTGTTGTCCATATCATTCGTTAATACACAGAATTAGATGTTACAATCCCTTGTGCCATGATCCCAGGCACAGCACACTGTCCAACTGAGAAACCCTAACAAACCTACGGTCATCATATATGACGATTAACCTACAACCTAAATGAACTAAATATCTGCTGCTGGCTTGTAGGCCCACATAGCAGCAGACAGTTCAAACCTTGTGAAATATAAGCTAATCAAATGCTGCTGGCTTGTGTTCTGCTCAGCAGCTAAACAAAGAAAGAAATATCTCTACCAACCAACATGAAGACATCAGATACCTGGTCTATTCACCAGCAGTATGCAGCAAGTCAATGGTGTTTTCAAGTGGCCACCTCCCTTCAGCGATGTTTGGTCAAGTTAGGACCACGACACCTGAAGAATGCTTAACAGTGACTTCCAGCGTCCTGGAGTCACCCCCTCCACACTGACACTACAAAACCCTGTTAATCTCATCATTCAGTGACTATCAACAACTAATCTTTCAATAAATTAGCCTAGTCCTTTATGTAGCAATCAAACGTACCTGATACGTTGATGCAGACTGAATCACGACCCAAACAAACAAATATAAAGTGGTTCACCCTGTTGATGCGGACTGAACCATGACCCAATCAACCACATCTAACATGATTTGTAAACACACTAAAGTCACGCAGCCATCCTTACCTTTAGCGAGCTCTCCAGCTAGCATGCTTCCTGCATGCCCAAAGCCACTCGCTTGCTCTCTCTACTGCCTGGGACATTAGGGATGCACTGAAAATTTTAGACCAAAAAACCGAGAATGCACTTTTGGGCCATTTTGGGCCACCATTTTTGAAAACTGCTGCGGTTGTTGCTTGCATCATCACAGCATCCTGTTTTGCCGAAAACGGTGCATCCCTATGGCTACCATTCTTTCCCTTACTAAATAGCGACTTCACAAATCTTAATGGATCTTTATAGAATGCTATTCTAGCCCACTCTCGCCTTTTCCTATTCTTCCTAATGTTCTCCACCCTTCTTAATACTGCCAACCACTCCCTCACATTTGCCTGTAAGCAATCAATACCTTTCTTCTCCTCATCACTAGCTTTTCTCCTCTGCCTCTATACTATACTGGCTAGTTGCTACACACTGACTATGGGAGGAGGAGAAAACTGCAGTTCAATCCATCCACTAGTAGCCCAGCTGAAAATCTTCACAGACTTCAACATTAGGACAAATATATCTGAATATTGATGAGTGGACATTCTGAAATGGAGGTTCTCAGGTGTTTTACTACACAAATACCATCAGTACTTCCTGGTTCTAAAACCCAGACTAGGATCTTACCTACCTGCACTAAAACATCTGCATCATGACTAGAAATCTTTCAGCAGAACATTTCTGCTTCATCCTAAAATCATCATCTTCCATCAGGTCAGTTTACAGTAGAAACAGTCTCTTACTTTGTGTCTGAGGGTCCAGGTTCTTCTCTGAAATGTGGAGGAAATACTCTGGACGAGTCACTCTTCATAGACAGACAGCTGGATACTGTAGACTCTGCTCCGTCCTCCTCTTCCCATATCTTCCTGAATTCCTTCAGTCTGAGAGATAAACCAGTAACACTCAGTGAGTTTACATCAGCTTCAGTTACAGTCAGTCTTCTCCAGGCAGCTGATTTAAACCAGAAACTTTTAAAAACTATTTTAAACCACTCTGATAAAATGTACAAGCTCATATGTTGTATTCTCTGAGGTAAAGGGACAGAGTTTCTCTACAGTTTTCACCAAACAACAGTCAGTGTGTCACTGTTTCTTGTTGACCACGTGAACATTTTTCAGTTGTTGTCCATATCATTCGTTAATACACAGAATTAGATGTTACAATCCCTTGTGCCAAGATCCCAGGCAAAGCACACTGTCCAACTGAGAAACCCTAACAAACCTACGGTCATCATATATGACGATTAACCTACAACCTAAATGAACTAAATATCTGCTGCTGGCTTGTAGGCCCACATAGCAACAGACAGTTCAAACCTTGTGAAATATAAGCTAATCAAATGCTGCTGGCTTGTGTTCTGCTCAGCAGCTAAACAAAGAAAGAAATATCTCTACCAACCAACATGAAGACATCAGATACCTGGTCTATTCACCAGCAGTATGCAGCAAGTCAATGGTGTTTTCAAGTGGCCACCTCCCTTTAGCGATGTTTGGTTAAGTTAGGACCACGACACCTGAAGAATGCTTAACAGTGACTTCCAGCGTCCTGGAGTCATCCCCTCCACACTGACACTACAAAACCCCGTTTATCTCATCATTCAGTGACTATCAACAACTAATCTTTCAATAAATTAGCCTAGTCCTTTTATGTAGCAATCAAACGTACCTGATACGTTGATGCAGACTGAATCACGACCCAAACTAACAAATATAAAGTGGTTCACCCTGTTGATGCAGACTTAAACACACTAAAGTCACGCAGCCATCCTTAGCTTCTGTCCTTACACAGAAAATGTGTGGTCTAGCACAATTGAAATACTCCTATATTTTCTAGGCTTCACATGCGACTAGATCTAACTACCTGTCCCTCTAGATTATTTATTCCTGGTTACTGTGTCCAGGCTGTAAACCGCTGAATGGTAACTCAGACTCTCCCCCTCTAATTGGCAGCATGTCCATGTTGAACACATAAGCTGCAGAACATTCACCATGCTGCAAACAAAACTCATCCGAGCTGCTCCGTCAAGTTCAACCACATTCCTTTGCGTCAAAGATTCATGGGAAGAGCAGTTATTATGTTTACAAAACGTAATGCAATGTAATGTTTACAAAATATTTGTACTTTACCATAGACTCAGAAAACCACAGGAACAAGACTTTTAGAATAGAGTTCATCTTAATAACCTGAGGTAACTACTGTAAACTGTAGCTTGGCACAAATATTCTTGCATATCGACACAAACCGAATAAAGAGAAGTCTCAGAATGCTGCTTCTTCTTTGTGCCTGATTTACTCCTCCATCATGAACCTTTAATTAATGAGGCCTATAAATCCCTGTCAGGTTTTAAACACAAACACTGTAAAATCTAATGAATCCAAATTTCACATTAAACAGATGAGCTCAGCTCAGCTCATTAACCTCATGTGACAAAAGAAACAGGAAGCTGCAGGTCCTCAACACTAAACACTGTTCCAGACGTTTGTAGCAGTTCTCTTACTTTGTGTCTGAAGGTCCAGATTCATTACTGAAGTCTGGACCATGAAGTCTGGACTCTTCATGGACAGACATCTGGATCCCGGAGACTCTGCTCTGTCCTTCTTGTCCTCCTCTAATGGAGTCAGTCTGAGAGATAAACAGTGACACTGACTGTGAGCTCAGAGCAAAAGAATCAGGACCAACAGGTTTTTCAAGAGTCGCACCAAGAAAACAAGAAAACAACAAGAAAACAACGCACACACTTTGTCTTTGAATCGTCAGAGGTTCATTGTGAATCTTCTTCCCTCCAAAGTCCATAAAGAGAAAACTGACTCCAATGATAATAATGTTGTGTTAACACTCACCCCGTCTCATCGTTCAACCTTCTTCTGTTCACTCTAAATAAACTCTGAGCTGATTTCAGAGTTCTCTTCCTGTTCTCATCAATCTTGATCACCTGCTCAGGTGAGCTCCTCCCCTCTCCATTTACAGTAAATCAGGTTTATGTGTGAGGATCAGACTCACTACATGATGTGTTTATGAGCACCACTCTCAGCTTGAACTAAATGGCTTTTAATAAAGATGTTGTCACTTTATCTTCACATTCAGATCATGTCAATAAAATGTTCTTTTCCAGACTAAATAAAAACCAAGAAGCTCCTGCATGTTTGACTGGATCTGGATGTTTGTGTGGGACAGGTGACAGTGGGTTCAGGTCAACAAGCTTTCATCTCAGCCTCTGACCCTCAGCACAGGAGCCCTCCAGGACCGAGTCCTGTCACCCTGACACCAACACTTTCACATCCCATCACAGTTAACTCACCATCCTTAAATCCACTCATGACACCATCATAGATCTCATATCCAGTACCAAGCAGCACAGTCAGTGGGAGCAGGTAGCCCAAGCAGTCACTTAGTGCCACCACAACAACCTCCTGCTCAGGACGTCCAGAAGTCATCAGACACAGAGCCCCAGCCAACACTACAACCCCCATCCATACCTCAGGTCAACCATCACACATTCATTTCTACGTCTTCACACACTTAACACCATTATTTAACAACACTTGTAGCTGGAAAGACAGTATTTCGAGAATCATTAAAGACTCTCCTGAACATCTGGATGAAACATGATGATTAGTCTGTTGATGAACCATAAAAAAGAACAATTTTAAAAATGTCTCTTCTCTTCATGTTCAACAGATGTCAGACAGGAACCACATTACAGGTTACAATCTTCCTCTCCTCTGCTTTCTTCCTATTGGCTATGGAATGAATGTACCTTGTTGCAATATGGCAATTCAAGAATATAATACTGGACTTGGACAATCTTTTTATATTTAGTTTTGACCTGCGGCCTCGTTCTCTTGAGGGCGGTCAGGTTACATCTAATTAAAAATAATACAATATATGACAAGGTAGTCTGGAATACCTCCCTGAGCTTTATGACCCACCATTCCACATGCAGGCCCTCTGCCTTCTGATCCACCAGCCCACAATGTGTTACAGGACATGGCTCCTGCTTTTGCTTTCAAATCCTGCACATTGTTATTAGCAGACTCCATAGCCTGGGCTAAAGACAACAATGTTCTCTGTATTCGGTCATCATTTATCTCACATCTCAACCTGTCCCTTAACATTTGTTAAAGTGTCTCTGCATAATTACAATCTTGTGCTTGTCTCCTAAATTCAGCAACAAACTCAGCCACAGATTCAGTGGCTCCTTTCAATGCTGAATCAAATTTAAATCTCTGGACAATTTCACTTGGTTTGGGATTAAAGTGGCTCTTTAATAAAGTTACCAACTGTGCAAAAGTCTTTTCTCCAGGTTTTATGGGTCTCAGGAAGTTTCTCATCAACTGTAAGTTTGAGCACCCATGACACTGAGTAATAAGGAGCCATTTTCATCTTTTAAGATCATTTGCTTGATAGGAGTGTTCCATTATTTCATGGTATACCTCCCATGCTTGCACGTTTGAGTCAAATGGTGGCAGGGATCCAGTTGATGGCATCTCACCTGCTTGTCTTCTTTGATGTAGTATGGCGCTCCACAGGAAACACTCAACTCCAGGCCAGAGATACTCGGCAGAAGCTTCCAGGAAATAGACAGATCCACTGAGTAGCTGTTTCTTCCAGAAAATCCAAAGATCTAGTAGATCAGGAGTTTTCCAAATAATAATAATAATAATAATAAAAACTGATGGATAATTCAGGGACCTCTAAAAGTCTCAAGCAAATACACACGTCCTGGACAAGTAACTCATTGGATAGCATTGGAGAGCATGAAACATGTTGTTGTATAGATGTGTAATTGAAATGGGACAGTCTAGAATGTGTGGTTTGTTCAGTGTCTTTCAGAATAGTGGAACACTTCAGTGTGGTTACTTCATGTCTGTAAAACAGTAGGACATTCAAAGGTTTGGTTACTTCATTGTTTGTAGATATGTAGGACAGTCCAGTGTGTGTGGTTTGATCAGTGTCTTTAAAAAAGTAGGATATTCAAGGCTGTGGTGAGTTCAGTATCTTTGGGAATAGAGAGACAGTCTAGAGAGTGTGGTTAGTTAAGTGTCTCTAAAAACAAAATAGGACATTCAAAGGTGTGGTTAGTTAAATGTCTTAGTGGGACAGTCCAGAGTGTGTGGTTAGTTCAGTGTCTGCAAAAAAGTAGGACATTGAAGTCTTTGTGGTTAGTTCAATGTCTGCAAAAAAGTAGGACATTGAAGTCTTTGTGGTTTGTTCAGTGTCTGTAATAAAGAGATTTCCAGAGTTGATGAGGAAACAGCGTCGTCTGATGGCCTTTAGAGGTAAAGTAAATAGACGGATCCCCTGAGCAGCTGATTCTCACAGTAAATCCATAGATCTAGTAGGTAACTCTAAATCTTTCCAGCAAATACACACATCCCAGAGGACTGGGAGAGCCTGTTACGACCGACATTTATTTAAGGTCAACTCAAAATAGATGAGTTGTGGAAATCGGTGTCAGTGGTGTAGGTGTAGGTGAATGTATGGATGTGTTGGTTAATGTGTGGTGCAGACAAAGATCCAGTACTCTTGAGGATGTGAGAGATGGTAAGCAATGGCTGGTCATCAGAACTAAAAGGGGAGGAGTTTGCCCCCTATGAGGTGAAGAAACAGGAAGTCAGTAGCCAGAATGGGTGTGTGTTATGGGGCTGGAGAGTGACTGTAACAAATCCAGGTCAAGAAAATACTATGAGACAGCTTCATCAGAGCCACCCAGGAGAGTCCAGAATGAAGGCACTGGCTAGGAGCTATGTATGGTGGCCAAAGTTCAAAGACTTCCTGAATAAAAATGGTATCCGTCATGTGACCCTTGCACCCTACCATCCTGCCAGTAATGGGTTAGCAGACAAGAGAATGATGAAAAAATGTCCAGAGGGCACGCTGACAGCTAAGGTAGCCAGAGTGTTATTTAGCTACAGAGTGACTCCTCACACTACAACAGGTCTATCTCCAGCAGAGCTGCTTCTCAGGAAGGAGAAGGAAAAACAAGAAAGACAAATAAAAGACCACAACAAAAACACAAAAGGACGCTGGTTGAAAACAGGAGACTCAGGAGACTGGGGGATGGGAGAGTCATGAGGAGACATGTGGATCAGATTCACACTCACCACCAGAGACCAGAACAATGCAACAGCAACCAACAGGCTGCCTCTATTCAGTTGAGTCAGGCCGATGAATAAAATGAAGCATGGCTGGAAGCTGAGGAGGTGGTACTCAGTGGTGACAAGCTGGAGGAACCTGCAGCTACTGAAGCTGTAGGAAGCTCAGAGAATGAACTAAGAACTATAACAAATACAACTCTAGTGAGGAGACAGTCAAAAAGGAAACTAAGTTACCCAGTTACCTGAAAGACTTTCAGTTGAGCTAAGAAAGCCTTATTAATAGTGTTGGTCTGCACTTTAAAGGAGTTAATAAAAACAGTTATAATGTGAGATGTATAGAAAATGCTTAAGGGGGAAGGGATGTAGTAACTGTGGAAACTGAGAGACTTGTATAGTTGTCTGCTGGTCCACTAGGTGGCGCATTGAGTAGAGTTGTTACCTGTTAGGGACTTAATTGATGAGACGAAGAATTAAATAAAAACACAGAGCTGTGTTCTGTGTGAGAAGATGTGTCTGAGTTATTCACTGTGTTGTCAGAAACAAAATAAACTTTCCCCATGTTCATTAAGAAGCCTCCTGTAAGTTACCACAAGTGTCCCCTTTAAAAATAACGTTCTACTCCATTATGTGTGTGATTAGATCAGTGTCTATAAAAAAACTGATATATTCAAATATGTCTGTTTAGTTCAGTGTGTGTAGACAAATAGGACAGTCCAGATACTGTGGTTAGTTCACTTCAAGGATAGTCTGAATGTCCAGATTGTGTTGTTAGTTCAGTGTCTGTAACAAATGGATCCCCAGAGTGGATTCAGTGTGAAGCTCCCAGTAAATGGATGGATCCTCTGAGTAGCTGATTCTCACATTACATCCCTAGATCCAGTAGTTAGTAGTAACTCCATGGATACTTCAGGAACTTCTAAATGTTTTCAGCTAAACCCTGAAAAACTAACTGCTTGGAGAGCCTGAAACATGTTGTTACAGAGATGTGGTATGTTCACTGTCTTGAAAAACAGTGGGACAATCAAGAGGGTGTAGTTAGTACAATTTCTGTAGAAAGGCAGGACAGTCCAGTTTGTGTGAGGTTAGTTCACTGTCTTTAAGAATAGGACAGTCCAGTGTGTCCATCATTTCCCACTGTTTAAAGACAAATAGAGAGAACATCTTGTGCAACAGTTTAACCTTGTATTTTTCCAACATACACAAACAATGCAAATGATGGATCCGGTTAACGTAACTACGTATTATGTACTGTACATGAGCTTAACTGAGAAACTTGTTCTGGAACGATATTAAATAATATTAGATAAAATACAAATTAAACTTAATGGAAACCTGTATTAAGTGGATTCATTTGTCTTTAAATTTATTAATAATTGATGCATACTTGAGAAAATAAAGATTCTGAAGTGATAGCTTATTGAAACTTCTTGAAAATATGAATGAGAGTCTGTAGAGGTAATACTGAGCCAGGTCTTCATAGTTTGTCATTAATGGGCCATTAGAGAACCTCTGATCAGGGAAAGAAGCTACCACCCAGGTTCATCTGAACTACATCCTCTAATCACAGGTGAGTATCTGGTTGCTAAGAGACACTAGTTATAGTTTCAGGTGAGCACCACCGTAACTCCCCATCAGTCATTTAAACCTGGAGAAGACACCTTTTCATCTTCATCTTCATGTTTTATCACCATGAATATATCAATAATATCACATATAAATGTAAAAATCAGTCTTCACTTTTTAAATCAGGATGAGATCCAGACTTAGCTCAGATGTTCTCATGATTCTATTCCAGCATCCAGCATATACACACATCCACTGGAACTGAACAGAAGCTCCAACAGTGTCAGGAAACATCAAAGAAAAGTTTTTGACTCAGTGGAGTCCATAAAGCAAAGAGCAGAAACGGAAACACATCTATATGCTGAATGAGTCAAAATGAACACTGGCTGCATCACTGTGAGAATGTCTGTGTTTTAGTTTATGTTTCTGATGAACATGTGGTTTATTCTGCAACATTTATCTGCAGTCAGAGTCTCTCTACACACAAGCTGCTGCTGCTGCTGCTGCTGCTTCAACCTCTGGATCATCAGGACACAGCTCATCCTCTCTCAGCTCACACACCGTCCTCTTCACAAAGATGTTGACCACCACCTGTAGAGAGAAGAAGAAAGAAGAGAGGAGATAAATGAGTGTTTCCAGAGTCTCCCTTCATCATTGGTCAGTCAGTGATGAAGCTCATCCAGTATGTCTTGACTTTGATACTAACTGTGTTTAGGACAATACTGATGAAAGCAGCATGGACTGACTACAACCCTCTACTGACCTCAGAGTCTCCAGTTTATAGTCTGGACTCTTCACAAAACCAAGAAGATGCTTCACTCCTGAATTCTTCAGACTGTTTTCACTCAGGTCCAGAAGCATCAGATGGGAGGGGTTGGACTTCAGAGCTGAGACCAGAGAATCACAGCTGATCTCTGACAAACTGCAGCTCTCCAATCTGAATGAAGAATAAAAGATGTAGATGAAATCATTAACAAGTCAATCAGATGTGTTCAGCTTTTAAATGTGCAGCTCAACATTACTGTGTCCTAACAGCCTTTAAGCTTCATTGACTTTAACAACTAACAGTGGACATTTTCTACAGTTTCTGATACAAACACTCGTCTTGAACTAAAGGACATTTACGGATTTATGGAGGAAAGTTCTGGATGAACATGAATTAGATTCAGTTGCTGATTAAACATATCAGATCTACAACAGTAACAGACAGTGAACTCACTCCAGAGTCTCCAGTCTACACTCTGGACTCTCCAGAAAACCACACAGCTGCTTCACTCCTGAATCCTTCAGGCTGTTGTCAGTCAGGCCCAGATGTTTCAGATGGGAGGGGTTGGACTTCAGAGCTGAGACCAGAGAATCACAGCTGATCTCTGACAAACTGCAGTCCATCAGACTGAATAAAGAATAAAATATGTAGATTAAATCATGAATAATTCAATCAGATGTGTTCATGTTTTAAATATGCAGCTCAACATTACTGTGTCCTAACAGCCTTTAAGCTTTATTGACTTTAACAACTAACAGTGGACATTTTCTACAGTTTCTGATACAAACACTCGTCTTGAACTAAAGGACATTTACACAGTGATGGGCAGTGACTTAACCACTTTTGTCAGTAGCTTGGCAGTAATGTCGCTATTTACAAAACCAAGTAACTTTTCAGTAGCTAAGCTCTTTAATTGATCAAGTAGCGCGGCAGTGTCCTCGAAAACTAATATCTCCTGGACATTTCTGACATCAAACACATAAATTAGCAAAACAGGATGTTTCTGTGTCGACAAAAACATGCGGGGTACAAGCGCATGCGTAGGCCTACAGAATGTTCACGGTGACGACATAGACAAGCGACACACACACACTGGAGAGAAAAGAGAACTGCAGAGAGCCCAAGATCCGTGGAAGAGCATGAGCATACACCGTGGCCATACCTTCAAAAGTATGTCACTTTAGTGGAGACCAGTGAAAACAAATATATTTTCAGATGCCTTCTGTGGAACCCAAAGAAAAAGTTCCTGTCACGTCAACGACCTCAAACACAAACATAAGAACACACGTTCGAACACACGTTTCATTGCTATCATGTTTTTTATTTACTTACTGTATTTTATTTATAATTTCAAAAGGCATTCTTGCGTAACTAGAGCTAAAAATGTGCTCTGATTTGTATTTATTTATTTTTTGTCTATTGGGCTATTGTTCAATGAATAAATCATATCTTAGCCTTCATCTGACTGACAGTTTGATCACTAAAATTGCATTGACTTGGCATGCAGTTTGATTAACTGAAAATAGCTACTAATGTAGCTTATGAAGCTACTTTTGACAGATTGTAACTTAGCTTGCTACATTTTTATGGGTGGTAGCTTCTGTGTAGCGAAGCTGAATTTATTGTAGACTAGCTGGTAGCTTAGCTCACTACAAATATCAAGTAGCTTGCCCATCACTGTATTTACAGATTTATGGAGGAAAGTTGAACATGAAGTTGAAATGAACATGAATTAGATTCAGTAGGTGATTAAACATATATCTACAACAGTAACAGGCAGTGAACCGACCTCAGAGTCTCCAGTCTACAGTCTTGACTTTCCAGAAAACCACACAGCTGCTTCACTCCTGAATCCTTCAGACTGTTGTTACTCAGGTCCAAATGTTTCAGATGGGAGGGGTTGGACTTCAGAGCTGGTCCCAGAGAATCACAGCTCATCTCTGATAAACTGCAGCTCATCAATCTGAATAAAGAATAAAAGATGGTGATTAAATGATGAATAATTCAATCAGATGTGTTCAGCTTTTAAATGTGCAGCTCCACATTACTGTGTCCTAACAGCCTTTAAGCTTCATTGACTTTAACAACTAACAGTGGACATTTTCTACAGTTTCTGATACAAACACTCGTCTTGAACTAAAGGACATTTACAGATTTATGGAGGAAAGTTCTTGGATGAAGATGACTTAGATTCAGTTGGTGATTAAACATATCAGATCTACAACAGTAACAGACAGTGAACTGACCCCAGAATCAACAGTCTACAGTCTGGACTCTCCAGAAAACCACACAGATGCTTCACTCCTGAATCTTTTAGGTTGTTTTCACTCAGGTCCAGATGTTTCAGATGGGAGGGGTTGGACTTCAGAGCTGGTCCCAGAGAATCACAGCTGATCTCTGACAAACTGCAGTCAGTCAATCTGAATAAAAAATAAAATATGTAGATTAAATCATGAATAATTCAATCAGATGTGTTCATGTTCAAAATGTGCAGCTCAACATTACTGTGTCCTAACAGCCTTTAAGCTTCATTGACTTTAACAACTAACAGTGGACATTTTCTACAGTTTCTGATACAAACACTCGTCTTGAACTAAAGGACATTTACAGATCTATGGAGGAAAGTTCTGGATGAACATGAATCAGATTCAGTTGGTGATGAAACATATCAGATCTACAACGGTAACAGACAGTGAACTCACTCCAGAGTCTCCAGTCTACAGTCTGGACTCTCCAGAAAACCACACAGCTGCTTCACACCTGAAACCTTCAGACTGTTGTAACTCAGGTCCAGATGTTTCAGATGGGAGGGATTGGACTTCAGAGCTGAGACCAGAAAACCACAGCTGATCTCTGATAAACTACATCTCCTCAAGCTGAATAAAGAATGAAATATGTAGATTAAAACATGAATAATTCAATCAGATGTGTTCATGTTTTAATTGTGCAGCTCAACATTACTGTGTCCTAACAGCCTTTAAGCTTCATTGACTTTAACAACTAACAGTGGACATTTTCTACAGTTTCTGATACAAACACTCGTCTTGAACTAAAGGACATTTACAGATTTATGGAGGAAAGTTCTGGATGAACATGAATTAGATTCAGTTGGTGATTAAACATATCAGATCTACAACAGTAACAGACAGTGAACTGACCTTAGAATCTCCAGTCTACAGTCTGGACTCTCCAGAAAACCACACAGCTGCTTCACTCCTGAATCCTTTAGGCTGTTTCTACTCAGGTTCAGAAGTTTCAGATGGGAGGGGTTGGACTTCAGAGCTGAGACCAGAGAATAACAGCTGATCTCTGACAACCTGCAGCCAAACAATCTGAATAAAAAATAAAAGATGTAGATTAAATCTAATCAGTCATGACTGATGACTGCCTTTATTGTGGATCTTCATCATGTTTTCTACAGACATCATCACTTAATTACTCAACCCAGTAACATGTGACACCAGCTGTAACACCAACTTCTCTTAAAACCCATTTTTACTCCTTATTTAGTGTTTTTTTTTTGGGCCCCTGCTTTTCTCTATTTATATGCTACCCCTGGGGAAAATTATTCAAAGACACAACATAAACTTTCATTTGTATGCGGATGACACCCAGTTATATGTTCCTCTAAAACCTGGCTGTTCAGATGTTTCCCACATTCTTTCATGCCTGACAGATATTAAAGCATGGATGTCCAACAACTTTCTCCAACTAAACGATTCAAAAACAGAGGTCATCCTTTTCACTTCATCTAGCTCCAGCACCTGCATTCCCGACAGTCTCCCCTCCACTCTCTGTCTCCAGAAAGAGGCTCGCAACCTTGGTGTCATTTTCGATTCAGAGCTTTCATTTGACTCACAGGTAGCCAAGGTTGTACAATCCTGTTTTGGGCAGTTGAGCCAGCTAGCAATAATCCGTCCTTTCCTCTGTTCTGCTGACTTGGAGAAGGTTGTCCATGCTTTTATATCGTCACGACTTGACTACTGCAACGCTCTGTATGCTGGAATCAGCAAGGTTTTTATTTCTCTTGGGGGTTTTATTATGATTGTTGCTAGGCATCTGACCTGTTGTATTTATGTTGTTGTTGTACAGCACTTTGTAACTTGTTTTAGAAAGGTGCTATATAAAGAAAGTTATTGTTATTATTATTATTACTAAAATCATCAACAACTAATTTAAGAGTCGACGTGTAATTTTTTTTTTTTAATCTCTGTTTTTCTCTCAAAACTCTACATAGCGGTCGGCTCTACTTTCCTCCCTGCTTCTCAATGCATGCTACTCCCTTGTGAACAAACTCACATGACAACTACTGCAACACGTCTCGTCCCGTCTTGTCTCAAACTTGAAGAGCCTCTTTCTGCACTGCTCTCTAAATTCTGAATCATGGAATTGATCAACTGGCCTCTCAACACAATTGACAGAATCTTCTCGACGAGAAGCTTAGGTTCGGGGGAACCTGTCTGCCCTGAAGGAACGTTTGCCGCTGGATAGTCAGCAGTCCAACACCCCATGAGATCGCTGCTGTGAGACGCTCTGTCCCATCCCTGCTCTCTTCCTTCACGGACAACTGCGATGGTTGACTTCGTCTGGGACCCAATCAGGGACGTCTCCATGGCAACCTGCTGTGTTATCACGATGACATCCTGCGAACTGAGGCACTGACTGGGAGGCTAGACAAAGCAACTCTCCAGGCTTATGTACACACACCACAAGGACACTCACTCACATGCACATACACCTACACCTCCCTACCCCCAATCCCACGCCTTCGTAGCTTTTACCCATCCAGTTCAACAGGCGGGGTCCGATGACGCGGATAGCTGCATGTCTGACCTGGAATACTACCTTTTCCCCCTCCCTGGTGCAAGTTGTTTTTGACTTATGATGTTGTAAAATGTGCTCATATGTGCTTATGTTGCTGAGATTTTTTCCTGGTCCCACACTGTACTCCCCCAGAGGAGTGTAGCCTGGGAGCTGCTTTTTTCCCCTCCTCTTTCCTCTTGTTCCTTTCCCCTTTCCTGCCCCCAATTTCCCAAAAATGGCGCCGATATCTATCAGTGGCCATGGTCTTTTCTGTAGGACCAAAGCAAATTCCTTGTATGTATAACATGTTTGGCAATAATGCTGATTCTGATTCTGATTCTGCTGAATGATTGGCTGCCTGTTACTGGTCCGGGGATATGATAGGTAGACTTGTAGTTAAGACTGCCTAAACCTAGACCAAGACAAGACAAAGACCAAGACAGACCAAGTCAAGACCAAGACAAGTTCAGCTCAAGACCGAGGCCGAGGCCGAGACCAAAAAAAAAAGTCAAAAAAGTAATTTTGCATTTTCCTCCTGTCAGCCAAATAACTCGTGTGTATTGTTGATAAGAAATGAAACCAGTCTTAACAGAAAATACAATTCCCCTCTATAAGGTCTGATGTTGTTCTCTACAGATTCTGTAGCCTAAACTATTTTGCAGCTGTAGTGGCATGATAGGCTCATAGGACCACACAGAAGAGGACAACCATTATACATACCACATCCAACATTTAATAAAATAAAATATTGAATAATAAAATAAGGCTGCATTGAATGATGATCATTTAGGCACAAGAGAGATTAAGCCTGTGTGTATTCTCACGGTCACGGATTGACAGACTGTGTGCAGTGACACCGTACCATACCGTTACAATTTGCATATTGCAGAATGCTTCTTATTGTTAGTTGTGTGGCAAACAAACTCTTTATGGTCTGTAAAACCAAACCTGACGACTGACGAATTCGCCAACCTTTTGCGTGAGAGGACGAGCACCAACGCCTTCTGTGTCACAAAATGCATGTGATTTTTTAATGATATCAAAAAAAAACCTGTGCCTGCCTTTCCCTTCGAGACCGCTCAGCCAGGCCGAGACATTGCGAGACCAAGAGACATGAGACTGTGACAAGACCAAGACCACGAAAAGGTGGTCTTGAGTCCGGTCTCGAGACCAAGACCGGTCTCAAGAACTACAAGTCTAATGATAGACTGTTTTCGCATGCTGGGTCTGCTGGGGCTCCGCTTTGATAGACATTTGCTTCAAAACAAACAACAAGCTTCTGCCTCGCTCAGGCGCCTGCACGACTTACAGTCACAAACACGAGACAACACACTCACCACGGCAGAAGCACCAGAAACAAGCGAGTCTGCTGCGGCGTTGTCATCAGTGGCGCCACTTATTTTGCTGAACATTATAAGTATGTATAAGTTTAGAACTTGTACAAATACATTGAAGTTCATAAAAATAATTTTTAAAAGCTGCAGTATCGCGATAATACCCAGAACCATGATACTTTATAGTATCATGGTTACTCATTTTGCTATCGTGACAACTCTACTTGTGAGAATAATGAAGAGGGGCCGTCGTCTTGGTAAGCTAACTGGCTTGTTAGCTGCTACTATTAGCGTAAACAGAGAGCTAACTTACTACTTACTCATATAGCTGTACATGTTAAAGGTTTAATTAACTATCATCTTAATTATTTTTAGTTAGCATATACCTTAAACACTTCAAGCTGCAAACTATTGATGGTTATATAACAGCAGCTTCATGCTGGTGTCATAAGCTGTATGATTTAGATTCAATTTACGTATGATCCGATTAGTCGACTAATCGAAAAAATAATCGGTGATTAATCGACCATCAAAGTAATTGTTTGTGGCAGACCTACTGTTTAATGCTTTAGCTTTTTGTTTCTAAGGCTTTGTTCATATGGGCGTTTATCTAGATAGATAGACAACTTTATTGATCCCTTTGGGAGGTCCCCGCTGGGAAATTGACATCTATCGTTTGATTCACCACACAATTGAAATCTCCTCCCGCTATAATTATTCCCTTTGCACGTGCTGCTAAAAGTGCAGCAATTTCTTTAAAGAACCCAGGATCATCTTCATTTGGCGCATAAAGACTCAAAATTGTTATACTGACATTCTTAATAGTACCTACAACCATGATATGGTGTCCCTTTTTATCCTCATGCACTGTTTCTGGAACCTAAGGACCTGTGGCACAAAATTGCTACGCCTCATTTCTTGCCACTTTCGCACGATGCACTAAAAACCTGCCCCACCCACCCCCTTCTCAATTTCTTATGTTCCTTCACATTCAAATGGATCTCCTGTAGAAAAGCTAAAGAGCAATTCAACCTTCTCAACTGATTAACATATATATACACATACATATATATATATATATATATATATATATATATATATATATATATATATATATATATATATATATATATATATATATATATATATATATATACATATATACATATATATATATATATATACATATATACATATATATATATAGGGGCCTATCCCAACCCAACCGGCCAATAACCTGTCTCTCCACAACATGGAAGGCCCTATCAGGCATCATTGCGGCTAAGATGAGTAAGCACGTAGGTCAATACATGAGCGGGGCTCAGAAGGGAATTGGTAGCAACACCAGAGGAGCCAAGCACCAGCTACTGGTCGATAGAGCAGTCGCCCAAGACTGTAAGAGCAGACAGACCAACCTGTGCACCGCCTGGATTGACTACAAGAAAGCTTACGACTCAATGCCACACACATGGATACTGGAATGTCTGGAACTGTATAAGATCAACAGGAACCTAAGGGCCTTCATCCAGAACTTGATGGAGATGTGGAAGACAACCCTAGAGGCCAACTCAAAGCCAATTGCCCAAGTCAACATCAAATGCGGCATATACCAAGGAGATGCACTATCACCACTGCTGTTCTGCATAGGCCTGAACCCCCTGAGTCAGATCATCACAAAGAGTGGTTACGGGTACCAATTCCGAAGTGGAGCAACAATTAGCCACCTGCTCTATATGGATAACATCGAACTGTACGCCAGGAATGAGCGAGAAATCGACTCACTGATCCACACCACCAGGATCTACAGCAATGACATAGGGATGTCATTCAGATTGGACAAGTGTGGCCGGATTGTCTCTAAGAGAGGCAAGATGATCAGAACTGAAGGGGTCGACCTACCAGAGGGCAACATAGGTGATATCCAAGACAGCTACAAGTACCTTGGTATCCCACAGGCTAACGGAAATCATGAGGAAGCCACAAGGAAGTCGACCACAAACAAATACCTCCAGAGAGTGAGGCAGGTCCTGAAAAGTCAGCTAAATGGCAGGAACAAGATCCAAGCCATCAACATGTACGCAATACCAGTCATCAGATACCCTGCTGGGATCATAAGCTGGCCAAAGGAGGAGATAGAAGCCACAGACATCAAGACAAGAAAGCTCCTCACCATGCACGGAGGGTTTCTCCCCAAATCCAGCACCCTGAGACTATACACTAAGAGGAAGGGAGGCCGAGGACTAGTGAGCATCAAGGCCACTATCCAGGATGAAACATCAAAAATCCAAGAGTACATCAGAAAGATGGCCACAAAAGATGAACTGCTAAGTGAATGTCTCAGGCAACTGAAATCCGATAAGAGGGCAGAGGAAGAGGAGCAGATCACCTGGAGGGACAAGCCCCTACACGGCATGTACCACCGCAAAATTGAAGAAGTGGCTGATATGGAGAAGACCAACCAATGGCTGGAAAAGGCTGGACTCAGAGACAGCACAGAGGCACTGATCATGGCAGCACAAGAACAGGCCCTAGGTACAAGAGCCATAGAGGCCAAGATCTACAAGAGTAGATCAGATCCAAGGTGCAGACTATGTAAAGATGCCTCTGAGACAGTACAGCACATAATAACAGGGTGTAAGATGCTAGCCGGGTCAGCGTACATGGAGAGACACAACCAAGTGGCTGGAATAGTGTACAGGAACATCTGTACCCAGTATGGAATAGAGGTACCCAAGTCCCAATGGGCCGCACCACAGAAGGTGGCTGAGAACAACAGGGCCAGGGTGCTGTGGGACTTCAGCTTCCAGACTGACAAACAGGTCCTGGCCAATCAACCAGACATAGTGGTGGTAGACAAGGAGCAGAAGAAGGTGGTGTGACAGATGTGGTGATACCAGCAGATGCCAACCTCAGAAAGAAGGAACACGAAAAGGTTGAAAAGTACCAAGGGTTGAAAGAACAGCTGGAGCAGATGTGGAAGGTCAAGGCGAGCGTGGTCCCCGTGGTAGTAGGAGCACTCGGGGCAGTGATGCCCAAACTGGGGGAGTGGCCCCAACAGATCCCAGGAACAACATCAGAAACCTCAGTCCAGAAGAGTGCAGTCCTAGGAACAGCTAAGATACTGCGCAGAACCCTCAAACTCCCAGGCCTCTGGTAGAGGACCCGAGCTTGAGGATGATACAGATACCACCCAAGGAGGGTGAGAGGAATGTTTTTTATATATATGTATGTGTATTTTTTTGTTTTACAGTTGTGGCTCTAAATGACAAACACTATGACTGGTCTCACCTGCCTTCTTTCTGCAGTCATTCCAACAGAGTCCTGTCTCTTCTCCAGCTTCGGTTCTAAATCCTCACACTGAGCCTGAATCCTGCTTTGTTGGGATGTTTGGGCCTGTGTTAGGCTGCTGTTTAGGACTCTGCTTTAACACACACCTCACCACAGCAGCTGCGTGGCTTGTCTCTGTAGCAGCCATGTCAGCTTCTGATCCCATCAACATCATCACAGTTCCTAACTTCACCTTCATCAAGTTTTCCATTCATGTCTTTCTCTTCTGTCTCTGTGGGCATGTCCTCAAAACCTGTCCTGATCAGCTGGCACTGCTGGCACAGCAGCTCCAAAGACTTCAGGCCCATAGCCCTCACATCTGTGGTGATGAAATGTTTTGAGAGACTGATCAAGACATTCATCACCTCCACACTGCCCACCACCCTGGATCCACTACAGTTCGCATACCGGCCTGATGGATCTACAAATGAAGCCATGACCTTCCTCCTCCACAAGACCCTCTCCCATGTGGACACTGTGCTGTTTGTTGACTACAGCTCAGCATTCAATACCATAGTTCCCTCCAGACTGGCTGCTAAGCTGCATGACCTGGTCCTGGACACCTCCCTGTGCAGGTGGATCTACAGCTTAGGCTTAGACAGCTTAGACCACAGGTGGTCCGAGTGGGTCACCACACTTCAGCCCCCCCTGACTCTCAACACTGGATCCCCCCAGGACTGTGTGCTCAGCTCTCTGCTGCACTTGCTGTACGACTGTGAGGCCACTTCAGACTCCAGCATCATCATCAAGTTTGCTGACGGCACCGCTGTTGTAGGACTAATCGCCCACGACGACAAGACAGCCTACAGGAGGGAGGCGTCCCACCTGGAGGACTGGTGCCGGGAGAACCACCTCCTGCTGAACGTCAGCAAAACAAAGGAACTGATAGTGGACTTCAGCAGGAAACAGCAGAGGGACTAACATCCACTTATCATCTGTGGCTCTGAGGTGGAAAGAGTGGACACCTTCAGATACCTGGGAGTGACCATCTCACAGGACCTGTCATGGACTCACCATCTGAACATCATGGTGAAGAAGGCCAGACAGCGTCTCTACCTCCTCAGACGCCTCAGAGACTTTAAGCTCCCTCTCAAGGTGCTCAGGAACTTTTACACCTGCACCATCCAGAGCATCTTGTGTGGGAGCATCCCCACCTGGATGGGAAATTGTACCAGGCAGGACTTTATGGCCCTCAAGAGGGTGGTCTGTTCGGCGGAGCAGACCATCAGAACGCCCCTCCCCAACCTGTAGGACATTTACACCAAATGTTGCAGGTTAAGGGACACAAAGTTCCTGAAACAGCCCAGTCACCCCAGACACTCTCTCTTCTCTCTACTGCCATCATGTCGGCGTTTCATCAGTACTGACTTCATCTTCACTGACTGATCTCCCTGTCATGACTCCACTTCTGTCACCTTTAAATGAACCCTGCTCAAGTCTTTCACTTCTATTGGAGCCACGAGGAAAAAACTATTGTCCAGCCATTAGGAAAAACACAACATTTGAGAAAAAGAGAAAGAGGAAACTTCTTCAGATTTGTGCTCATGGAAATACTGAACATTTATCAACTAAAGAACATTTGACACATCAGTCAATGATTTGAATTGAATAAATAATGAAAACCTACAACAGCTCCAGTTAGTGAACTGACCTCAGAGTCTCCAGTCTACAGTTTGGACTCTCCAGTCCAGCAGACAGATACTTCACTTCTGAATCCTTCAGGTCATTATCACTGAGGTACAGCTCTGTCAGATAGGAAGGGTTGGACTTCAGAGCTGAGGCCACAACTTCACAGTCAGTCTCTGAGAGGACACATCCCTTAAATCTGTGATTAAAAAACAAATAAAATATGTTGTTAAATCAGATAATTTACATTCTAGATCCAGACTGAATGAGTATGACAACTCTATATTTGTCCAGCTAGATGTTAGTGCTGCAGTTTGTCCATGTCAGAAACAGTTTTTCATACAGAATTTAGTCCTGGAGTTCTACAAGGTCTATGGTATGAAACTAATCAGTTAGCCTCTTACTCCCTAAGCATATTTTAAGAAAAACGCCTAAAAATACATACCCAAAGTAAATGAAGAATTGTTACACAATTACATGGTTCATATGCATGTCCTTGGTGTCTGGGGAAATCTAGAGACCTCAGGGAATCTGTTCCCATTGCCAGAAATGTTGTATCTGTTACTATACTTGATTAAATTGTAAGAAATGAAAGAAGAAATGTGAAATGTCTATCCTCGCCTAATTTTTCCCCCATTTGTAAGAGGATAACACTATGCCAGCAATAATGCATGCACACAGGGGGCACTGATCACCTTCAGCTATGTATTGACTACACATATAACAAATCTAATGTAATTTTAGCAAAGGTCAAAGCCTCCACAAAAAGTTTTAGTAAGAATAGGATCAGGCGGACATTCGTTTGGCACAATTTGGCACAATTTGGCACAATTTGGCACCAGTGTGCCAAAAAGGTAATTTTCCACTTCCAAGAAAAAATGGCTGAAAAGCCTCATTTGTCCTTCAGGGCCTTGAACTACGACAATTGCTACTAAAACAGTTGTCTTAAAGACACAAAATGGCTGCCTGGTGGACTTGCTCGTGCGTCATGCGTAATGGCAGTTCTCTCTCTCCAGCGTTTGTATGTTTACGCATCGAAAAAAGTCGAGGTAACCTGAGGTTTACTTCGGAAAATGGGACCTCAATAGAAACCTTGTGATCTATACTACCCAGCAGCAGTGTAATTTACGCTGCAATACCAACACACAACCAGCAGATGGAGGCAAAAGACCGTGTATGAAGTCGAGCAGTGACGACACTGTTTACACAATGCAGGCTCCCATGCTGTTTGTTTTGAGCGGAGGAGTCGACGGGCAGACTCAAAATGGCCATGAAGGGGTAGGGAAACAATATCCGTCGCTCTTGGTGAAATCTGCTTTGTTATTTGATGGAATATTGAGACATAAACACAGACTTTCACGTGTCAACGACAAAATGCGAACTTTTGCTCCGTCGTTGCTACGGGGCTTACGTTCGCTGGTTTAGTCGGACTATGTTTTGCTTTATATGAGCGGAAGGATCAACTTCTCTGGTTTGTTTTGATACCTAACATGACGCAATCGAGCGAGGGGATACAGAGTACCGCTGCGTTTCGTTTCGGCTGTCCCGTATATTTACGCAGCTGTTTTTTTTTCTAGTTATTTGTTTAAATTATTGCCGAACAAACTGTCCTTGAGAAAAATACACTTAGACTGTTGTTTTGGTAGATTTGATGCCTCGTCTTTTGGAAACATTTAGAATAAAAACCGACCGCAGCATGTAAATAACTTTTGATACGTCGTAAACATTTTAACGCTATTCTGGACCCGGTACCGGGTCCGTCGGGCTTAAGGTTAGTTAAACATTAAACTCCAAGGCCGAATAAATAGAAATGTGGATGACCTGTTCCTATTTCAGCCCTGTGATGGACTGGAGACCTGTCCACGGTGTACCCCTGCCTCTCAGCTACAGTTGATGTAAAAACACAGACCTCCACCTTTCGTCTTGCCGGAGAGCTCTGTGTGGCGATCCGCTCTGAAGAGTTGGAAACCTTCCAGCTGCAGCGCGGAGTCCGGTATCAATCCACTCAGCCAGGTCTCGGTGAAGCAAAGGACTAAAGATGTAGAAAGGTCTCTGTTTTTCCCCATCCGTAGCTGGAGTTCTTCTATTTTGTTGCACAGTGAGCGCACATTAGAGAGGAAAATGCCCGGTAGCGGATTGCGATGTCCGCACTGAAGAAGGCGCACCAGTGCGCCAGCGCGTTTTCCTCTCCTGCATCGTCGCCGGCGTATTGCACTGACAAAGGTGAGCACACCTTTGACCAATATGATGGAGCAATAAATTCCGGCAATAAATCTGATGGTGTTGCAGTTCTGATATTTAGCATGTCATCCCTTGTGTATGTGTTCCTCACAACAAAAAACAGGATTTACAAGCAAAAAAGCAAAACAAAGTAAAGCGCACCAAAACACCGTGGCCTCTGCCTCCTTGGTGTATCTCTTCAACCGGGTGGCCAGCGCTGTAAGTCTCTGTTTGGCAGTTTCGAGTGCTTCAGGTATGGAGAGCTTGGTGTACCTCCTGGGTGCCCCTTTATTCACCATGTTGCCTTTCTGCAGTTCTGTTAGTTGGCTGACTTCTCTCCGTGTCGCCTTTATCTTGGCCTCTAACCGTATTCTCCATGGTGGGTGCTGCCTGTCATGGTTTGAGCCCATCTTGTAGTCAAGCATTTCTAGAATTATTGTTGCTGTACTGTGTATCAGCTTATTGGTCTCAGTGATGGTTCCCGTAGGGATTGTTGTTAGTGCAGCATTCACATACACTAGCAGATCCCTCTAGGGTTGCTTTTATAGTAGCATTCTAACAGTTCCGTGTTTTCCGCCCTTGTCCATCTATGTCTTGTTCCAGTAGCCCATTTCTCATCAGGTTGCCCTGGTTCCGTAGCAACTGACGCGGACCTTGTTGACCCGGGTTGTTGACTGGGTGCAGTTGTGTTTTTGCCGTCACTAGCATTTTTGCCCCAACCGTGATTCGAACCCGGAATATATACCGGGTGTATACTATAAAGCCGTCAAAAACTGTCTACTGTACTAGCACCTATGCATAAGTTACTCACTTACTAAGTTACTCTGCATATGAAACCTGGGTATGGGGGCAATAACAAGAACTAGCTCACCGTATGGCAGATAGTGATGAGAAACCTTTAAGGTTTGCATCACACACACTCACCGCTGCTGAAAAGAATTATTCCCAACTTGATAAAGAGTGATTAGCTATCATTTTTAGAGTGCAATATTTTCATAAGTATATGTATGATAGAAAGTTTGCGATTTGTACAGATCATAAACCATTGATGAGCTTATTTAACAAGATGAAAGCTGTCCAACAGATGGCGTCTCAAAGAATAATGAGAGGGGTTGTGCTGTTGAGGGCATATGAGTATGTCGTATTTTACAGGGCAGGTAAAGAACATGGTAATGCTGATGCTCTCGGTCGACATGAGCTCAGTGTACAGGATGGTTGTGTGCTGTGGGGAGCTCGCATCGTGATCTCAGTGAAGGGACAAGTTCCGCTAATGGAACTACATCAGTCACATCCAGACATGAGGCTAGCCAGAGGCTACATGTGGTGGCTCAACATGGATATGGACTTTGAGAAAAAGGTAAAGGCATGCCACACATGTCAGGAACACAGAAAGGCACTTGCCTGTACACCACTCCACCCCTGGGAGTGGCCTGAAAAGCCACGGAGAAGGCTGCACTATGCAGGACCTTTCATGGGGAAAATGTTCTTAGTAATTGTGGATGCTCATTCAAAATGGTTAGATGTCTACTCAGTAACTTCATCTACTTCAGCAACCACAATAAACTGTCTTAGGAACAGTTTTAGCACGCATGGTATTCCAGAGATGATTGTCTCAGACAACGTTTGTCAGTGAACAAACCAGAATGTTCATGACACAAAATAGAATAACACATGTCACATCAGCACCGTATCACCCATCATCTAACGGGTTAGCTGAACTGGCGGTGCAAACATTAAAGGCATGAAGGGGTTAATAAGGATACAATGTTATGCAGAGGTGTACTTCTAACAATTTGTAGACAAATTATACTATTTGTGGTCATGGCAGAAAGTCGGGGGGCAATATGTTTTCCTCTTCCTAGGGTGTAAGAGAAAATAACCGAGAAGCACTGCCTTATTTACACTACTTCAGGTCTAGTCTAATGCACTGAGAACCTCTCCTCTATTTTCTTCTCTCTGTCACTGATCATCTACTTCCTTCTTTCTTGCTGTCCATACATTCATGTGTTACTAATGTTTAGCATGTTGGTGGAAGTGAACTGAAGAACTAAACTACTTATCTCCACTGATTAATTCAGTTAATGATCAGGACTCACCGAGCCTTTCTGCAGTTCCTCACAGCTGGGATCAGTCTCCGTCGTCCCTCCTCTGATGTGTTGTACTGATACAGGTTCAACTCATCCAGAACCTCCTCTGACATCTGCAGCATGTAGGCCAGAGCTGAGCAGTGGATCTCAGAGAGTTCCTCTGATCTGGTCTCTGACTTCAGGAACTCTTGGATCTCCCGATAAACTGAGAGGTCGTTCATCTCCATCAGACAGTGGAAGATGTTGATGCTTCTGTCAGGAGAGATTTCATCAGTGTTCATCTTCTTCAGGTTGTTGATGGCTCTCTGGATGATTTCTGGACTGTTCTCTGTCTGACCCAGCAGACCTCCTAAGAGTCTCTGGTTGGACTCCAGAGAGAGGCCATGAAGGAAGCGAACAAACAGGTCCAGGTGACCATTTTTACTGAGCAGGGATTTCTCCATGACTCTATACAGGAAGTCATCCAGAGATGAGACACAGCTGGGCTCCTTTCCAAAATAATTAGAAATCGTCTGGACAAAAGAAAACTTTGATTTTGTCAAGAAGACATTCAACACGCCTGTCTTCTTGTTGGTGTAACAGTGGAACATGTAGACTGCAGCCAGAAACTCCTGAACACTCAGATGAACAAAGCAGTAGACTGATTTCTGGAAGATCACACTCTCTCTTTTGAAGATCTCTGTACAAACTCCTGAGTACACTAAGGCCTCTGTCACATCAAGACCACAGAGCTCCAGGTCTTCTTGGTAGAACATGATGTTTCCTTTCTCCAGATGTTCAAACGCCAGCCTCCCCAGCTTCAGAAGAACTTCCCTGTCAGCCTCCATCAGCTCCTGTGGACTGGTCTCATGTCCCTCATGGTACTTGTTCTTCTTCCTCTTTGTCTGAACCATCACAAAGTGTGAGTACATGTCAGTCAGGGTCTTGGGCAGCTCTCCTCTCTGCTCTGTAGTCAACATGTGCTCCAGAACTGTAGCAGTGATCCAGCAGAAGACTGGGACTCCACACAGGATGTGGAGGCTCCTGGATGTCTTGATGTGGGAGATGATTCTGCTGGACACCTCTTCATCACTGAACCTCCTCCTGAAGTACTCCTCCTTCTGGGCGTCAGTGAAGCCTCGTATTTCTGTTAGCCTGTCAACACATGTAGGAGGGATCTGATTGGCTGCTGCAGGTCGGGAAGTGATCCAGACCAGAGCCGAGGGAAGCAGTTTCCCCTTGATGAGGTTTGTCAGCAGCACGTTGACTGATGCCTTCTGTGTGACATCAGACACAACCTCACTGTTGTTGAAGTCCAATGAAAGTCTGCTTTCATCCAGGCCGTCAAAGATGAACAAAAGTTTACAGACAGCCAGCTCCTCTGCTGTGACCTTCTGTAATGTTGGATGGAAAACATGGAGCAGCCTGAGAAGACTGTACTGCTCATCTTTGATCAAGTTCAGCTCCCTGAACGAAAGCACAATCACCACACTGACATCTTGGTTTTCCAAACCCTCTGCCCAGTCCAGAGTGAACTTCTGCACTGAGAAGGTTTTTCCAACACCAGCGACGCCGTTGGTCAGAACCACTCTGATGTGTCTCTGTTGGTCAGGTAAGGCTTTAAAGATGTGGTGGCACTTGATTGGAGTGTCATGGAGGGCCTTCATCTTGGAAGCTGTCTCAAGCTGCTTCACCTCATGTTGGGTATTAACCTCTTCACTCTGTCCCTCTGTGATGTAGAGCTCAGTGTAGATCCTGTTGAGGAGGGTTCCACTTCCTGTTACATCACTTCCTTCAGTCACACGTTCACATCTCCTCCTCAGACTGATCTTATGTTCATCTAAAACCTCCTGCAGACCAACATCTGCTGGAAAGAAGAACAAACGTGAGACAGAAAGAAAACACTCATCCCTGTTTGAAGTCACAAAGAACAGAAAATGACTTTAAATGTGTTGTAAAGAGTTTCTTCTTCTCACAATGAAACATTTTTGGAGGAAACATTAGAAATGCTCTTTTTTCTTGTGCTAGTGTTTGATTGACAGCAGAGGCAGCAGGTTGAGCTTCAGCAGCTTGTCTGCAGCTCTTCATCTAACAGCTCACTGTTGTTGTTCCTTCCTTGTTGTAATATTTAAGACTGAGCTACCAATAAAATGATGCACAATATGTTCATATCTTGGTTTTAATAGCACCACCAACCAAACACTGATAATCAGATGACAAATACACTGCATTTCCTCTGGCTCTTTCACAATAAAAGCCTAGCACTGGCTGCTCTCAGCAGGAGTTTCATTTGCTTCAGCAGTAATTAACAAAGCTCAGTTATGAGGAAAGAAATCAGTGAAGAATAAAATAAAGCTGATATGTGAAGAGCAGGAAAACAAAAGAGAATAAATGAAACTAGAGGAATCTTAACTAATTAAATATTCTATCAATATATGTGAAGTTTTGAAGCTGTTCAAAGTGCTGCTACTCATCAGCTGCTTCACTATCTACTGCTACAAACTGATGTTAGCAGAGCAGTTTTCCTCAGTGGATGTTTGTCTGGTTCTTGTTCAACAAGTGGATCTGCAGGACAAGATGTGTGTAGGTTAGAGAAGAAGGAGACGTTAGCAGGAAAGCTAATGTGGGCTGTTGTTCAGAGTCTGTGTCTCTTGTTGTGTCTCAGGCTGCTGTCTGGCTGTTAGTCAGTGTGACTGTCTGTAATACACAGCATTCACTCCTCTCTGTCCTGCTGTTATTACTCTGGAGCAGAAACAATGCAGTGACATTTGACTGGGAGTTCATTTACAATGAGATTTAGAATGATCTTAAATCCCCATGCTGTAGAACACAACAATGTGTCTGGATTAAATCAACAGGTTTCCAGAAAAGAGTCCATCAGCAGACAGATGGACAGTCTTACTTTGTACAGTGCTGCTCTGACTGGCTGTCTGCAGTCCAGGTCTTCTTCTAGATCTTGGTCCACACTGGGGACAGGAGGAGTCTCCTGATGAAGCAGACTGGTCCCAGTATGAGGTGATGCACTGTCTGCAGAACCAGTGTCCACAGCTGCTAGAGACTGGATCCTTCAGGACGTCCTGACACAAAGCACAGCAGGACAGCTGCTCCTCCACAGAAACATGACTCCTCTTCCTCTCTCTGTCAACACATTTCTTCATCACTAAAATCATTTGCAGATTGTCAACATTTGACATCACTGTCCAGAAGCTCAGACGCTCACAGAGAACAGGAACAGTTTGAATTGACTTCCTTTGATTTCAACTCTCCTGCTTTCATCAACACCAATCAGCTGCTTTTCCTGTCTGGCTGTCGTATTAAACACTGAGTCATCTACCTGCCGTTTGCTGTTAATACAAACTCAACACTTCCTGCAGAGACTTCACAGTAAAAGCCTTCCATCAAAGAGAGCTGATTATGTCCTTCACTGTTTTATCTTGAGTTAGTTCAGTCTGAACTGAGCTTAGAAGAGTCTAAGAAGTGTTACTGATAGTGAACTGGACTGATAGGGAGTATTGATCAGATAAAGATCACATTCTAACTATACTGGCTAGTTGCTACACACTGACTATGGGAGGAGGAGAAAACTGCAGTTCAATCCATCCACTAGTAGCCCAGCTGAAAATCTTTACACACTTCAACATTAGGACAAATATATCTGAATATTGATGAGTGGACATTCTGAAATGGAGGTTCTCAGGTGTTTTACTACACAAATACCATCAGTACTTCCTGGTTCTAAAACCCAGACTAGGATCTTACCTACCTGCACTAAAACATCTGCATCATGACTAGAAATCTTTCAGCAGAACATTTCTGCTTCATCCTAAAATCATCATCTTCCATCAGGTCAGTTTACAGTAGAAACAGTCTCTTACTTTGTGTCTGAGGGTCCAGGTTCTTTACCGAAGTCTGGAGGTCTGTCTTTGGACCAGTCACTCTTCATAGACAGACACCTGGATACTGTAGACTCTGCTCTCTGTCTGTGGTACCGACCTCTGCAGAAATAAATGTGTTTTATTCTCACCAATCACTGATAAACTCTGAGATAAAGTCATTTCAGTAGCAGTAAACACACAAACTACAGCTGCTGCAGATAATGAGATGGTTTCATGTTTGTAACAGTCCTCTGAGATTTGATTACAGCTTTTCTATGTGACTGACAGCTGTCAGAGAAACTGAGAGGAAGACAGGACTCATTATTTATGTGTCAGTCACAAAAAAAACATTACAAATAATTCATCAAATATATTTTAGTAAAAATTAATCAACCATCAGTAACAGAAAATAAACTCGAACTGACAGAAGGATTTAAAATGAGTCATAAATGAGTTAATAGTAGTCCTCTTACTTTGTGTCTGAGGGTCCAGGTTCTTCACTGAAGTCTGGAGGTCTGTCCTTGGACCAGTCACTCTTCATAGACAGACTGCTGGATACTGGAGATTCTGGTCTCTGTCTGTGGTACCGACCTCTGCAGAAAGAAACATGTTTTATTCTCATCAATCACTGATAAACTAATTTCAGTAGCAGTAAACACACAAACTACAGCTGCTGTAGATAATGAGATGGTTTCATGTTTATAACAGTCCTCTGAGATTAGATTACAGTTTTTCTAGGTGACTAACAAAAACATTACAAATAATTCAGCAAATATATTTTAGTAGAAATTAATCCATAACCAGGGACAGAAAATATACTGGAACAACGTTTAGTCTAAATATGACCAGTTCACACTTGACTCTGTACCTACTCTGGATCCCACCAATACACCCGTCAAGTGTGAAGTTGAGAAGAACATGACACACAAACCGACACAGACTCTCCACTTTTATGTATGGATTAATGGAGGCTAGTTATTTTCCTCAGAGTCATGTTGCTAAATGAAGTCCTCAACACTTCATCCATAACCAGTGCCTTACAAAACAGGGCTAAAATATTCTAGAACTCCAGCTGCACTTGAAGTAACATGTAGTTTTCTGTACCTGTTGAGGAAAACTGAATTATTTTTCACTGTTACGTTAACATCTGTCTTGTAACACTGCTCACACTCTGAGTCTTGTCACCATGTTGCACCCAAAAACTGATCCAACCTGTTCTGTTCCGTTTAGTTCAACTACTTTCCTTTGTGTCAGAGACTCATAGGAGATGTAGTTATTGAATCAGTTTTTACTAAAATTACCAAGGAGTTCAGATTTATCTGTCCTGAGAAGAAATACATATACGTTTACATTAGAGTGTGGTCAGAAAACCATAGTAACACGTTTTGATGACTAAATACTTAAAGAATCTTGATTAAAGACTTTTAGAACAGAGTTCATCTTAAAAACCTGAGGGAACTACCATAACCTGTCGCTTGGCACAAAAATACTTGCATGTCAACTCAAACTGAATAAAGACAAGTCTCAGAATGCTGCTTTTCTTTGTGACTGATTTACTCCTCCACCATGAACCTTTAATGAGATCTATAACTCTGTGTCTTTTTTAAAAGAAAAAGTGTAAAAGTAAATAAGGCATATCCAAAACAGGTTCAAAAAGGCAACTGGACTCAACAAGTCCTTTTTGTTCAGTTCTCTTACTTTGTGTCTGAAGGTCCAGGTTTATAACTGAAGTCTGGACCATGAAGTCTGGACTCTTCATGGACAGACATCTGGATCCTGGAGACTCTGCTCTGTCCTTCTTGTCCTCCTCTACTGGAATCAGTCTAAGAGATAAACAGTGACACTGACTGTGAGCTCAGAGCAAAAGAATCAGGACCAACAGGTTTTTAGTAACAACAAGAAAACAACGCACACACTTCTCTTTGTCTTTGAATCGTCAGAGATTCATTGTGAATCTTCTTCCCTCCAAAGTCCATAAAGAGAAAACTGACTCCAATGATAATAATGTTGTGTTAACACTCACCCTGTCTCATCGTTCAACCTTCTTCTGTCCACTCTAAAAAAAACTCTGAGCTGATTTCAGAGTTCTCTTCCTGTTCTCATCAATCTGTATCACCTGCTCAGGTGAGCTCCTCCCCTCTCCATTTACAGGAAATCAGGTGAGTTTATGTGTGAGGATCAGACTCACTACATGATGTGTTTATGAGCACCACTCTCAGCTTGAACTAAATGGCTTTTAATAAAGATGTTGTCACTTTATCTTCACATTCAGATCATGTCAATAAAATGTTCTTTTCCAGACTAAATAAAAACCAAGAAGCTCCTGCATGTTTGACTGGATCTGGATGTTTGTGTGGGACAGGTGACAGTGGGTTCAGGTCAACAAGCTTTCATCTCAGCCTCTGACCCTCAGCACAGGAGCCCTCCAGGACCGAGTCCTGTCACCCTGACACCAACACTTTCACATCCCATCACAGTTCACTCACCATCCTTAAATCCACTCATGACACCATCATAGATCTCATATCCAGTACCAAGCAGCACAGTCAGTGGGAGCAGGTAGCCCAAGCTGTCACTTAGTGCCACCACAACAACCTCCTGCTCAGGACGTCCAGAAGTCATCAGACACAGAGCCCCAGCCAACACTACAACCCCAATCCATATCTCAGGTCAACCATCACACATTCATTTCTACGTCTTCACACACTTAACACCATCATTTAACAACACTTGTAGCTGGAAAGAAAGTATTTCTAGAATCATTAAAGACTCTCCTGAAGAAGGATTTTCTTGTGTTTTAAATGAAAGATTGAGGACATATGTCTTCACAGAAATTTTGATCCGTAGAAACATTCAAAGTTCACTGTTTTGCAGACCACTATGATGTGTTCACTGACATCATGTGGAGTCTGTGACGGTGCCGATCTCCAGCGCTGCCATCAAACAATGAATCAAACATCCTGATGATCATTCATTTCTGGTTTATATATATCACAGGGCTCACAAATGGTTCAATATGTGTCATTAACATTTATTCATAGAAACACTTTAAGCTTCCAGGATTGATTTTATTTATATATTTATACTCTCTGGTGGGAAGTGTCTTACAGTAAATGTGTCTTTATTATTTTTCTACTGAAATATTTTCAAATTAAAATAATTCAAAAAGCCATTAAAAATGAAAGCAGGTTTGATTTAGTTTCATCTTGATTATTCATCTAGAGATAGAGTTTCTTCTCAAAGCTTCTGTCTTTACAGCATCTCCTCACATACGTCCTCTTCACCTCCATGTGCTGAACAAACTGATTTATTTCTAAATATAATAAATATCTTATTATCAAAATCACTAACTAAACCCCAAATGCAAATAAATGAAATAAAAATAAATTCAATAAACCTGACTACCTAATCTAATGAAAAACAGGAGAAAACAGTAATGAAAGAAAATGGCAATGGACCCCTAATGCTTCGTTCTGATTCTCAAATGAGAAAAAAAAAACTTACAAACTAACAAAGAAAACACCAACTGACTAACACAGAAACACGCTATATTCACAAGACGGATGGTTGTTCCAAAACAAATGGATCACAGCTCCGACAGCACGACCAGGCATTGTGAGAAAGACCATATAAATAGACAAGTCCTTCAATCCCGTTGGTCTGCATCACCGGCGTACTCGGCCAACCAGGATCTGCGGCGGGAAACCGGTACCTGTTGAAGGCCCTTCACTTTTGAGGTGAAATCGTTATTAATACGGGCAGCACACAGCTGTTTGTAACAAACTTCAACAAACTCTAATGGGATGATCACACACACTGAAAACTCAAATCCTCACCGAGACCAAGAAACCAGTTTGACATCTGAGTGACTTGGAATGGATCACTTCCTGTTTTTATGATGAGGGGAAATAAGGCATCTTTCTACTCTACTTTCTAGAGTAGAGGAGAAAGCTGGAGGTGGAGCTGAAGAACCGTTGTTGGACCAACTGAGCTCCCGTGGTTCCTATTTTGGAGGTCCCTGAATTGTTATGAATGTTTTATTGTGAGAATCAGCTACTCAGTGGATCTGTCTATTTATTGGAAGCTTCTACTGAGAACCTGAATGGACTCTGATGGAGAGATGTTGATGAGGTCAGCTGCAGTTAAGATAACATTAGCCTTTATTTAGAAACTTGACTATTGATAACAATCCAGTTACTGCTCATGAAGACAGTTAAGACAGTAGTCCCACTACTTTCACAAACATTGAACTAAACACAAAATATGAATTGTCCCACTATTCTTAAAGACATTTAATTAACCACACTCTGGACTATGGACTTTAAATTCATCACCAATGAAAAATAAACAATACCGAACATGGAGTACATACATTCGACTTACTGGAAGCGAATAGACTCTGAATAGACTCTGATAGATGTTGATGAGGTCCGCTGCAGTTCCTCTAAAGGCCACGAGGCGGTGCTGTTTCCTCATCCACTCTAGAAATCCCTTTATTACAAAGAGCGAACTGACTACAGAGTCTGGACCTCAGCAGGAAAGACAGGGACACAAACTACATGTTCAAACCATGTTGCTTTATACGGAAGCCCTAAACGGCCATACATACATACATTTTATTCCACCCGTTTTCCCGTGATAACGAGATAATTTTCCTCCGTTTTCTCGTGATAACGAGATAATCTTTCTCCGTTTTCTCGTGATAACGAGATAATCTTTCTCCGTTTTCCTATCTTCCGGTATCCATGGAGACGTCCGGGGCCTCGTAGCTGGTCAACTATGTAGTCAATGACGACATCAGGCTCAGTTAGATTGCGCCTCCGATAAAGCTGAAGCCTTGCTAGCCGTCTTCTCAGATGGCGCAAACTAATATGGACATTATCTATAGCAAGGCATAAAGCTATTTCAGCCTGTGTCAGGCCTTGATTGAAGAGATACGTGATGCGGTGATCGATATTCTCCTGCTCCCCTGACATTGCTTCACAAAATGAGTTTCCTGCAATGATTTGATACAGTAGACTATCGTTTTGTTTTCTCGAGATCTCGAATTAATTATCTCGTTATCACGGGAAAACGGAGGAAAATGATCTCGTTATCACGGGAAAACGGAGGAAAATGATCTCGTTATCACGGGAAAACGGAGGAAAATGATCTCGTTATCACGGGAAAACGGGTGGAATAAAATGTATGTATGTATGGCCGTTTAGGGCTTCCGTAGCTTTAAGTGCAGCGGTATATTAGAATATTTTAGTGTCTCAGTTTTTGCCTAAGAGGATTTACCATTAGAAACTGCTGTTGAACTTTGAATGTTTTTCCAGATTTAAGTTTCTCTGAAACTGTGGTGGTTAGCACTGATGCTCACAGCCAGAAGGTTCCAGGTTTGTTGACCTGAACCCACTGTCACCTGTCCCACACAAACATCCAGATCCAGTCAAACATGCAGGAGCTTCTTGGTTTTTATTTAGTCTGGAAAAGAACATTTTATTAACATGATCTGAATGTGAAGATAAAGTGACAACATCTTTATTAAAAGCCATTTAGTTCAAGCTGAGAGTGGTGCTCATGAACACATCGTGTAGTGAGTCTGATCCTCACACATAAACTCACCTGATTTCCTGTAAGTGGAGAGGGGAGGAGCTCACCTGAGCAGGTGATCGAGATTGATGAGAACAGGAAGAGAACTCTGAAATCAGCTCAGAGTTTATTTAGAGTGAACAGAAGAAGGTTGAACGATGAGACAGGGTGAGTGTTAACACAACATTATTATCATTGGAGTCAGTTTTCTCTTTATGGACTTTGGAGGGAAGAAGATTCACAATGAACAAGAAGTTGGGAGAGCAGAGCAGAGTCTCCAGGATCCAGATGTCTGTCCATGAAGAGTCCAGACTTCATGGTCCAGACTTCAGTGATGAATCTGGACCTTCAGACACAAAGTAAGAGAACTGCTACAAACAGCTGGAACAGTGTTTAGTGTTGAGGACCTGCAGCTTCCTGTTTCTTCTGTCACATCAGGTTAATAATACTGAGTTTAATGATCTAAAAAAACATTTGGACTTTTTATTTCTGACAGAGATGTGAAGATAACCGAGTGTTTGCAGGTGATGAGAAGTCAAGGACAGAGAAAAGTCTGGGTTCAAGTGCTGTACATTTTATCACAGTCCAACCAGGTCTCATTCAGTGGTGCAAGATTCTGACAAGATTCTGACTTCTTTAAAGTTGTAAAAAGAAAAGAACAAAAGTATCAAATGAATCATTGATCAGTTGATGATTCTAATCACAGACTTGATGGATATAGACTCTCAGAGACTGACTGTGAAGTTGTGGCCTCAGCTCTGAAGTCCAACCCTTCATATCTGACAGAGCTGGACCTGAGTGGCAATAACCTGAGGGGTTCAGGAGTGAGGCATCTGTCTGCTGGACTGGAGAGTCCAAACTGTAGACTGGAGACTCTGAGGTCAGTTCACTGACTGGAGCTGTTGTAGGTTTTCTTTATTTATTCAAGTCAAATCATTGACTGATGTGTCAAATGTTCTTTAGTTGATAAATGTTCAGTATTTCCATGAGCACAAACCTGAAGAAGTTTCCTCTTTTTCTCAAATGTTGTGTTTTTTTTCCAAATGGCTGAACAATAGTTTTTCCTTGTGGCTCCAAATAGAAGTGAAAGACTTGAGCAGGGTTCATTTAAAGGTGACGTCATGATGGGGAGCTGATGTGAGCCTCCACAGGTTCATGTTGTGCTCCATCAGTCAGTGAAGATGAAGTCAGTACTGATGAGGCTGTAGAGTGTGTGAGGATGTGAATGAGGCTGTTGAAGATCTGATGATAGCAGATAAAAACAGGCTGCAGAGAGTCTCTGACTACAAAGGCTCAGTCTCCTCTGGTTTTCAGCCTCCCCCCAGGAATTAGTACCAGAGCTCTACTGGAGGAGGGTTAACATGTCAGAGAAACAATCAGGGACCAACATCATACCAGACTGAAAGTCATCATTGAAACTTTAACATCTGTTCTAAAATACACAGAGAAGCAGTAAAGGGATGCTACGACTGGTGTTACATGTTAGTGGATTTAGTCAGTAAGTGATGATGTCTGTAGAAGACATGATGAAGATCCACAATAACAGAAGGACAAATTCAGTCAAACATGTCTGAGTAGATTGAATTTCCATCTTTCATTCAGATTAAGTGCCTGCAATTTGTCAGAGATCAGCTGTGATTCTCTGGGACCAGCTCTGAAGTCCAACCCCTCCCATCTGAAACATCTGGACCTGAGTAGAAACAGTCTGAAGGATTCAGGCGTGAAGCAGCTGTGTGGTTTTCTGGAGAGTCACAACTGTAGACTGGAGACTCTGAGGTCAGTTCACTGACTATTACAGTTTTTGTCAGTCGCTAACAAGCGTTTGTCCAATCAGTGGTCACATTTTCAAAACTCTAAACACAATTAGCACAGCATCGGTCTTTTGTGGCCATACCATTCACACATTTCATGTCGTTTTCACACAATATGCAGTCAGTGAACACATTTCCACAATGCTTACATGTTCTTAACAGACCAGCTGTACCTCCCAACAAAATTATGGATAGTTTTTGTATTATTTTCAAATGTTAACACACAACATACCACAATAGCAAAAGCAATATTCCAAACCTTAGATACAGTATAAAAACCTCTTCTTCTGCAATGATATCAGTTCAAAAACTACATATCTCAGCTGATATAGTTTTTTTCAATCGCTAACAACATGGTTTGAAGTCCAGTGTTGAAGAAAAAAAACAATCCAAGTGTAGTTCCAAGTTTGGTGAAGTGTTGCAAGTTTATTAGAGTTCCAGGTCATGGTGAGCCTACCAACATAGAGTGGGTCAGAGACTGGAGACTGACCCTGAATGTAGGACCAGAGCACAGATATACCCTGTCCCCAGGTGTGGTTGCATATTGGTTAGTCAAGGTCAACTTTACACAAGAGGATGAACTCAGTGGAGGGGCAGAGATTGCTCCAGACTTTGTCAGAACAAAAGGACAAAAGGACAAAGGAGGAAACTCTGATCAGCAGGGCAGCAGAAGCAGGAGAGGTCATATAAGAGGTCAGTATATGGCTGGAATTGCCCCAGGCATGTCATTTCAATGCCCCTTCAAAGTTTTCTTCACCACCCAAGACTGGTACATCTCTCCCTTCCACCCTATTCATCTTTCCTCAACCCCATAGAGGAGTTCTTTTCTGTATGGAGGTGGAAGGTTGATGACTATTAGCCACATGACCAGATGTCCCTCCTTGAAGCCATGGGTGCTGGCTGCAGGGACATCACAGTTCATGATTGCCAAGGGTGGATCCGACATGCCAAGCGCTTTTATTGCACGTGCATCGCCATAGATAATATCTGATGCGATGTTGATGAAAACATGTGGCCTAACCCTGAAGATCACAGAGACTACATACAGTCATTTTGTGCTTTTTTTTAGTTACACCCCCCCTCAATCTGGGCTTTTTGCTGTTGTATTTTTTGTTCAGAATACTCTTGTGTGTTTCATGGATATTTTGTTGCTGTACTGTAAGCAACACTGTAAAACCTTTTATGTTCTATCATACTGTAAACTGTATTTCTACTGTGCCTCCTGTAGTAAACAGTAAAGGGGAAAAAATGATTTGCTTTTTACTGGAATGCTTTTGAATGTGAACAATACATGTGGACATAGAGTTCCCAACCAAAAAATGTAGTGTAAAAACTGTGGATTGCATGCTTTGCATACAAATACCTGTAAAACTGAAGCATAAAAGTCTATGCAGTTTTTGTAATGTCAGCAATAGCCAGTATTTTGAAACCTGGTGTATTTTGATTCACTGCATGTACCTTGTGAAATGAAAACAAGAGTTATTCTTTGACAGAATCATTTCATTTTGAGTCATATTTCCAGTGTTTTGGTAAGTTGGTGTGTGCAGAGAAAGATATGTTCTATTTTGAAATTTAGAGTTAGTATGTATTTAACAAAATGTGTTTTTGAGAAGAAAATTATCCATTTGGCCAATTGTGTTTTGTAGGTGTGAATCTGTGTTAAGAGTTTAGAAAAAATATCTGAAGTATGGGTAAGCGCTTGTTAGCGATTGTAAAAAACTGTAATGTTGTAGATCTGAGCTAATTCATGTTCATCCAGAACTTTCCTCCATGAATCTCTAAATTTCCTTTAGTTCAAGGCGAGTGTTTGTATCAGAAACTGTAGAAAATGTCCACTGTTAGTTGTTAAAGTCAATGCAGCTTAAAGGCTGTTAGGGCACAGTAATGTTGAGCTGTACATTTAAAACCTGAACACATCTGATTGAATTATTAATGATTTTATCTCCTATTTTATTTTTTATTCAGTTTGATGAGCTGTAGTTTGTCAGAGATCAGCTGTGATTCTCTGGGACCAGCTCTGAAGTCCAACCCCTCCCATCTAAAACATTTGGACCTGAGTAACAACAATGACCTGAAGGATTCAGGAGTGAAACAGCTGTGTGGTTTTCTGGAGAGTCCAGAGTGTAGACTGGAGACTCTGAAGTCAGTTCACTGTCTGTTACTGTTGTAGATCTGATATGTTTAATCAGCAACTGAATCTAATCCATGTTCATCCAGAACTTTCCTCCATAAATCTGTAAATGTCCTTTAGTTCAAGACGAGTGTTTGTATCAGAAACTGCAGAAAATGTCCACTGTTAGTTGTTAAAGTCAATGAAGCTTAAAGGCTGTTGGGACACAGTAATGTTGAGCTGAACATTTAAAACATGATAGATAGATAGATAGATAGATAGATAGATAGATAGATAGATAGATAGATAGATAGATAGATAGATAGATAGATAGATAGATAGATACTTTATTAATCCCAGGGGAAATTCAAGAACACATCTGAACACATCTGATTGACTTATTAATGATTTTATCTATATCTTTTATTCTTTATTCAGTTTGGAGAGCTGCAGTTTGTCAGAGATCAGCTGTGATTCTCTGGGACCAGCTCTGAAGTCCAACCCCTCCCATCTGAAACATCTGGGCCTGACTAACAACTACAGTCTGAATGATTCAGGAGTGAAGAAGCTGTGTGGTTTTCTGGAGAGTCCAGACTGTAGACTGGAGACTCTGGAGTGAGTTCACTGTCTGTTACTGTTGTAGATCTGATATGTTTAATCACCAACTGAATCTAATTCATGTTCATCCAGAAATTTCCTCCATGAATCTGTAAATGTACATTCGTTCAAGATGAGTGTTTGTATCAGAAACTGTAGAAAATGTCCACTGTTAGTTGTTAAAGTCAATGAAGCTTAAAGGCTGTTAGGACACAGTAATGTTGAGCTGCACATTTAAAACATGAACACATCTGATTGAATTATTAATGATTTAATCTACATCTTTTATTCTTTATTCAGTTTGAAGAGCTGCAGGTTGTCAGAGATCAGCTGTGATTCTCTGGGACCAGCTCTGAAGTCCAACCCCTCCCATCTGAAACATCTGGACCTGAGTGAAAACAACCTAAAAGATTCAGGAGTGAAGCAGCTGTGTGGTTTTCTGGAGAGTTCAGACTGTAGACTGGAGACTCTGATGTGAGTTCACTGTCTGTTACTGTTGTAGATCTGATATGTTTAATCACCAACTAAATCTAATGTATTTTATGTTAAACTGCATTAACCTCAACCTGAAGACAAACACAAACACATTTCAATAACCGTATAATGCTGAAGCTGCATTCCTGGTTAACACACACAGATGAGATCATGTGTTCAGATGTAGGTGTTTGAGGTGTGTTTAGTGTCTGAGCTTCCTGCTCTTTCATCACCATTCAGTCACATTTCGTTTGAAGTGAAACCTGCTGTGATCCATGTATCAGTCCATTCTCTCTGAACCACAGCTGCTGGAAGGAGATCACACACCTCATACTGTCACATATTACTGTCTGTAGAAGACATGATGAAGATCCACAATAACAGAAGGACAAAGTCAGCCAAACATAGACATATTTTATTCTTTATTCAGATTGAGGAGCTGCATGTTGTCAGGGATCAGCTGTGATTCTCTGCTCTCAGCTCTGAAGTCCAACCCCTCCCATCTGAAACATCTGGACCTGACTAACAACAGTCTGAAGGATTCAGGAGTGAAGCAGCTTCTTGATCTTGTGGAGAGTGCAGACTATAAACTGGAGACTCTGAGGTCAGTAGAGGGTTGTAGCCAGTCCATGTTACGTTCAGTAGTATTGTCCTAAACACAGTTAGTATCAAAGTCAAGACATACTGGATGAGCTGCATCACTGACTGACAGCTGATGAAGGGAGTCTCTGGAAACACTCATTTATTTCCTCGCTTCTTTCTTCTTCTCTCTACAGACAGTGATGATGGTCTTTGTCAAGAGGACAGTGTGTTAGCTGAGAGATGGTTGCGCTGTGTCCTGATGATCCAGAGGTTGAAACAGCACCAGCAGCAGCTTGTGTAGAGAAACTCTGACTGTAGATAAATGCTGCAGAATAAACCACATGTTCAGCAGAAACATAAGCTAAAACATTAAATTGCACCGAGAAATAGAATATGATCTATGTCTTTATATGCACTCTACTGAGAGCCCTCATCTAGTTTTAGATAAAGCCTGGCTATTCTTGATAGACAGCTGCCTGGCCTGTTGTAGGTCTGCCACAGTCGAAAGGAGCAAACTTCTTCATTAGAAGAACGGGCAGGGCATTGGGCAGGGGTATCGGGAGGTTTTTGGCCCATACACGCAATCGCCACTGTGTTTATCATGTCCTCATTGTTTAATATTGCTGCAATGAGATTGCGAGTGGCCTGACTCGTTGTCACTCTGTCACTTTTTGCTGCAGTATCCACACGTTAAACAAGATGGCCGCAGGCACTGCCGTGAAGTCTGACGTCAGTAAAGTTTCATTCAGTATATTCAAAGTGTCATTCAGTATATTTAAAGGTTCACTCCATAAATTCAAAGTTCCATTCCATACATTCAAAGTTTCATTCAATATATTCAAAGTGTCATTCAGTATATTTAAAGGTTCACTCCATAAATTCAAAGTTTCATTCAATATATTCAAAGTTTCATTCAATATATTCAAAGTGTCATTCAGTATATTTAAAGGTTCACTCCATAAATTCAAAGTTTCATTCAATATATTCAAAGTTTCATTCAATATATTCAAAGTTTGATTCCATATATTCAAGTTTCATTTCATATATTCAAGTTCCATTCCATATATTTAAAGGTTCATTCAATATATTCAAAGTTTGATTCCATATATTCAAAGTTTGATTCCATATATTCAAAGTTTGATTCCATATATTCAACGTTTCATTCAATATATTCAAAGTTTGATTCCATATATTCAACGATTCATTTGCTGAACGGCATGCCATAATAGATACACTGAATATAAAGATAAATGAATCCACTTATTACAGGTTTCCATTAAGTTTACTTCGTCAACTTTAAACAGGAGAGTGTACTCAGTGGAGGGGCAGAGATGGCTCCCATACGTGGCCAGAACAAAAGGACAAAAGGACAAAGGAGTATGATCAGGAAACTTTGATCAGCAGGGGAGCAGAGGCAGGAGAGGTCAGCATATGGCTGGAATTGCCCCAGATGTCAATTTCAATGTCCCTTCAAAGTTGAGCCCTTCCACCCTATTCACTGTTCCTCAACCCCATAGAGGAGTTCTTTTCTGCATGGAGATGGAAGGATTATGACCATCAGCCACATGACCAGATGTCCCTCCTTGAAGCCATGGATGCTGGCTGCAGGAACATCACCGCTTTTTTACAGTCAATGAACTAACCACACGCTCTAAACTGTCCCACTGTTCTAAAAACCCCTCCACTCTACACTACTGCACTTTTCCTAGAGCTATTGCATTAACCAGACAGACTGGACTGCCCCATTGTTCAAACAGACGGTGAACTTGTCTAGCAATTGTCACAGCCAGAGAACTAATCACACAATCTGGAGTTATTATTGCAGATAATGAACTAACCTCATCATCTTGACTGTCACACTGTTTTAGAGTCCCCAAGATTCACACTGATTCTCTGAATGGACTCTGACGGACAGATTTTGATGGGGTCAACTGCAGTTCCTCGAAAGGCCACCAGATGGTGCTGTTTCCATGAACTAGACACAAACTCTGGACTGTCCCACTATTCCTCCAAAAAAAACTACACACACTTGAATGTCCTACTATTGTTTCAGAGAGTGGACTAACCACAGACTCTGGACTATCAAACTGTTTTTATAGATATGAACTAACCATACGTACTGGTCTGTACGACTACATTTACAGACATTTAACTAACCACACATGAATTCCCCACTTTCTTTTACAGGCACTGAAGAACAAGCCACACAGACTTTGGACTGTCCCACTATTCTTAAAGACAGTGAATTAACTGCTCATTTGGATTGTCCCACTGAAAAAGCGAACTAAAGCCACCGCTCTCCAGTGCTCCTCTACTCCTAGAGTCATATACTGAATCACACAGACCGGACTGTCCTGTTACTTTTACAGACAGTGAAGTAACCACAGTTTTTGACCTTTCACACTTTTTACAGTGAACTTATTACTGGACTATTGGACTTTCCCACTATTATCGCAGACTGTGAACTAACCACAAACTCAACACTGTCCCATTTTACTTGCAGACAATGAACTAACCACACTCTGACATGACTGTGAAACTCTCTGTCTATTACTATTTATTTGAAAACTGCTGACTTACGTCATTCACTCAGTTGATCCGTCTATTTACTGGAAGCTTCCCACTGATTCTCTGAATGGACTGGGCTGGATGGATAGAGAGATGTTGATGAATTCAGCTGCAGTTTCTCCAAAGGCCACAGAGAGGTGCTGTTTCGTCACTAAGAATCACCAATGAACCTAAGCAGCATGTCTTTGGACGGTGGGAGAAAGCTGGAGAACCTGGAGAGAACCCACACAGTTCTGCAGTTCCCAGAAATTTAATTTAATTTAACGATTTTTGGAAAGACAGCTGATCCGCGACCCTTAACAGGAATAAGCGGATATAGAAGATGAATGAATGAATTTTGGAAAAGTTAATTGTTTTTTAGAATAACTAGTTTGTTATCAGTTTATTAGTAATCTTTACAGTTCTAACAGTTTAATTTGATTTAATTTAAGCTGTTACCGGAAGTGACTTCCATCATTGACCCGCCCCCTCCCAGCAGCCTCCTCCCCTCCCCTTCAGTCCTCCCCTGGTCAAGAGTACCCAACTGCAGCCGCAGGCACTGCAAACCACGCCCAGCCACTACAAACCACGCCCACTACAAAACACGCCCCTGTAAACGGGTTACGGTTAGGGTTAGGGATAGTTTGTAGTGGGCGTGTTCTGTAGTGGGCGTGGTTTGTAGTGGCTGCGGCTGCAGCTAGACCCTTCTCCCCCTGGTCGCCGCCGCTTCGCTTCACCTCCTCCCCGGCTTCCTTCACTGGGGATCAGCGCTAAGGTTGAACGATGAGTCCCGGGTCCTGGAGCCTCCTGCGGGTCTGGTGTTGCTTGCTGAGCCTGGGTGTTTTGTCCCGGGCTCTGGAGCTGGACGAGCTGTTTGAGTTTGGAGAAGATGCCGGGGACCTGCAGCTGCTGCCCGGGTCCGACTCCACCACAGAGCTGCCTCTGAACCAGTCACTGATGTTCTTCGGCAAAACCTTCGACAAAGTTTATGTGAGTTTAAAATGTTTAATCAATGGTTGATTTCGTTCATGAAAGTTTGAACAGCTGCACAAGATCGAACAAGAAAGAAAGAAAACATTAGAACAAATATGTTTTCATGCAAAGAATCCAGTCATTAATAAGATTACACACTGAAATGATTTAAACCATAACAAATTAGACATTTCAGACTTTATGAAATAAAACTAAAATTAAGCTCAAAATGATTTAAATCCAGGGTCTGGCTCTCAGTGTGCAGATTTAATCTCAAATTCACTTTCTACCTAAAACCTTTCTCCTCCATTCACAGAGGAAAATAAGAAGAAATGTTTTTAATTTGATAACTAACTTTTAATTTATTCATTTTTCATTTCATTCCACTGAACAAAGGAGATAACAAACTTTAAACAAATGCCAACCTTTCAGTCTGCCGTGCTGTATTAATGAGTAAAGTTATATTTCAGGAGAGATGTTTTAAGCTGTTTTAGGTGTGATGTCTTCATGTTTATTCACTCTGTGAGCGATGGAGTCATATTCCCCCACATTCAGAGTTTGCATTAACATCCGTCTTATACGATCCAGTCACTAGTGTCCAGGTGTGAACACTGATCTGGTCTCTAGAGTCCAGGTTAAACAGGTCCAGGTGTGAACACTGATCTGGTCTCTAGAGTCCAGGTTAAACAGGTCCAGGTGTGAACACTGATCTGGTGTCAGTCCACATGTGGAGGTGGTCTGGGACACATGTGACCTCCTTCCTTTGGTAGAGTGAACACACAATGAGTCCTGGGTCACATTAAAGACCAGCTACTCACCAGGGCTGATCTGAGGAAGAGGAGGAGAACTCATTCAAGGATCATAAAGTGATCTAACATGGTTGCTATTGTCATCATGTGGTTATTATCTGATGTGATCATGTTGATGTATGAGGAGCTGCATGGAGTTAAGTTACGTATTTCATCTCTGATGTTTTTATTTACTTTTATTTACCTGAGATATTTTCTATAATTTTAAACAGTCCAGCAGTGAATTGATGGTTCATGTGGAGGTTTTCAGGATTCAAGTTATCACTGAATAAATTATAAACTTAGTGTCTCTAATTAGTGAGAGAGAGTGTTTCCATCTGGTTCCTAAATGTGGATCATGTCTCCAAGTCACCAAGCAGCTGTTGATGGTTCTGATCCAGTGGTAGGTAGAGATCCATTAATATTCTACTGACCACATGATGGCAATGCTGCTCATTTACAGACACACACACTGAGATCACATCTACAGAGCTGGCTGGGGACGCATGTGGAGACACATTTACATTAAGACCAGGTGGATGGACAGGTGAGACCAGGTGAGACCAGGTGAGACCAGGAGAGACCAGGTGAGACCAGGTGAGTCCAGGGGAGACCAGGTGAGACCAGGTGAGACCAGGAGAGACCAGGTGAGACCAGGTGAGTCCAGGGGAGACCAGGTGAGACCAGGTGAGACCAGGTGAGACCAGGTGAGACCAGGTGAATGGACAGGTGAGACCAGGTGACAGCAGGTGAGACGGGGCCTTTGATTGAGTCGTCACTTTCGACCCTTTTTCTTCTGTTAGTTTGACGCCTCAGATCAGATCGCTGTTTCTCGGTCTGTATCGGCCTCACAGCGTCCAGATGTTTGCAGAAGAAGGTTCCTCTTTGGGTTTTAGCGATGACACCTTTCAGTGCATGTGCTCATTAGAGGGTTTGGAGGAATGTTTCTCTGCTTCTGCTGACGTTGTCTCAGGCAGTCGTTGTTTCAGCTTCTTTCACTCTGTGTTTCAAATCCTGCTCCAGATATTTTATCTGGATGGAAGCTCATTGCTCTTTAGCTCAGTCCTCGAGCCCTGTGGCTTTTTCTTCTCATTTCATTCTCACACTAATTGTTTTATGTGTTTTAGCTGCAGGTTTTCAGCAGCGTGTCTCTGCTTGATTGAGCTGTTTGATAAGAAAACAGACTCTTTGAGGCGTCGGCCTGTTTGTGTGTTTGTTGACGCCTGATAAGCTTTTCTATTTGCTCCAAATCACCTCCACGCATTTGAATTAAAAGTCCTCTCAGAGCGCCTTCAGTCCTATCTGCTGACTGGGTGCCCTGCTGGTTTCTGGCTCCGTTTGTGATTGTTTTATTTTTTTCCACCGTTGTTGATGTGTGAGTGGTCGTGGTATGTGTGTGGAGCTGCAGGTGGAGGTTTGTGTTGCAGACGGACGGAGGTGTTGGATGTAAACATGTGAACAGAGGCTGGAATGTGAGTCAATTAAAAGGCAACACAGATAAGCCTTTAATCAGCCGCCAAACACAATGAGAGAGAGAGAGAGAGAGAGAATGCATTCCTCAGGTCATGTGACCGCTAATCCAGATTGGACCGTCTACACTCAGCGTGAAACACATTAACTCCTGTTTCGTTTTGTTTTGTTGTTGCTGCCAAATGAACCAAGCTCAAGTTGGTTTTGATTAATCAAGTTTATATAAATGACAATAAAGGATATTCTATTCTATTCTATTCTATTCTATTCTATTCTAGTGTGAGTAAAATGTATTAAGATGTGAATTTGAAGCAGTGAATTTGTTTGGTGAAGCCATTCTTATCAGAATATGAGTTGGGTATTAAATAGAGCGGATGCCTGATCTGATTACTAAAAGTCTGTCCATGACGCTGTCTCCAGGAAACGTTCAGTGTTTGTTGTTGTTGTTTGGCTGCAGCCTTTGACTGATGGATGATGATCAGCTACTACCACCTCACCTCACATCCACAGACACTAGATACTGACTGACAGGACTACCTTCATGGTTACACACTGATTCTGGTTCTTCTTCTTCTACTTTGATTTTTGGCGACTTTGAGCCAACCACTATGAAAACAGAAGAAGACAACGTGACGCTACACGGACTTGGTTTTGGTTTATGAGACAATAAATGATCATTGATAGCTGCCTGGATCAGCAGTGTGTATGTTTTGAATGTTGGTCAAACTAAATTGACACATTAGGACGTCATAGTTTTCACGATTAACATTTTTTTTAGCTCAATAGACTTAAAAACCTACTGGTTATCTGAGAAAATGACCAGTATGTTAATGTTTTTAATGTTCAGCTGTGTTTGCTAGTTGTCGTTTGCAAAACTGATTCAACAAAAGCAACACAAAGTAACTGGGAGCAGGAAGTGATATTTAATCCCTGCAGGAATAGTTGGTCTGTGTGCACCTGCAGTTAATGGAGCATAAGAGTCTGGAGGGGGTCAGTGGGGGCCCCAGCAGAAAAGATTTGCCCTGGGGCCCCCATTAGGGTAATCTGGTCATGCCTCTGCATCAGTTCTCTCTCATATATGTTGATCTGAAAGGCAAAGAAGTTGTTGTCCTCGTTGTTACATACCTCGTCTGCACCACAGCAAAACTTATGAATCAGTATTTTATAGTAAAAACACAAGAAATGTCCCATTTGCAGAGAATCATGTGTCGTTAAAAGATGAATAAAAGATGAATATAGTGAAATGAGCAGGAAATGAGACTACAACGTGTGATTACTGGGCTTTAATTCAGCCACAGACTCAGCTCTAACTAATGATCAGGTTACTGCTGGTGGCCAATTAGCTTAAAAGTTATGTGAATGTTGTGTTCACTTTTTTCTCTGTTCCCAAGCGGCAAAATTTTAATTAACATTAAAAAATCAGTCTTTGATGAAGTTGTTAAGATAAGTTATTTTTCCTTCTTTTGAGTAGCTCAGACTTGGCTCCAGACTGATCAGACATGCCGCCCTGATGCCTCCAAGTGTTTTCTTTCCTGTTTCAGTCACTTCACCATTTGTTTCCCGTTGTCCTGTTAAAACAAAACGGTTCAGACCACACAGACCTCTGCTCGTCTCTACAGGAAGTTGACGGGACGTGATGAAGGTCCCACTTCAGTCGCCTTCATGTTTCGTGTTATTTCAGACGCTGTGGAGCCAAACTGGTTTGATTCTGAGTCAGATTTCTGTTTTTTTGAGGATTAATCTGTTAAACGTTGTTTTAACGTTCTCATAGAGGACAGGATGCTGGGTGTCTTGTTGGTTTTACCTCCACATGTACAGATAATAGTTGGTCATTCAGTTTAGTTGATTCTGTAAACATCAACTCAAGACTGAACATGATAGAAAATCCTCCTTTTCAGGCTGATAGTTATTGTGACTGACAGAGAAGTGACTGATGTGATTGATGATTGATTTTTAGCCATTTTTCAGATTCAAACTCAAACCTTAATGAAGTCCACATATTGTCCTATACACCAGTGATGATTGCAGCTTTACTTAACTTCTCAAAAACCTTTAAAGGTTTAAAGTTCCTCAAGTTAAATCAAAACACAAGCAGCTTCATGAGAACTTTATTTAAATTAAATACAGTCAGTTTCAGATTCCACGGTTACTGATTCACAGCTTTACTCATCAAATGGCCATGTCATCATATATAACAGTTATTATAGATGTTTCTGAAAATAATGTTGACTTGTCTGTGAACAAGTAACGTCTCCAACTGTCAGTAATATGTATGAAGATGTAAAAAGACATTCATCACAGATCATCAGTGCTTTCTACCAGGTTCTACTGTATGTGTCCAAGTTACACTTTAGTTTGACACCTTTATTGAAAACCTTTAAAGGCCAAAGTTCTCAAATGTTGAATCCAAACACAAACAGCTTCATGAGAACTTTATATAAATAACATTCAGTTTGTCAAAGTTTGGTTTAATTCTCAGATTTTCCTCAAACAGTTTGTTAGAGGTTAGGACTGTTCTGCAAAACATTTATTTGAAGACATCTCTGTTTCTAAAAGTACTAACTTATTTGGCACATTCATCATTCAGCCTCATGTGCAGAGGAGTTCCAGTTTCTATCTTGCTCAGTCAGTTTAAGAAACTAAATGTTGATTCAGCTGCTTCTTGAACTGAAAGTAAAGCAGAGATTCATCCTCTTAGTGTCCTGAACGTGTGTTAGCATTCATAAAGCTAATGAAAACTACTTGGATGGTGTTAGTTCTTGAAGTTCATTTTATTGAGTATACTTGAGTATATACGTATAGGAAGTATACTACAGACCATGTACTTGTAGTGTACTAGAAAGTTTACTAATTTAATACTTCTTCTGGCTACATTGGAACGTTTTAAGTTTATAACTAAAATGTGGGCTAGAAGTATATACCTTGTACACTAGTAATATATATATATGAGTGTACATGTGGTATACTTGAAAGTGTACTTTTGTAATCTTAAAATGACCTTATAAAGTAAACTTAAAGTATATTAAAGTAAACTTAAAAATGTTCCAATTTAGTGCGAAGAGGTATTAAATTAGTATACTTTCTAGTACACTACAAGTACATGGTCTGTAGTATACTTCCTATACGTATACTTATACTCAAGCATACTTAAAGAAATGAACTTCCTCAGTTTCAGTATAAAATAAGTATACTTGTAGTACACTTGAATAAACTTCTTTTTGCTAAGGTTTGTCTTCAACGTTAGGTGATTTTTGTTGTAAGAAGCTATTTCCTGTCTTGCTGTTTAACATGAACATAGGTTAGTTGTATTTGTGTTAAGGATCAGGTTTAAGTTTGCTGTAGCACCACCGTCACTGTGTCTTTAGCTTCGTCCTACATGTGACTGGTTCTGTCTGAAGTTTAACGGCTGCATCGTTTTACTTCTTACGGACCAGAAATGTTAGTGGGAACTGTGGAATCCCCTCCAGATCATTAACTTATTGATTAATGTTGAGTTAAACAAGATTTCTGGAGTAAGAGCATCTGACTGACAGCTGCCAGTGATTATCAGTCAACCCCCTGTGGTGGATCTTCCCACAGTGTGAGGCAAGAAGTGGTCGCTCCGAGCCTGCAGTCCATAAAAGTGTCTTTTAAGTGTCCTCCCCCCTTAAGCTTCACAAAATGAGTGACATCCTGTTTCTCTGTGCTTCCCCGATAATTAGCCGTCCTACGCTGACACTCCTTTTTTTTTCTTTACATTCAAAGTGATATCATGGAGTCGACAGTAAAAACTGGCTCAGGTCCAGGTTGTTGATGCTCTGGAGGTTTTCCAGTCGTGAGGCGGCAGGAAGAGGACGCAGCGTCCTCGTAGAGTTGGCACATCTGGAATGTATAGACACGAGACATCTGTCCTCCAAAACCAGATGGCAGCGCTCAGGGTTTCTTCCCGCTGCCGTTCTCACACTGATAATGATGATCTCAGGGGTCGGACATGTGTGATGTCAGTGACATTTCCCCCGAGGACTACACAGGATCCCTCTGCTGCAGGTCCTCAAACAGTAAGGGCATTATTACATGTAGAGCCAGGACATTAACAGCTGGGAGCATCACAGAAAATACAGCCGAACACAAAACCCAAACTGTGTTTGACTGACATCCACTTCTTATTCCAGTGGACTTTTCTCCAGTCTGACTCACAGTTTTCAGAGGCTTGAAGGTTTCTGCAGAGATACAACCACAGTTAATGTTTAGTCGCCCTGATTGTTGTCGTGTTACGTTGCTGTGTTGTGTGTGACGGGATGGAAAGCTGGGACTATTTAATGTAAGGTATCAGGACCGATGCAAACCGACCAAACTCCTGGTTCCTCTTGATCAGAACTACAGTCAAAGGCTGCAGCCAGACAACAAACACTGAACGTTTAAAAGAAAAGTGTCCTGGAGACAGTGTCAAGGACAAGACAAGGAAGACAAGGACAGACTTTAGGAAGACACAGGAGACCAACTCTAGGAGAAGACAAGGAAGACAAGGACAGACTTTAGGAAGACACAGGAGACCAACTCTAGGAGAAGACAAGGACAGACTTTAGGAAGACACAGGAGACCAACTCTAGGAGAAGACAAGGAAGACAAGGACAGACTTTAGGAAGACACATGAGACCAACTCTAAAATACTGGCGTTAGATCAAGGGGACGTCTTTACTATTTCTTGCATTAATGTGATGATCGTTGCACCAACTCCCTCCAAACCTCAGTCTATAAACGAACCACATATTGTGTCTTTTATTATCATGTGCTGGTTCTCAGATGGTCAATGGTTCAATCTCTAGTTCCTCCTCGTACCTTTAATGAAATGCCAACTGTAAACCACTTTGCAGGACCAACCGTTTATTACATGCAGGGCTTTGTTAGTGATCGTTGTTGGTTTTAGTTCCTATTCAAAGTTTACATTCAGTCTGGATTAAGTGTTAAACGTGTCACCATCTGTTCTTGAGTATTTACAATCCTGTATTTTCAGAGTCATGTTAGCTAGCCAGGCCGTAGTGGTGTATTTGCTCTGAAATGTTTTATTATTTTAAAGTTTTTAGCTAAATCACTTAGGAGCGATGGAGCTTGAGCGTCTTCAGCTGTGCAGACGGCTTCTCTAAAGTCAGATACCTGCTGAGAGGCCCCAGCCTTGTACCCACATGCTGCCGTCATTCATGTGTTTCTGTGGAGGCAGGAGTGCAGCGGTGGTGGTAGGGGTGGTAGGGGTGGTGGGGGTGGGTGGGGGAGGATAGCGGGGGTCAAAAGCTCCCCTGAAGACATGTCTCTGCTGAGACACTCCAGGCTTTACAGAGGCACCCAAGCGGGGCAGCTTCCTCTTTGTCTCGTGTTTCTTCACCTCTCCCATCTCCTCAAACTTAAAGATAATTTCTTTCTTTCATGTTTTCTGAGGCTCAGAGCTTTGAACCCTCGGCTGGTGGCTCCTCGTAGAGACTGATGATGAACCTGCTCCTCTCGGGCTCAGGCTGATAATTATGTCCTCTATTGTGCTGCTCTTTGTCACACAAAGTGAGGGTTTGTTTTTGCTCACAAACCTTCAATTTGCCTTTGAGAACATATTCTGGTTCAACGTGGCTTTAGGCTGAACTTAGTGCCATGTAGACGCTCGTGAGACAAAGACCCTGTTCAGACCTCGTATGAACATCTGTCCTGAACAATCTGATCACAAGTGACCAGCCTTACGTACCTGTGTTCACACCTGACATCAAAATGTGTCCTCAGCCAGAGGTCTGATCTTTGGAGACAAATATACAGTAACGCTGCATATAATATTATAACAGCTGGTGTCTCTGATGAGTCACAACCATGAACAGCTGTTTGTTGTGTGTACGCCATGACTTGGGGAGGTCATACATATTTTGGAACAAGCTTTGAAGTCTATGTATTCATCTCTTCTGCAAAAGTCATATTATAGAATAAACTGATTAGTCAGTTCTTGTTTAGATGTATTTATTATTTATGGTGCATTTTACTTTTCATCCATGAATCATTTCTAGTAGTGGTTAACTAAATGAATGAGGTGAAACTATATGAGGTGGTCTTTAATGTGACCCAGGACTCAGTGTGTGTTCACACTACCAGAGGAAGGAGGTCACATGTGTCCCAGACCACCTCTGGAGCTGGTTAAGAGTAATCAGGTTAATGCATGGATGTTAATGGAAGCTCTGAATGGTGTTTAGGTTGTTTTACTGTGTTTAAATTTGGTCTTGGAGACACACTGAGCTGATCCAGTCATCTTCTATAAAGCGAACATTTGAAATACATGTGAAAACTGACATGGTGGCACCAGATGTTTTTAGGAGTGGCGCCCGCGCGGGAAAATGTTTAACTTCAGCCTCTGCAATAATTAACTCTGTGATCGTTTCATATATGACTGGATGAGTTAATCCTCTAGTTCCAACAGTGTAAGGAGTCGTCTTTCTGATCACTTTGCATCGGTTCTTCTTATCTTATCAATAGTTTTATTGTTCAGAGTTAGTATTTGGATCAGTTTGAAACTTTATTTAGGTAAAACTTTAGATAAATATAAGTAGCTGAAATAACTCTTGAGGTTAGTTACTCCTGTTTAGTTCATGGTGTGTACTCACATCTGTGCAGAGCCAGAGTTGTGGGTATGTTTGGGCCGGTTTAGCCGTGAGGACATGTTTCTGTAGAAAGCAGCTGTTTTTTCTTTCTGCCTGGCTGACAGCAGCATGTACACGATGAGGCAAGATGGACGACTGTTACATACACAGTTTATGTCTTGAGCTACTAACGCACTCAGGACCTGTACTGGATGGAAGATGACTTCCCCATTGAGTCACAGCAGTTTGAACTCGTTACTGAACCTATAAAAATGATTCTTAATGGACGTCTTGTTTCATTTAATGTTTGCTGAAAGGTTGACACAGATTCTTTGGTCATGTCCAAACATTTAAAGGTCAGTCAGTGGATACTAGGGCTGGGAAATATTTCAAGTTCAAAACTATTTTCACAACATGGCTCCTCCATCTTCCCCTCTACTTTCTCTTGTGAGATTTTGTTGTGTGTTTGGAAAGTTAAAGGTTTTAAGAATTGATGTTGGATCTTTAAAATTAAGATTGGGATGGAAATGACTGATTTACAAATGAATGATTTTTTTTTTAAACTGGTAACTTGGTCGGTAACTTGAGACTCACTCTGTGTCCATCACCACCTTGACTATGGCTTTGATTTAAAATATTTTATCCCAAGTTCTGGTGTTCAGTTCAAATACAAATATCTCTGCAGCATAAATTATGTTGTATAACTAACTTGACTGGAAGATGCCCATTTCTGACGCCGCTAATACACTGACTGTGAAAATCTGTTTATCACATACTATCTAATATTTCTCAGACCTTGAGATGTGCTGCTTCAAGACAAAGGTCTGTGCTGAAGGCAGCTGATTCATTCCTGTAGTCCAGTTAGCGCTTTGCTTAATGGCTTGTTGTTTGAAATGAGAGGCCCCCGAGCTACAATTAAACATTAACCATTTGAATATGTATAGCATAGCAGGAAACTCCCATAATCCTCTTGTGAATAACTGTCTGTGTTAAAGGACAGTGAGCCAAAGCTTTCATTCAGCTTTCATTTGTCACAGTCCTGGTTTACTTGGTAAGTTGGAGCATTTAGTACATAGCCCCTGAAAGTTTAGAAAGTTCTCTTTCACAATCAGGGATGTTTGAGGGATAACTAATGTCCCTGGGTCTACATCAAGACCTTCAAACAGAAACACGAGTAGCTGGTCCAAGAGTGTGCAGCACACCGAGGTACCAAACGTTTCTTCAGCCCTTTGTCAACTATTTATGTCAAGGACAAGAGTCCAGGAAAGATTAGGAGAATCCTTCTGTAACCAAGGTCTTTCCCTGCTTCAGTTAAGACTCATGACCGACACTGATCATATTATAAAAATGAATAAACCAATAAATATCTTATGAACTGAAAAAGATCTGACAGTTTAAATAACAAAGATCTTTCTTCCAGTTCTAAGCGAACAAGGTTTTCACCATTTAACACAATATCATCACTAACTGAAGCTGTTTTGACTAAATCTGCCGCCTTCGCCTTGAATTAGAGGACACATGTCATGGACACGCTGTTCTGGGCTCGTACAGTAACCATGGCAGTCAGTGTACGGAGGATTTGAGTTTATGAGGTTACAGAAATCCTTTTCTTCTGAAGTGGGTTGGATTCCTGTGGGCTGACAATATGAGCAGACGAGTTGTTGGAGATATTTGCATTTTTACTGGAGGTCTTTCTGTACTCCAGCCAACTTCATGTCGACCCTCGCTCACAAGGCGTAGACCCTTTCCAGTAATAATTCACCATTAGGATTTAGTTGCCCAAAGTTATGGGCGTAGTTCTTTCAAATATATAGTAAATAGTGTTCCCTCCCCAAAAAGTATGTTTTTCTGATTTATTCATCTGGATCATTAGTATCAGTGGAAAATAATGAGGATCTTTGAAATACATATAAATATGAAATACTAAATCATATCTCTTATATCAGACCTTTTGTCCAAACCTCCACCTCATATTCATGTGACATAGATAAAGTCATAATGATAAAGATTCTCCCACTCAGAGTCCTAAATATGAATGTGAGAGTTTTACATAGAACATACAAAATCACATGTATGAACATATGTGTCATAATTACATTATTTATTTCTTAAATGAAGAATTGACACAATAATGAGAAAGTTTCTCAAAATTATTATTATTTTCTTTTGGCAGATAAAGACATAATCTCTTAAAGTTGACAAAGGAAACCAAATACAATAAATGATACTAAAGTATTTGACTTGTTTATTTGTTTTTTCAGGAAAATGAGCCAATATTACATATCAGAGAGGAGAAGTGTCTCCATCAGGTGTGGTTCAGGTCCTGGTTTAGTTTCATTGTCTCAGTCTGATGTTTGTGGACAAAGGAGCTTTGTCTCAGAGCTCAGAGAAAGAGTTGTTGTTGCTCATCAGGCTGGAAAAGGTTCCAGAAGCATCTCTAAAGAGAACCCGCTGATGTTTTGAGTCAGAAATGTTCTGACAATCACTACTATTTATGATCCTCCCATAACTTCCACAGAGTGCACTGAAATCCTTATTAACAAACAAACCTGATCAAACTCTTGTTCCAGATTAACACCAATGGATTTGTGGCTGTTGCCAAACCTCCAGCAGAGGTTGAGTATCTGGGGAACATGCCCGGCAATTTCAAAATGATTGCAGCGCTCCTGGGGAACATGGACAACAGCGATGGACAGGGGAAAGTCTACTTCAGGCAGGACAACAGCCCGGACATACTGAGTCGAGCTGCTGGGCACATCAAACGAGCTTTCCCCAGAGACGAGGAAGTGAAGCCCACCAATGCCCTCATCGTCACCTGGGAGAACATGGCAGCCCACATGACGTCTAGACGAGGCGATGAACTGGATGTTAAGGTGAGGGATTCTTTTGTTTTGTTTTTTTGAAGCAGATAGGACGGGTTCTTTTATATCTCAGGTCTGTGGTTTTGACTGACCGACACAACTATGTAATCAGTTTCACACAGTGAACACACTGTACGATGTGTTTTATACAGTTTTGTTGAAGAGAAGAAAACATTTCTCACTCTTGAATCTTACAGATGTTCCTAAAGCTGGATTTATGTTTTTAGAAACGTTTAAAACTGAACATTGAACGAAGGCCTCAGTATTCAAACAACCAGTGAATATAAAAGCCTGGAATTAAATTAGGGTTGTACCGATCCGATCACGTGACTCGGAAATCGGGGCCGATCACGCAACTGAAGACTCGATCGGGACTCGGACGTTACGACCCGATCAGAGATCGGTTTTATATATATTTATTTAGTCATTATTTGTATTAGATTGTTGATATATGGGCTATTGGTGATTCAAAAAAATAAAAAATAAAATGAGTATTTACTATCACCGTTTACGGCATGCGCATGTGCAGAAGACCAGCATGCTAGTTTGAAGCGGAGTGGCGAGTTGTGGCGCACCATGTCTGCTGTGTGGAAGTATTTTAAAGTATGTGAGGAGAACGATGCAGTCGCAAACTGTCAAATTTGCAAAGTTGGAATATCGAGGGGTGGTAAGGACAAAGCGTCGTTTAATACCACAAACTTAATTCGGCACTTAAAAAACAAACACAGAGTATCGGATCGGGACTCGGTATCGGCAGATACTCAAAAGTCAAAGGACTCGGATCGGGGGCAAAAAACCCTGATCGGAGCATCCCTAAATTAAATATAACATTTCTGTTTTATAATCGGCTGCATCATAACAGGACCTGCTGGTCAGGTAATTGACACAGCTGCTGTTCACAAACGTGTCATTTGTACTTTCAGAGGAATACCTTCCAGCTGGTTATTGTCTTCATGGAGTCGTCCTCCGCTGCCATCCTCCTGTACCCCAGAGACGGCCTGCAGTTCCTGTCCACGTCCATAGAGGGAGACAGTAAGATGTTGGAGGCTGGCTTCAATGAAGGCATGCGGTCAGGCTGGTTCTGGAAAACCCAACAGGGGACGTACTTCCGCACCACCACTGATGAAGAGACCTCCATCCAGGATCTTGCCAAGTATGGATCTGATGTCACTGTTTGACAACTAGTGGTGTTTAATTTGGGCTGATATAAGGTCTGATAATGCCTCTTTGGTCTTTAATAGTCCAGACCAGGTTAGGTTTTTCTATCTCAGACAGATGTCATTGACACTGATATTTATTCCTTCTCATGTCCAACCAGAAAGACAAACTCAGGACGTAATGGAGTTTGGGTGTATGAGATTGGCACCTCGCCATTCTTCATTGCCATCACAGGGGGGATGGTCGATAGATCTCCTGAGGATGAGGACGCCACTACCAAACCTCCTGTAACCATGTTGCCAAGGCAACCTGATGAGCCTCGGGAGGTGGACCTCTCAACCGTTGAAACCCAGATGACACGAGCTTCAGAGGCAGTGACAGGAAAAGAAGACAACGAGAACTTTGCGACTGTGAGTCCTACTGAGCCCAGTTACACGGAGCCCAAGACCAAGACCGTCTCGACTGTGGAGCCATTTAATAAAGAAGCTGAGCAAGAAAACCCCAAATCAGAGACCACCACACCAACCAGCACTGAAAGGGTTCAGCAAACATACCCGGATCCTACTGAGGCAGGAGACCTGGATCAACCTGAACCAACGTACCCTGAGACCACGGCATCAGCATACACCGTTCCTGAGCCCAGTGAGCCGAGATACGTTCCATACGAGCCAGAGGAACCACGGTACTCCAACCCTGAACCTGTCCAACCGGTGCCACCACATTCACGTACCCATCACCCCCAGGTCGTTGTGGTGGATGAGGACGATCTGAATGTCAACGGTAAATCACGAACGCGGTGAACTTTGTTTTTTCTTTTCAAAATCCTCTGTGAAATAATTTTTTTGTTCTCCACAGTATTTGCGTACAATTCAGAGACGTGTGCCCACAACAGGCAGAAATGCTCGACATTCGCTGACTGCCGGGATTATAGCAACGGGTACTGCTGCCACTGTCGGCCTGGTTTCTATGGTAACGGGAAAGACTGTGTCGCAGAAGGTGAGGAACTTTACGAGAGCTTATCGGAGAACTTCTTAACCTGAAGTGGAGCTGCAGGTTTTTTTTTAATCCGAACAAACCGAATGTCTTCCAGGCAAACCCCAGAGGATGAACGGAAAGGTGAACGGCCGCGTGTTCGTGGGGAACTCGCCTTCACCAGTGGAGCTGAGTAACAACGATTTGCACTCCTACGTGGTGGCAAACGATGGTCGAGCATATGTCGCCATCAGCAACATCCCAGAGAGTGTGGGGCCCTCCCTGCAGCTGCTGTCTTCCCTGGGGGGCGTCATTGGGTGGGCCTTCGCCCTGGAGCAGCCCGGCTACCAGAACGGCTTCAGGCTCATTGGTGAGGGGACATGGTGTTGTTGCTTTGCTGTATAAAGGCCAGTGATGGTGGATAATTAATCATTAGCATTGGTGCCTGGTTCAGCATGAATGAAAACCATCGGCCGTAGGATTTCGTGTCTTACAGAAGCTGCTTGTTTAGCATTTTGTTGGGTATACTCATGTTTTACATTCATGCAGGTGGAACATTTTTGCGACAGGCCGAGGTGATCTTCTACCCTGGTAACGAGCGTCTGAACATCAAGCAGCAGTTTAAAGGAATTGACGAACACGACCACCTGGTGGTGAGCACCGAGCTGGATGGACGTCTGCCTGCCGTCCCGCTGGGATACTCTGTCCAGATCAACCCGTACAAGGAGATCTACCAGTACGACAGAAACCGTAAGCAGCTTAGACGCCACGCAGACGCACCAGTCCAGATGTTTTAAAGTCGACTGACGTGTGATGAAAGTTTCTTCTCCACCTCCCAGTGATCACTTCTTCCTCCAGCCGTGACTACACCGTCTCCTCCCCTGATGGCGAGGTCCAGACCAGAAGCTACAAGTGGCGCCAGACCATCACCTTCCAGAGCTGCCCCCACCTCGACGCCACCGGGCCCACCCCGTTTACCCAGCCCCAGCAGCTCAGCGTGGACCAGATCTTTGTGATGTTCGACGCCGACAACAGTCTCATCCGTTACGCCATGAGTAACAGGATTGGTTCCATTAACAGTGAGTTCTTACACCTTCTGAGACGCCAGAAATAACAAACACACCCAAGAGATCGTGTCAAATATAACATTGTTATGAGTCAGTACTAACTCTCCAACCAGCTGATTGGTTGACATATCATCAAATAGTGGAACCAGAAACTATAATTTACTATTTTGACTTAGAAAGTTTATATTTATTGTCTGTATCTGTACTTTTTTAAAATCTGCAGCATCAGTTCAAACATGAGAATGTAAAATGCAGTCAACCAGTGATTTGAGCTTCTCCGTTTGCTTGTTTATCTGATGATAAGCATGAATGTAGCCGCCGTACTAATTACATTTCCAGATTATTTGATTGATTTATTTCAGTTTTTTGACTCTTTCATGACATTTCATGTTCTAAACCAGGGGTGTCAACATATTAACATAATAATCACTGCAAAAGTTTTCTTTTGTTTTTAGTAAATTCTTCTTTTATAAAACATTTTATGAATAACTTCAAATTTTTCATGATAAGACCAAGAAGATAAAGATAAAAATGTTTTATATAACATAAGAAAAAGCTGAAAAATGTTGGTCCATTGTTGCCATCGGCTATTTAATCCTTGTGTCGTGTTATCATCTTGTGGGCCAGAGGGTGGGACGATCTTGGCCCGTGGACCGTATGTTTGACACCCCCGGTCTAAACTATTAACTCACTATTATGTGTGGAGCCAAATTGACCCCATTCAATATTTATCGTCTCTAAATACATGACTGACATAATTGTTTTTGCCTCGTTTAATGACTTTTCCTAATTTAATGGGTACAACTGGAAAAATATAAAACAATGATATATTCTCTGTGTCAGTGAACCCATGCTGTTTATTAGAGGGATAAAAGGTGTTTGAAGGTAACACAACGGTTAAACACATGTATTAATTAATTAAGAAAGTAATCAGATGATTTAGTTCATCATTGAAACAACTGTTATTTCTGTTCTTTGGCAGAAATGTCCTTTCATTCATGTCTGATCTGTCCTCAACTTAAAAAAGGAAAATGTCCACATGGGGACATGAAATCTGTAAATGTAAACCTCTATGCGCTCGAGTCGTTTCAGTGACACAGTGCACATGCTCTTTGTGAAGTGACAGACTAAAAGCGATGTGTGTTATTACCCAGAGGAATGCACCGAAGCACGCCTCCGACGGTTTAGTGCCTCGTGGTGTTTGCAGTAGAACATCAGAGGAAGATAAACAGCAATCTGAAGCAGGCCGTATTTCCTCAGCTGCAGTGAGAGCGGCCGTGAGACTGTTGGCAGGGGGTGAAGGTCGGTGGCTGAGGTCAGCGAGATACCAACCTCCAGTCCACAGCTGGGGCGGGGGGAGTTCAGGAGGAAGGGCATTTTAATTTTTTTAAATTAAAGGAAGGGTTAAAGGTAAACATGCAGGGCTCTCTGAGTTACACAAGCAAACATCACTCAGCTGGAGCTTTATTGGCAAAAAGTGGAACATCTGGGCCGTGTTTCCTTTGAGGAGAAAACTTCACATAAGTGGATCTCAGCTGCTTGATGCAAACAGGAATAGTGTTTTTCTACAGAAAATATTTAATAAAGGATGCAAATAAATAATGATGGAAGCAGATGCAAGCACCTACAGATCAACAGTCCACCCTTCAAACATAATGTGTTAGGTCTGGGGGCTGCACAGCTTCAGATTTATTAAAGTGAACACTGAGTGGTCTCTGATGAGGTCCCAGTAGAAAGTAATAAACCTGAATCATCAGCTCATGTGCTACATACTGTGAGCTGCAGATATGTACAGCCTGTATAAAAACAGGCAGCACCTCAGCACCATCAGCAGCATTTAATAGTCCTCCACAGCTTAGTGTTGTTAGATGGGATAGTGGAGCAGCTAAAGGTCTAATAACTTTATCACATAGTTGATGTGCAGCCTCCTTCTCTCTGTTCCACGTGATGCTTAAAGAGTCATGGTGCAGCAGTAAAGTCCACTAAAGGACTAGTCCACTAGTCTGTAGAACCCTTAGTTAGGGCTGGGTTTTGATCCTGTGCAGCCGTCTGGTAATGTCTGCTATACGTCTGAAACGGTTTCAGAAGCTCTGGAGAACGTGACAGGAGTGTTTTTTTAAATGAATAACAGGTAAAAGTGCATATCAGGTTCCCTCCAGCTACGTAGGGGTTTCAGACTCTGGGTTTCCGTGAAGCTTCTTGGGATATTCTGAACTGAGATTTATGCTGTATAATTAAAATTGAGTTGAAAAGCACGTGCATCTTTATTTCTACCCAGACGAGCTGTTTGTGACTGCGCTGATTATAACCTGCAGTTTTCTCTAACAGGCGGCCTTCCAGAGCAGAATCCGTGTTTCACAGGCCGACACGGCTGCGACGTCACCGCGGTGTGCAGACCTGGTGAAGGCCTCCAGTTCAGCTGTGAATGCACCGCCGGGTATGCTGGAGATGGACGCTACTGCCACGGTAACACGACCACCAGGGCTGACATTCATGTAGAAATTATACTGTTAATTACTTTAAAAAAGTCAAATGACTGTGGAGTTAAATTTGCATCATATTACTGACTTTCCAAGGTGTGGTGCTTTTTTCTCGTTATCAGTTGAAACTTGTCCCTTAATGAAAATCTAATGTGACGGACTCATATTCTACTAAGAACTCAGTAACTTGCTAGCTGTTTATGCTAATTTCTTCTTCCGTCAGCTGATAAGGTGAACACACCACCTCTTGATGAGACCCTAGCATCTCTCCACGGCGTCGCAGACTGCAAGACTGTGATTGGTCCTCTCTGTAGCGTTAGCATTTCTAGCTGCTTCTCCGTGTCTGTAATTTTGAAATCGATTGTTTTGGGTCAATAAAGATGGAACAGATGGAGAAACGGTTAACTGAGGAGGTTCAGAGATACAAACATTTGTACGACTCGTCGTTGGCACAATTTCAACAAAGGTTTCAGTCGCCGTTGTTGAAAGTGAAGCAGGAAGAAGAACCCGACTGGTAAAAGCCTCACAGCGCCGAGTTGTTACAGAGCGAAGAAGACTAACGAGTACATTTAATGAACCTTTAAGTTTAGAAAATGTCCTGTGAGTTAGTGATTTGGCCAGTTTTTCCATGTCCATGAAGTGTTATACCTTCTATTAAGAGTCAAATTACATCTCAGCTTTCAGAAAAACAACTAGAATTTTAGCACAAGTAATCCAAAGTGTGTGTGTGCAACACTTTTAAAGGGCCCTTAGCTTTATACTCAGTACTCATATATATCTGTTGTTATTGTCAGATATTGACGAGTGCCGGGAGACTCCTCAGGTGTGTGGACCCAACACTTTCTGCACCAATCAGCCTGGAACGTTCCGCTGTGAATGCCTCGTCGGCTTCGTGTTCGCCAGCGACGGAAAGACCTGCATTGGTACGTTTTATTGGTGTGTGTGTGTGTGTGTGTGTGTGTGTGTGTGTGTGTGTGTGTGTGTGTGTGAGGTTCCAGTGTGAGTCTGACTTCGTCTAAAGACTCCCTTGTTACACATGCAGATGTTCTGTAGGCCGCCAACACAGGAACAATAAAGGTTCTGTCCTAACAGTAAATGGATTCTTTCCAGAGCAGACGTCTAATACACTGGACAAAGCTAGTGACGTTACGTAAAAGAAAACATTTAATTATTTTCAACCTAAATCCAGTTTGTAAAGGGAACAAAAACTATTGATAATAATAAATTATTGATTTGCTTTTGTAAACGATTTGAGCAACTGGTTCCAGACTAAGTCCCTCTCTGGTCCTAAACGCCCTAGAGTTGGTCTCCTGTGTCTTCCTAAAGTCTGTCCTTGTCTTCCTTGTCTTCTCCTAGAGCTGGTCTCCTGTGTCTTCCTAAAGTCTGTCCTTGTCTTCCTCGTCTTCTGCTAGAGTTGGTCTCCTGTGTCTTCCTAAAGTCTGTCCTTGTCTTCCTTGTCTTCTCCTAGAGTTGGTCTCCTGTGTCTTCCTAAAGTCTGTCCTTGTCTTCCTTGTCTTCTCCTAGAGTTGGTCTCCTGTGTCTTCCTAAAGTCTGTCCTTGTCTTCCTCGTCTTCTCCTAGAGTTGGTCTCCTGTGTCTTCCTAAAGTCTGTCCTTGTCTTCCTCGTCTTCTCCTAGAGTGGACTGTCTCCAGGAAACGTTCAGTGTTTGTTGTTGTTGTTTGGCTGCAGGCTTTGACTGATGGATGATGATCAGCTGCTACCACCTCACCACACATCCACAGACACTAGATACTGACTGACAGAGGACATGGTTAGCCAGCGTTGAATTTAGCCGACAAAGTAGAAGAAGAGGTTTTGATGCTACAGGGACGTGGTTTTAGTTTCTGTCAGACTGAAGCCTGATCAGATCATTTTAGAAATGCCTGGATCTCCCCATATACCAATCAGGACATCCCATTCATTGATGAGTTGTAACCCATTTTTATTGCAAAGCTCTCAACAACAGCTTCAGGCGTTGTGTTTGTCCAGCAGGGGATCATCTACCTGAGCACTGCCTCTTCAGTTTCTTCTCTAAATCTCATTCATAACCTGATCTCAGTCTGACTCCGTGGCAGGACTAACATCATGTTGTCTCTCTGGTCCTGGCAGAGGAGAACCGTCCAGTCGACCACTGCCAGAGGGGAAGTCATGACTGCGACGATCCGGGGAGAGCTCTTTGCAGCTACAGCGGAGGTTCAGCCTTCGTCTGCTCCTGCCTGCCGGGCTTTGAGGGCGACGGCCGGGTGTGTCGTGGTGAGTTCACAGACTTTGTTTGATCAGCTGCACGTTGATGGAGCCAGGAGACCTTGAGCTGAACTCGTCGTTGTGGCTCATTGTTTAAAGAAAGCCTTGAGACTGTGGGTTAATCCTGTTATTGAACAATTACATGAAACGTAATTAAACAAGTGCACTGCATTCATAAAACGGTATAATTATTACCTTTAGGTTGATGGGTTCTAATGTTGATCTATGTTCAGATGTTCATTTTCAAGGTCTTGTTTTATTTAACGCTACGTGATGGCGGGCAGTTGCCGTGACGACCGCTCCGTGACGGGTTGGTGGTGGTTTGTCCTCATCTTTGTTTTTCTGGTTCAGATGTAGACGAGTGTCAACAGGAGCGATGCCACCGCGACGCCTCCTGCTCCAACACACAGGGCTCCTTCACCTGCCAGTGTCACCAGGGTTTCCAAGGAGACGGCTTCCAGTGCAGCCCTGTGTCCTCAGGTAGGACGGACGTTTGATATGAGACCGGTTTATGATGAGAGGATGCTGGTTCTAATCCCAGTGGAGATGTTAGATCGATGATAGGTCAGTCCAGAAGGTTGACATGGACGTCCTCTATCTGTCTCCTCAGGCTAAAACGTGTCTTCAAAAGAGTGTCCTCTGTCCTTCAGGTGTAGATGGACACCTGAATCGTTTCCTGTGTTTGATGTGTTTTTGCTAAACCCCAACTCCCCACCAGTCTGTTAAAACTGTAGAAGCTGCTTGAGTGAAAAATCTTTAAGGAACTAATATGTTGATTATTAATGTTAGAAACTGATAAAGTCATTGGTCAGTTGGTCGGCTCATGACCAGTGACGGCCCCAGAAATCTGGAACCTCAGCATTAGTTAGTCCAGCCCTGACTTTGAGATGAGTTTACTGTTCCTAAACCCAACACTAAAGCTGCTGGGATGCATGTTCTGCAGAGCGTAGCATTAATTGAGTCTGGAGGAAGGGTGGGCGGGGCTTCAACATCACGGCTCCACGTGGCTCCGCCCCCTCAGACCGTACTGATCAGACTCTGGATCCAAACAAAGATGGCGCCGCCCGTATCCACGGGAACATAGAGTCAGTTTGACCAATGAGAGGAAGAGGAGACGTGGTGTCCATGTTTACATACATATACCATATTGCAGCCATTCATGCAGCTGCAGCTTGTGAAGTCTCTTGTTTCATAATCTGTCATATTCAGCATCCAGACACCTGATTGGCTGACGGCTGGTGTGATTTACAGTCTGTCCTCTGTCTAGTTTGTTGTTGTCTGTCGGTGGTTTGCTGTAGAGCCAAGCTCTCAGCCTCCTGCAGTGGTTCCAGGTGTCAGAGCTAATCACAGCTTTCCTCCTCTGCTGCAGAGTTTTGTCATATTTTCATTCCTTCTTTTTACGACGTGCCTGGCCTCTGAAAGCCCTCATTTAGCGTCTCCTAACTGTACACGGCGTTCACTCAGGTTTCCTTTTGTCTCGACGGCCGTTCTTTGATCCTCTCGCTCTCTCAGGGTTTTCTTTCGTCTGATTGTCGGGAGCAGACGTGACTCTGTGAGGACACCCTGCTATCTGTCAGATGGGACTGTTGTGGCTGGCTCATAGATAAATACCTCTGAGGAGAAGAATGTGAACAGAGCTCAGACTCAACCACTGTGTCCTCTAGATGAGACCACAGAGATGAAAAGCCGCTCAGCCTGAAAGAAAAAACAGAACAGTTTACTCTGGTGCTAAATATTATAGGACAAGAAGTCCTGAAAGGTTTAGCTTCAGGACGTGAGCCTCGTCTGGATGATTTGTGTGAGAACGTGAATCAGGAACTGTGAAGGTTCTCAGAGATCCAGCTCATGGTCCATCAAATAAAAACAATCAGAAAGAAGGACCACAGCGGTTTGATTGGCCCCGCAGGTCTGTGGTGGAGCTGAATCGGTTCCCAACGGAGAGACTCCAGAACAACTATTGAGGAAGTTGGGAACAGAGGCTCGTTGACTAGTTAACGGTTAGATCAGTGAAAAGTAGTAAACTAATTAAAAATGTCAACCATGCTTCTAACAGCCTCCTTCCTCCTTCGTCCTCTGTTGCACATTGAGATAATGAAACATGTTCCATAACAACCAGATGTTAACATATGTCACTCTGGTTTAGATTTTAGTTTCCTTTAAGCCGAGTTTCTCTTCTTCTTCGTTGAATGTTTCTCTTTCCTCTTCAGCTCGGCTGCATCTTTTCAGACAACTTCACTAAAATCAATCAAGGCCTGAATCTAATCTAAATTGTGTTGTGTAGACGTCTCACTCTGCTTTTTTTTTGTCCTCAGAGCGTGAGAAGACCCAGTGTGAACGTCAGCGACAGAGCGCCCAGGACGCCGCCGCTGCCGCCTCCTCCTCTGGCTCTGGCATCCTGTCCTTCTTCCGCCCTCGGCCGGCCGTCGGTCAGTACGTCCCTCAGTGCGACGAGGCCGGAGCCTACGAGCCCACGCAGTGCCACACCAGCATCGGACAGTGCTGGTGTGTGAACGCCAACGGCCTGGAGATCCCCAACACCCGCACCGGCCCTGGAAACGTTCCTCTGTGTGAGTACATGGGCCCTTTATCAGGGAGACTGAGCTGTTATATCTCCATGAATCCATGAATAATGCACTTTAACATTCAGATGTTTTCTAGACATCTCTCTGTCTGTGCAACTTGATACTTGATGTAATTTACAAATTCAAACACAAAGCTGACCACCAGCGTACCTGTCCTGTGCAGGTATCGACCACGCGGTGACTCCGCCTCCGGTTGGTCCGACCCCGCGGCCCGACGTCCACCCCGTCGCTGCTGGGACACACCTGCTGTTTGCTCAGAGTGGGAGGATCGAGCATATGCCGCTGGATGGGAACAGCATGAAGAAGGAGGAGGCCAAACCTTTGCTGCACATCCCTGTAAGAGCAGCATCACTGCTTCACTGAAGGTTCTAGGTTTTCATTCAGATTCAAGCTGAAACCAGAGCAACCAGACTTATAGTGTGTCTTAAGATGTTTCAGTTGAAGGAGCTACTTGGATCAGAGCGGTGAAACATCTACAAGAAGCTCTACAAGTCCAGTTCCCCTTGTTTCAGTTTGTCTTTTGGAAATATTTCACGATCTCAAAGAAGCAAACTACTACTACAGCTGTACTGCTGCTACTAGAATCCTAATCTGAAGCTTATACTTCCTGAATGATCGATCATCATTTCTGCTTCTATAATATTTTATCCACCAGGTTATTATTGAGGACTGAGAACATGTCAACATTGCTCCAGTTGCCTTCAGTCTCTAAACTCTGATGTTAGTAACTTAAAGCCTTTCTTCGTTGACGTGAATGTGACCAGCAGGAGACATCTGTGAATATTTTTTGTGGTGATGACGTTTGATCTTCATGTGTTTGAAGATGTCGAATAAACCCATTAATGGTTTGATTTAGACGACTTGTGAACATTCCTGCGTCTGTGACACATTCCTTCTATTGTTCTGGAGTTTACTGCAGAATAGAAACTCTTTTCTTTTCTGTCAGAAAGTCTGTGAGCGGCGTTGAAGGAATGCAGCTGAACACAAAGCTCTCCGTCAGTTCGTCTGACTGGACTCTGGCACGATCTCTGAAAATGTCTCCAGATGAATTTTATTTTATTCGCTCCTTCAGACGTATACGTTTGTGGAATCTGTTTCTTCGGATTAACTTTCTCTTCAGTTGTTGAGTCCACTGATTAATCAAAACACGTCATATTTCATGTGTTTTATTTATTTTCTCCCCCAGGACCGCGTGGTCATCGGTCTGGCCTACGACTGTGTGGAGAAGATGGTGTACTGGACCGACATCACGGGGCCGGCGATCAGCAAGGCCAGTCTGAGCGGAGGAGACATCATCCCAGTTATCACTAAAGGTACGACGGATGGTCCAGGCCCATCAGACCAGCCTGGTGGTGATGTCAGTCTGTAGTCTCAGTCTGTGAACTCTGTTAGGAATCAGATGGACGTGTCCAGATTATAGCTGATCTTTACAGTTCTATATTTTTTCCTAAATCGATTCAGAACATCAGCAGATTTTAACACAAGTAGTGAAAGTTGTCAAAGAGAAGTCAATCAAACAAGTGAAGCAGAAACATTATGCTTCTGTGTTTGTTTATAGGAGGAAATGAATCATTTGTTCATATCTGTGAGTTGTTAGAGGAAGGCCTGTGAACTCCTTCTGCAGCAATAACATCAACTAAACAACACATGAAACCATTAATCAGGCAGACGACAGCTGTTTGCCCTTTCACAAATATTCCAGGTTGGACCTTTAGTGTTTTACTCCCAACAGCTGAACCCAGGATATCTGATCAGAGTAATCAGTCTGTAATTCCAGCAGCTTCGTCCTTTGAGGAGCAGGAATGTGCTCACATCTTTCTCCTGACGTTTGTCTTCCTCTCCAGAGCTGCAGAGTCCTGAAGGCATCGCCATCGACCACGTTGCCCGTCTCCTCTTCTGGACCGACTCCATGCGGGACACGATAGAGGTCTCCAAGCTGGACGGCAGCCAGCGCCGAGTCCTGTTTGACACCGACCTGGTCAACCCTCGACCCATCGTTACCAACCCAGCATATGGGTAAGCAATGGAACACAAACTTTAAGTTAACACCACTTCAGCACCACTAATACTGGTCTTAGGTCTACCAGCTAATGTTAGCCTCGTGTTGGACGTTTGACTACAGTAGTGGGTGTTTTAGATGGATTGATTGAACATACGTTAAGTTTTTATTGATTGATCTCTGCTATGACGTTATTTTAGAGCCAAAACTCAGATCCTAAGTTTTCATACTCACCTTAATCTCCTGTAATACAGAGAAATAAAGACACCAGTGAATGCTTAAGCCTGGGTTTGTTCTGGGTTTGTGATCTGATTCCCAGGACGGTCTGAACGGGGCCAGTTAGTAGCAGTTAGATGAATCAGAAGCAGCTGATGTTAGCTGAAGTATTTCCTGTAGTTGAAGAGAAATGAAAACAAGCAGCAGCTTCTTGTAACTGGTTCCCTCGTGTTGGTCTCAGGCGTCTTTACTGGGCAGACTGGAACAGAGATGGACCTAAAATTGAGATGTCCAACATGGATGGGACAGAGCGGAGTGTCCTGGTAAAAGACAACCTGGGGCTTCCCAACGGTCTGACCTTTGACTCTGAAAACCAGAAGCTGTGCTGGGCCGACGCAGGTGAGACGCTCTGTCAGAGCTGTTTCATTCTGGATGGATCTCATCATGTTTACCTTAATAACTGATCGTTCACTGATATTCAGGGACTCGTAAGGTGGAATGTATGGACCCTCACCGCCGTCTGAGGAGGCAGATCGCTGAAGGCATCCAGTATCCCTTTGCTCTGGTCTCCTCTGGAAGGAGCCTTTACTACACAGACTGGAGGAGGTACACACTGGTCATTCAGTTATAAATGAACCTGATGATATGTTGTCTACAGCAGCGCTATCATGATGCACCACGGACGTATGGATGGAACGATGGTATTCTGGACTATAATGAGCTCAATGGTAGAATGTGATGATGTCCAGGAGACCAGGGTCCATAGAGACCAGGGTCCATAGAGACCAGGGTCATAGAGACCAGGGTCATAGAGACCAGGGTCCATGGAGAGCAGGTTTAGGAACATGGACCTGATGGTTCTGGAGCCATTCCTTATTTATTTCTTGTTGTTTTGTCTCTTACGTTCACTAACCCAGCAGAGATCCAGCAGAGATCCAGCAGTCGTAGGGTTAAAGTGGTTAAATGATGCTGGATCTACAGAAACTCTGAGTCCGCTCTAATTGTGCAACAGCCTCACAGACAAACTTGTTTACTGCGCTCACACCACCAGGGGATCATTCCTCAGCTGGTGTTACTCGTTCCCCATAAACAATGATAAACAGTCTTAATAATCTGCAGGTTTCTAGAACAAATCATTTCCAGTTGAGTCACAAACATCATCACAGGCCTGAGCTGAAGCTTTGCAGCCACGCGACCATGAACAGGCCCAGAGTCTGAGTGGCTTTTAAATAAACAGTTAATGTGCTGTCAGCGCTGTGCTGTCAGGAGCCGTCACATATTAGAGCTAAGTGTGTTTGACGCCATCGATCAGACCTCAGTGTGTGGTCTCTGTCACGTGTTCACAGCGTCTCATGTCGTTTTACAGGGAGGCCGTCGTAGCTCTGGACCTTCACACAGATAAAGAGACGGAAGAGTTCGTGCCTCAGAAACGCTCTCGGCTGTACGGCATCACGACGACACCGACGCAGTGTCTGCAAGGTCGGTCAGGCACCAAGGACAGAAAGCTGTGCTAGCTGGGATTAAGTTTGACTCTATAAGACTCTAAAATAATAATAATAAAACTATTTTTCAATGTAAAAAGCCAAAACAAAAAAAACAAAGAAGCCTAACCTTTAGTCCTTTATCTGGGAAAAGAAGAGAAAAGAAAGACAAAGGACTGATGGATGGATGGATGATGGATGGATGGATGATGGATGGATGGATGGATGATGGATGGATGGATGGATGATGGATGATGGATGATGGATGGATGGATGATGGATGATGGATGATGGATGGATGGATGGATGGATGGATGGATGGATGGATGGATGATGGATGGATGATGGATGGATGATGGATGGATGATGGATGGATGGATGGATGGATGATGGATGGATGATGATGGATGATGGATGATGGATGGATGGATGGATGATGGATGGATGGATGGATGATGGATGATGGATGATGGATGATGGATGATGGATGATGATGATGGATGGATGGATGGATGGATGGATGGATGATGGATGGATGATGGATGGATGATGGATGGATGATGGATGGATGAATGAGTTTTTGCACAAACCACTACCTCATCAACTATTTTTTTCTCAAAGGTTAATCAGTTATTTATTTGTAAAGTTTATTCCACATTCTCACACTGTACATACAGAATGTGCTTTGTTTATAACCTTTTCCCTGTTCACAGTCGTCACTGTCTTCCTTCCTGTATATTTATATATTTTTGCAAAATTCAGTGGGAATTTTCCACACGTGGGATTAAATAAACATCTTAAGAAAAGGTAAAAACCAAAAAGACACTGAGGCTTCAGAATGAGAAGAACAAAGAACAATGATTGATGCTGATGCCTCGTCCCAGGACGGTTAGCCATAATGCTAACCTTCTGCTCCAGATAGACTTAAATCAACTGTGTTGATCCACAAGGGAAACTGTTTGGTCACAGTAACTCAGCTGCACATAAAAAAACAAACACTCACAAGTAAAAGAAAGATACAATAAGATAAAATGAAATAACGTTGGACATGTTGTCCAGCTGTTTAGAGCAGAGGATGAAGCTCCGTCAGCAGCTCTCAGCTCAGAGACAGTCAGTCTTTACTCAGTAATAAATGACATGAGCACTAATTAACACGAGGAAACAAAACTACTCAGATAAAACTAAATAGATTTCCGTCAGCCTAAAAATGAATAGTACCTGGTACTACTAGTACTACTATGAAGTAAAAACACTGATGCTGTTCCTGTGTACATGAGTCTGCAGGATGTCTCTGTTAGTCCCTGACGTTGTCTCCTGTCCTCTGTCCCTGTCCAGCCTATAACTACTGCTCCAACAACGCCGGCTGCTCTCACCTGTGTCTGCCGCGGCTCGGAGGATTCACCTGTCGCTGCCCGGACGCCGCTGACGGCCGGTGTGAGGAGAGGAGCCAGTGAGTCTGCAGAGCGGCCGAACAAAACACAAACACACTTAACTGAATAGTTTGTGTTTTCTACTTTTCTTACTTGAACGTTTCTACGATGATTTTAGAGTCTCACGTGTTTTTATGGTCTGTATTTTATTCATGATGTCATGATGCTTCAGGTGAAATAAGTTCATTCAGAGTTAAACCTGTTCGTGATCTGACTCCTGCTTGAAGAGTTAAACACAGACCAGCTGATGAACATTAGAAAAGGTACTGAACCATAAACTTCAGGTTGTATTTATAGCTGTTAAGTCTTTTTACACCTTCCTGCTTCCTACAAGCTGACGTCTGACATATTTGCGTGAGGAACAATCTCCGTTCTGAACAAAGTTCCCAGTGATCTCAGAAACATTTTGCCTTAAAGGTTTGTTGCTTTCATCCTTTCAGATAAAAACAGTTTCAGTTCATGAGCTCTGTGAAGTTTTAAATGAATCAGTTAAAAGGACGTGATTCTGCTTTATCTAATAATAATAATAATAACTATGAACATGTTGGAGAATCAGAGGCGTTTATTTGTGAGTGATCCATGAGTAAAACACATGAAATGATCCTCTGACTTTGTAAACTCTGCCGGTCCCACTTTGATCCTTATTCTACTTATTCTAACGTTTGCTCTACTGTGTATTTTTTTATATGAACGTGTAAATATCTAATATGTAGACGACATTTTCTCTGACTTTTTTAAACGGTGCTGATGTAAGCCTGAGATCTACCTGACGGTGATTACTGTGAAGCTCATAGGACGTAGAGTGTTTGTGTTCATTGAACCAAAGTAAAGAACCAACTGTGACGCCCACGTCTTCAATCCTCAAATAAGCAAAGACCAAAGCTGTGTGTGTACAATCAAACGGTTCTTATTAAAGTTTTAAAGGATTAGTAATGTTCATGACGCTCATCCTGGTAGATGTTTTTATTCTAAGGTTTAACCCGAAAGCCAGGTGATCGTTTCATTTAATATTCCTGTTTTAAGACTAAACCTGCTGCTACGAAAAAAGATGCTAAACATCAAACTGAACCTTAGCTCCACGTCGTTGGCCGTCCTGTGGACTCCAGAGTGACCAATAAGATGTTTCGTGGTCTCTTTTTACATTAAAATAAAACCAGTGACATTTCTGATAAAGAATCCAAAGAAAAGAAGAAACTTGGTGCAAAAACAGTTTTTATTCTTACTGGTAGTCTTTGCCTTTAGGCTAACGTTAGCAGTCTGTTAGTGTGTGCTAGCTTCAGATTAGAGACGAGAAAATCTGTGAAGATAATTAAATCAGTACCTTCACAATAATGAATGAGAACAAAAAGTCTATAAGTAGCTTTGACAGAGCAGCGAACAGTGTTGTCAATTGAGGTTAGCAATCCTGTAGTGTGTTCTAGTTTCAGACAAGAATATCTGTGAAGTCTGTCCTTTAGGCGTCTGATGTGAAAACTCTGTTAATTAGTGAACGTTAGCTTAGACAGAAGCAGGACAGATGATCTTATTTAACGTCACTGTGAGCAGCTAAGCTAACGGCTAACAGTCTCTGCATCTATCTGAAGATACTTTCACCAAAAACTGACAAACTGGATTTAATGTTTTTGCAGCAGCAGGAGAAAAGTCTGTTTGTTCCTCATGAAATGAATGCGTGTGAACTTTTCTTGGCAGGTATTTATCATCTTTTACTTTACGGACAGAACCATCACAGTGATTACAAGCTGCAGCTTTGGGAAACTCACCTCAGGTTTATTTTTATTTTTTTGTTGTTGTGTGGTCACTCAGATCAGGGAAGAGCGTCCAGCAGGGTTTAATTATATGTCTATCAACGCTTCATCTGATAAAAACCTTGTAGTGATCCAACCTTCATTGGTACAGTAGAAAAACATTTAGAGAAAACTGTGTCTCACTATTACTGCAGTGGCACCAGGTGGTAAAACTGTGTAGAGTCTGTGTGCTTCAGCCAAAGAGAGAACATAATAAAACTATTTTAAATGTACCAGTCTTCTGCTTCGTGTCCTTTATTTATTAAGACGTTAAAGTGGACAGCGTCAAACCTGAACCGTCTCAGTCCTGATGGTGAAGGATGATGAAGAGCTACAGCTGGAGGAACTTCTCTAGAACCTACACATTCCTGTGGATGCACTCTGTTCTATTTATTGGCTTCTTAAGATGTTGTTCTCCAAACAAATCTCATGTTTGGATCCAAACCCAACATTTCTGCTAGTTCATCTCCTAAAATGTTCTGACGTCTTCACGCTCCTGATATGCTAGTCAGCTAGCAGCTAGTCCGTTAGCATTTATTAGCTTAATAATAAATGAGTTTGGTGATGAGTAACCAGGAGGAGACAGAGGAGACTGGAATGAAGCTGAACTGACTGACATACATGATCGTGCAGACACAATCATTACAATCATTATTAAATACTAAATTCTACAAAAAAATAATTTAAAACCTGAAGGAATCACGTTTCCTGAAACATACTGTTGCTTTAAAAACCTTTCAAACACTCACACAGTTGACATCCTTGACGTAAAGCAGACCTGCAGAAACCCCGATGCTTACATGAACCCTCAAACAGCCCCGTTACTAAAGACGTCCTCATACTGGTTGGTGGACACATACAGTGCAGCTTTAAGGTGTTTGAAACCTCACAATCTTCTACATTTTTGCATAAAAATGACTGAAAACATCAACAGAAGTCATGAAAGTTGACAAAGAGAATCAACATGAAATGTCTGTGGAGGTTCTCAGTCATCCAGGTCATGGTTTATCCACAAAAGCTTCAAAAAAGGCAACTGGACTAGAGAGTTTTAAATCCAGTTGGCTGTTTAGAAACTTTTTGATTCAACATGAAACAGAGACGTTATGGGTTTGAGTTTATTTATTAAATAATATTCATCATGTGTTCATCTCATGTCCTCCTGGTGTCCAGTCTCTGCTGTGTCCTCCTCCTGGTAACAGCTTCTGAGATGTTGGTGGGTTTCCTCACATCAACTGCTGCTTCAGGTCCAACAACAACATTTCTCCTGGAGGAGCACCGCTCTGATATGTAATGTTGGCTCATTTTAGTCTAATATTTCTGTTCCTTGTGGTTCTTTGTCTACTTTCAGGACTTGTGTTGATGTTTTGATTCATTTTCAGGCAGAGACGTGTTCATTCATGTGTCTGTATATTATATTATTGACTTGTCTGATCTCCTGCTGCCATCCAGTGGTTGTACTCTGGTCATCTTTAATTACACTAAAACATCTTATATCTTATAATGTCTTGTATAATTTTATACATATTCTTCATACATTAAGTCTTTATATCAGGCATATATTTAAATGATTATTCCTATAAGTAAAGGAATAATAAGGCAGCTGCTCTCAGGACGTCCTGGATAAAAACTAACAGACATTTACAGAATTCATGATCCAGTGAAATGTCATATGAGGTTTTATTTTACTTCTTTAACTTTTTAAATAAATAAAAATAAAAACAGCAGATAAATGACGGCACTTTAAGCACAGCTGATCTTGACAGGAAGCATAAAGTCAGACGGTTTAGGGCGACTGAACGCTACAGAAACATATTAATCCTTCTGTCATTCATCATTAAAGTGATTTACTGCTTTCATCATCAGCTCAAACTGAACGCAGAGAAAGACGAGGAGATTTCAGACACGTGATGATATGATGAAGGTATTTATGTAATATGACAAAGGCACGAAAGCAGAGAGACGACCATCACTGGACTCTTTAGTGAAATATGGTTCCTATTGTTTTGGGCCTTTATTGGACAGTGAGGGGACAGAGACAGAAAGAGGGGGACACACCATGATTTAAACCTGCCTCGCTCTGTGGGACACATAGTGGAGCTATAGTGGTGGTAGATTTATTTATTTTTCTTGATCCCTGACAGGTTTCCTTTTAATTTCATCTTGTTGCGTCTGGTTCTTGTGTTTTAACGGCGCGTCACTATAAAATCACCTGCTTTTACTCACATGAAGCTCATTCTCTCTGCGTTTGTGTTTAATGTGTGAACTAGTGCTGACGTAGAAGCAGAGCAGCTGATTCGTCTAACGAGGCAAACGTCCACAGACTCAGTCCATCTGAGAGTTCCTTGTGGTTCTTCAGGTTCTGGTCTGGGTCAAGTCCAGCGGACCAGCACCTGGTCTCCGTCCTCTATGGAGTAAAACTGCAGCGTCTTCAGGTCACTGTCGATGGTGAACTCCATCCCCACCATCTATAACGAGGACGATAACTTAGCCGTCAGCACAGACAGGTGTTTCTACCTGTGGTGAAGCAGAGTGTCGTGAGCGTGCGTCACCTTGTGGCTGGTGTAGCTGAGCCTCAGATCTGTTACCGGGACCTTCAGCAGTCTGTACAGGAGCCCCTTCACCTTCTGGACCTCCATGGTGGCTGCAGAACAGAAACAGGTCAACGTCAGCTCAGTTTCATTTTGGAAAAACATGTAGGACGTCGACAAATGTTTAAATATCGGACATTCAAGATGCAGGATGCCTGGTTGTGATTGGATAATAACCAGAGCTAGCTAGCTGCTACTAGCCCTGCGTCTACAGATGAGGAGGAAGGAGCATCACTGATGTTTATTCAGCCTCCATCACTAAGATAACGATGAAATTAAAGACGCTGCATCTAAGAACTTTACTAGTTACATGAAGTCTAACGAGCTTTGGAACGATCGTCTCTTTCAAACCCGACTACGTGAGGTTTTACCTGGTAGTTTCTTCTCAACCGGTTTCCGGGCAGCATCGTCAGGAAACACAAACGTAATCTCTGGTGAGGAGAGAAGAGAAAAAGATTAACGATCAGATTTTAATCCAGTTTATTCTGAATCAGAGCTGACAGAGCAGGAGGAAGGAGTGGGACTAACTTAACAGCTGGTTCTTCAGGGCAAACGGCTCCTGCTTCTTCAGCTCACCTTCCTCTGGAGCGCCGTACTCTGAAACACAGACATAATCACCAAGTGAGACATGTGAAGGTCTGAGTCTGTGTCCCTGGAACCATGAATAAAGACAACATTGATCCTCTGGTGTCTGTTAAAGCCTCTGGTCATTTACGCTGAACTAAAATAATTGAAAAGTCTGTTGCTGATGTGGAGAAAGCAGCGTGAACGAGCTACAGCTCAGAGTTAATGAGATCAGCTGTAAAGTTTAATAGAAACTAAGCAGACGTGAGTCATTAGACGCCACATTCAAACCTCAGTGTTTATCCTTCAGAGCTTCAGTGTCACTTACTGTCGATCAGTCTCTGATAATGAGGGTGCTGACAGGTGAACTCAGCGCTGGCTTGACTCCGCCCACCTGCCTTTAGCCACTCCTCCCCAAACATCTTGATGTAGTCTAGCTCCGCCCCCCTTCTTTCCTCAGACTGGATCTGAAGGAAACAAGGAAGTCAGACAGTTTCATCATTGACCTCAGTTATTTTAGAATAGATGTGTAATTTTAATGACTGATTCAATCATTTAATCATTTCATTTAGTTTGGTTCTCGTTCAGATTAGTTTCTACTTTAGTTGGTTCTTCATGTGATCATTTCTAGTGGATGAATGAATGTTTTAACTCCTCCTCCTCAGATCAGCCCTGGTGAGTCTCCACTTCCTCTCATACGGGACATGGGCGGCGCCATCTTGTGCCTGGAGCCAGAGTCTGAGTCAGAGCCCCGCCCACTGAGATACCGATGCCCCGCCCACTGAGATACCGATGCCCCGCCCACTGAAATACCGATGCCCCGCCCATTGTGATACTGAAGCCCCGCCCACAATTCCTCCAGACTCACTCATGTTTTAGTTTAATTAATGCTACGCTCTGCTCTACCGTTGGCATGACAACTAGCAGTCGCCATGATGTCACATCCTGTTTCCATGGCGTCAAATAACTAAAACAAAACAAACAACTGACTCTTGAAAATCAACATTATATTAACGACATAAAATGACAGAAACCATCTTATAATAATTATTTAAGGAGGGGGTGGAGCTTATGACCTGTACTGCAGCCAGCCACCAGGGGGCGCTCTGAGCTGTCATGGCGTCCATCTTTATTCACCGTCTATGGTTTTAACTGTTAAAATGTCAACATGGCCGCCACATGAACATGAACACCCCCCGTCCCGCTCACCTCACAGTTGTTTAGGACGAGCAGCTTCTCCAGTTTAGCGATCAGCATCTGATTGGCCGTTTTGGGGTTTCCGTCACTGCTCACCAGTCGGTTGCCAAGACACGAAAACTGAACCAAACTGGGAAGTTTGGCTAACTCGTCCACCACACACCACTGAGAAAGAGAGAGAGAGACGTATGTCCTCCTGTCTCATTACATCAGGTCAGCTCTGGCCCCATCCAGCCAGTTCAGCTGGTGATTAGGTTGAGTGACACACACTGACCTCAGAGATGTTATTGTAGTCCACCTTGAGATTCTTCAGAGCTGGAAACATGACTGTTTGAGAACCTGCAAAGCAAAGTGTCTGAGCTTAAACTGAAACGTCCTCATGTCATAAACAGTTATAAGTGTTTGAGACGTTTATTTTACCAGGAGCAGCGTCTTCAAATCGGATCACAGACAGTCCCGTCTTTGACAAGTTCAGCTGCTCGAGGCTGAAATAAAACAACAGGTTTAACTTTCATTAACTAAACGACGAACCAGGCAAAGTTATTCATCAGCAGATTAATTAATCATTGCTAGAAGGAGCCTCGTCAGGACGAGTAACAGTGACGCATTAAATACTAAGATCATTCAGGAATCTGTACCTGGGCAGAGACGACAGACTGAGCACGCTGTCCTGCACTAAAGGATTACTGGACAGATCGAGACACTTCACAGACTGTAGGACGTCCTCTGGCCTGAGGGTAAAGTAAAATAAATCATTACAAGCACATCAGAGAGACGTGGGACGGTTTCAGGACGGAGGGTTAGAGAGTTTATGGCAGCGCTGGATGAGCAGAGAGAACACAAGGTACCAGCTACCCTCTCCACACTACATTAACTCTGACTGGAAGATTTATTGGACTGAATCCAGTCCACTCTAGGAGAAGACAAGGAAGACAAGGACAGACTTTAGGAAGACACAGGAGACCAACTCTAGGAGAAGACAAGGAAGACAAGGACAGACTTTAGGAAGACACAGGAGAGCAACTCTAGGAGAAGACAAGGAAGACAAGGACAGACTTTAGGAAGACACAGGAGAGCAACTCTAGGAGAAGACAAGGAAGACAAGGACAGACTTTAGGAAGACACAGGAGACCAACTCTAGGAGAAGACAAGGAAGACAAGGACAGACTTTAGGAAGACACAGGAGACCAACTCTAGGAGAAGACAAGGAAGACAAGGACAGACTTTAGGAAGACACAGGAGACCAACTCTAGGAGAAGACAAGGAAGACATGGACAGACTTTAGGAAGACACAGGAGACCAACTCTAGGAGAAGACAAGGAAGACAAGGACAGACTTTAGGAAGACACAGGAGACCAACTCTAGGAGAAGACAAGGAAGACAAGGACAGACTTTAGGAAGACACAGGAGACCAACTCTAGGAGAAGACAAGGACAGACTTTAGGAAGACACAGGAGACCAACTCTAGGAGAAGACAAGGAAGACAAGGACAGACTTTAGGAAAACACAGGAGACCAACTCTAGGAGAAGACAAGGAAGACAAGGACAGACTTTAGGAAGACACAGGAGACCAGCTCTAGGAGAAGACGAGGAAGACAAGGACAGACTTTAGGAAGACACAGGAGACCAGCTCTAGGAGAAGACGAGGAAGACAAGGACAGACTTGATTACCTCTGCAGCTCTGAGATGTGGTTTCCTTCGAGGCGTAGCTCCTCCACCTGTGGCCACATGGGGGCGCTCTCCATGATCTGAGATGAGAACAGGAGCCTTTAAAACGTTTTTATCAGACATTAGAGATGGTGTTGTGGTGTGCAGAGAGGCGTACCTGTGGCCAGGTGAGCTCACAGAAGTTGAGGACGAGGACCTTGAGGCTGCTGAAAGCCTGGCGGAGGGAGCAGGGCTCAGAGCGTAAACTCAGTCTGTTGTAGCTTTAAATGAAAAATACAAAATGATGAAATGTTTCCTGAAGTAAAGCTAAACTTTAACAGACCTGCAGAGACAGACGGACACACCTGAGCTGTAGTCCTTCCAGTTTGTCCAGCTGCTCCGTGATGGCGGCTACATCGTCCCATGAGGACAGAAGAGTCCCACTCAGGTCCAACCACTGGACGTCTGATGACTCTGTTAAGGTCGAACAGGCTCCATCTAACAAACGCTTGGTTTATTTTTACTGTTTCACTTTAACAGTTTAACCTGTAAACGTCTCTTTGATATGAAAGAATTAATATTCATGTTTGACTTTTCACTGCTCAAACCTGGAGACAGAGCTCCTGCCTGAGACGGTAATGCACATGTCCTCAGAGACAGAATGAATCAGATCCACGTCTTACAGGCTGATTAAAGTCTGACACGTGTGTTTAAAGATACTGGGCGTTGTTTTCCTGATCTCTCCTTCAGCTCCAGGCCCGTTCACCTCACGCTGGTATAGCAGCACTGATGGAAGAGTCTCAAAGCTGTGGAGACAAAGACAGGACATGATCCGTGGTTATTGTTCTGACAGCGTTTAGACCGTGGAGGAAATATTCTGGCTGCTACTAAAGGAGAACCGTTCTTATTCTCCTCCCTGATCTGTTTGTGTTTGTGTTTATTAAAACATAATAATGACTTCAACAGGTAAAGTAGTTACTAAAAAACATACAATACAAATCTGAAAAAATATCTATAGAAAATAACAATAATATATAGAGAAAAACAGAAATATAAAGACATGTTAGTCTTGATATCTCTTTTATACACTTCACTGGGAGTTTATTTAACACTGTGGTGGTATTTTTTATTTTATTTTCTGTTAAATTGCTGACTTTGACATTTCTTTCTTTACATTTGATGTTCTGACAGATTAAACTAAACAAACTACGGCAACAAAACAGAATATTACTGAAATATATTTGACATTTATTGAGCAAAGAAAGTTTAATATGTGCAAAAACAAAACTCCCTCCCTAACCTTTTACAGTGTGTTACGTTTGTGCAGCATTAAAGACGACAACGGTCTGTTTGTCTCTTTTGCTTTTATAAATCACGCTGTGAATCATACAAGGATCCAATGACATTAACATCAGGTATTTCAAGTTTGGTTTAAGACTCTAAAATAACAAATTTACCTTTTGTCTTCTAACGTAAAGGAGTTTAGTTGGTGAATGTTTCTCTGTTGCTTTAAACCACAGACTGTATATAAACATGTCTGGTCAAACTGATGCTATGGTCCTGTGATACGGGCGGCGCCATCTTGTGAGTTTGGAGTCTGAAAGGTTTGTTTTAGGATTTAAAAATAAACCTGAAACACAAACCAGAGACCAGAGAGTAACTTCAGATTATCAGGGGACATCTCAGACACACGATGGACCTGTGGACGGTTTCATTTGATCCTACTCTTCTTGCTCTTTGCCTTCAAACCTACAGCCTTTAGCACATCGATTCTTCAGGACCCCCCCCCCCCCCCCCGCCCTGAATAAAGGAAACAGCTGATGAGCATCAAACCTGCGCTCCTCGACGGCCCACCACTCCAGTTTCTTGGAGAAGATGGAGATGTCCTCACTCAGCACCTCCTCTGCATCAGTCCTGTAAACCTGTCGCACAGCCGTCACGTAGTCCACCCCGAAGCTCGCCTTGGCTGGACGGACGAAAGAGCCGCCCTTAGGATGCCTGAGAGAGAAACACCTTTTATTTATGTCACCGTGAGGTTAGAGCCATTAGCTTTAGGAAAGTGACACCATGGTGTAGGTGAGTACATCCACAGATCTGGGACATGAACCAATTACATTCTTCAATACTGTCTTAACTAGGGATGCTCCGATCAGGGTTTTTTGCCCCCGATCCGAGTCCGAGTCCTTTGACTTTTGAGTATCTGCCGATACCGAGTCCCGATCCGATACTCTGTGTTTGTTTTTTAAGTGCCGAATTAAGTTTGTGGTATTAAACGACGCTTTGTCCTTACCACCCCTCGATATTCCAACTTTGCAAATTTGACAGTTTGCGACTGCATCGTTCTCCTCACATACTTTAAAATACTTCCACACAGCAGACATGGTGCGCCACAACTCGCCACTCCGCTTCAAAACAAACTAGCATGCTGTCTTCTGCACATGCGCATGCCGTAAACGGTGGTAGTAAATACTCATTTTATTTTTTATTTTTTTGAATCACCAATAGCCCATATATCAACAATCTAATACAAATAATGACTAAATAAATATATATAAAACCGATCTCTGATCGGGTCGTAAAGTCCGAGTCCCGATCGAGTCTTCAGTTGCGTGATCGGCCCCGATTTCCGAGTCACGTGATCGGATCGGTACAACCCTAGTCTTAACCCTTTAACACCTCAGCTAGACCTTTTTTTTTCTTGTGTTGACAATAAAAAGTTCTGATGACTTTTAGAGTTTTTACCTGTTTTACCAGAATATATCTGGCAGTTAATTACAATTTACTACACGTTATACGAGTCTAATCATTTACTGTAAAGTTACCGTAACGACACCTCATTGTCTGTAAAGTGCAACAGAAACAGTTCCGGTAAAGTAAACAGGGCTTCTACCTGCAGGTAAAATACTTGGCTCCTTCATGGCTGCCGTCATGTTTGCCTCTCTCTGGGTTATCCCACTCCACACCGAGCCACAGCCCTGAACACACAGCACATATCAATTCAATCAGACAGACATGATCAAGGCTTCTGCTCTGTCCAGGTGTGATTCTGAATCCCTACAGGTTTTATTTTTACCTGTAGGGTAAAACATTCACCTCCATCCTGGTGAATCTGATCATAAACTGACCAGCTGTGACGCAGCTATGATTGTTTAAGTTCAATTCATGAGGTCACGACCTAAAAACCTACATGTTTATGTCACAAGGCTTTTATTCGTTTCTATTATTTGTCATTTAGACGTGAATAAATAATAAATGTTTAAACATCTAACTGGTACAGTGTGTGAAGACATTTCACTGACTTGGTCTGAACTAATCCTGTGTCCTGGGGGTCTTACCTGTGGTCGGTGGTACCGGACCCACATACCGGACTGTGGCCCGCTCCCCGCCACAGGACACCCGCCTACCGACCGCGTCCACCGGGACCTCCGGCTCCATCTGGTCGGTTCCCATCAAAGCTACCAGAAGAAGAGAGAGATGATGGAGCAACGGTTACAGCTGAAGTATTTAAAGGTTTAAATGAGGGAAACAACCTTTAAGTTAATTTGAGAAAAAGCTATTTATGTTCGTTTATTATACATTATGTGATATAATTATGAATTAAATGTAAAAACGGACTAAACGTACCACTTTAAGTTACCTTTTCCTGGATGTTAGCTTCCGAGCTAGCTGGTTAGCTTCCCAACCAAAACAGTTCACACAACCGGAAGTGACGTATTTAAACGTCGCACTTGTTCGTCCACAATTTCTATTGTAAATAAAACAAAAAACTCAAATCAGTTAAGTCAGTATAAATATTATTTACACAGTCCTGTTTATTTTTTGTCATTAATCTAATTTCTTCCAAACACAGAAACTGTAAACGTTTAGGAACCTTTGCGCCTCCGTGTTCTTGTTCCCCATCGGACTTAATTTGCTGAAGGACGTCTGTGCGATTGGGGAGAAACGTGTGGACATTCTGTACTAACATGGTATTTGGAGTTTAAATCGTCGTGTACGCGCTGTAGCTTTCCTCATAAATTGTTTATTTTCGTTAAAAAGAGCGAAGCAGAGATTAGTCTGTGAGCGAGACTGAGATAATCCGGAGAGAACCATGAAGAAGAAAGTTAAACAGAGGTTTGTTTACACCGTTTATGTTTATTATTCATTCATTTAACTGACATATCCTCCACAGTTAAAGGAAAGGAGACGAGTGAATCATGCAAAGGTTGTTTTTTTTTTTAATATGAATTAAAATGAGGATTTCACATGATGCTAACTTGATGACATCAGAGCTGTAGCCACTTATTTATATGTGAGTAAAGTTGGTCGAGCACCATGTTCTGTCTCAAACACTGAATAAATCAATGTAACATATTATTTTAAAATAACAGATAAACAAATGTGAGTGATATGGACATAAACATTTCTGCAGGTTAATGAGACATTTCTCAGCTGGTGTGTTTTTCTTTAGTTTGATTCAGCTCTTTATTCAGAATCAACACATTTAAATGATAAACAATGACTGACCAACATCACACACACATACATGGACATGCATATATTTAAACACACATATATGACCCTATATACAAATATACACCATACAGGAGCTATTTACTGAATGAGGAGCCCTGTCTAAGGTTAATCAGGCGTCACAAAGTTTAGCTTTGATGGTTTTATTTGTCGTCAGTGGAGAAGCATCGCTGGGGGAGCAGTCAGCTGACTATGTGGTGGGTCAGGTGTGTGGAAGTTTGTTCCAGAAGAAGAGCTCTGCGTCCTCTGGATCTCTGTCTGCGTTATTCAGCACCACTGCACCGGCAGCGCCTCTGCTGTTTCAGCCTGCGCCCCAGGTAAACAGAGACATGACACAGAAGGCCTTAAAAATAATGCTAAACTAGTTTTCAGACAGATTGAAACATCCCAGAGGTCACAGAAGAGCAAAAGATGTTTGTGGATCTAAATTCAAGGTTAGAGTATTTAAGCTTTGGAGTTTGATGATCAAGTAAAGTTTTGTCCAAAAGGATTTTTTACGTTTTGTTGATAAAATCTTTGCATGAGACTCAGGTTTAAAGCTCTTCATCATTAATTCATCGTAAAGGACGTCGTATCAGCACAAACAAATAACTGATCAGTTTATTATTAGTAGAACATGTCAAACGTCACCAGATGCTCCTCGTCACAGTGTTTGTCTTTGTGTCATCGTCTCTTCAGAGGACAGCAGAGACACAGGAGCAGCGGAAGGAAACTCCTCAGGTCAAAGGTCAACCTGGCAATGATGAGAAGAAGAAGAAGAAGAAGCCGACCAAGAATAAATCAGCAGCTGACCAAAAGCTAGAGACCAGGTTCAGACGTTGTTCAGTTTTACTTTCCTACATCTTTTTCTTTTTTCTTTCACAAACACGTTGAAGTGAAGAAGCTTCGTTCTGAGTCACCTCAGCTTCTCTTCTCGTTGGCGTCTGGTGTCAGGGAGAGCAGTTTACAAAAGGCCGACGAAGAAGAGCGAGGCCAGGAGACGAACAAGAGGAAGAGGAAGGCGTCAGAGCTGGACAACGAAGCAGAGTACTGGGTGATGAAGAGGCAGAGGCTGAAGGCCGGCAGACAGGAGGAGGCCTTGAAGAGGAAGAGGACGGTGTTTGTGGGCAACCTGCCCTCCAGCTGCACCAAGAAGGTTTTTATTTGGTCACATCCAGCAGCAGTGGACAGACTAAACAGAAAGACAGTCTGTGTGATCTGGGCTTTAAATCATTCCACTGATGTGACCGTGTGATTTTTTTTATCTCTTCAGACGCTGCGGAGCCTCTTCAGGGATAAAGGATCCATCGAGTCGATCCGGTTTCGCTCCGTGGTGAGAAAACAAACTGATGTCAGGGATGCTCGTCCATCTGTCTCCTGCTTGTTCACGTCTCATTTGCTCCGTTTCATCTCTGCAGGTCAGAGAAGATTCCTCCGTGTCTCGAAAGGTCGCAGCGATAACGTACGTGGACCCGTCTGCTTTTATTAACCTTTAAAGATGCAGCGTTTGATGGGATTAGCTGAACACAACCATGCAGTCAGTCAGTGGTGGAAGATTAAAAATAGAAAATGGAAACATCTGAGACTAAAACTGTTTATTTATTTTCACTTCACAGACGCAAAGTTCACCCAAAGAAGCAAAGCTTGAACGCATACGTGGTGTTTAAAGAGGAGGACGGAGTGGAGAAAGCTTTGGAGAGGTATGATGATGAGGATGAGGATGATGATGATGATGATGATGATGATGATGATGATGATGATAGTGCTCTAATAAAAAGGTCTTTTATCTGGACAGGAACGGGCTGGAGATAGAGAAGGACTTCCACATCCGTGTGGACAGGGTGACTGACAGCTCATCTGTGAGTCTGCAGATAAAATAAACCTTAAATGTAAAAACAGAATCAGATTTTATTTGTATTTGATGAGAAATCCTCTTGGTCTCGTCTCGCAGCACGATCACAAGCGCTCCGTGTTCGTGGGGAACCTGTCGTTTGGTGAGTTTCTGCAGACGCAGTAAGAACTGATGAGGAGGAGGAGGAGGAGGAGGAGGAGGAGGCGCTGGTAGCTTTAGTCTGACGTGTGTCGCTGTGTCTGCAGAGATCAATGAAAACGCCTTCAGGGAGCACTTTGAGGAGTGTGGCAGGGTGGAGGCCGTGCGACTGGTCCGGGACAAGAACTCTGGATTTGGAAAAGGATTCGGCTACGTCCTGTTTGAGGTACGAGTCCAACGCTGTCAACTGTTCTTCATTTTTCATTCATCATGACTCAGCTCACTGGGTTTTATCTTTAAATTCAAAAACAAAAGAATAGAAACCTTTCTTTTTAGTCTGAAACAAGAAAGCTGATATTAGAGTTTCTTTTCTGTAACACGTTAAAAACAGAAAACTACCGCGGTTAAACCTGCTCAGCTAACATTAGGAACATTTCCTCTTTCAAATCTAACAGACATTAAACATCTTAAATGTTTTTTATGGGAAGTTTGTGTCTTAGAGCATTTGATTCACTTTAAGTGTTTTGTTCCTAAATTATCTTTGTTCTAACTTGTTACTGAGATGTTCTAGTTTACAGATATCTGTGTTTTCTTTGAGGCTGCATAGATTTATTGGTCACTTATTTTAAGGAACATTTTCCTCATTTCTTCTTGTTTCTTTTGACGCTGTGTGAATAAAGCTGAGCTGTAATTAGACTCTTACCTGCTCGTTTCTCCGTCTCAGAGCGCTGACTCGGTGCAGCTGGCGTTGGAGCTGGACGGCTCCAAGCTGGAGGGCAGGTCTGTCCGGGTGAAGAGGTCGGTGAAGAAAGAGAAGCAGAATAATAAAAGTACCGGCAAAGAAACAACACGGAGGACTGGCAAGGGCCCAGCGAAGGGCCCGGGGAGGGGCCCAGCGAGGGGCCCGGTAAAGGGGGGGCCAGGACGGGAGAGGGGAGCCGGACCAGGAGGGTTCAAGTCCCCAAGGAAGTTCACAGGAAAGAAGCAGCAGCAGTCGAGCAAAAGCTCCGGCTCCTTCAGAGGAGAGATGGTGAATCCAAACATAAAGGCTAAAAAGAAAGGACTGAAGAAGAAGAAACTGAAGAACAAGAAGTCTGTTCACATCTGAGCTCAGAGGAAACGCCCCCACACGCCTCAAGAACATTCATGGATCATTGATCAGTTAACGCTCAGCGTGGCCCTGAACATTAACAGACTGTTTTACTGTTGGATTTAGTTTGATCGTCAGGTTCTTCTTGTTCCAGTAAATCTGTGTCTGACCCATAAAAAACACAGAAACAAAAGAAAAGTGTTTTATATTTCATTATGTTTTGTTCAAATGATCAAATTAAACATTTAAAATCATTTCATCTTCTCCTTCTGCTCAAAGAATGAAATGAATATAAAACGATCTGGACGATCATTTAGAGCCACATTCAGCTCAGACTGATCATAAAGACACAATAACCTGTAAATAAAGACGCCACCCAGTGTTTCACTTCTGTTTTAGTGCAAATAATAATATGAAGATGTTAACGTTCCTCTAAAACACAGCTCAACCTGATCACAGCAGCACCTGAGCTTTGTCCTAAAAGTATGAGATGTGTTTATTCACTAAAGTGTTTCTGCACTTAAGTTAATTCAGGATCTTCAGAGACTCTGGAACCGTATCAGTCTGGGTCTTTACTGCTAACATGGTCCCAACAATTCAATTCAGTTTTATTTATATAGCGTCAATAACAATACAAATCGTCTCAAGACGCTTTACAAGACCCGGCCTGAAACCCCCAGAGCAGCCTGAAGAAGACGGAGGCAGGAAAAACTCCCTTTAACAGGAAGAAACCTTGAGCAGAACCAGAACCAGAACCAGCTCATATGGAGGAACCATCTGCCTAAGGCCAGCCGGGTACAGACAGAGAAAGAGAACAGCAAGATAAACATACATCTGTCATAGATACACACATCTGACTAAAGCATACAGGTGGGATGCTATGGTACAAACTAATGATGTTAATGATGGTTAGAAAATGTAAGAGGAATCATCAGCAGGTTGGAGAATTGTTCATTCAGGTAGGAGTGGATAACAGCAGGATTCATGGAGACTGGGCAGAATGATGAGACCACGACAACAGATGTAGTATGGAGCTCCACAGGAAACTCTCAACTCCAGGCCAGAGATACTCGGAAGAAGGGAGAGCAGCAGTAAACATTCTACATAGTAATAGCACAGAATGTCATGACTAGTAGCAGATAGAAATTTAGAGGGAGGAGCTCTGAGCCAGAGAAAAGAAAGTGGAGGACACGAGAGAGGAGAGAGAAGAAAGGAGGAGAACATGTGTTTGTTGCATTGTCCCCCAGCAGCCTAGGCCTATAGCAGCATAACTAAGGGATGGTTTAGTCCAGCTCTAACTATAAGCTTGATCAAAAAGGAAAGTCTTAAGCCTGACCTTAAAAATAGAGAGAGTGTCTGCTTCCCGAACCCAAACTGGGAGCTGGTTCCACAGGAGAGGAGCCTGATAGCTGAAAGCTCTACCTCCCATTCTACTCTTTGAAATTCTAGGAACCACAAGTAGGCCTGCACTTTCAGACCGAAGTGATCTGTTGGGATGATCTGGTACAATCTGATAACGTTTTATTTTCTATAGGATGTAGATGAACCTGCTGTAGAAGAAGCTTTTAAAAGTTTCAGATGAACTTTCTAAACTACTTCATAACATTTAAAAGTTCTCAGATATCAAACATTTAAAACTCAAAGGACACTCGTTTGTTCACATTTTTTTCATTTATTATTTTTATCTCGAGGGTTTATCCTCTTTAAAATGAACAAAAAAACAAAAAAAACACTGAATCACTTTCCAGTAAAAGTGTTTTTTCCGAGTCTAGACCAAAAACAACTGATAACAAAACAATAAATACTCCATGAAGCTCTGAAGCAGACTGATATCAACGTGAAGACGTTAGAGAGTAAACCTGGTAACTGATGCAGGAGGAAGGAGCTGATCAACGGCTTCAATGGGGCCAAGACTGTTTGTGTCTGAGGTTTATTCTAATACCTGTAAAACAGGTAAAATAAGTTAAAAAAAGACAAACAAACAAACTGTTGTAAAATTAACCGAAGAATTAAAAAAAAAAGAAGAATAAATTTAGGACGCCTTGGTGGTGGTGGAAGGAGGAGGTGGATGAGAGGAGTACTGATGGCTTCTTCTGCACCTCGTCCTTATTCTATATCGTCTTCACTCAGACTCTGTGCGCTGACGATACGCTGCAGGACGGAAAGAAGAACAAACAGTCAGAGCTCAGAACCAACAGAGAAACGTAGACGAAGGAGATGAGCTGATGACGCATGGACGTGGTTAACAAACAACTAAATGTCTGGACGGGTCCCGATACCAAGCAGGACGTTTCTTAAATGACAAGGTTTCAAAACGATTCATAAAATCCTCATTCATTCATCACATGGTGTTTATTTTATCACCTGAAATCCAAACATCCAGATCTATGATGAATATCAGCAGCTCTCCCTCTGAGCACGCTCCACAATCACAACGCAGGTTATTAAAGTGCATTAACATCTATAAATAACAAGTTATGAACTTAGCTTGGAGATTTTCTTTTTGTTTGTTCTTTGACGGGGGCGAGGCTGAAGTGTGTTTGAAGACTTCCCAACAGTTTGACAAATAGACTAATGCTTCTGTTTATTCAGTTTGGTCTTGGTCTCAGGTCAAACCCTCGCCTTGACTCTTTTAAATACACACAGCTCCCTACATCCTTGCAGCGATCTTGTGAGTCTAGTCGACGTGTGAGGGAGATCTAAAACATGACAGAACCTCCAGCTCGGAGACATAAACCAGTCCTACCTGACTGATGCTGGGCAGTTTGGTGAGCAGCATCTGGAAGACGGGGGGCGGCAGTGTCTGCTGCAGAACCTGCAGCAGCTGCTGAGGCTGACCACACACCGCTATGGCGTTGGTCAGGTGGTCGACTCCTTTCTCGTAGTCTCCTGAGGACGGACACAGAATGATGAGCGATTCATTTAACGGCCTCCGTTACGCGTTTAGATAACGCCTGAGCTCTCCGTGTGGTTTTACCTTGAGCCAGCAGCTCCTCCCCCAGCTGGATCTCCTCCAGGAAGAACTTCTGAACAGCTTCAGCGTCCTTCAGGTCTGGAAGCTGAAAAGTCATGAAAGACAAAAGAAGTTGATGTGAAGACTGATACCCTCCATGTCTGATCATAGATACCCTGCTGTCAGTGATCACACTCACCTTTGCCATCCCTGCCCTCTCCTTAGCTACCTTCTGCTTTCTTCTCCCTGTGATAAAAACAAAAAGACAACAAATTATAACCATCACACCTAAAACAACAACTGTGTTTATGTCTTAATGTTTTTCTTCTTTAAAGTTTCTAAAAGGTTTGTGTTTCTCCTCTGCTTTCAGGTAAAAGTCTCACTCTTCATTGAACCTCTCGTCTATACTCTGGCTTCAGCAGGAGGCGCAGCTGTCAGGACATGAAGCTGAGTCTGTGCTGTCGTTGTGTAACCGCATGAAATCAAAAAGGGATTTACGAATCAGTCTAAGCGTGAACACAGTGTCACGTCAGTCTGATCCTTTTAACGCACGTTTGTGGAAGTGTGAGGCCACAAAGAAGATTTCTAGAGTTCAAAATACAAAAGGAAAACACACACTAATCTGAGAGGTCCCAAAGGAAGCATGGTCTGATGGATGAAGACATGTCTAAAGCAGAAACTATACAAACTGAAAATAAACCTGAGCTTCTATTTTTAAAGGTTTATTTCATTTTTAAATGTCTAATAAACTTAAACGACAGTGGACTGGAAAAATCCTTGTGTGGAAGGAAGTAGCAACCACCACCTTAAAGAGTTTATCGTTTATTTACAGATTTAAGCCACTTTATACGTGTGGCCTATTTAGAGTTTGTTAAATGAACTATATTCTTATTTATATCTTAACTAAACACATATGTGGCTATCATACCTGACAAGAAGCTAGAATAAGTTAACAAAACAATACTTTTAACGTTTTAAATTGTGGAATAACACTTTAACCTTTGCGCAAGCGCACTTTGAATTACCGTAAATACACCACAGTGTGCGCTATTGGACAAGAATTCCAACGGTTTGTGAATGATGAGACGTTGCGCTTTACAGACACTACTGTTATTACGGTAATGTCACCTGCGCCTCTCTTAGAAGGTTATCAGACATTATAACATGAAGTTAAATGTAAATAACCGCCAGATATTAAAAGCTTCAGGTATTCTGAGAAAAATGAAGACAAAGCACTAATTCACAGGACATCTCTGACCTTTTTATAATCAATATAAAAAAATATCCAGGCGGACATTTTGAAGCTTCGGTGTTACATGGTTATGAAATGTTCAGTCAACAATGAAGCGATTTTATCGGCACCTTGTGTACAGATCTTAAAGCTCCTGCTCGGTGTTATTTAGACAAATTAGACGTTTATTAACGAGACGTTAAAATGTCTGACATCAGATCTTCATCAAACAGATCTAAACAGGTTGTGCAACTGAGCCGAGCCGAGCCGAGCCGAACCACATCACTGGACCTGCTCCAAGCTCCCAGGCCTGTAGGAGGAAGAGGAGGAAGAGGAGGAAGAGGAGAAAGCGAAGAGGTCAACACTCACGTTCCCGCAGCCTGTTCTTGAAGTTGGGGTCACTCCGTCGTTTCCTGTCGAAATAGATGCAGTAACCGACAAACAGAGCCCCGCACACCCCCGCGGCTATCGCGCTCGTCCTACCGCCCATCATAACTCCGGAAAGACGGCTCGGTTCTGGAAGGTTTTACGGTTAATCTGGGATTTTCTCTCCAACGGTCGGATTCTGTCAGGCGGCTGGCGGAGCGGCTCAGGGCAAGAAGGACCCCTCAGGCCCCCACTTCCTGGCAGATAGTAGCCGCGTGAACGCGCCTGACTGGAAATGTGAAATCTGTCAAATAAAAAAAGGAATTCAGATCGTTCAGCTCAGTTACTGTAGCTGCAAATGAACTAATGGTGGATGGCTTCAAATATTAAGGTATATCAAAAAATATTATATTTATATAAGCGACAGAAACTGAAGCTTTTCTCACAAACATAATGAACAACCGACCACTGAATAAACTGAGATGTGGAGTGTTTGTAAGAGACTGGTTGTGTATGGTTTTTATTGTTGACCAGATATTTGTTAGAGTAGATACAAGTTTTCCCAGTTATTGTTCTTAAAATGACGATTCCAGTGGATTTTTTTTTTTAATGTCTAAAGAATCTGTTAATACACTTGATATCTTTATCAAGACATCCAGCTTGGAGCCATGTTTTCTTCTTAAATATTATTTTATATGGAAAATTTGACATTGATAGGTGTAAATATCCACCAGTTTAAGAATGAAATGAGAATAGATTTTGAAACCTTAAAAGGACAATTAAATCAAACAGCTAACCTGACAAAGTTCAAACAGTGGAGACAGGTCTGGAGACAAGGAGGAGCTGAGGAGGGTACAGGACCATGTGGGACAAGGTGAGAGTGTAAATATTCAGAGTGTGTGAATGAGCTTAACACCGTCCAGGGGCCGTCCACACGGAGACGCTTTTTGGTTTAAACTCAGATGTTTTCCTGTAAACACATCAACCTAAAACACACTTTTCTGAAACCTGGTCCCAGGGTGAAAAAATCCACAAACGCAGCTCTTGAGTTTTTGTGTGGACGGAGAAATGCTTTTGATGTCTGTTATGTAGGCCTATTTTAAACCCTGTTTTACCTGAACAGTGACCTTGGGTGTTTTGAAAGGCGCCTATAAATAAAATGTATTATTATTATTATAAAAGATCGTTTTCGTACGTGTGGACGAGGCCTAAGACTCCTGTCTCCTCTACCCCTTCCCCTCTGGTCATGTCCTGTCTGATGTGCTGGTGAGTGGTGCACTGTACTTTCTCCGTTCCTGTTCACCACTGACTTCCAGCTGAACTCAGAGTCATGTCATACACAGAAATGTTCTGATGATGATGTATAAGTGGTGGACGGGATGAGGAGGAGTATAGAAGGCTGGTGGACGGATTTGTGGACTGGAAGGAATCACCTGCTGCTTAATGTGGACAAGACCAAAGAGATGGTGATGGACTTCAGGAGGAAGGGACCAGCTCCTCTGCCCCTCAGCATCCTGGGTAGGGATGTGGAGATGGTGGAGGATTATAAATATGACAGACTGAATTGGAGGAGCAACAGTTCAGTCTGTTATTTATAGGTACTTTCATCACAGTATTTAAGCCGGAATATTCAGTCATGATTTATGGTACAGGACAGAGTCAGAGCCTAAACCACATGCTGCTCCACAGAAATCACAACTCTGTTTATTTTGTCCTTTGACAGCAACAACATAGAACATAAGGCAGATATGATTTTAGATGAGGTTTTGTTTATCACATGTAGTACAGCATGAGTCAAACATAGGGCCCGGGGGCCAGAACCGGCCTGTAAAAGGGTTTAATCCGGCCCGTGGGATGAATTGGCGAATTGCAAAAAGGACCTTGAAGACATTAACTGCGACTTATCCTTTAAAAGTACTCGCTAATCATTGTGGACATAACACTGAGACCTGGAACTAAACAGAAATTGAACGTATTTTTCTTAAGAAATGTGCAGTCATTAAAACGTGAACAGTTTCATAATATTCTTCTTTGCACTAAAACAAAGGGAAACATTTGGAGTTGTTGTTATTTATAGGTAAACATTGTGTTATTGGTTAGGGTTAGGCCCCCTTTGCCCCCTTGACCTCAAACTACGCTGTATGTGGCCCCTGAACTAAAACAAGTCTGTCACCTCTGTAGTACAGTGACAATATGTTAAACTATTAGGCTATAAACACTCATAAAGACCAAGCTCTTCTTCATAGTGGAACAAAGATTCAGGATCCGGCTCAATGAACCGGCCTCCAAAGAAGACTCAAGAACCACGTCTATTGACCCAGCTCAGTTGAGTCTTAACAGATTTGATTGATATATAATCAAACTTTTTACATCTCACTCAGCAAAGAAACAAAATGTAATATAACTTAGCCAGTGGAGTGGAGCTACTGAGTCCCTTCATTGTTCTCTTTATATTTTAAACTGTATTTGGCATTTTGATGTTGTAGTTTATTTTTAGTCCCAGACATTGACATAACCATTTCATGGTTAAATGACTCAAAACCTGGATCATGTGAGTGATTTAGACTGATCAAATCCCTTAAGAGACCATGGTAATACAGCTGGCTCACAGAAATCTCTAGTTTTAATGTTTAACACTCATCTACTTATGAATACTAGTTATTGATTTATCAAAAACACATGTTTTCCTTCTAATCAGGAGTTTATGTCTTTATCTTGAGAAGTTGTTTGGTCCTTAAAAGGACCTTTGTTTTGTCTGATGAAGGAGTTTGTAGTTTAACCTCCAAAGCCGTACAGAGTACGTCCCTGTCTCTTGAGAGCATAGACCACGTCCATGGCGGTCACCGTCTTCCTCTTGGCGTGCTCGGTGTAGGTAACGGCGTCACGGATCACGTTCTCCAGGAAGACCTTCAACACACCGCGGGTCTCCTCGTAGATCAGACCGGAGATACGCTTGACTCCACCACGGCGAGCCAGACGGCGGATAGCGGGCTTAGTGATTCCCTGGATGTTATCACGGAGAACTTTACGGTGACGCTTAGCGCCTCCTTTACCGAGTCCTTTACCGCCTTTTCCTCTGCCACTCATGTTCACTGTTCAGATGATTTCTGTCCAATAATGTCTCTGCTGGACTCACAGCTGGGTTTATAGTGTAACTGAGGACGTGATAGAAGACACCAGGGACAACGAACAACTCCGCGAGACACGAAACAGCGTCCTCTTAAAGGGACCGCGTCCTCAGCGGAAACACATGCAGCATATTCTTTTTATTTGTTCTTCTGTTTTTAATTCAGTCATCATTAATCCAGTCCTCTTTATTTATTTATTTATTTATTTATTTATTTATTTATTTATTTATTTATTTATTGTCAGTCCACACTATTGACGGTTTGTACTGGCTTCCTTTAGCGTGATGTTTACTGGTATACAGACACTTATACTCAGCTCTTTACACGTCTTTACATCTTTTACACATGTAATCGTGTCACTTCTCTGCGTTGTGTTCAGTAACGATGACACGGGAAACAGATCCTGAGTTTATGGTCATCTTTTACTGGTCGATCTCTGTGTATAGTCAGAACCATAGACATATATACATGTATATGTACATGTATATATGTCTATGGTCATCTTTATCTAACTATCTGGTAAAATATTTATATGGAATGTTTATGATATAGTGATAAAGTAATAACTATTGAGTATAAATACATAACACAGACTGATCATCAACAGATCATTAAATATATCAATGATAAACTTCTAGATAATAGCATTAGGGACACTGTTTGGTTAATTTCAGTGGGCAGTCCCAGTCAGAGCTGTTGTCCAGTGGAGCTATTTTGTAAAAACTAAAAAATGTCCAGTGACAGACTGTGAGGAAGAAACTATTCAACATCTCTTAATAGAATGCTACAGAACAAAACAAATTAGGAATAAAATGTATACCGTGGGTTTTAATGTTAACGTTAATGAAAACGTACGGCACTGTTTGTGAGAATTTTATTGATTCTAAGAGACGTCTGTTCTGGCTGGTGACGTGTGTCATAAACTGCCACTGTCATATGTTCAGTGATTGTATATGAACATAGGTAAATATTGCAATATGTACTTTGTTGATGGACCTTCTTGTATTGTAATATTGTAGAACTATAATCATGTCTGTAACCATACTGGTAAAATTAAATAAAGTGTTTTTTAATAAGTGATGAAGCAATACAGTTTTAACTTCTGTCCACAAGAAGTTTCAACCTCAACTGGAGCCTCAGACAGACGAGAGTCGTTAGAGAACCATTCATAGGGGAGAGGACAGGGACAAAAACAGTCTCCCTCAACAAGAAATAAATACCCAACAGTTAATGGAAATTAGCTGCACCGGTTTCTGGTTGTTAACACAACAATCAAGTTCCAGCAGGAGTTCCTGTTTAAACCTCAGACTTCCCACCAGTCCCCTAGAACTGAAGAAGCTGAAACGTCCAAAAAGTCCAGTTGTCTGCATCAGCCGAGCACACTTCATACTCAGTCCCCTGTATTGTACTTAGTCCTATCTTCATGTAGATCTACAGTCCTGGAGGAACAGTATAGCATAGTAACCCTCTACTAGTGAGTATAGAATTATTTTCTATATCTCTCTAAAATATAAAAAGACACCATAAACACGTGTCACATTACTTCCTGACAGATTTTGGTCATATCCAGAGGGTTAGATGTATGCGTATGTGTAGCCAGTTCTTTTTAAAATCTGTGGAGATTCATTAATACACAGGATTAGATGTAACAATCAATTGTACCAAAATCCCGGGCAAACCACATTTAGAGGCCCTGATCAGCTGAGAAATCATAAACCTACATCATGTGATATAACCCGTAACCTACAATCTAAATAAATGCTGCTGGCTTGTATGATCCGCTTAGCAGCAGAAGCTCAAACCATGTGAACTAGAAGCTAACCAAATGCTACTAGTTAGCTTAACTTAAAACTAAGTAAATGGTGCCGGCTTGTAGGCCTACAGAGCAGCAGACAATAACTCAACCCATGTGAAACATGAGCCAACCAGATTTCTATCAGAATATTTTATTAATCCTTCAAGGAAATTGTTTTGGTGCTGTTGCTCCCAAAAAAATGGCAGTTGCTAGTTAACAGAGAAAATAGAATAAAATATAAAAATAAGCATTTTAAAGTATTGCACAACTACTGAGTAACTTTTATATATATTATATATAATAAAGCCTCACCAGCTAATTATTTGTAGCTTAATAGTAAACATGAGAGCTAACATTTGAAAGGTTCCTGTGATAGACAAGCTGTTATAATGTGACTCTTCACTCTTATCATTTTGAGAATTATATAAGTCACATTTCTATAAGTTTCATACAAGTTATTAATTAGTGTCTAGTGAGAGGAATAATGTCCTGAGCAGAGGGAGGTGGCTCTTAAAAGAGCCGTTGTGGTTTGTGGAGCAGCAGATACTTTAAGCTCTCTCTCCGCGGATGCGCCGGGCCAGCTGGATGTCTTTGGGCATGATGGTGACTCTCTTGGCGTGGATGGCGCACAGGTTGGTGTCCTCGAACAGACCGACCAGGTAAGCCTCGCTGGCCTCCTGCAGAGCCATGACGGCGGAGCTCTGGAAGCGCAGGTCGGTCTTAAAGTCCTGAGCGATCTCTCTGACCAGGCGCTGGAAGGGAAGCTTGCGGATCAGCAGCTCGGTGGATTTCTGGTAACGACGGATCTCCCTCAGAGCCACGGTACCGGGCCTGTAACGGTGAGGCTTCTTCACGCCGCCGGTAGCCGGGGCGCTCTTACGGGCAGCCTTCGTGGCCAGCTGCTTCCTGGGGGCTTTGCCTCCGGTGGATTTACGGGCGGTCTGCTTGGTTCTTGCCATGATTACAACTCGTTTCTCTTTCAACAGGAGAAAAGTGTGACGATCAGCAGAGAGCCGCTCCTCTTAAACGGTGGGACCGGCGGTCAAACGGTGACGCTGCTTCGGACCTCCGGCTCCTGATTGGTGAGCGGCTCTTCCTGGAGCTCAGCGCCGCCTATAGACGAGCCTCCTCCCGCCACAATGTGCGCTGTTCATTGGCCCAAAGTCGCTTCAAAAAGTCCGCTCAAACCGACACAGACCCGCCCTCTGCTGGAAGCTCTTCTGCTTGGTTGATCAGGAGCCGTCCCCGCTGTGGGTGGACATATAAAGGAGGCTTTCTGCTGCTGGAGACACATGTTTGCTGAGTCTCGACTCTACGAAACACATCAGTAACAATGAGTGGCCGCGGAAAAACCGGAGGAAAAGCCAGAGCTAAGGCCAAGACCCGCTCGTCCAGGGCAGGACTCCAGTTCCCAGTCGGTCGTGTCCACAGGCTGCTGCGTAAAGGCAACTATGCTCAGCGTGTCGGTGCCGGTGCCCCCGTCTACCTGGCGGCGGTGCTGGAGTACCTGACCGCTGAGATCCTGGAGTTGGCTGGAAACGCTGCCCGCGACAACAAGAAGACCAGGATCATCCCCCGTCACCTGCAGCTGGCTGTCCGTAACGACGAGGAGCTCAACAAGCTGCTGGGAGGAGTCACCATCGCTCAGGGTGGTGTGCTGCCCAACATCCAGGCTGTGCTCCTGCCCAAGAAGACCGAGAAGCCCGCTAAGAAGTAAACTACTGCAGCATTACAACAAACCAAAGGCTCTTTTAAGAGCCACCTACTACTTCTCTAAGAGCTGTTATTACTGTTTTAAAACACAAAATGCTTCTAGTGGTTGAATAAACTACATTCATAGATTTATTTTATGGTAAAACTACATCTAGTCAATGATCTAACGTTACAAAGGGTACAAGCTTTATATCAACATTTATTCTGCAGCTGAACAATTATCTTAAAATGCAATGAGTCAAAGAGGTTTTTATTGTCATTAGTTATTTAAAGCACATAGTGAGACAAGAGAGAGTTCCTCCAGGACTGGAGCTACACCAAGACATGAAGGTATAAAGTATACGTTAGTTGGTGCAGACAGCGTAATAAACGCTTCTCTCTCTTGACCTGATCTGATTCCATTCATTCATTATGATAGTGCTGAGCCACTAGTGTAATATACGTATGACCACTACGACTTAGTGGCGCTGTTCTGCCGTTTCTTGACAGTGGCCTATGAACACACAGCACTCACTTGGTTCACAGCTATATTCTGTACTATTCCACGTTTGCTCGTGTTGAAACATGTAAAAATGTTTCGGACAGAAGGTCAAATGTAAAAGTGGTATTTGACAAGAAATAGTCTGAAGCAGCATAACAAGTTGTATTTGATTTCAGTTTGAACCTTTGTTGTTAGTGCTGGCATCAGCCTTCATGGCTTCATAACATCACTGTTACTGTGTTTTCAGTAGGATGAGTGAGGAGCATAATAACCTACTGTCCTCTGATGTAAGCTCTCAGTTTTCCTCAGGTCCAGTCTCTTTGAACCTTTGTGGCTGGTCGATTGCAAGCTGAGTCAGCCTCAGCTGAAGATTAGCAGCTGGTTGGCTTTGGGTCCTGGGCCAAGAACACTTGGAAGGACATATACGACAGCAGAGCTGATGGACATGAAGACTTCGTCTTAGGGAAGAGCTGTGCCCAAGGGACATGTACAAGCTGCAGCAGTCTTCCATCTGACAAAACCAAATAAACACAAGCACATGTTTAAATACGAGTCAGGAAAAGCTTTTGGATTCTCATCAGTTGTGTCAGACAGTTAATGTTCCTGTGGTGCCAGCTGTGTTCAATCCTCCTGCTCCTGCACTCTTCACGACTTTGTCACAAGAATCAATTAAAAAACTTGTGGAAGGCATTTAGGGCCTGTCCACATGGAGACACTTTTTGGTTTAAACACAGATGTTTTGCATTGTTTTGTCCGATCGTCCACATGAATCCTGTAAACACATTGCCCTAAAACACTTTTCTGAAACCTAGAGTTTTCATGTGGACGGGGAAAACGCATACGATGATGTTATCGCCACACCTCTCGTGAAACGTCTCCTAACAACATCAACATCAATGGTGGACTACATGCTCATGTTCCTGCTGGAGAAGATATTGAGCCTATTATGGTTACTAGGGCTAAATATCATTTCTCCTTGAGTTTGGTTTCTTCTAAAGACGATTTGTAAACAGCGCTCAAGCTTTATGCGCATGCTCCACCTCTTCCTCTCTGAAACAGCACCACCTATAGGCCTGGAAGATGAAGTAGAGCTTCGTTGAGACGGATCCGTGTGGATGCAGATATTCTTGAAACGATGGCAGGAAAAACGGAGGGGGAGAAGGTTGTTTTGGTACGTGAGGACGAGGTCTGAGCAGAGAAAGAGGCAGATAAAAACCTGTCTTCCCTGTGGACAACACAATTCGCAGTACAAGGGTGATAGGTCATCCAATAATTTTACTATCAGTAAGAGTCTGTGTTATTTTTACCGCTTCAAGAAAAAATATGTGAAACTTATGTTTGTCACGAGGGACAAAATGTCTTGATTAATAAAGTATCTGAGAACGTTGTAATATTACAACGCTGGGTCAATGGGGTAGCAGAATTTCCTGTCGGCTAGTTGTACTCATTGTCAAACACTATGGGTTCATTTGCATGGTTGATTGCTTGTTACGTAGCCCCAGGACAGTATAACATGAATAATAATTTCAACAGTAGCCATATTTTTATGAATAGCAAATTTATTTAAAAACAAAGAAATAAAAAACAGGAACATGTGCATGCATGTAGGGAATGCCAAATATTTACAATATAGACATTTGTACAAGGGGTATGAGGAGTAGTAGGTTGGGAGTAGCGTAGTTATCATTCACAGTGATACTCCCAAAAACAGTTCTTGTTGTCCGAAAAGCACAGACGAACATTACACTTGCGGCATTGTGTGTTTGTGTACCCTTTGGGGCAATGTCTGCAGCGCCCTCTCTTAGTCTTCATTGGAAAATGTCCAATGAGGTCCTTGCGTGCATCCTGTGGTGGGTGTGCACATGGTCTTTTTGGGATGCTGTTTGGACTCCCATCAGCCGAGGATGGTCTCTTCTGTCCATTCAAAGGGCTGCCAGTTGTCACCATCCGTGTTTCTGGGCTACCATTGCCTGAGGATGGCCGTCCCCTCTTTGGCATTCTGACTGTGTCCACTAGAATGAGACAGGATGCTATCTGTGCCTGGAAATTTCTTAAGTTCAGTGTCTCTTTCTTAGAGCTCTTGAGAGCTTGGCAGTCCCGCTTGTAGAGGAGCCAGGCGTTGACCACAGCGACGGTGATGGTGTGCCAGAAGATATACATGTACCAGCGGCGGGATTTCATGGGGAACTTGTATTTGGCTGTGAAAGAGTCCAACAAATCCACACCTCCCACGTACGTGTTGTAGGTACCCACAATGTAAGGCCTTTCAACTTTCAATAATCTCCCCTTGAAAGGAATCATCATCTCATCCACAGAGTTGTGCTCTTCTGGTCCCACCTGCAGGCACATCTCTCTGAAAGGATTGAGCCATGGTCTGATTTTCCAGAGTTTGTCCCTTTTTTCTGTGTCTGACACTGTCAAGTTGTTGACAAAATGCAAGGATGTCAACAGAGACAGGAATCTGTTGCGTGGCATCACATCAGCAACAGGTGCGTACCGTGTGTCTGTCTCCCAGTACATTCGCTTTCCAGCCATTTGTACCAGGCCCATCTTCAGATACATGCCCATCATTTGTTTTATTTCCTTTTTGTTGGTGTTTATGGATCTTCCATGTGTTTGAAGGCTGTACTCATTTGTGTTTATTGTGAGTGACTCAATCATGTCTTCAGACACAAATTGTTGGAAGTATTCCAGTGGTGTGTGGAGGGAATGCACATCTTTTGTGAGAGGTGGACCAGAAAAATCCGTATTAGGGCTGATGAAAACTTTTTTCTGCCAGCGATGTCTGTCACGGGGCATGGCATGTTTGGCTGTTTGGGGCTCAATGTCCTCATCGGCTGGGCAGTCAGAGGGTGGATGGTTTTCTTTGTCCACTTCTTCATGGGTTTCGTCATCTGACTCTTCATCAGTTTCATCAAAGTCTATGTCCACATCACTCTCTCCATTCTGGACAACATCGATGACATTCTGCACACTGTAGAAGGGCTTTCTCCTTGCTGAAGACATTCTGAAATGAAAAAAATTAAATGGAAATAACATTAGTACATGGGTGGTGGGGCAAAGTAACCTATTTACACATTTCACTAGTCACACAATACTGTCTGGCCAACCTAGTGTGCTCTGATTATCAGGTGAGAATGTTCAAGAATGTGAAACCATCATCCCAAAAGGAATGCATGTTGCATTTCTTCTAGGATGATAATGTCTGCAATGGGAATGCATTCCCGAACGTTCTCACCTGTTCTACAACAATGCAACAGGCACCCCTCAGCATCCCCCCACTATCCCCCCCAGAACTAACTGCTTAGACTATGAATTGAGCCAACATAATAGGCACATATATACAAACAGAATTAGAAACTGAACTATTGAAGGTGATTACCATTAGAAGCATTAGACGCAGTAGAAAGTGATATGCTATTGCAATATATTTTGGTAATACAGCTTCTTGTACAGTGGGTTCCAAATAGCACTGGTTTGGAAATAAAAGTAAGAATAAATATAAAGCCATAATATATCAGTGTAATAAATGTGTGTAATTTTAAAATATGTTGTGAAAACTAGAAGGTCCCTGTCAAAATGTCTAGTTAGACTACACTTAGCCAGGTATGTTGTAAACCTACATGGCCATTTTGACTACCACAGTGGCCCAGTGTTGTAAAATTACAACATACAGTATATACAACATGCTCTAATTTACATTTGATGAATATATTTCACAATAATTACATATGTACATGTTCTAGTAAGTGTAATGATTACAAAAAAAATAAATATTAAAGACATTATACTCACTTAAAACTGATAAATCCAGTCCAAGGAAACAAAGTGTTGTTGCTCAGCCAAAGTTGTGCAGATTGAGAAAGTTCCAGACTGAAAGTCTTGGTTCTTGTAGGAACTGTTCAGGGCAACCGCCCTCTTCAGTCCCGGTTTCTCCGTGGGGGTGGGGGCAAAAGAAACAGACCAATGGGATTAGTCACCATGACACAATCACCAACTGTTCACTCTGCTCACTCTATGTATACACACATACATGTACCTATATATATATATATATATATATATATATATGCGTACATGCATGTATATACACACACATGCACAAATATTCACGCACAATTTTTTTTTTTTAAAAGCATAGTGGTGAAATATTTAATAGAATAGATCAAATCAAATCCAGTGACATAAAATACTATGAGTAACTCTATTCGTGTGATCTAGAGTGAGTAAAATGTATTGAGGTTATATTAAAATAGATTTCTTTGTCAACATTGCAGTAAGACCGACAGCGGTGTGGTGCAGAAGGACCAGAGTGGGTTGGTTCTTTCCTCCTGAATGATGTTGCACCAGGCAGGAGCTGCATACCCAAACAAAGGCCAAATGTAAGACTGGTACACCCTCGAGGCTGTTCCTGGGGTTGCTCCTCCATTTCTTCTGCACAGCACTTTTAGATGGTTAAGTCTGCGCTTGGCCTCTTTTTCCACTTCTGCTATGTGGTCTGTCCATTTCATATTCTGAACGTCACTCCTAAAAATGTTGCTGTTGGGGTATATTTGCCCATTCTTCCATTTCAGTGATGCACACTTGAAGTTTTTTTGCAGCGTGTTTTATGTTTTTGGAAGACGGCCAATAGCAGAGGTCATCTGCAAACTGCGAAACTTGTCCCTGTCCTCTTGGTGGGTAATATATGTCACTGATATAGAGGAGGAATAGTAATGGACTAAGGGCTGATCCTTGGGGTACACCTGCTTCTGGGCAAAATCTGTTAGAAATGGATGTGCCGACCTTCACTGCAATTGCTCTATCTTTTAAAAAACTGTTTAAAAGCACTACTAGTTAGTGTGGAAGTCTGAGATTTTGGTCCTGAAGCCTATATATGAGTCCCTCATGCCACATTTTATCGAAGGCTTTTTCGATATCGAAGAAGACCGCAATTGCTATTTCTTTTTTGTTGAATCCTCGTTGCACATCTTCTGCTAGTCGTAGGATATTATCAGTGGTACTTCTTTCTTTTCTGAAGCCAGCCTGGTGGACTCCCAGGACTCTAAGATCATCGAGGTGTTTTTGGAGTCTGGCTGTCAGCACTCTCTCCAGTAGTTTGCCCAGGTTACTCAGGAGGCTGATGGGTCTGGAGTTTGATGACGGGTGAGGGTCTTTATTTGGTTTTGGGATCATGGTGACCAGTGCTGATTTCCAGGGTTTAGGGAAATATCCGATGTGTAGGCAGATGGTGTAGAGATCAGCAAGCTGAACTAAAAATTCTATTGCTGATTCCTTTATGAGTATAAAGTTCTGGACCTGTGGGCCGGGCTTATATACAAATGTCCTATCCAGAAGCAGACTGAACAATAGGACCCAATGACTATGCTAATGTGAAAAAAAACAACAACAAAAAAACATTTCTACCCTCTTTTAGAAAAAATAAAAATGTTGTAATTCTGCAACGCTGAGAGGGTTAAGGAGTCTCTTTTCTATGAGGCAGAGAGACGGACATGGCTGAGAGCTGGCCCCCACGTGACAGGAATGAGGACGCGGTCCCTTTAAGAGAGTGACGTCATCTTGGTTCATCAGGACGTTGAGTCTCTGTCTTCTATCACGTCCTCAGTTACACTATAAACCCAGCTGTGAGTCCAGCAGAGACATTATTGGACAGAAATCATCTGAACAGTGAACATGAGTGGCAGAGGAAAAGGCGGTAAAGGACTCGGTAAAGGAGGCGCTAAGCGTCACCGTAAAGTTCTCCGTGATAACATCCAGGGAATCACCAAACCCGCTATCCGCCGTCTGGCTCGCCGTGGTGGAGTTAAGCGTATCTCCGGTCTGATCTACGAGGAGACCCGCGGTGTGTTGAAGGTCTTTCTGGAGAACGTGATCCGTGACGCCGTTACCTACACCGAGCACGCCAAGAGGAAGACGGTGACCGCCATGGACGTGGTCTATGCTCTCAAGAGACAAGGACGTACTCTGTACGGCTTTGGAGGTTAAACTACAAACTCCTTCATCAGACAAAACAAAGGTCCTTTTAAGGACCAAACAACTTCTCAAGATAAAGACATAAACTCCTGATTAGAAGGAAAACATGTGTTATAAGATACGTTTATCAAAGCTGTGCTCATTAAAGTTAATACTTATCGTTTTAAGGTTAACACTACTCATGATAAAGACGTGAATTCTTTTATTTTTCCAAGTCATTAAAAATGTGTCTACTGATGGTGAAAATCTGACTTCATTACAAAACAAAATCACAATTAAACCCAAAGATGTATTTTGTACTGTAATTTATATATACTTATTATACATGTACCTATAATAAACCTGTATTCAAACATCCAATTCATTTCAGATAAAACACAATTTGTTGCAAATATGTTAATTCATTTCATTATCATTTTGTGTTTTTTGTGCTATTTAAATAACTTTCTCTGTTCAAAGTTGTCATTGTCGTTCTGTGTATATTGTGTGCTACTGGAACAAGGACATTTCCCACATGTGCAATTAAATAAACGTCTTATGTCTTAAATTAATTAAATATGTCAAGGATGTGTTTGAATCACTGAACTCTTTCACTCACATAGAGCTGGATGAGTTTATGATTAAACAATCATTTAAAGAGCGTTATGTTTTTAGGATATATATTTCCTTTTAAGGTTTATTGCAATCATTCAGTAAAAACATGTTGCACATAATGTTGGTTAATGCAATAGTTAATTTATTTATTAGTGACTCTATTGTTTGACTGAATGTAGTTAAATCAGCTGTTTTCATGCAGACTATAAAGAGAACAGCTAAAACAATCTAATCTGATATTAAAATCAAAACTACAATTCTATGTCATTTTAGGTAAAACATAGTTTGCACAGAAACAACCTTTTTGTTTTGATTTCCAACTGTAAATACTTTTAGAAAACTGTAATAAAAGTCGATATGTTAATAATTACTAAACTAATAAATCTCGTTTTAATGAATAGATTATTTTAATGTTTTACTGTAGTTGAGCTTCACATTTCAAATCTGTCAGGTTAAGGCGGCAACGACGGTTATGCTGCGCATGCTCAGTCTCTCTGTAAAACGAACCAATCGTTTGTGAGCAACAGCACAGTTCTATTTGCATGAAGTGTATCATAAGTAGCTGCGCTGAGCGTTAGAGCTTCATTCCACTGATTAACCTAACCGTTCAATCATGCCTGATCCAGTCAAAGCACCGAAGAAGGGCTCTAAGAAAGCCGTCTCAAAGAGCGTCTCTAAGACCGGCAAGAAGAAGAGGAAGACCAGGAAGGAGAGCTACGCCATCTACGTCTACAAGGTGCTGAAGCAGGTCCACCCTGACACCGGCATCTCCTCTAAGGCTATGGGCATCATGAACTCATTCGTCAGCGACATCTTCGAGCGGATCGCCGGTGAGTCCTCCCGTCTGGCTCACTACAACAAGCGCTCCACCATCACCTCCAGGGAGATCCAGACCGCCGTCCGCCTGCTGCTGCCCGGGGAGCTGGCTAAGCACGCCGTGTCTGAGGGTACCAAGGCCGTCACCAAGTACACCAGCTCCAAGTAAACTACTGTTTACTGGACACAACAAAAAGGCCCTTTTCAGGGCCACACACCTACAACAAAGAGCTGTATTCCTCAAATATAGAAAATAGAAAATATATACATGGGTGTTTTGAACTGGTATGTGAATTACTACTTAAGATGTAATTTCATTTATGCGGCATGTTGACCAAACGCTGTCTATACTCCTACCCAACATAGACACCTGCTGGACTGTGAGCATTATTACAGGTGATATAGTTTACTCCACTGACATTGATTGATGACACACAATACTTAATTTTTTTTTAATACTATATATACTATTTTATATCTTTCTAGTGTATTTTATAGTTTTTCTAGTGTCTTGATTACGTTTCTTCGAGGCAAGTTCTTCAGCTTTGGAGAACCGCTCGCACTAAAGAAACTGAACGCATCAAAACTACTTTATTAGCTGGTATAAGGCCAAAACGACAGAGCGTTTTAATTCAAGTCTTTGTGTGTTTTTTTGCGGAGCTCAATTGTCCCTATTGCAAGGGTTAAATCACTGTCATACCCTCGCAAAATGGTTGTTACAGGGGCTAACTATTGTCTTGTTACAATGTTTGATTATCATTAATTATCAAACAAACTTATTTTATAAGCCCTACAAATTAACCTATTGCTTTAAGTTAATTGATGTAATGCAGATGGAGGAATGATTTCTTAGAGGATGGTGTGGGTGGCTCTTAAAAGAGCCTTTGATGAGCTGTGATCTTCCAGGAGTTCACTTCTTCTTGGGTGCCGTCTTCTTGACTTTGGGCTTGGCTGCCTTCTTAGCGGGGGACTTCTTGACTGCAGGTGCCTTCTTCACCACCTTCTTGGGGCTCTTGGTGGCTTTTTTGGGGCTCTTAGTGGCCTTCTTAGGGCTCTTTGCTGCCTTCTTCACCGCCGCGGGCTTCTTGACTTTCTTGGGAGACTTCTTTGCGGCTGCTGGCTTCTTGGCTGCCGCCGTCTTGGGCTTTTTAGCCGCTGCGGGCTTCTTGGCTTTAGGAGCCGCTTTCTTGACGGGCTTCTTGGCCTTGGGTTCTACCTTCTTGTTCATCTTGAAGGAGCCGGAGGCGCCGACCCCTTTGGTCTGGACCAGCGTCCCCTTCGCCACCAGGCTCTTGATGGCGGTCTTAACGCGGGCCTTGTTCTTGTCCACATCGTAGCCGCCGGCAGCCAGAGCCTTCTTGAGAGCGGCTGCAGAAACGCCGCTCCGCTCCTTTGAGGCGGCCACGGATTTAACGATCAGCTCGCTAACCGTGGGACCGGCCTTCTTCGGTTTGGAAGTCTTCTTCTTGGCGGCTTTGGCCGGAGCGGGAGCTGGAGCTGGAGCTACTTCTGCCATTTTCCTTGTGTTGTGTGTCGCTAGTCAACGAGAGTCTGACTGGAGTCTGAAAAGCCCGGAGCAGGAGGCGGTACTTAAACACACCATGAGAACCGTAGAGACTCAGCCTGGCCCGGCTCTCCTGAGTGCGGGCTGAATGGCGCCGCTTGTGTTTTCTCTGGAGAGATTAAAGAGAAAAAAATGTTTGTTGGAGCAGAGATGGGACCTGAAACTGAAGGAACACATAGCGGACTTGTGTCTCTTCGTCTCTAGCTCGTACTGAGCACTGACGGTGGCTTTATTTTGTCCGTGGAGCCTCCAAACCTGACGAACTCACCGCGGTGCTCGGCGCTGCTCGTCGACTTTTCCTACACTTTTCTCTCCTAAAATGATTTAACTTTCATCAGAGCTCCGTCCAGAAACGTTTTCCAGCTGCGAAACATGTTTGTTCAGAGACTCGTAGTGAAAACAACCACGTTTTGAACATGCGTTTAAAATAAAATGAAAATGTTGTGTCGGCAGCAAACACACTGGTGATGGTGGAGGCTGATGGAGCAGCCAGACCAGGACCAGAGCTGCTCTAACACTTTGTTTCTTGTGTTGGTGTCTTTTTATGTCTTCACATTCTGCTCTGAATGAATTTAAGTATATAATAAACTGTCTCTCCAAGCAGACGTGAACAGTTCTCGTCTTTACACAGAAACAATGACTCTTACAGAGAAGAAACTTTCTGTGCAACAAAACCTCCAGGAGAATTCACAAATAAAGAAAAGCAGCTGCCAACAAGCTGGGATTATAAAAGCTAAAAATAAATGAATGGTGAACTGGGTGGATTTGACCCAATACTGAGCTGAACATCCCTTTTTATTAACAATGTAAATGCACAGATCAGAAGTGCCGACTGGTTAAATGGAAATAAAACCAGCTGGAACAAACTAAGAGGCAGAGCCAGATCTCTGAATTTATAAACTATAAATATGTGATTGATGAAGAAGCCACAAATAATAATAGACTCATAAATGAAAATGTCTGTGATCTAGTGTTTATCTCTATGAACACAGCTCCTTTTTGGGCTGAAGTTACATTACAACTAAAACATGTCTTATGACTTTTTAACATCTGCAACAGAACCAAAGAAATATCAGACAATAAGTATATGGTAATATGTAAACCATGTTAAAAAACAAAAGAAACCTTTAATGATCCAAATACACATGTTCTGGGTGACGTCTGGAAAACCAGAGTTAAAGTCATCAGTTATACAAAAAAAGAAAGACCAAAGACAGACATGTTTATATGTATTCATGTAGGATATATGCATATTCAGCTGTATGTTTATTACTTATTGTTGCATATTTTCAAATAGTAACTTACGTACTTAAGTTAAAATATATTAAAGTTGTGTGTATTTAAAAGAATCAAGGCGAGGATTTGGGCCGTTACAGTGGTGTGGTGGTCGTCACTGATGCCTCACAGTCAGAAGGTTCTGGGTTCTAATCCATGGTTCTACTGGTTCCTCTCTGTGTGTAGTCTGCATGTTCTCCCTGTGTCTGTGTGGGTTCTCTCCAGGTTCTCCAGCTTCCTCCCACCGTCCAAAGACATGCTGCTTAGGTTCATTGGTGATTCTGTCTCTCTGTGTTAGCCCTGGGATAGACTGGAGACCTGTCCAGGGTGGACCCCCCTCTAGACCAGTCACAGTACATCTGTTTCTCTCAGATGTTTTATTTCATGTGAGAGAAGTCCCTCCAGTTTTATTAAATCATGATTATTATTTGTATCCTAGAAAATTATGCATTTTTTTTTTTTAACAATATCCTGGTAAGAGGTTTTGAGTTACCAGATCAATCATCTCTTTAGTGTAAATTTATGCCATGCTTTGAAATAAATAACATTAACATCTGGACAGGAGTAAGTAGATCATGGTTCTGGTATTAGACTTCAGGTTTGTCTGTGTTTAGATGTAATATTAACTTAGGACGTAGCTCTTTATGTAAAGTTGTTTGGTCCTTAAAAGGACCTTTGTTTTGTCTGATGAAGGAGTTTGTAGTTTAACCTCCAAAGCCGTACAGAGTACGTCCCTGTCTCTTGAGAGCATAGACCACGTCCATGGCGGTCACCGTCTTCCTCTTGGCGTGCTCGGTGTAGGTAACGGCGTCACGGATCACGTTCTCCAGAAAGACCTTGAGGACACCGCGGGTCTCCTCGTAGATCAGACCGGAGATACGCTTCACACCGCCACGGCGAGCCAGACGGCGGATAGCGGGCTTAGTGATTCCCTGGATGTTATCACGGAGAACTTTACGGTGACGCTTAGCGCCTCCTTTACCGAGTCCTTTACCGCCTTTTCCTCTGCCGCTCATGTTCACTGTTCAGATGATTTCTGTCCAATAATGTCTCTGCTGGACTCACAGCTGAGTTTATAGTGTAACTGAGGACGTGATAGAAGACAGAGACTCAACGTCCTGATGAACCAAGATGACGTCACTCTCTTAAAGGGACCGCGTCCTCATTTCAAAAACGTCTGTGTTGAAAACGCTGTACAATGTGTGACGTAGGAAGCCGGCTCCGCCTGTCACGCGGAGGATAGCTGCGGACAGGTGTAACGGAAAACCAGCCTCATAACAAATTCATAAATACTTCGAATGTAGTTAAACACTACAATAGATGCACGTAATTCAGTGGTGTGATTAAACTGCAATCATCGCTGATGAAATTAAAATTAACTAAACATAGCCAGGTATATTCTTATGATCCAAATGATCACGTAGAAAGAATATGTTTAACTTAAGCAGAACAACAGACTGTGACTACATCTCATGTGATAGCATGGAGACGACTGTTCACTGATGTGGAAGGAGGAATGCTTTCCTCTCCTTCAGCCCAGGTTCTTTATACCTATTGGAAAGGTTAGTTCAACTACGAATAGAGCACCGACAACTTCTCTCCAATTCAACAATTTATTTGACACGCAGAGAATAGGTTCAGCATCAGCACTGAGACTTCAACTTAACCACCTTAAGGGTAGAGAAGAGAAGCCCCTAACTGAGTCTGCACACGGGTTTTATTCTGCTTGTGTTTATTTGGTTTTGTCAGATGGAAGACTGCTGCAGCGTGTACATGTCCCTTGGGCACAGCTCTTCCCTAAGACGAAGTCTTCATGTCCATCAGCTCTGCTGTCGTATATGTCCTTCCAAGTGTTCTTGGCCCAGGACCCAAAGCCAACCAGCTGCTAATCTTCAGCTGAGGCTGACTCAGCTTGCAATCGACCAGCCACAAAGGTTCAAAGAGACTGGACCTCAGGAAAACTGAGAGCTTACATCAGAGGACAGTAGGTTATTATGCTCCTCACTCATCCTACTGAAAACACAGTAACAGTGATGTTATGAAGCCATGAAGGCTGATGCCAGCACTAACAACAAAGGTTCAAACTGAAATCAAATACAACTTGTTATGCTGCTTCAGACTATTTCTTGTCAACTACCACTTTTACATTTGACCTTCTGTCTGAAAGATTTTTACATGTTTCAACACGAGCAAACGTGGAATAGTACAGAATATAGCTGTGAACCAAGTGAGTGCTGTGTGTTCATAGGCCACTGTCAAGAAACGGCAGAACAGCGCCACTAAGTCGTAGTGGTCATAAGTATATTACACTAGTGGCTCAGCACTATCATAATGAATGAATGGAATCAGATCAGGTCAAGAGAGAGAAGCGTTTATTCCGCTGTCTGCACCAAATAACGTATACTTTATACCTTCATGTCTTGGTGTAGCTCCACAGTCCTGGAGGAACTCTCTCTTGTCTCACGATGTGCTTTAAATAACTAATGACAATAAAAACCTCTTTGACTCATTGCATTTTAAGATAATTGTTCAGCTGCAGAATAAATGTTGATATAAAGCTTGTACCCTTTGTAACGTTAGATCATCGACTAGATGTAGTTTTACCATAAAATAAATCTATGAATGTAGTTTATTCAACCACTAGAAGCATTTTATGTTTTAAAACAGTAATAACAGCTCTTAGAGAAGTAGTAGGTGGCTCTTAAAAGAGCCTTTGGTTTGTTGTAATGCTGCAGTAGTTTACTTCTTAGCGGGCTTCTCGGTCTTCTTGGGCAGGAGCACAGCCTGGATGTTGGGCAGCACACCACCCTGAGCGATGGTGACTCCTCCCAGCAGCTTGTTGAGCTCCTCGTCGTTACGGACAGCCAGCTGCAGGTGACGGGGGATGATCCTGGTCTTCTTGTTGTCGCGGGCAGCGTTTCCAGCCAACTCCAGGATCTCAGCGGTCAGGTACTCCAGCACCGCCGCCAGGTAGACGGGAGCACCGGCACCGACACGCTGAGCATAGTTGCCTTTACGCAGCAGCCTGTGGACACGACCGACTGGGAACTGGAGTCCTGCCCTGGACGAGCGGGTCTTGGCCTTAGCTCTGGCTTTTCCTCCGGTTTTTCCGCGGCCACTCATTGTTACTGATGTGTTTCGTAGAGTCGAGACTCAGCAAACATGTGTCTCCAGCAGCAGAAAGCCTCCTTTATATGTCCACCCACAGCGGGGACGGCTCCTGATCAACCAAGCAGAAGAGCTTCCAGCAGAGGGCGGGTCTGTGTCGGTTTGAGCGGACTTTTTGAAGCGACTTTGGGCCAATGAACAGCGCACATTGTGGCGGGAGGAGGCTCGTCTATAGGCGGCGCTGAGCTCCAGGAAGAGCCGCTCACCAATCAGGAGCCGGAGGTCGGAAGCAGCGTCACCGTTTGACCGCCGGTCCCACCGTTTAAGAGGAGCGGCTCTCTGCTGATCGTCACACTTTTCTCCTGTTGAAAGAGAAACGAGTTGTAAGCATGGCAAGAACCAAGCAGACCGCCCGTAAATCCACCGGAGGAAAAGCCCCCAGGAAGCAGCTGGCCACCAAGGCTGCCCGTAAGAGCGCCCCGGCTACCGGCGGAGTCAAGAAGCCTCACCGTTACAGGCCCGGTACCGTGGCTCTGAGGGAGATCCGTCGTTACCAGAAATCCACCGAGCTGCTGATCCGCAAGCTTCCCTTCCAGCGCCTGGTCAGAGAGATCGCTCAGGACTTTAAGACCGACCTGCGCTTCCAGAGCTCCGCCGTCATGGCTCTGCAGGAGGCCAGCGAGGCTTACCTGGTCGGTCTGTTCGAGGACACCAACCTGTGCGCCATCCACGCCAAGAGAGTCACCATCATGCCCAAAGACATCCAGCTGGCCCGGCGCATCCGCGGAGAGAGAGCTTAAAGTATCTGCTGCTCCACAAACCACAACGGCTCTTTTAAGAGCCACCTCCCTCTGCTCAGGACATTATTCCTCTTTGTGAACATTATTATGAACATTAATTTCAGCAAGATTTTAAATGATGACGTTTATCAGTATAAACTGGTAAGAAATCAACCTTCCAGAATTCTTGCTTCTATTTATTGTTCTTACGTTCTTGATAAATCAACACGGGTTTGCTGCCCCCATGTGGTCACTACTATGCTATTAACACAACAAGTATGTCTCAGAGTTCCTATTTAACCCTCAGATTTCCCATCAGTCCCTTAAAACTGAAGAAGATACTCGAGTGAAACGTCTTCTCAAAAAAACTCCAGTTGCCTTTTTTGAACCTGAATGACTGAGAACCTTCAGACGTCACTACTATAATTACACACAAAGATTTTTACCATGACCACTATGATGGTTCTTTATTTCGCGTCATTTACAGCCTAATATTTCAACACCAACATAACAAATACATATGGTGTGTGTGGTGTTAAGTCCATGTACATTCAATGGTTTCATGAGAAGCAATAATTGTAATAAACAGTGCAATCAAAAACAACCAAACTCTGTAAACAAACAGTATAAATGTCCCTGTGCAGGTTTGTGGTGACACATTTGCAGTGAAGACTCTGTCTTCAGTTAGATGATACTTCCTTTAAGGGTGTCATGCATAAATATGTGCAGCTGTCTGTAACACGACCCCTTCATAAATCAAACCAGACTCATGTTGTGTCTGTGTAGTTTTTGTTGACTGTGCTGTACAGAGCAAATGAATCATCCTCTTTATCCTGACGTCTTTTTCTGTGAAGACAAAACAAACGTCAGTGTCTAAATGGACATTTATCGCTTTATGATCAAATATAAAACAATAAGAGAGCAGCTGCTTCTCACCCTGGAGGAATACCAGAACTAACACATTGAACAGCAGCGTATTCAGTGCCCCCGTCATCCTCCTCTTCCTCTGTTTGACTCGTCCGCTGAGCTCGCCTGATGTTGGAGTACAGAACATCAGTCTGGCTCTGAGGGAAGCAGATGGAGCTGTAGAGAACATCGTCCTGCTGATCTGTTGGTCTCATTACTGCTGCAGAGGACGGGGTGTCATACACTGGACCCATGTCTGACTGAAGAGACAAACACAACTCATTTATTTTGACCTTAGGGAGATTGTCATTAATTGAACAGTAATGTAACCAGTGAAGTTAATCCTACTTTGTGGAGCTAGCTCTGACTATTGAGATCAGATCAGCTTCAAAAAACCTATGATGAGCCTGGTCTCTATGGAGGGTGTCACATTTGGTTTTTACATCTGTAATATACAAAATACTATTGATTCCTGCTACAGGAGGCAACGTGTACACAACTGAACCTTCAGTCATTTGACAGACCCTGGTCCTGAGAGTTTCTGACAGACAACACTGTTCCTGTTTAACTCCTAACTCTCCACGAGGCTTTTAGAACTAAAGACTTGGATAAAACACTTTAAACTAACCAACGTTGGTTGTTTATACAGATATTGTGACCTGGATGACTGAGAACCTTCAGAGACACATCGTCTTGAGAATATTTACATCATTAATGGTGCTATGCAGATAAAACTGAATTTGAACTTTACCAAAAACAAACCACTTAGAAAGAGTATTCTAGGGAAATCCTTGATTCCTTAAACTTCTCACCTGTGTTGTGTTGACAGGCCTTTCTTCACCTTTACACTGCTGTTTGAAACACGTATTTCTCCTGGACATGAGGATAAAGACACATACTGAATGAATTAATACATTTAAAGATTAAATCACTGATGTGTTGATGAAAATGTTAATTGGTCACCTCATCCACAGGAAGACAGCGAGGACTATGACCACCAGAAGAACAACAGTGACTGTGGCTATAGCTCCTGTTTTCTGTGCACCTGGTTCATCAAAAGGAAATACTTAGTCCTATCATTTACATACATTCACTGACCAGTTTGTTTTGTTTCTCACCTGCTTCACCAATCAGATGTAAGGTGGAGTAATGACGTCCTCTTCTGTTCTGGGCTTCACAGTAATAACTCCCACTGTGTTCAGCTTTGAAGTCAGTGATGGTGAAGATCTGTCCTGAAGCTTTTGGTGAGTCTTCATTCTCCTTGTACCAGGTGTAGTTAGCTGCTGGGTTAGCATCACTGCTACAGGTCAGAGTCACTGAACTACCCTCCACTATCTCACCAGAGACATTCACTGATACAGAGGGAAGCTTTGGAGGATCTGGAGGACAATACAGAAAGAAATGTAACTCTATATGTATTATCTGAGAGGTAGCTGACCTCTTTCCACCTCTACAAATATTATTTAATGTTAAATACAAGCTGTCTCCTTACATTCAACATCTAAGAGCAGAGGTGTAGAGGTGATCTGTCCATTCTGGTTCTCAGACTTGCAGTAGTAGATCCCTCTGTCCTCAGAGCTGATGGAGGTAAAGTGATAAACTCCTTCTGATCCATTAATCAGTGTTTGGTTCTCCTTGTACCAGGTGTAGTTAGCTGCTGGGTTAGCATCACTGCTACAGGTCAGAGTCACTGAACTACCCTCCACTATCTTTGTTGAAGGACTCACTGATACAGAGGGAAGCTTTGGAGGATCTGAAGTAGAAAATAGACTTTTATAAACTCCAGCATCTGTTGCATTTTTAAAAAAATATGATAGATAGATAGACAGATAGATAGATAGATAGATAAATAGATCGATCGATCCTTTGGGAGGTTCCCGCAGGGAAACTGCCATTTCCATTGCATACAGCACTGTCAGACATACATGTAGGAAACAGTACAGTAAGCCAAAATACCTAAACACCCAGTAAAGAATAATAATAATAGTAATAACAATAAAAATAAATATTGTGATGACTGTACATAAATTGTTGTTGCATAAATAGAGAAGTAACAGGTACATTGTTATTGCACATTACTGTTGTAGGTTAATTAAAAAAGTCATTCAGGCCCTTTCCTTTTTGTCCTCCCCCTAAGTGAGTGGTGGTTAAACAGTTTTATGGCACGGGGGACAAAGGAGTTCCTCAGTCTATTAGTCCTGCACCTTGGGAGGAGCAGCCTCTCACTGAAGGTGCTTCTCTGGCTACTGATGGTTGTGTGCAGAGGGTGGCTGGCATTTTCCAGGATACACGTTAGTTTTTTTAGTGTCCTGCTCTCTGCTACAGTAGCCAGAGGGTCCAGCCTCGTGCCAACCACAGAGCCAGCCCGCCTGATCAGCTTCTCCAACACAAAGAAAAACTGTAAGCTGTTACGAATTATCCAAGGACCCCAATATGATTTAGACCAAAAGCCAAGCAAAGGTAAAGGATCAAAGATCATATGATCGTTGGATGAAATGTTCTGGTCATAAGAAAAACATCTGGACCTTAGAGAATCACTGCTTTTATCAAGGAGCATTCTTGTCTGTTTTTGAGTCATCAGTCACTACCCAAGTACCTGAATGTGTACTTGCCCTGTAAACTTTATCAAGGACGATCTCCGATGCTCCAGAGTCTGTACAGCAGGGCAGAAAAGACCGAAGGTGAAACAGGTCACCAAACAAATAAAACAGGAAAACTGGTGTTTGAACGTAACAGAGGAAATGACAGCAGGAGAAACAAGTTGGTTAATCCTCTTCGTTCCTGGTAGAACATAAGGCTGCGACTATCTGCTTCCATCTTGTCCTATCTTGTGCTGTATGCTGTGCTTCATCCCACGATAGGTTTGCTGTTTTCAGTTCTGAGGTCACAGTTCTTTGCCAGGTGGTTTTTGGCCTCCCTTGTTTCCTCTTTCCAGGTGGGGTCCATCTTAGGGCTACTCTGGGAATACAGTATTTGTCCATACGGAGGACATGTCCAAGCCATCTCAGCCGTTGATGTTTAATTTCTTGCACCACACTGAAAAAGTTTGTCTTTTGATACAGGTCTTCATTAGAAATCTTTTTTGGCCAAAAGATGCGACATATGTCACGGAGGCACCCATTGTGGAATGTGTTGATCTTTCTCATGACTCTCTCAAGCACTCGCCAGCATTCCGAGCCATATAGCAGGACTGCATTAACTATACTGGTTAGATTTAGGCTTGCAAATGTGCTTCGCGCTTTCCCAAGCCTTATGCTGATGTCCCTGCCGCATAAATCCTTACTAAGGAGACTTCCCAGGTAACTCCTCGACATAATCAAGAGGGTTTACATCCACATTGATCGGTCCATGCAGTGTTGAGTTGATGCACATCACTTGGGTTTTAGAAGTATTCATGTTCAGACCAATCTGATTTGCAAATCTGCAGTCCTGTCAGTCTTCTCTTGTAGGTTTGTGTGATTGGTGGAAAGAACAGCAAGGTCATCAGCATAGTCAAGATCTTCTAGCTGGGTGAAGAGAGTCCACTGGATGCCTCTGGGCTTGTCTGAGGTGATGGTCCAGTCCAGGTTGCCATTGACAATGACACTGCACTCGAGTTAATGATAGAAAATCTTCAGTGCCGTCATCTTTGGGGGAACTCCATACGATTGCACGATCTTCCACAAGGTGTCACGATGCAAGCTGTCAAAAGCTTTCTGGAAGTTGACAAAGTTGATGTACAATGGATTGTTACCACCAACAGTGACCACTACCACCAGGTAGTGGTCACTGTTGGCATCCGCACCACAACAAACTCTGACATCCTGGAGAGACCTGCGCCACTTCCCGTTGATTAAGATGTGGTCAGTCTGGTTGGTTGTGAGCCTGTCAGGTGACTTCCAGGTGAGTTAGTGGATGTCCCTATGGGGGAAGATGGTCCCACCAACTATGAAGTTGTTTTCGAGGCAGAAGTCAAAAAGACACGGTCACACATGGTCCGCACATTCCATGCTCCCAGGCGGATCTTTGTTTTGGGCCCGAGCAGACTCCCCTTCACACTCCTGACTTCTTGTTGAAGGCTTTCATCAGGGATGGTCATACTGGCACATTGGCTAGAGTCTACTGTGGGGCCCATGGTGGTGTTTAAAGCAGTTTTTGAAGTTTCTGTAAGAAGTTGTTTTACGGGCTGAGGCTATTCTAGAAACCTTCCCGGCATGGTTGAACCTGCTGAGGGTATAAACCCCCTCCAATGTAGCTTTCAGAGTCACAGAGGTGCACAAGCCTCCCCGTCACGACAAGCTAGCAGCACAAGGGGAAGCAGGGCTACAGATATAGATTAGTGTTGAAGGGATAATGAGACACGGGTGAGACTAACAGACTGATGCTTCTGGTACAGAACAGGTAGAAGAAGTACACATCTGGGTATATGGACTGCACTTGGCCAGGGTGGTACTTTGAACTGGAACAGTACTAAGGCAGCGACATTTCACAAAGGCCACAAGTACAGAGAAGAATACACATGTAGAAACATCCAGAGTAAAGACACAAGGAAGACACAGATGGAAACAATCAGCAATCAGCACACAGACAGGAAATAAAAGACAAGTAAAACTAACAGGAGCACAAGGAGTCAACAGTTCACAAAATAAAACACAAACTAATCATGATTCAGATCTGTTGTTCTGCTCACATTTCACATCAATGGTGACACGTTCAGATCTAGTCGTCCCAAGCTCGTTCTGAGCTGTGCAGTAATACTCTCCAGAGTCAGAAGACTGGGTGGACCTGAAGACAAACCGTGTTCCTTCACTGAGTATTTGGTTCTCCTTGTACCAGGTGTATTTAGCTGCTGGGTTAGCATCACTGCTACAGGTCAGAGTCACTGAACTACCCTCCATCGTCTCCTCAGAAGGATTCACTGTCAGAGAGGGAAGCTTTGGAGCATCTGGAGGAGGTAAACATACACTGACATCAGTAACAACACACACATGCAAAGAAATCAAACCTTAGAGGTCCATAAATTAAGTTACATATTGGAATGTAATGACTCAGAAAACAAGTATTGAACACATTGTGTATGGTTTATATTATGGCATTCAAAGAGTTTTGGTCTCATCTGACCAGACTATATTCTCCCAGTATTTCACAGACAATGTAGCAAGCTTTAAACCAGCTTCAACATATTTTTTTTTCTTCAGTAATAGAGTCTTGCGTGGTGAGCGATCAGTGGGACTAGTTTTCATATCTATGACAGTTTCCCAGCATCACCTCTAAGTGTCACCAGAGGATTAACAGCTGTAGAAGCCAGCGTACGCCAGACATGATGCTGGTGTGAGGAACGTACAAGTTCATTTCACTCTAGATTCATCTGAACTTTTCTGTGAACGAGTCATCAGCGAGTTCAGTTTCAGTAAGTGCAGCGACGAGATTCACCACTAAATGACAGGTGCAATGGGTAACAAGTAAAACACCCCAAAATAACTGTCCAGTATGATACACTGTCTAGTAGAGGTATGACAGCCAGAGTGAAGTAAACTCACAGACTGAAGGAGAGCGGTAATCCTCATGTCCACTGAAAGCACAGGAGACGGTGTCTCCAGGAGAAAAGTTGTCTGTCAAAGTAGAAGTTTGCTGTGTCCTGATTTTCTGTCCGTTCTTGAACCAGACGTAAAGACGACCAGCTGGACGGCAGCTGCTGAGACACTTGAGCTCTGCCTCAGTATGAGACTGATGGACTGATATTATTCTGGTCACCTGCACCTGCAGAGCTGCACATGACAACACAACAGTAATGTCACATCTGTTTAAATACTCAATGCACTAATACATCCACCTACACAGTTAGTGTTCATCAGTACCTGTGACAGTCAGAGCTGTTCCACGTAAAACACTTCTCCATTCAAACCGATATGTCTTGAATTTGAAGTGATACTCAGATGAATCAGTCTCTCTCAGGTTAGTGATTCTCAGAGTGGATCTTCCTGTCCATGGTTCAAGGACCTGAACACGACCTGAATACTGGGAGTCTTTCCTCAGGTCCTCAGGCTGTGAGGGAACCTTCCACTGACGACTACGATCACGACTGAACCAGAATCTTGACACAATATTATCACGATAATCATAATGACTGTATGTGGAGGAAATGTCCACTGATGAGCCTTTAGGAGCACAGATGCTTCTGTCAGTGTAAGTCACTTTGTTACAGGTTGGTTTAAGGACACCTGAAACAAGAAGAAGAAGAAGAAGAAAATGTTTTGAACAACATCTAAACGTAACCCTGCAGAGACCAAAGAAGAGAACAGGAAGAGAAAGTGTGGTTTTCTGAAACATAGACACTGATGGTTCATTCAGAGATGACACTGAGTTAATGGAAGACTGAAATAAACTCACATTGTGGACGAGAGGGAAACTTCTCAAATCCTTTAACAGCACAGGAAACACTGTCTCCATCATCAAAGTATTCTTTAATTGAATAAGTGTCTTTGTTCATGTTCAGTCCATTCTGGTACCAGACGTAGGAATGATCAGATAGACGACACCTGCTCTGACACTTCACCTCTGCCCAGCGAGGATACAGTGTTGGAGATGATATCTTGGCCTCTACACGGAGAACTGAAGTGAACAGAGAAATGTCATTTTAACTGTTATCACCCATTAAATAAACACATTCATCAATAGTCCAGTAACAGCAGTTCCATGTTTCACATTTGACATATCTGGAGGAGAAATTCTTACCTGAGACAGTCAGAGTGACTCCAGGTGAACCAGTATATTTCCCTCCTGGTTGGTTTGTTGTGAATCTGAACTTGTACTCAGCTGAGTCTCTCTCTCTCAGGTCTGAGATTCTCAGAGTGCACCTGTTCTCATCACAGTGATACTGAACACGACCTGAAAACTCTGCGTCTGTCATCAGATCCACAGGTTCACCACCTTCCATTTTAGTCAACCACACAGCTTCTTCAACCACAGTGACCTTCTCATTTATTCTGGATGGGTACGTGTAGCTGCAGCTTATTTCCACTGTTGATCCTTCTCCAGCACAGATCTGAGTAGAAGTGTAAGTCACTCCATAACGACTCTGACCAAGTACCACTGGAACACAGAGAACATCAGAGACCACAATTAATTGTTCTGCTTTAAAAAGATGATTTCTACAGTTAATGTGTACGTGAGCTGAGGCAGGACGTCCCACTCTCTGAGGATGCAGTGAAGGAACAGTGATGTATTTAACATGAGAGACATGAGACAGTTGAAGAGGAGAAACGGAAGAGGACAAGTTCTTAGAAAAAGAGAAGTGACACAAAAAGAGAAGTAGTTTTTTATAGCTGTGTCAAGTACATTATGAACCTCTGCCACACAGTATAACTTATATTTATGTTATAATAAATGATAATTATAATAATACATTTCTAATATATACATGGCAGAGACATGTTGAATGACTGACGGTGATCTGAAGTTATTTTAATGACTTCATGATCATTAATAAATATTCTATAAAACATTTGAATCAATGAATTATCTTTCCAAAACGACACAGTGACTAAACTCATTGAGACTGTGGAACATTTGATAAATATTAGTTGGTATCTTCACTGCTCCATCAATGACTGAAACTTTTCCACTTTAAAAAGACTGAATGATGAAGCTCAAAGAATCTGGTCTTTCTATCAGTGATCAGCTCTGCAGTTACACAGAAATAAAAGCAATATTTCACAGAGTTTAACAGCCTGCTTTATGTTTGTGTCCATTCTAACAGGAAGTATTTATTAAGCACAACAAGCAGCTACAGCATCAGTGGAAATGTGAACAACACAAACTCAAAGTACCTGACCAAGAGAGAAGGAAGACGACAAATCCAGCTTCTGCTACTATAAACCTCATGTTGGTGGCTCCTCTCTCTGCTGTGTCTGCAGGTAAAACACATCAGCTGCTAAATAACATCCACAACGGTTACCTAACGTCTGAACTGAGCAACATGAATGTGCTCACAAACAAGGATGTGATCTGAAGGCAGACTCTGTTCTTTATCCTCTCACTGATTCAGCAGTTTCCTTCTTCTAAATAAAGATGTGTGTGTGAACTGTTGTTTCATTATGTTCAGTTGTACCCCCTGTAACCATAGCAACAGTCAGAGTTACGTTATGTGTCTTTATTCTTCTTCTGCATATAAAGTCAAATATATCAGTAATCAACATACACAGTCATGTTGTGGTGAGTTGATCTGTTTAGTTTGTGATCTCACTGTTTGTGTTGTTTTCTCTTGTTGTCAAGTTAAACTGAGGAGTTTTAATCAGTGAAGCAGTTGTTGGTTGTGTTATGATGAACATTTCATGTGGAACAGTTTATGACACAGTTGCCTCTTTGTGAAATGAACCAAATTATTGTTCACTAATCATGATTCACTTGATAAAATCAATGAAGAGGCCAATAATCCAGGGGTTTGGTCTTGAGACTGTGAGGAATGTGTGAGAGGTTATATTTGACCAGGATATGTTCGTTTAATTCATTAATCAAATGACTAAGACTGCCTTCTTTCACCTCCGCAATGTTCAATCAAAGTTAGGAACATCCTGTTTCAAAAGTAATACTGAAAAACTACAACAGTTCACTCTGAGAGTAAAGTCTCAGATCTGCTTCCCAGAGGTTGCATAGTAGACCCCCATCAACCCCTCCTCTCACAATACTCAACAGGACAGTCCCTACAGTAGAGTCATTCAGGTTCCTAGGGTCCACAATTTCACAGAACCTGAATTGGACCTTCCACATAGACTCTGTAAGGCAGAAGGCCCAGCAGAGGCTGTACTTTCTGCGTCAGCTCAGGAAGTTCAGCCTGCCTCAGGAGCTGCTGATCATCTTCTACACTGCAATAATCCAGTCTGTCCTGACCACATCCATCACAGTCTGATTTGGATCCTCCACCAGGCACGACAGGGACAGACTGCAGAGAACAGTCAGGTCTGCAGAGAGGATCACTGGTACTGACCTTCCCTCCATCCAGAACCTGTACCGGTCCAGGATCAGGAAACGGGCTCGTAAACTCTGCACAGACCCCTCACATCCTGGTCACAACCTGTTTAGACTCCTCCCCTCAGGCCGGCGTTACAGAGCACTGTACGCCAAAACCACCCACCACAAGGACACTTTCTTCCCCCGGGCTGTTGCAGTCACAGAGTGTGAGTCCATCCACATGAACAAACAATAACTCTTCAATTTTGTATATAGTTACCGTACAAAACCCTGATTTTGGTGTATTTATCTGCTCTTATATTTTATGTGAACACATTGATATTTATTTTATTTTATATTTATTTAACTTATTTAAGTTGTTTCAGTACAAGAGAGCAAAGCCACCAGAGTCAAATTCCTTGAATGTGCACATACTTGGTCATTAAAGCTGATTCTGATTCTGACTGAGCTTTTCTCTGGCTGTTTGTCAAAGAGACAAACCTTTTGTACTTAGCCTTTATTTTTAAGCTGATGCGACCCTAACCTTAGTTTTGCTGCTATAGGTCTAGGCTGTTGGGGGACTTCACACTCTCTGATCTTTTCTTTACATATTCATCAGTTTCTACAAATAAAATCTTGTAGGTGATGAGTATTTAACTATCTTTCCATGCATTTAAAGTTGGACTCTGCTGAGACAACAACATCTACTGGTATCTTGCATTTAAAGATATCATGTAAAGTAGCTCCAACCCTCTCCAATGGCCTTCACTAATGGTGCAGACTGTGTTGGGTAGGGTGTCATTATACAGCACAGGTCTGTTTATCCTTTACCTGTTCCAGTTACCACATACCATACCATATTTTTTTCAGAGTATTGTATTTCTTGTATACTTTTTTTGGTATATATTTTTCAAAAAAATCTGTATTTGTGTTTTTTTTAGGTAACTATTTCTAAGTTGTCACTGTTTTTTTCTGTATATATATATATATATATATCTTTTTTGCCAAACTCCATCCTACTGTGACAAGGAAATTTCCCATACGTCGGATTAATAAAACATATCTTATCTTATCTTATCTTACCAGTTCTTATTTGTGCTACAGAATCACCTCTTTCAGTGCACTTTTAAGAAGAGGAAGATGAAGTGTTAGAAGGGTGTGGAATGTGGAAAAAACAAAAACAGTATTTGCTTATTTTCCAGTCTACGTTCTCTGTCACATGAAACCACATTCGAAATACAGATGTGAAACTCTGAAAAAAAAAATGTCTTAATAATGTGACATCTTGTTAATGATGCATAACATGTCAGTATCAGAAAATAGGGTAAAAGAAAGTGAGAAGTGGCCACATGTTTGCAGTGGGAGGGTTATCTATGGTTTGAGATATCTAAAAGAACCACTTCTTGTTTTTTTCTTTCAGTCCATCAACACATGGTGTTCTCTCAGCTCAGCCAGAACAAACTGTTTCACACAGCGGTTTACATGCAAACAAAGTACAAGGTCAACTGGACTAGTAGAGTTTGTTGAAGACGTTTTATCCAAGTCTTCAGTTCTAAAAGACTGGTAGGAAGTTGGGGTTTAAACAGGAACATCTGGAGAAGCCACTTGGATGAAATGTCTCCAAGAAACTCCTTCAAGAAACAAGTCCAGTTGTTCTTTTTCAGTTGTGTTTTTTTGGATATACCAGAGTCTACATAGTTTTAAATGAAAGAAACACTTTGAACTTTCTCTTTTGATAACTGGTTTCATTTTGCTTTTCTGTTTGACCTCGTGTCACTGACGACTGGAACAAATATCTGGATGTACAACCAAGTGTGCAAGTCGTTTCTGTAGAGTTGCTCATCAACCAAAGAATAACTGCTCAAATATGGTCAATTTTAAGTCTGGTATTAACAGCAAAGATTGAAATATCACAGTACCTCTTATTACTTAAAAAAAAAACATTAAATACCTTCAAATGTAGATGTAAATATCTGGTACCTGAGACAGAGCTGAAGATGACAACAAATCCAATCACAGCTGCTGATAATCTCATAGCTGCTCCGCTCTTCTCTCTGTTAGTCAGAAGGTAGCTGCTTTGCAGAAGAACAAGTCGTCCTCTCAGAAGGATGTGGTCTGGAAGGAAAGTGCATAACCTCCACGGCCGTCACTGTTGTACGAGAGCAGTTATAATCTGTTCCAGCTTCCTTCCTCTTCTTACCATTGCCAGGCCTTCACATTTGAATATCTGTACATCCTCAAGAAGAAGAAATGACAACTATGCATGAACGTAACAACACATTGTCGTCTCTGAAAGACCAGGGAAACCAGAAAGAGCTGCTGTTAGCTGAGAGGCTAACCAGTGACGCCAAACTCCTGTTTTACCTTTTTAATCTCACGGCATCATCTCAAACTTTTTTACATCAAATTCACAAAATAGAAAAGATAAATGCAACGGTAGCACTGCAGAGCTCTTCTGTGACAGTGGTTGTGGAGTAGGTGTTTAGTGCAACTCTGATAAATGAAACATTAGTTTTACGTCTGTTTGAGCTGAGCTGTGCTACGTGTGGAAATGCTGCACCTCTTGAATTAACTGTAAGAGACATTAATTAATTAAACAAATCACTTTATTAAAAAAATAGCAACACAGTTAACGAAAAATATGTGAAACTGAACCAGTTCAACAAATTATTTCCAGGGTGAAACAGGAAAGGACATCGTATTACAAAGCAGGACATTCATTAGAAGAAGAAAAGGAGGAAGATCGGTGGTAAATCCAGCTAAACGGCTGAACTCCAAGAATAAGAACAATACCACCTGTGAGTTAACCAATATGATCATTCAGAGCTTTGTTTAAGGATTTCACAACATTGTATTTACCTAAACCTACATTTTAAGACTGGTGTCACACTGTTGTTACAAGCAAGATCAAACCAGTGATGAATTCCTGAAATGATCGTATACAGTATGATAGCACATCGTCCATTTTCTGACAAACTCGTGTTCATTTTCTTCTTCGTTGGTTGTTCACTGTGCTGTAAAGTGCAGACACATCCTCCTCAGCACCATCTCTTATTCTGAAATGGGCAAACATACTTTTAAAATACTTATGGCAGTAAGAACACAGTAATAAGGTAGTTATATAACAACAGGTTTAACATGGTTACCTTCATCCATTAGTCAAGTTACACATTATACATCCACTGCAGACTTTGAGGAAATTGAATAAAAAGTAAAAGACTCAACCTAAATTGATTCTGCTATAGTCGACACCTGTGTACACTACATCTTCTTTCTCCATTTCCTTCTTCTGTTTGTTGCGTTGAGCTAGCGTGACGTTGGAGTAAACAGGATCTTCTTGGTTCTTAGTGAAATATACGGTGGTATAGGAAACATCATCATGCTGCTCTGCTGATATTCTCTGTGTTGCAGCTGCAGGGTTGTCATTTTCTGGACCCACACCTGGCTGAAGAGTAAATATTTCATCAGTAAGAGTACTTCACTTTAAATAATTAGCAAATGGAGAATAACTACAACTTATACACTGCCGCCCCACCAATATCAGGTTGGACCTCCTCTATCTGTGACTCCAGCTCATTCTCTGTCTCATTGTGTCTCTAATCTCCAATGTCTCCAGATTTCTCTCCATCCAGTGTTTCATTCATTGTATTGATGATGGAGAGTCTGACCACTGCTCAAAGCTTCTCCAGCTCATCCCAAAGATTCTCAATGGGGTTAAGGTCTGGACTCTGTGGTGGAACAATCCATCTCATGCTCCCTGAACCACTCTTTGACAATCTGAGCCCCATGAATCCTGACATTGTCATCTTGGAATATGATCCATTGATGGAATAAGCTGCTCATTCAGTATATTCAGGTAGTCAGCTAATGAACCTAGACCCAGATCATAGCACTGCCCCATAGCACAGGCTTGTACAGTAGACACTAGGCATGATGGCTGCATCACTTCATCTGCCTCTCTTCTTCCCCTGATGCTTCTCCACTCTCCTTCCAGTTTCTAATAAAGCCTTGGACAGTTCTTAACCCAGTTTTAGTAGTTTCTACAATCTCCTTAGATGTTTTCTCTGCTTGATGCCAATGATTTGACCCTTCTCAAACAGACCACCACAGGATCAGGTGTCTTTAGACATGGTTGTTGAAGAAATGACAAGCTACTCATTGCATCAGTTGGAGTTAAATAATCAAAGAGAATCACCCATGCAGTCATTATCCAGTAGGAGGTGAATACCTAAATCCATGTAACACAAGATAACTGTATAGTATAAAAGTTGAACGACTAAAGATGGACATCTGCTTCAGCTGCCCAACCTTTATAAACAAAATACTTGTGTTGATGGAGACACTGTCAATGTTTCATCAAATGAAAACCAAACAGGATGAAAGAAGAGTAGGTGGTAGGAACAGAAGTTTCCAAATCTTCTCATTGGTCTTCAGATGGAAGCAGACGTCTTACCTGAACTCTCTGTCCTTACCTCTGATATGGTGTTTGATCTTTCTCTGGACCCTGAGGTTTGTTTCCAGGATCGCTTTCTTCTGCAGAGAAGAATTATCAAACAGCATGATCCTCAAATCACTAAACAACTGAATTTGAGATACAGTATTGGATGTACCAGTGAATATTAACTGCTCACCTAATCAGTAGGAAGGCAGACAGGAAAACGATAGACAGAAAAACAACTGTTAATGACCCAGCTGCTGCTCCTTTCACTGAACCTGCATTTAAATGGAAACACTGGAAAATTATTACTTGAAAATTTCAGGATTGTATGGTCCTTTAGCAGCTAAATACATCCTTGATGTCAGTGAATGCACCATGTGAGAGTCAGTACTTACTGTAGAGCTGAGAGTCTCATATCAGAAGAGTCAGACTGATGGTGTTTACAGCTGACAGTAGCTCATGTTCAAGCTTCAATAAACTGAAGAAAATCCTCTGTAGCCTCTTTTCACAATATGTACTCAGGTCAAGAATATAGATTTCATTACTTTTTATGGTGTTTTTATGTGTGACATCATCAACTAGTCGATGTGAACTCAATGTTCACCATATAATAGTCAACTTTAAAAGGTCAGAAGTCGTTCGACCCCTACTCCGCACAACACTTTGGTCAGCATTTGTTGTTTTTAAATGTGCTTTATAAATAAACTGACATTGAAAATGCTCTAATCTGGGTTCCTCCGACACTCCAAGTCCAGTATCAGCATGAATTCAGGTGCATTTGATCGTAGGAACCAAGTTGTGACGGTCAGCGTTTCCTTAGGGTAAAAACTTGAGATATTTTGTTGTGGCCCAAATTGCATCGTCTAAAATCTGAGATTAGTTCAACTTGGTACCCACTCACTCTGTGTTTTCAAATGTGTTTTTTCTTCCCATAATTGCTGGCCCTATCTGAATGTCATTAACATTTCATTGTCTCTTGTTGCCAGTCTCTTCCTTTGTGCCTTGAAGACATGGAAGACGGTTCCAACAGGAACAGGATTGTCCAAACATTGAGGGTAAGAGATATTCAGCCTTTGCTCATTGAGAGTACTTCTAGCACCCACAGCTGTGAATGCAGTTATGCACTCAAAATAGGAAGTGGAACTAATGGCCCATTCACACGTGACTATTTTTTACCCAGGGGACCTCTTGTAATTTGTAATAGTTACAAAGGTGGTCTGTAATCTTAATCCTGTGATCTTAATCAGCCATGTCCAAAATTTGTAATTTGTAGATTACCTACCCTGTTTCTCACAACAAGTTTTGTTTGATTCATGGCTTTTTCCTGCCTCTCGTCACTGAACAATTATGACGGATGTGCTATAAATCAAAGACAGCTCTTAGGGTGTTGCTGACCCAGCAGATCTACTCCACGTCTAAACCCACTGTACTCTGCTGGAGTGAGTTTGTATAATGCAGTTTCCAAACATTCAAGGCTCACAGCTTCAAGTAATTAATGGCCTTTACAACAAGGATTACTCAACTGATTGATGATGGAGAGGTAAATGTGTGTGCTACAGGTAAGACCTAAGACCCAAGTAAGACCTACCTGCTACAGCAATCAGATGTAAGGTGGAGTTATGACGTCCTCTTCTGTTCTGGGCTTCACAGTAATAACTCCCACTGTGTTCAGCTTTGACGTCAGTGATGGTGAAGATCTGTCCTGAAGCTCTTGGTGAGTCTTCATTCTCCTTGTACCAGGTGTAGTTAGCTGCTGGGTTAGCATCACTGCTACAGGTCAGAGTCACTGAACTACCCTCCACTATCTCACCAGATAGACTCACTGATACAGAGGGAAGCTTTGGAGGATCTGGAATAGACCCATAAACATAAATTAGAACTAAAATAAAGAGAAAAACCTTGTCAACAACTTAACAGACTGGATTTGTATATTCACTTACATTTTACGTCAATTGTAATGTACTCAGATGACATCTTGCCCATTATGTTCTCAGCTGTACAGTGATAATCCCCAGAGTCAGAGGGCTGGATGGAGCTGAGGACAAGCTGTGGTCCTTTACTGACATGTGTTTGCCTCTTGTACCAGGTGTAGTTAGCTGCTGGGTTAGCATCACTGCTACAGTTCAAAGTCACTGAACTGTTTTCCACCATCTCACCAGATGGACTCACTGATACAGAGGAAGGCTTTGGAGGATCTGAGGAGAGCATAATAAAATTAGTTTTTAACTTTTAACAACAGTTAAAGTTTTGTTGTTAATAAATTGGACAGAAATCAAACTGACCGTTGATGATTAAACATTTTCTAAACTTGTTATGTTGATATAGTATTACATTCTCATAATTGTCTACTATTCTGCATAAAAATAACTCAAAATGTCAGTGAGTTTGCACAATCAAAGCCCTGACAGATGACAAAGAGAACCCAATCAAACAAATGAAAAACAATATTATACTGATATTAAAGTGAATCCACCTCTAGAATCACAAGTCATTCTCAAAGTCCAGTCAGAGTCCATGTGTTCATTAGTGTCTCCATCAGTGTAATGAGATTCAGGTGTGGTTCTGTTCCTGGTTTAGTTTCATTGTCTCAGTCTGATGTTTGTGGACAAAGGAGCTTTGTCTCAGAGCTCAGAGAAAGAGTTGTTGTTGCTCATCAGGCTGGAAAAGGTTCCAGAAGCATCTCTAAAGAGTTTGGAAGCCACAAATAATCCACAGTCAGACAGATTGAAGACGACAGGAGTGGTCCACCAACAAAGATCACTCCATGATAGTCTGAGAGGAACCAGAGGAACCCAGGGGAACTTCTAAGCAGCTAAAGGCCTCTCTCTCATTGGCTGATGGTAATGTTGATGAATCCACTGAATAACCATGGTGTGATGGACAAAGACACTGCTCTCCAAGAAGAACATTTCTAAACATCATGTGGACAAGACAGAAGACTACTGGGACAATGTTTAGTGGACAGATGAGACCAAAGTAGAATAGTTTGGTTTAAATGAGATGAAGCATCAGAACCTCATCCCTCCATCAAACATGGGGGTGAAGCTAATGTCCTGGTTTGGGCCTGTTCTGCTGCATCTGGACCAGGACGCCTTGCCCTCATTGATGGACCAATGAACTCTAAAAGAAAATGTCAGGACATCTGTCCATGAGCTGAATGTGAAGAGAAACTGGGTCATGCAGCAAGACAAGGAGAACCAAGAACACAAGTGGTTCTACAAGAGAACGGTTAAAGAAGAACCAGATGAATGTTTAGGAACGGCCAAGTCAAAGTGATTGCTGCACACCAGATACTGAAAGCAAGAGTTCTGATACTTAAGCATCTCACAGATTAGTACAAATGATACATATTTTTCATCAGTTTGAATGTCTTCTCTTTTCCGCTTTCAGGACAAAAATTCACTGAAGATAAGACTTCATCCCCGTGGGGAAATTAGGGCGTTACAGCGGCAAGAAACAACAGTGCAAGATGCAGAAGATAGAAAAAATAGAATAGAATAAAAAATAGAATAGAATAAAAAACAGAATACGGCAGACAAATATGTTACATACATAAAATATTTACATATTGCATCAGAGGGATTCACAGTGTAATGTTGAAACAGCCAATTTGGATTGAGGTTAAAGTGTTTTGAAAAAAAAAAAAAAATATGTCCCTCTCACTCTCTTGGGTGGTATCTGTATCATCCTCAAGCTCGGGTCTGGCCTGGGAGTTTGAGGGTTCTGCGCAGTATCTTAGCTGTTCCTAGGACTGTTCTCTTCTGGACTGAGGCTTCTGATGTTGTTCCTGGGATCTGTTGGAGCCAATCCCCCAGTTTGGGCGTCACTGCCCCGAGTCCTCCTACTACCACGGGGACCACGCTCGCCTTGACCTTCCACTTCTGCTCCAGTTGTTCTTTCAACACTTGGTACTTTTCAACCTTTTTGTGTTCCTTCTTTCCGATGTTGGCATCTGCTGGTATCACCACATCTGTCACACCACCTTCTTCTGCTCCTTGTCTACCACCACTATGTCTGGTTGATTGGCCGGGACCTGTTTGTCAGTCTGGAAGCTGAAGTCCCACAGCACCTTGGCCCTGTTGTTCTCAACCACCTTCTGTGGTGTGGCCCATTGGGACTTGGGTACCTCTATTCCATACTGGGTACAGATGTTCCTGTACACTATTCCAGCCACTTGGTTGTGTCTTTCCATGTACGCTGACCCGGCTAGCATCTTACACCCTGCTATTATGTGTTGGACTGTCTCAGGGGCATCTTTGCATAGTCTGCACCTTGGATCTGATCTACTCTTGTAGATCTTGGCCTCTATGGCTCTTGTACCTAGGGCCTGTTCTTGTGCTGCCATGATCAGTGACTCTGTGCTGTCTCTCAGTCCAGCCTTTTCTAGCCATTGGTAGGTCTTCTCCATATCAGCCACTTCTTCAATTTGACGGTGGTAAGTGTTTTGATACATATATATATATCCCAACGGGAACCATCACTGAGACCAACAAGCTGATACACAGTACAGCAACAGTAATCCTAGAAATGCTTGGCTACAAGATGGGCTCAAACCATGACAGGCAGCACCCACCATGGAGAATACGGTTAGAGGCCAAGATAAAGGCGACACGGAGAGAAGTCAGCCAACTAACAGAACTGCAGAAAGGCAACATGGTGAATAAAGGGGCACCCAGGAGGTACACCAAGCTCTCCATACCTGAAGCACTCGAAACTGCCAAACAGAGACTAACAGCGCTGGCCATCCGGTTGAAGAGATACACCAAGGAGGCAGAGGCCAGGAGAATAAACAAGCTGTTCTCCACTGAACCAGCCAAGGTGTATTCTCAGTGGCAGGGAGGAAATAACAACCGGTCAGACCCACCAAGAGCTGAGGTGGAAGAATACTGGAAGGGCATATGGGAAAAAGAGGCATCACACAATCCAGATGCCCAGTGGCTAGTGGATCTAAGAGCAGACCACAGCAACCTTCCAGAACAAGAACCAGTAACCATCTCAATAGCAGACATCCAAGAAAGAGTGTCAAAGATGAAGAGCTGGACAACACCAGACCCGATATGATCCATGCCTCCTGGCTGAAGAAGCTAACAGCACTCCATGAACGCCTAGCAGCACAAATGAACCAGCTGCTAAGGGATGGGTCCCACCCAGAGTGGCTAACCCAGGGCAGGACAGTCCTAATCCTGAAGGACCCCCAGAAGGGGCCTATCCCATCCAACTACGGGCCAATAACCTGTCTCTCCACAACATGGAAGGCCCTGTCAGGCATCATTGTGACTGAGATGAGTAAGCACGTAGGTCAATACATAAGCGGGGCTCAGAAGGGAATTGGTAGCAACACCAGAGGAGCCAAGCACCAGCTACTGGTCGATAGAGCAGTCGCCCGAGACTGTAAGAGCAGACAGACCAACCTGTGCACCGCCTGGATTGACTACAAGAAAGCTTACGGCTCCATTCAATTCAATTCAATTCAGTTTTATTTATATAGCATCAATAACAATACAAATCGTCTCAAGACGCTATACAAGACCCGGCCTGAAACCCCCAGAGCAAGCCTGAAGGCGACGGTGGCAAGGAAAAACTCCCTTTTAACAGGAGGAAACCTTGAGCAGAACCCAGCTCATATTCAATTCAGCTTTATTTATATAGCGTCAATAACAATACAAATCGTCTCAAGACGCTTTACAAGACCCGGCCTGAAACCCCCAGAGCAAGCCTGCAGGCGACGGTGGCAGGAAGAACTCCCTTTTAACAGGAAGAAACCTTGAGCAGAACCCAGCTCATATGGAGGGACCCATCTGCCTAAGGCCAGCCGGGTACAGACAGAGAAAGACAACAGCAAGATAAACATACATCTGTCATAGATACACACATCTGACTAAAGCATACAGGTGGGATGCTATGGTACAAACTAATGATGTTACATGACAGTTAGAAAATGTAAGGGGAATCATCAGCAGGTTGGAGAATCGTTCATTCAGGTAGGAGTGGATAACAGCAGGATTCCATGGAGACTGGGCAGAATGATGAGACCACGACAACAGATGTAGTATGGAGCTCCACAGGAAACACTCAACTCCAGGCCAGAGATACTCGGAAGAAGGGAGAGCAGCAGTAAACATTCTACATAGTAATAGCACAGAATGTCATGACTAGTAGCAGATAGGAATTTAGAGGGCAGGAGCTCTGTGCCAGAGAAAAGAAAGTGGAGGACACGAGAGTGGAGAGAGAAGAAAGAAGAATGTTTGTTGCATTGTCCCCCAGCAGCCTAGGCCTATAGCAGCATAACTAAGGGATGGTTTAGTCCAGCCCTAACTATAAGCTTGATCAAAAAGGAAAGTCTTAAGCCTGACCTTAAAAATAGAGAGAGTGTCTGCTTCCCGAACCCAAACTGGGAGCTGGTTCCACAGGAGAGGAGCCTGATAGCTGAAAGCTCTACCTCCCATTCTACTTTTTGAAATTCTAGGAACCACAAGTAGGCCTGCACTTTCAGACCGAAGTGATCTGTTGGGATGATATGGTACAATGAGGTCTTTAAGATATGATGGAGCTAGGCCTTTGAGGGCCTTGTATGTAAGGAGGAGGATTTTAAATTCTATTCTAGACTTTAAGGGGAGCCAGTGAAGAGAAGCTAAAACTGGAGTAATATGATCTCTCTTGCTGATTCCTGTCAATGCTCTTGCTGCGGCATTTTGAATCAGTTGGAGGCTTTTTAAAGAGTTATTTGGATCCAGACAGTAATGAATTACAGTAATCCAGTCTGGAAGACACAAATGCATGAACTAGTTTCTCAGCGTCACTCTGAGACAGGATGTTCCTAATTTTGATGATATTACGTAGATGAAAGAAGGCAGTCCTGGTTACTTGCTTAATGTGACATTTAAAGGACATATCCTCATCAAATATAACACCAAGGTTTTTCACAGTAGTACTGGAGGCCAAGGTAATGCCATCCAAAGAAACCACGTGATTAGATAATGAATCTCTGAGATGCTTAGGACCAAATACAATAACTTCTGTTTTGTCTGAGTTTAAGAGTAAGAAATTACAGGTCATCCAAGCCTTTATGTCTTTAAGGCATGCTTGGAGTTTAACCAGCTGATTAGTTTCATCTGGTTTCATGGATAAATATAGCTGGGTGTCATCTGCGTAACAATGGAAGTTTATGCCATGTTTTCTAATAATCTTCCCTAATGGCAACATGTATAATGTGAAGAGTATTGGTCCTAGCACAGAACCCTGAGGAACACCATACCTTACTTTAGTATAAGTAGAGGAATCATGGTTGATATGAACAAACTGGAATCTGTCAGACAGATAGGATTCAAACCAATCTAATGCTGTTCCTTTAATCTGGATCTCACTTTCAAGTCTCTGTAGTAAAATATTATGATCAATAGTGTCAAATGCAGCACTAAGATCTAACAGAACTAGTATAGAGACAAGTCCACTATCTGAAGCCATGAGGAGATCATTGGTAACTTTAACCAGAGCTGTTTCTGTACTATGATGAACTCTAAAACCTGACTGAAACTCTTCAAACAGACCATTCCTGTTTAAGTGGTCACACAACTGATTAGCAACAACTTTTTCTAGAATTTTGGAAATAAAAGGAAGGTTGGAGATTGGTCTATAGTTGGCTAAAACATTTGGATCTAGAGTGGCTTTCTTAAGTAGGGGCTTAATTACAGCAATCTTAAAAGACTGAGGCACATATCCTGTTAATAAAGATAAATTTATCTGGTTCAATATGGAGGTGTTAATTAATGGAAGAACATCTTTGAGCAATTTAATTGGGATTGGATCTAGAAGACAGGTTGATGGTTTAGATGCTTTAATTATTGAAGATAGCTCGAGAAGATCTACTGGGGAGAAGGATTCCAGATGTTGATAAGGTCTAACAGAAGTTTCTAAAGTCACTGTACTTACATCTTTGACAGCTGGAGGAAGGATGCTCTGAATGTTTTCTCTAATGCCAACAATTTTATTAGTAAAGAAGCTGATGAAGTCATTACTACTGAGGGCTGAAGGAATAGATGGCTCAACAGAGCTGTGGCTCTTTGTCAGCCTGGCTACAGTGCTGAAAAGAAATCTGGGCTTGTTCTTGTTTTCTTCTATTAATGATGAATAATATGCTGTTCTAATACTACGGAGAGCTTTTTTTATTAGTTGTTAAACTATCTTTCCAGGCTATGTGAGCTTCTTCAGACTTAGTGGAATGACAGATTCTTTCTAGCTTTCGGGCTGCCTGTTTTAAACAGCGTAACTGCGAATTATACCAAGGAGCTAGCCTCCTCCCATTCATGACCTTCTCTTTCAGAGGAGCAACTAAGTTTAGAGCTGAACTAAGCGATGCTGCAGTGCCAACGACAAAATCATCTAATAGTGCAGGAGTTAAATTGTGGTTGCTGTTGTCCACATTATTGACACATGGCACTGGGATATATAAAGAAGGAATTAATTCTTTATATCTAGTTACAGCATCATCAGATAGACATCTACTGTAATGATATGTCTCTTCAATTCTTGCGTAATCCATTATAGTAAATTCAAAGGTTATTAGAAAGTGGTCAGATAAAAGAGGGTTAGGCCTAAATATAGTTAAACCTTCAGTTTCTATGCCGTATGTTAGGACCAGATCTAAGGTGTGATTAAAACTGTGAGTTGATCCGTTTATATTCTGAGAAAAGCCAATTGAATCTAATAATGATGTAAATGAGGAGCTAAGGCTGTCACTGACAACATCAACATGGATGTTAAAGTCACCTACTATAATGACTTTATCTGTTCTAAGAACTAAATCACATAGAAACTCAGAGAATTCAGCTAAAAACTCAGAATAAGGAGCAGGTGGGCGATATACCACAACAAAAAGAATTGGTTTTTGTGTCTCCTGGTCTGGATGAGCAAGACTAAGGGTAAGACTTTCAAATGAATTAAAGCTCTCCTTAGGTCTAGGATTAATAGATAAATCAGAGAGGAAGATTGCTGCCACTCCTCCTCCTCTACCTGTGCTTCTAGGAATGTGATAATTACTATGACTGGGTGGCGTAGACTCATTTAAACTAACATATTCATCATCCTGCAGCCACGTTTCAGTCAAACTAAATAGATCAATCTGATGATCAGTTATCAGATCATTCACTGAAAGAGATTTGGATGAGAGAGATCTGATATTTAAAAGACCACATTTAATTTTCCTATTCTTCTGTTCTGTCAATGAAGTTGTTCTGATCTGTATCAGGATCAAATGAGTGACTCCTCTGTTGTTATTTCTTGGATATGGAGAGGCCCATCTGCCTAAGGCCAGCCGGATACAGACAGAGAAAGAGAACAGCAAGATAAACATACATCTGTCATAAATACACATATCTGACTAAAGCATACAAGTTGGATGCTATGATTCAAACTAATGATGTTACATGACAGTTAGAAAATGTAAGAGGAATCATAGGCAGGTTGGAGAATTGTTCATTCAGGTAGGAGTGGATAACAGCAGGATTCCATGGAGACTGGGCAGAATGATGAGACCACGACAACAGATGTAGTATGCCACACACATGGATACTGGAATGTCTGGAACTGTATAAGATCAACAGGAACCTAAGAGCCTTCATCCAGAACTTGATGGGGATGTGGAAGACAACCCTAGAGGCCAACTCAAAGCCAATTGCCCAAGTCAACATCAAATGCGGCATATACCAAGGAGATGCACTATCACCACTGCTGTTCTGCATAGGCCTGAACCCCCTGAGTCAGATCATCACAAAGAGTGGTTACGGGTACCAATTCCGAAGTGGAGCAACAATTAGCCACCTGCTCTACATGGATGACATCAAGCTGTACGCCAGGAATGAGCGAGAAATCAACTCACTGATCCACACCACCAGGATCTACAGCAATGACATAGGGATGTCATTCAGATTGGACAAGTGTGGCCGGATTGTCTCTAAGAGATGCAAGATGATCAGAACTGAAGGGGACGACCTACCAGAGGGCAACATAGGTGATATCCAAGACAGCTACAAGTACCTTGGTATCCCACAGGCTAACGGAAATCATGAGGAAGCCACAAGGAAGTCGACCACAAACAAATACCTCCAGAGAATGAGGCAGGTCCTGAAAAGTCAGCTAAATGGCAGGAACAAGATCCAAGCCATCAACATGTACGCAATACCAGTCATCAGATACCCTGCTGGGATCATAAGCTGGCCAAAGGAGGAGATAGAAGCCACAGACATCAAGACAAGAAAGCTCCTCACCATGCACGGAGGGTTTCACCCCAAATCCAGCACCCTGAGACTATACACTAAGCGGAAAGAGGGAGGCCGAGGACTAGTGAGCATCAAGGCCACTATCCAGGATGAAACATCAAAAATCCAAGAGTACATCAGAAAGATGGCCACAAAAGATGAACTGCTAAGTGAATGTCTCAGGCAACTGAAATCCGATAAGAGTGCAGAGGAAGAGGAGCAGATCACCTGGAGGGACAAGCCCCTACACGGCATGTACCAACGCCAAATTGAAGAAGTGGCTGATATGGAGAAGACCTACCAATGGCTAGAAAAGGCTGGACTGAGAGACAGCACAGAGGCACTGATCATGGCAGCACAAGAACAGGCCCTAGCTACAAGAGCCATAGAGGCCAAGATCTACATGAGTAGATCAGATCCAAGGTGCAGACTATGCAAAGATGCCCCTGAGACAGTCCAACACATAACAGCAGGGTGTAAGATGCTAGCCGGGTCAGCGTACATGGAAAGACACAACCAAGTGGCTGGAATAGTGTACAGGAACATCTGTACCCAGTATGGAATAGAAGTACCCAAGTCCCAATGGACCGCACCACAGAAGGTGGCTGAGAACAACAGGGCCAAGGTGCTGTGGGACTTCAGCTTCCAGACTGACAAACAGGTCCTGGCCAATCACACGGACATAGTGGTGGTAGACAAGGAGCAGAAGAAGGCGGTGGTGATAGATGTGGCAATACCAGCAGATGCCAACATCAGAAAGAAGGAACACGAAAAGGTTGAAAAGTACCAAGGGTTGAAAGAACAGCTGGTGCAAATGTGGAAGGTCAAGGCGAGCGTGGTCCCCGTGGTAGTAGGAGCACTCGGGGCAGTGACGCCCAAACTGGGGGAGTGGCTCCAACAGATCCCAGGAACAACATCAGAAGCCTCAGTCCAGAAGAGCGCAGTCCTAGGAACAGCTAAGATACATATATATATATATATATATATGTTGACATTCATGAATATAATGAATAAAAAAACAGCAACAAACTCAGATAGAAGGTAAAATTACCATGTACTGCAACTAGAAGGAGTGAGATAATGGTTATATATATACTGTATATATATGCTGTACACTGTGCATAAGTCCTGAAAGAAGCTCAGCAGCTTAGTAGCAGAAGAGTTAGAAGTTTTATCAAAATATTTAGAAAATACTTAAGGGCGCATAAACATTTTACTGGCTCTTCTATCATGCTAGACAAAACTGCAAAGCAAAGTAAACTCACAGAGTGAAGGAGAGCGGTAATCCTCATGTCCACTGAAAGCACAGGAGACGGTGTCTCCAGGAGAAAAGTTGTCTGTCAAAGTAGAAGTTTGCTGTGTCCTGATTTTCTGTCCGTTCTTGAACCAGACGTAAAGACGACCAGCTGGACGGCAGCTGCTGAGACACTTGAGCTCTGCCTCAGTATGAGACTGATGGACTGATATTATTCTGGTCACCTGAACCTGCAGAGCTGCACATGACAACACAACAGTAATGTCACATCTGTTTAAATACTCAATGCACTAATACATCCACCTACACAGTTAGTGTTCATCAGTACCTGTGACAGTCAGAGTTGTTCCAGGTAAATCACTTCTCCATTCAAACCATTTTGTCTTGAATTTGAAGTGATACTCAGATGAATCAGTCTCTGTCAGGTTAGTGATTCTCAGAGTGGATCTTCCTGTCCATGGTTCAAGGACCTGAACACGACCTGAATACTGGGAGTCTTTCCTCAGGTCCTCAGGCTGTGAGGGAACCTCCCACTGACGACTACGATCACGACTGAACCAGAACTTTACCACATTATGATAATAATAATAACTGTATGTGGAGGAAATGTCCACTGATGAGCCTTTAGGAGCACAGATGCTTCTGTCAGTGTAAGTCACTTTGCTACAGGTTGGTTTAAGGACACCTGAAACAAGAAGAAGAAGAAGAAAATGTTTTGAACAACATCTAAACCTAACCCTGCAGAGACCAAAGAAGAGAACAGGAAGAGAAAGTGTGGTTTTCTGAAACATAGACACTGATGGTTCATTCAGAGATGACACTGAGTTAATGGAAGACTGAAATAAACTCACATTGTGGAGGAGAGGGAAACTTCTCAAATCCTTTAACAGCACAGGAAACACTGTCTCCATATGCAAAGGATTGTTTAATTAAATAAGTGTCTTTGTTCATGTTCAGTCCATTCTTGTACCAGACGTAGGAATGATCAGATAGACGACACCTGCTCTGACACTTCACCTGTGCCCAGGTAGGATACGTGCTTGAAGATGTTTTCTTGGCCTCTACACGGAGAACTGAAGTGAACAGAGAAATGTCATTTTAACTGTTATCACCCATTAAATAAACACATTCATCAATAGTCCAGTAACAGCAGTTCCATGTTTCACATTTGACATATCTGGAGGAGAAATTCTTACCTGAGACAGTCAGAGTGACTCCAGGTGAACCAGTATATTTCCCTCCTGGTTGGTTTGTTGTGAATCTGAACTTGTACTCAGCTGAGTCTCTCTCTCTCAGGTCTGAGATTCTCAGCGTGCACTGATTATTATAACAACTGTGTGTCACACGACCAAAATACCTTGAGTCCGTTGACAGATCGTCAGGTTCTACATCAGAACCTCTGAACCAACTTTTTTTCTCCACAGTTGTAGAACGACCCCGCAATTGAGATGGGTACCAGTAGCTGCAGCTTATTTCCACTGTTGATCCTTCTACAGCACAGATCCGAGTAGAAGTGTAAGTCACTCCATGATCACTCTGACCAAGTACCACTGGAACACAGACACAAAATAAAACAGACTGACAGCATCAGAGGGAAACAGACCAATTTCTGTCGTCACCGTCACCAAACAGACTTCATACTGTGGCATCAAGGTTTGTTCATCCTCCAGAAACCAGGGAAGAAAAGATGGATTATTATTAATGCTTACACAGATCCAGCAGCATTAAAGATCACCTACTAACAGGGTGCTCTTGTGTCTGGTTGTAAATGATCTTCTGGAAAAGAAAAATAAGTCTGTCCATTAGTAATAAGAGAGCCTTTTAAAAGATTCTGTCCAATCACAAGCTGGCAACTTGTGATTGTCTTTCCTGGGACGGATGTTAATGTAACAGGGCCTTAATAATAATAATCATAAACACACACGTACATATATATAGACCATATAGTTACATAAAAATGACTGCAGATAAAAGTAAGACGATAAAACAGAGTAGGCCTGTCTGAATAAATAAGTTTTAACCTGGGATTTGAAAGTGGTTCCAGGAGGGAATTCCAGAGGCAGGGGGCTGAGCAGCTGAAGGATCTGGACCCCATGGTGGTCGAGCAAGCAGGTGGGAGGGCGAGTTGGCGTGAATGTTTATGTGGAGGATGTTAGTGAGGTACTGTGGGGCGAGGTTGGATATGGAATGGATATGGTGCCAATGAGAACAATTTCAGTTTTGCTACTGTTAAGTCTGAGGAAGTTGATCTACTGTAGACAGTCAGAGAGGTGTGTGGGTGGAAGGGTTGAATTTGGTTTAGCGGACAAGTAGAGCTGGGTGTCATCTGCATAACAGTGGAAATTAATATTATACCTATGAAATATCTGGCCAAGGGGAATGAGTGAATGAATAAAAGAGGCCCAAGAACAGAGCCTTGAGGAACACTAGAGAAAAGGGGAGATGGACAGGATGTGAATGTTTTTAACTGAGATGAACCAATCGAATTGTGTGTCAGCCGTTTCTGTGCTGTGTAATGGGTGAAAAACCAGAATGAAATTGTTCATATAGGTTATTGTCAGAGAGGTGGGCATGGACCTGAGATGCAACCGGGATGAGCTGGCAAGTGGATGGCTTGGCTGTGTCTGTGAAGGTTCTCAGTCATCCTGGTCATGATATATCAATAAAATCTTCAAAAAAGGACACTGGGCATGTAGAGTTTTTTTTGAGAGGATGTTTCACCACTCATCCGAGTAGCTTCTTCAGTTCTAGGGGACTGGTGGGCCAGCTTAGCTGGCCTTCAACTGTGTCTCTCTGCTTGGAATTTTTCAGCAGCTCCAGGATACGCTCTCCTCTATGTGGAAACAGAACTCTGCCACTCTCTCCACACAGTCTGGTTTGGTTTGCTGTATAGGAGGGGCTCAAGGCTATGGGGCAGGGCTATGGGGCAGGGCTTTTCAAAGCATTTCATCACCACTGAGATCAATGCCACTGGGCGGTAGTCATTGAGACTAGAACTGTGGTGTTTCTTTGGCAGGGGGACTATAGTTAAGGATTTCAGGCAGGGTGGGACAGTGGACTGGTCCAGGGCCTGGTTGAAGACCTTTGTGAAGTTTCCAGACAGCTGATCTGCACAGTCCTTTAGCATGCGTCCCGCCATCAGGATCAAACACCTTCAGTTGTGAGGTTTACACTGCTGCTGGCGGTGGTGTAGTAGTGCTGTCTCTGGTGCTGTGACACTGAAGCGGGCATAAGAGATATTCAGCTCCTCTGCCAGCATGGGGTCATCTTCAGTCACTCTGAGGTTGGTCCTGTGGTTGGTCAAATGTTAAACTCCCTGTCACACCTGCCTGCTGTTGTTACTGCTCAGGTGGTCCTCTATCCTCCTCCTGTGGTCTGCCTTGGCCTTTCTGATGGCCCTACTCAAGTTGGCTCAGGCTGTGCTGTAGAGGTCTTTGTTGCTGGACCTCCATGTTCAATGTCCTGCAGCTACTGGGAGGCACCCTCTGGCCATGTGGTAACAGTCTTTGTGATGGCTCGAGCAGTTTTCATGAGGGGGGCATATGCGGTGATTAACAGCGAGGATGAGTGGTCGGACTGGCCCAGGTGTGGTAGTGGTCTGGCCCTGTAGGCCTTGTCCAGGGTGTTATTTCCCCTTGTAGCACACCTCACATGCTGGTGAAGTTTAGGGACTGCTGCCTTTAAGTCATCATGATTAAAATCACCGGCTCATTGAATCGGCCACCAAAGAAGACTCAAGAATCATGAATCTAGATATCTATTGAATCGGCTCAGTCAGGCCCGGAGTGGCTAATCGGGAGGACCGGGAAAATTCCCGGTGGGCCGGTCTGACTTTCGTCAATTATTATTTTTATTTGTTATATTTATTTTGGGCCGGTGTTCAATGATGGCACTGAGTGGGTATCACGTTGTTTTTGCAGCCGCAGCCTGACGTAACACGTCCATGCGCATCGCACACTGTCAGTGGTGTTTGGAGCCTGTCTCCAGCACCAGAAGTGCAAGGATTTTTGCAAAGTGGGAAATTAAAAAGAGTAAGGGTGGCGCAGAAAAAGCAAGAATTAAAAAGAGACAACCACTGGAGACAGATGCAGCCAAATGTGCAAAAATCAGCAGCGTGCTCGCGGTTTGAAACGACCAATGAAGATGATGAAACGGGTAACACAAGATGTTGAACAACATGCAACTTTACCTACCTATCAAGTCAATGACTCACTCATGAGTCACTGCTTAGCCGAGAGTGGGGAGTCAACAGCCATTCACTCGGTCGGCAGAGAAACGAAACTTAACGTTTGAATTAATAGCCTCTGCATCCACTCCACATACATTTCAGCCCATAAGAAAATAAAATATTATTTCGTAGTAGTGACCCTGTCCTCATTATTTTTTTGTGTGTGTTTTTGTTTTTGCAGTTTAATTTTGAGCTTTAGGTTTAGGCTTATTTATGATACTTGATATAATTTTCAGTGGATGTATCGCAACTGATAAATGGCAATAACGGTGCACAGACACCCTCTTAATTTTTCTTTATTTTAGATTAAGCTTGTATCTAAAGCTAGCTGAGGCAGCCCCAAACTTGCTGCTATAGGTCTAGGCTGTTGGGGGACTTCCCACTCTCTAATCTTTTCTTTACATATTAATCAGTTTCTACAATAAAATCTTGTAGGTGATGAGTATTTAACTATCTTTCCATGCATTTAAAGTTGGACTCTGCTGAGACAACATCATCTACTGGTATCTTGAATTTAAAGATATCATGTAAAGTAGTGTGTATCCCTCTCCAATGGCCTTCACTAATGGTGCAGACTGTGTTTTGTAGGGTGTCATTATACTATTATGTTAATCCTTTACCTGTTCCAGTTACCAGTTCTTATTTGTGCTACAGAATCACCTATTTTAGTGCAATTTTAAGAAGAGGAAGATAAATTGTTAGAAGGGTGTGGAACGTGGAAAAAAAACAAAACAGTATTTGCTTATTTTCCAGTCTACGTTCTCTGTCACATGAAACCACATTCGAAATACAGATGTGAAACTCTGAAAAAAAAATGTCTTAATAATGTGACATCTTGTTAATGATGCATAACATGTCAGTATCAGAAAATAGGGTAAAAGAAAGTGAGAAGTGGCCACATGTTTGCAGTGGGAGGGTTATCTATGGTTTGAGATATCTAAAAGAACCACTTCTTGTTTTTTTCTTTCAGTCCATCAACACATGGTGTTCTCTCAGCTCAGCCAGAACAAACTGTTTCACACAGCGGTTTACATGCAAACAAAGTACAAGGTCAACTGGACTAGTAGAGTTTGTTGAAGACGTTTTATCCAAGTCTTCAGTTCTAAAAGACTGGTAGGAAGTTGGGGTTTAAACAGGAACATCTGTGCGTCTTTCTCATCAGAAACATGTCTAGGGTCTGTTAACGACCAGACATTTACCTGATTATATCGGTTAAGACCTATCTTCAATTTCCAACACAGTCTCAGCATTTGTCCCCAAAAACCTTTCACCCCCAGTTACGTCCTGAGTCTGGAGTCTTTGGACATCAATGGGTCATTAGAGTAGTTTTCACTCTGCAGGTGAGTATCTGGTCGTTAACAGACACTAATCATGTGAGTTTCCGGTGGGAAACACCAAACAGATGTGTTTATTCCAACTCCTCCACCAGTCTTTTAGAACTGGAGAAGCCACTTGGATGAAATGTCTCCAAGAAACTCCTTCAAGAAACAAGTCCACTTGCGCTTTTTCAGTTGTGTTTTTTTGGATATACCAGAGTCTACATAGTTTTAAATGAAAGAAACACGTTGAACTTTCTCTTTTCGTAACTGGTTTCGTTTTGCTTTTCTGTTTGACCTGGCGTCACTGATGACTGGAACAAATATCTGGATGTACAACCAAGTGTGCAAGACATTTAGCAGCGACAAATTGACCAAATATGGTCCGGTATTAACAGCAAACAGTGCAGCTGGGTTTAAAATGTAAATATCTGGTACCTGAGACAGAGCTGAAGATGACAACAAATCCAATCACAGCTGCTGATAATCTCATAGCTGCTCCGCTCTTCTCTCTGTTAGTCAGAAGGTAGCTGCTTTGCAGAAGAACAAGTCGTCCTCTCAGAAGGATGTGGTCTGGAAGGAAAGTGCATAACCTCCACGGCCGTCACTGTTGTACGAGAGCAGTTATAATCTGTTCCAGCTTCCTTCCTCTTCTTACCATTGCCAGGCCTTCACATTTGAATATCTGTACATCCTCAAGAAGAAGAAATGACAACTATGCATGAACGTAACAACACATTGTCGTCTCTGAAAGACCTTCTGCTCTGCTGAGACATGAAACACAGACAGAACACATTTTACTTCAAAAGAGTAAATAAACACAAATATGTACATTTCAGATTATCTTCTATCCTTATCTCAAAAACTGAAAAAGGTTATACTTACCTTTATAGTGAAATGAACAGTGCGTTAACTCAGTATATATAAGATCCCTTTAGATGCAGATACACACTTAGAGATTTGAGCGGTAGCAAAACAGACTCATTACAAAACAAGAAGCCACTGATCTGTAAGACTGTGGCTATAAAGCTGTGACAGTGATTTTATTTCTGCATCTTTTAATGTGCTGAAACTCACCTTGAACTCATGTTGTAGGTGAACATGAAATAATCTGCAGTAAAATGATACCTGTCAATGTTTTTACACAATGTACGGTCTCTGTGTTGGTGGACGCTGTCCCTTTAGTAGTTAGTAGTACTTAGTAGTTAGTTAGTACAACAAGGACGATAAAAAAACTCAGACCATCAGATGTTAGTCATCAGAGTATAAAATCTAGTGGGGGAAATATAATGTCCTGTATGTCAATGTTTATTGACTTTTCAAATTACAAATCCAATTGTATCTTAACAGACATGAAAATAAGCTGTTTTCTGTCCAGGTGCCTTCAGTCGTGTTTCCAATATGGTTCAATTAATCATTTGCACCAGCAAATCCAAGTCAAGAGTTCCTCTGGGATTCATTATACGTCAGGAGAGACCCTGGATGATGTTCCTCAATGCGTCAGAGTCAGAACCCTTGAGTTTGGTTCTCACATACTAACCACATCTGAATCTTCTTAGTCAGATCAGTGTCTTGTCCTCAGTCGTCCTCTTTAATCACTGCCCTTCCTCTTCCCTTTTTTATCATAAATCCTTTTTAATGTGTTTTCCATGCATCAGTTTCACATTTAACTCCTGCACAGAAGCCAGGGAGACAGTCATGGTTGTCATGGTTTCTTGTCACGACCTTGCTGGTCTGGAATGTGTTTAAAGCGGCATTTGTCCCCGTAGACACATCCTGTGGTCCTCCAGAAGACGCACTCGCCTCCATTTATAGGCGTCCTCCATCTGGACCTGCATGGACACAAACAAAGAAGAAGACTGTCCACATGAAAAGCAGACTGTACTGGAGGGACAACACTGATGCTGTGAGTAGATTCTAGTTCCTGAGGAGACTTTCTAGCAGTCTGGACTTTGCTGTGGTTTGTTAGGACATAAGTAGGATCTACAAACTGATCTGAAAGGCTTGACATGTTATAGGCAGTGAGTTGGCGACGAGTGTCTAAGTGAGGGACAGGAGGACACTGGACAAACGTCTCTCCATCATGGACAATCCGTCTCATCCACTGCACCAGACTATAGAGGGACAGTGAAGCTCATTCTCCAACAGACTGATCCAGATCCACTCCCACAGTGAACAGGACGTCATTCATCCTCTACTCTGTCCAGCTGGACATTAACAACACTATTACACCTCATTAATCCTTCTTGTGTGTGATAATGAATATTTACTTGTCTCTAGTTCATCTATGCTAATCCTGTACATGTTTTGCTTATACTGCACTGTCTGACAGATATGAGTGACCTTACACTGAGGCAGCTGAAGCAGCGTTAAAGCCGAGGCTGTTGTTGGTCCTTTGTGCTGAGGGCAGGGTCTGCTGGATCCAGCGGTCTGGGTACCTCATCACCAACCTGCTTCTTCCCAGCTCCACACCCTGAACAGGAGGACACACTAGACCTGGTCAAACTGTACATACTGACGGCTAATGACACTGATCAGTGACTGTAGTCTCTCACCTGCAGATTCTCCAGAGCTCTGGCGGCCATGTTGGCATTCTTGAAGTTGACGAAGGCACAGAAGCGCTTGTAAAGAATTCTGATGCTTTCAATCTCACCAAACCTGTCACCATGGAAACACAAAGCCTCTAATGTACAGGACAGCTGATCATTTCAGTAGCCTCAGACAATGCACTTATTTATTTATTATCTCTTTACTACTTTAATGCTCATTGGATGGCGGCGCGTGAAGACGCAGCGGCCCCACGCTCTCCCGACAATGCGTTGTTTTGTTCGTCAAACAAGTGTTTGTCTGAAAGTATGTCTTGTCAGTCTACGTCGGAATATGTGTACAGTCGACAGGCTCTCTTACACATTCGGAGAGACAAAATCTGCCGAGTTCCAGACACAGAATTGGAAAATTCACTAAAGGAACTGGGACTGATGCGCCGGCAACGGAAGCGGTGTACGAGGACGAGGAAGCGGGGCGCGCGCGGAGGTGTCCGAGCTAGGCTAGCGGCTAAGCCAACTCGCCCAGCTATACCATCCATCCTTCTGGCGAACGTACGCTCACTGGACAATAAAATGGATAACATTCGACTTCTGAGATCAGCGAATCGGAAAGTAAGTGACTGTTGTGCTCTAGTTTTCACCGAAACATGGCTAAACAACAACATTCCGGACTCGGCGATACAGCTGGAGCAGCTAACATGCTACCGATCCGACAGGGCTCTCGTAGACGGAGGGAAGTCACGCGGTGGCGGTGTTTGTGTTTACATCCGGGATGCGTGGTGCCGAGATGCCACTGTAGTCTACAAACACTGCTCACCTCTGGCAGAGTTCATGATCGTGAAATGTCGCCCCTATTACCTGCCTAGGGAGATAAGTTCGATCCTGCTGGTCGCCACTTATATTCCCCAACCAACAACAACAGCAGCAGAAGCGCGGCGCTGAACGAACTGTACCAAGCCATCAGTGAACAACAGACAGCACAACCAGACGGTTTCATCATTCTTGCTGGAGATTTCAACCATGCTGACCTCAAAACTGTTCTCCCAAGGTTTCATCAACACATCAATTTTCCAACAAGAGGAGATAGTACCCTGGACTTAGTCTACACTCAGCACAAAGGGGCATACAAAGCCACCCCCCTCCCCCACATTGGCGCCTCTGATCACCTCACCATTATGCTAATTCCGGCATACAGGCCAAGAGTAAAAGTCACCAAACCTGTTCTGAAAGAAGTAAGAGTGTGGCCAGAGGAGGCAACTTCTGCTCTGCAAGACTGTTTTGAGACAACTGACTGGGAAATGTTTAAGGAAGCAGCCACCTACAACAACCTCATAGATGTTGAAGAGTACACAGACACTGTGACCTCCTACATCAGCAAGTGCATCGACGACGTGACCCACATCAGGAGCATCACCACTCGAGCTAACCGGAAGCCATGGCTAACAGGAGACGTCCACAGGCTGCTGAAGATCAGAGACAAGGCCTTCAGAGCTGGGGATGAATCAGCCCTCAGAACAGCGAGAGCCAACCTGTCCCGCGGCATCAGGAAAGCGAAACGAGACTACACAACCAAGATAACCTCCCACTTCAAGGACAGCAAGAATGCACAGAGCCTATGGCAGGGCATCCAGGCCATCACGGATTACAAACCTGCACCACGAAGCTGCGAGAGCGACACCACTCTGCTCAACAACCTGAACAGATTCTTCGCACGCTTTGAGGAACAAAACACCACCCGTCCGCAGAAGACACCACCACCTCCGCACGACCAGCCTCTGTGCCTGTCTGCTGCCAGTGTGAAGAGGACACTCTCCACCATCAACACCCGAAAAGCAACAGGTCCAGACAACATCCCTGGCAGAGTACTGAAAGACTGTGCAGAGGAGCTGAAAGATGTCTTCACAGACATCTTTAACACCTCCCTGAGGCAAGCCATTGTGCCATCAGGCTTCAAAGCTGCCACCATTATACCTGTCCCGAAGAAATCATCCCCATCCTGCTTCAATGACTACCGTCCTGTGGCACTGACACCCATCATCATGAAGTGCTTTGAACGACTGGTCTTGTCACACATCAAATCCACCTTGCCCCCCAGCCTGGACCCGTACCAGTTCGCATACAGAGCAAAACGATCCACAGACGACGCAATATGCTCTGCCCTCCACCCAGCGCTCACCCACCTGGACAAGAAAGACTCATATGTGAGAATGCTGTTCATTGACTTCAGCTCGGCATTCAACACCATAATACCACAACAACTCATCTGTAAACTGGACAATCTGGGCCTCAGCACCTCCCTCTGCAACTGGCTGCTGGATTTCCTCAGCCAGAGGCCTCAAGCGGTGCGTGTTGGCAACAACATCTCTAGCAGCATCACCCTGAGTACAGGGGCCCCACAAGGCTGTGTGCTCAGTCCCCTCCTCTTCACCCTGCTGACACATGACTGCAAAACAACCTACAGCTCCAACCACCTCGTGAAGTTTGCAGACGACACAACGCTGGTGGGCCTCATCACCAACGGCAACGAGACTCACTACAGGAAAGAGGTGGAGCTTCTGACCGGATGGTGCAAAGAAAACAACCTCGTGCTAAACATCAGCAAGACCAAGGAGATTGTTGTCAGCTTCCAGAGAGGCCACACCCAACAGCCCCCACTGAACATCGACGGTACTGCAGTGGAGAGGGTGAGCAGCACCAAGTTCCTGGGGGTGCACATCAGCGATGACCTCTCCTGGACCACCAACACTGCATCACTGGCCAAGAAAGCACAGCAGCGTCTCTACTTCCTACGCAAACTGAAGCGGGCATGCGCCCCACCACCCATCATGACAACGTTCTACAGAGGAACCATTGAGAGCATCCTTACCAGCTGCATCACAGTATGGGGCGGGAGCTGCACTGACTACAACAGGAAGGCTCTACAACGCATCGTGAGAACAGCTGAGAGGATAATCGGTGTATCACTCCCCACCCTCCAAGACCTGTACACCACCCGCCTCACCCGCAAAGCCATCACAATCGTCAATGACGCAAGTCACCCTGCACACAGTCTGTTCAGCCTCCTGCCCTCTGGAAAGAGGTACAGGAGTCTCTGCTCCCGCACCACCAGACTCACCAACAGCTTCATCCACCAGGCTGTGAGACTGCTGAACTCCCTCCCCTCCACACCCTCAGCCCCAGCCGGAAGGAACACCAGGCTGGGGAGGAGTCTAGTTACTCTGGACCTGCACAACAACTGAGACTCTTGAATATGCAAATTGCACACAACTGCTGCTAACTTCTATATTTATATTATATTTATATTATTTTTGCACTGGCCATTTCTATTACCTGTTGAAATTGCACACGTATGCTGCAAACTCTTATACCCATAGTATTTGCACTGGCCACTACTCTACTCTACTCTCCATGTACTGCCAATTGACTATTTCTGCACCTTTACAACAACAACTACCTCTAAATGCACACAGCTGGAACACTCAGTCTTGTCTTGTCTTGTCTTGTCATGTCATACTTGTTTGTGAATCTGCACTTTACTGTTGTTCGTGGTTCATGTATACGCATGGGATGGGGTGAAACGTAATTTCGATTCCTTTGTATGTCAAGTATATGCGAAGAAATTGACAATAAAGCTGACTTTGACTTTGACTTTGACTTTGACTAATGGCCCTAATATGTAGAGACTGGAATATATACTGGACTTGCATTAAGACCAGATAAACTGATTAATATATGAAGCCTAAAAGCATCCTCCTAGTTTTATTGTTTCACTATATATCTGTTATGACTCTGGGTCATGTTGTGGGTGGGCTCTGCCTGCATCTTTTCTTTATGGGGGGCAGAGCTGATGCTGTGTGTTTTTACATTTTGAACAGATCCCAGAGCTGTTTCTCCGTTACTTCCAGTGTGATGTTCCCAACCCACAGAGAGCAGCAGCTTCTGGAGGACAGGAGGACAGAGGGAGAAACGAAGGAAGACGAGGAGGGGAAGAGTAAGGAAGAGGAGCAGATAAACATTATTTTTTAAATCTGTACATATTACTAAATGGTGGATGTTGTTTATACTGACATGAATATAAAATGGTTTGTTTCATGTTTACAGACCTGCTCTGGTCCAGCTGAGATGAGCGCTTCAATGCTACAAGTCAAACAAGACATGAACAAAATAAATAAACACAATTGTAGTAAAACTGTGTCTGTGTGTTACTCTCAGCGGCTAGCTCCTCTCTGCTTCACAGCATCAATAAACATTGGCAAACAACGTATTGCTCACACATCCTCCACTCTGTCACTGTTTCCTGTGAACTTTAAAATAAAAGTAAAGTGAGACTCCAGCTCTTTGTTCCTTTACAGCATGTCTGATTTATTAATTTAATGTTTTAGTAATTTCGTATTTGTCTGGCCATGTGTTTAAAAATGTTTCAGCTCTGCCGTGGCCTTACTCTCAGCTGAACAGTGCAGCTCTGTGGACAGACGTGGTAAAGCAGGAGGCTCTTACCTCTGGCCTCCGATGAGGCCACAGCAGCCTGAACCGTGGTGAACTTCTCAAGTAGTAGTTTACTCTGCTCTTCCTCAAAGCCCATCTCCTAAAGCAAAAAGTTTAAAAACTCCAAATGAAGGCTCAGCAAAATGACCACACATGTAAAAAACTTTCTTTTTATTTCAAAACGCTCTAAAGGAAGACACTAAAACATGTGGACTATGACTCAGCTGAGCTCAGCAGAGAAGGAAGAGGAAAGACTTTTTAGCTGTTGGTTTTGGTTGCAGGTGTAGACTTGAAACTGAGCCACTAGTCACGTGTGAAGCTCCTCACCATGAGCTGTGTGAGCCGACAGGTGAAGAGTTTACTGGATGCTTCCTTACAGTGCTCATCCAACTTCAACACCTGCTCTAGAGCCTTCTCTGCCTCACTGTACTGCTGTGATTTACACACAAATGACACCGGTTAGAAATGTAAACACACATGATATCATGTTTTCCATGTTGTTCGTCACGTTGTCCGTCAGGTCCATCGTTTCTGTCATGTCTTTTGTCTTTTCACAGTCACTGTTTAGTTCTGTCATGGTTTAGTTTCTTGTGTTTTTGTTGTATTTTGTTAAGTTCTCGTTTTTTCATAGTCATGGTTTAGTTTTTAGTTTTTCAGTTTTCAGTTTCCTGTTTTATTTTGTTAAGTTCTTTGATTTCCTGTTTGTGTCTGTGTTTTCCTTTTGATTAGATCACTGGTTTCACCTTGAGTTAATTCTTGATTTGCTTCACCTGTGTCTCGTCATCCCTCTGTTCCTCGTGTGTATTTATAGCCCTGCCTTCCCCTTTGTTCCTTGTTGCATCATTCTGTCAAAACTGGGGTAGTGGGCATTGGGATTTTGGACCCAAATGCAGGACTTGAAGGAGGCTGAGGCAAGAGTAGGCAAAAAGGTTTTTTTAATTAACAAAAAAGCAACTTACAAAAACTAATGTCGCTGCTGACATGGCAGGAAATCCAAAAAGCGAATGAAAAACCCCCAAAAAACATGAACAATACTATGACTTGGCATGGAACACACTGTGACGTGACCCATGGTTAACAAGTAGTATGACGCAACAAGGAACAAGGGAAAGCAGGGCTGTATATACACATGAGGAACATGTGTATATACAGTGTACGTACATACGTGACACAGGTGAAGCAAATCAAGAATTAACTCAAGGTGAAACCAATGATCTAATCAAAAGGAAAAAACAGACACAAACAGGAAATCAAAGAACTTAACAAAATAAAACAGGAAACCGAACTGAAAACATGACACATGAAATCAGTACATGTCATTACTTAGTGAAGATCAATCATGATAAATCTGCAGACTTTACATTGTCTGGCTGAAACGTATTAGTCTGCTATGCAGGACTTGCTGACCTTTAACCCCATCAGTGCACAGCCCTTACGGAAGTATCCCATCGGCCAATCAGGAGCCAGCTGAATGGACATGCGAGCGTCTGTGAGGGCAGACAAGTACTGCTCCAGAAACAAGTAACAGTAAGACCGGTTTCCATAGAACCTGGACAGAGTGAAAGTGATGAGAGAACAGGACGGTCCAGTGGTGCTGGAGTGAAGAGTGCACAGGTCAGCTCACCTGTGGTCCCTGTGATCACAGGAGATGGCTTCTGTAAACATGTCCACGGCCTGGCTGTACTGACCTCGATTAAACATCTGAATGCCCTGCACTGGAGAACACGCACCAACACGTTTAGGGTCAGGGTTGTCCAGATACGTTAGTTTGGCTTCGTATCTCGTTTTAAACACTGACGTATCAGATGTAGCCTGTTAAACGTATATTATTTCATTCAGTTTAGTTTTGTATTGTATTGTATTGTATTGTATTGTATTGTATTGTATTGTATTGTATTGTATTGTATTGTATTGTATTGTATTGTATTGTATTGTATTGTATTGTATTGTAGTGTCTTGACACCATCCGGCCTGTTACCTCCACAGCAGCAAGAAGAAACCTTGAGCATAATCATGCATGAGCTACTTAAATTATTACGTTTACAGTCTCATTGTTATGATATGAACCGACTCTGAAGACACAGCTCCTCTGTGACGTGGGAATTATAAGATCATTTGAGGGATGAGCTTCATTAAAACAGTGACAGTAGTTTGTTATTAGTAGAGTTATTTAGAGGGCTCATGTATGTAGACAGACTCACCTGCCAGAGATTCCCCCCTCTTCATTCCTTCAGTGTTGTGGTGATCGTAGAGACAGACCTTGAACAGAGTCTGGGTCAGTGGCTGAAAACTGAATCAGCAACAGATTTACAACAGCAGTCTGTGTTTTTATTAAGCTGAGGAGGAAATGTTGTGGGAACATTTAGTCACTGTGTGTGTGTGTGTGTGTGTGTGTGTGTGTGTGTGTGTGTGTGTGTGTGTGTGTGTGTGTGTGTGTGTGTGTGTGTGTGTGCGTGCGTGCGTGCGTGTGTGTGTATATATATATATATATATATATATATATATATATATACATATATATATATGTATACCTGGCTGCCTGTGGCCTCATTGCTACTGTTCTCTCTAGAGATCCGTATTGATCTGTTCTTTGGGCTTTTCAGTTTCATGTTACTAGCAGCGTTGGCCACGAATGCGCTGCCAATATCCCAGTCCTGCTCCTGAAACAAAAAAATAAAGAATAAATAAAGAAATCCACCTACTCTAACCAAAGCTGATTTCAGGGTCCATGTGAAGTATTTACATTCTAGGGGGCAGCTGACTCTACAACACATCATGGTAGTTTAACTCAAAGATGATTGGCTGTTTTTTTCCACTGCATTCAACCATTTCAGGTGATTTCTATCTGTCTGTAATGTTTCCTTTTTTCCTGTTCTTCACATGTAACTTCTTTCTCTAGATCTCTGTGGCAGCTAGTGATTAATATAATGTCTGAATGCACTCTGCATATTTTCCGTGGGGAGGGGACGAGTCGGTAACGTCTCTATTTTAACATGGACACATTAGAAAATGGATTTACCAACATGAAGAGACGGCTTTCTAACGGCACTGTCATTTCTAAAGGAGGCTGACACCTGAAGTTAGAAGCTACAGCTTCTCATCAAAGTAAGGTGTGCTCATACAGTATCAGACATGTTGGAGCGGTTTATTCAAACCCTGGTTTGATTGGTCTGGGCTAAGGAGGAGCCAATCAGATGTAATATCACCAAGGTGCCTAAAATTAGACGTCTCTGTTCCAGGGTAAGTGTTGTGTGCTTCAATCATGCTCTTAAACGGTAACAAGCTCCTCCTCCACATCAGTTTAATCTAACTTTACAGACACTCAGCTGATCTGCTGGTTAAAACACATAGTGACCAGATATTTGTCACTGAAGGAGCAGATGAATTACTAAGTATTCCAGCCTGGCTTGAACCCACCTCCTCTAACATCCTGTGCTGAAGCTGGAGGTCACACTTGTTCTCTGCTGTCAGGACGTCAGGGACTGACTCAGGGCTGCAGTTGTGTCTGGGAGTAACTGTGGTCCACTGTTGCTGCTGTTTCACCTCCTCCTCGCTGTCAATCTCTGACACCGCTCCAGCCACTTCCTCCTCCTGTTACAAACTGATATCATTACTTTGAAATGGCGATAAAAGACGAGGCTAGTTATAGCGTCCTCCATGTCCACCTCAGTGGTCATCCTAAAATGTCTTCACCCACCTGTCAGCTGTGTCCACTATCACCTGGTTCTAGACTCATCTAAAATCCACCACTATGACACTGTCACTTGGAGTTTAACTGCAGAACTGTAACCTTGCAGCCAGTTCATCTCTTCTAATTGAGATACTTTCTACTGCAGTACTTTGCAGTATTTATTGAAGTTATTTTGTACATATGACATTTAAACAGTAATGTCAGTAACAATAAACAACAAGAGAAGAAGAAGTGATGTGTACTGTGTTGTTTTTGATCAACCGTCACTTTTGTCTGTGTGTTGCAACAGCTTTCTCTTGTGTCTCAATATTTTCTAACCACAGCTCTGATCTTTAACGTGTTTAGTTGTTTTGTCAGGCTTGGTTCATGAAACATTAACGCCACGATGCAAACCTGCTGAACATGAAACAGGTGTTTGAGTACACATTAAACATGATTAAATGAAGACGTCATTTAGGAGCTTATCTCTGCACCTGCTCTGAAGCATCTTCCATCCTCTCCTTTCTCTCTAGTTTCCTCCGTTCTTTCTGCCTCTGAAAGGAGAGCATGGACACGGTGGCTGTGGGATGGACATGGACATGTATGGACACAGGTATGAAAGCAGATGTGCACTGAGGTGAGGAAACATGAGTAATGTGTAGAGCTGGATATATATAGTTACTGATGTCATGAGTCAGTTTGATTACGATTCACAGGATCATGATTCAACTGATTCAGTGTCGATTCATTTAGAGATATTTCACTGAAGGAGTGAAATACAAATCTAACGTTGTCAGACATTTCCACATTATTTTACCTCGTTTCACGTCTCACATACAGCTTTATGATTTTACCACATATATCCAGGTAATTCAGTCAGAGATGACATGTCCACTCTGATGTTATGAGCCATGAAGTTCAGTGTTAGATTGCCTGTTACTCACTTTCCTCTTTGCTCTCCTCCTTTCAGCTCTCCTCCTCGTCTTCTCCTCGTCATCCAAAGCCTCCTCACTGTTAATCGTAGCCTGGTCAACACACAGTAGCACACACGATTTACATAAGTGATTTATTCCACAAAGTTATATTAAGCCAGTCACACACCAGCCAACATGTTTACTGCTGTACTGAAGGGTGGACACTGGCAGCAGAGACAGGTTTCCACTCACATCCAGCTCTGAACCTGGTCATGTTTAACTGTCTCTAGTCAATAATCATTTCAGATGTCTTCATATTCCCCGTGTGGTCACTGTCCCTGACCGTGTCTGTGTCTCATTACCTTTGTATTCAGTCTCAGTGTTTCCTTCCTCCTCAGCCACTCCATCATTGTACCACATGTCGGTGTCGTTTGTGTATTTTATACATGCGTGACAGCTTTTTTCATGGTTATTGTTGGATGCTGTATGTGTTTACTTTTGAAAGTAATTCTTTAAATTCACCTGTGATGAGGACTGGTCTTTTCCTCTGGCTGTTGGGTTAGGAGCTCCATCCTGAAAGTCCATCTCCTCCTGAACAGGCCCATCTAGAGACAAACACACAACAACAGCTTCACTCCTTCCATTTCTCTGAACTGGAAAGTTGAAATGCATCTTTCCATCCAGCAGCCCTCCTCTGTGCCAGCGTGAGCTGACTGACTCATTTCTCATGCAAAACTATGCAGGAGACCTCGTGTCTGCTTCTGACTGGATGATGCAAATAGAGGAAAAGAACGAGTGTGACTCCTTACTTGTCCTGACGTCTTATAGACTTTCATTGTTTGTTTAAGTAAAAAGCAGATTGGTACAATTTATCTCTAGAAAACAATGTTAGTATAATCTGCACATAGAGAACAGGCAGTGATGAGCAGACCTAGCACCATCATGATAAAGATAATGGATGGCTGGTAGTGTTAGGAATAATATGAACTGCAGTCCCACTTACACTTTGATCAAAAGCTGAATGAATTGAGTGAGTTTGTCTGGAAACAAACAGGTGTTCTCCTGACCTTGGTGCAACAAACCAGTCAGTCAGGGAACAAGTTGTCAGGTTTGGTCAGGAGGAAAGCCTGATTTAGAATATGTGTTATCTTATCATGCAGCTGCACAAAACACTGTGACAGTAGCTGGCAGCATACGGCAGAAAAACGTAAGCCTCAAGGCCAGCGATGGTTTCACCTGCCAAGTCACCCTGAGAGAAAATACTGAGACCAAAACAAAGCTTAAGAAAAACAATAGACTCAAATTTACAATAGTAAGAGTCATTTTTAAGATGTATTTTACTGATAATCAAATATTTATGTGACCTAATAGAACAGCCCTATGTGATGTTATAAAATAAAACAAACTGCTGATACAAAAATGCAATAGTTTGCATAAGAAAGAGAAAAAGTAGTTGGAGTCTACACCATCGTCTCAAGCCAACATTTTTCCCCTCAAACACAAGATGATGTCAGATGAAAGGCAGCGAGAGAAAACTCTGCCCAAGAATAGAAAGTGAATCTGTTTGGCATAAAGAACAAGACCAAAGGCAGGAAGAAGTGACCAGGATAATCATCCACATGTAGCAAATGTAAAGTTAAAGGTCTGAAACTGATCAAATCACCCACATGAAGACAGCCTCAGATTACTGCACCTACTAATGAATGAATAGCCTTATAATTTACAGCAGGTTTTCTGTTGACTGTGGTTTTATGTGCAAATGTTCATGTCAGTGGGACTTTACAGCCTAAGTTTTCATTTTCAGATTTAGCAACTCTGCTTCATGAACACTTCATCTAAATGTATTACACCACACATCTAAACAACAGGCTGCTACTTTATCATGATTTAAAGATTTAAGAGACTGTAGTGACTAACATTATTTAACAATGGCATTTTACACTAGAAGAACAGTTGGATGCTCGGATGTGACTTTAAGTCAGTGCGTACAATAGACGTCAACATTCAAACAAATACAAATACACAAGCAGGTGTATCAGAAGAAATCACAGGTATTCTTCCCACAGTCTAAAACCTTTCCAGACTGTGCTGTTCAGAGCATGAACTTGGACTAAGCTGACCAGCGTCTACTGTAATACACAGACTTTGGGTACGTACCTCATAAAGTCGATCCCTGTAAACATTCTTAACCACGGCGGTCAACACCCCGAACAGATGCATCAAGAATTCACTTTGCATTCAGGAAGACTCTAGAAACAACAGGCAACGAAAGGCACTGAAGGAGTCTATCCAGTCATTATATTTTAATGTCTAGTGTTAGATTATGACTACAAACGTCGGTGGTGAAAGTGAGCCCTGATCAGTGTTTCTGACATTTGTCGATATTAGTCTTTTTGTTGAAGATTCACAGAAGTTTATATAGTGTTGAAAAATCTGGATTAAGACATAAATAAATAAATAAACAAATATCCTACAATAAACTTCCTACTGATGACTGACACCGGTGTTAATCAAACAGATGTCCAGCTGTTACATTTACGTGAAACATGATGGAAAGACACAAACCTTTAATACTAATAAATATTGTTTTAAAGATAATGACTTTCTCACGTAAGTTATTAATCCTGACAGTCAGGCCAAACATAAAGGCTGGTCCCAAACAGACACAACAACAACACATGCCTGCGCTCTGAGCTTATCTTTCACACAGACTGCTGTTCTCACATCAGGTTTACTGTTTGTCATCCTGAACCCTGTATCACAGCACACAACAACAACCAGCTGAAGAAATCCCTGGACAGCTGGACGGGTTTTAGTTTGACAAATAAAATCATGTTGGACTTTCTGTAAAAACAAACAGTAGCCGCAGCAAATGGCGATACTTCAGAACACACAGAAGCTTCTTAAAAATATACACAGACATACTAAAAAATAAAGGACAAGAAATGAAGTGTAGTGTTTTTGATGCATCGTGTAGTGTTTCTCCAGGAGGTAGGACATCCATCCTAACATCTAACAGCTTTCAGACTCCACTGAAGCCCTTCATTTTGTCTCCATATATGATGTCTGAGGCCGTTTAGATCAGTAATGTATTTTAACTTAGCTCAGTTTTAAGCGGTGTGGTCAATAAAACAATAAGGTGCATACTGTGAGGCTATAGTGATTTATCAGCTGTTAAGTATTTTGTCATGTTATGGCTGAGGTAACTATCAGGTTGTTTGTGTATGACTCAGTGTTTATATGATAATTATTCTATGGAGAAGCCATAAACATACCTGCTCTTTACAAAATGGACAAGAGACAAACTTAACCAACAAACTGACTCTGAATCAAATAAGTTATTCAAACACAGGTTGTTAGTAGCTACTAACAGAGACTGGTTCCAAACAGAGGCACAGAGGTACTTCTCTCACACACTGTTTGCTGATGTTACTGCACTGCAGTCCCTGCTGTAACTGTTTCATGTCAAATCTTCCAGGAAAGTGAAGAAATTCCATCTCTTGGACGGTTGGGAGGCTTTTAATGTGACCTTTAACCTTCTGGTGGACAACAAGGCACCTTATTTCTGTAAAAATAAAACTGCTGAGTAGTCACATAATAGTTTGATTAGGTCAGACCTGTGCCATGATTTATGTACATGATATTTGCACATTTAAAATGTAAGTTTGCAAGTCAGGAAAGTTTGCCCTGCATGTCACATCTCACACAGTACAGTCATCCCCACCAGCATCATTTGAAACCAGTCTCTGAAACCAATAACAAACATTAATCACAGATTTGTTTGCCAGGCCGAGGTTTCACCAAGGTCCTCACATACTGGGTAATGATTGTAATGTTAGTAGATGACATCATAAACATAAATGTGACACCTTTTGTTGAATGTTAATGTTGAATTGAAGTTGAATAATGTCTATGGTATTAGTGGAGGAGGTCTTTGTATCTCAGGAAACTCAAAGGCCCAGTTAACACAGAAAAATCTTTTATTGTAATAGTTTTTCATTTGATGTTCAAACTTGAGGACTAGCTTCTTGTCATGTACACATTATCTCTCAACAGCAGAATCTATTGATTCCACTCGATATTTATTCAAGGTCTGCTTGACAGCCTTCAGTCTTCATCAGACCAAACTCCATCAGCCTGGAGGTGAATTAAAAATGAATGTGCACTCAAACAAAGTGTCGTTGTTTTGTGAAAAGAAGAAAGAAAATGCCATGTGCTGGTGAAGACCTTGAGATATGGCTGAAAGCCTACAAAAGAATGGGGAATATTTTTCATAGATCTAAAGTCTTTTAGTTAGAGTCCAAAGTAAAGAAATAACAAACAATTAGTATGAAGTTAAAAAGCTCCAAAAAGATAGTAAGAAGACCTTGAGTCAAGATTATTTCAGCAGTGTCTTCTAACTTAGAAGTATGCTTCTGTTATGATGTGAAGAGACACAAAGAATGTCAAGTGAGACAGCCCACGGACAGGAGGGACTCTGAAGATGGTAGGAAATTCACACTGATGTGAAATAAACCTAATTTAACTCTGGAAGAAACAGATGACAGGAAAATAAGATTGCGTCCTGGACGTAGGCGTTTGTTTAACCAGATTTTGAGACATCTCCAGCTGCTAAAGCACAATACAGGAACCAAAGATCAACTTCAACAATAGTTCTTGGTTTTTTTTTTATATAAACATTATAAAATGATTTAGTCTGGTCTCAAAACACCTTCAGTAATGTAAGTATTAAAAAAATAATAATAATATATAGAAGGGATAGATGATAAATTGCACAATTATGTAAAGTTTCTCCTCTAAAAACCTGCTTTAATAGACAAAAAAAAATCTAAAGCAAACTTTTCACTGATGTTTATCCAGTGAAATGAATATAATTTTGATTATAGTTTATAATGTATGCCATTAACATTAATTACTGTACAATAGCTGAAAAGTATCTACAATATATTTACCTACAGAAAGAATTTATTGTTTTGTAGATAAATAAAAAATATTTTTTCCATTTTATATTAAATAAATCATCATAAACATGGTCTCAGAGTGGGCTAATGCTATTTCTCTTCCATATGTACATACGTATTTTATCAGTTTTAAAAATAACTTATATAAAATGGTTTAATTAATAAATAAAAATATTTGAAGGACTATTTAAGCTACGTGTCACGCTAACATAAGAGAGCAGTGCTAACATATATTAAACTACAATAACACAACAGTCCCACAACAACTGGACAAATATGAATACATTTAGCAAAACAATAACATGTCGGTCAGAAGTATTAAGTTTGATTCAATAAACAAATAAATAAATAAATAAATACATTCATTCATGTTAGCCGTTTCATCGTTAGCTTAATATGCTAACGTCTACCAACCATTTATGCTCTTTATTATACTGTAGCGTAGTTTGACTTTTTTTAATGCATTTTTTAAAACCATTAAGCGGATTTTATTGTTTCAGTGTGAACTTATTGGCACACACTTTTGTTTTGAGATATAAGAAAATCATGAATGATAGCTAAAAGTCACCTAGCAACCACAGTCAGCAAATAACTGACACGCGAAAGTTAGTAACGGCTGTCGGCAGTTTTACTCACCGCCTCCCAAGCCCAGAAACCGGCAGATGTCTCTGGTGAACTTCATCACGTCTTACGGTCTAAACATTATCGGTCCACACAACTGTCTTACCGGGTGTCAGTCTTTGTTTGGCACTGACACCTCTCCGGTGAGACTACCGGTCCATAGTAAAAACCGCCCGTTGATCCACCTTCCTCTGTCCAGTCACCGATGTCGAGCTAACTGCCGTTAGGACGAAACTGTTTCCGGTTACTGCTTTCAACAATAAAAGCATCATGAACGAACTATTTGATGGCTTCCGGTCAAAACCATAAAAATAAAATTACAGGAACTTTTAAATTGTTAAACAAAAAACAAAACTGTAATGAATTTATTAATTCATTTCAGTGCTGATGACTGCATTTAAACTGTGTTTGGATGGTTTAATTTCCAATTTATGTTATCATTTATATTCTTTAGAACATTTAGGATAACATATATGGTGCAGACTTTTTTATGACATGGAAAATATGTGTGCTTGATGCGTAGTAAACTATAAATGCATTACAAAGATGTCCTTTCTAATAATTTATATTCACTTCAGCTCAGCACACATGTTTCAGAACTCTTTATTTTCTATTTTCTCACAGTTGACAAATCATTCAGTCGTGCCAGTAAATGAAAATCGTCCTGAGAACAACAGAGCATGAGCCATCTGGTATTTCCCGGCAAGCTGACCTACTTAAAAATGGACCGCAGTGGTATCTGCTCTGGATGGAATGAATTTTTGTGGGTGTAGATAAGACCACGATGAACTGCAGGAAAGTGCACCAGGAATGTAGGCTATCATCTTTGTCCACTGGGTGGTACTTTCGCACTGTGTTTCACAAGGAAACACGACATCAACACTGGCTCATAAATCTGACAAATGACCTAAAGTACATCATTCATTCATTCATTCATTCATTCATCTTGTCCTGTGAAGGTTCATAGGGGGCTGGAGCCTATCCCAGTCACTGGTCTGGGGGGTTAGGTTTAGGAGTAGAGGGAGGGTTGGGGGGTTAGGTCTAAGGTTAGGGGGTTAGGTCTAGGACTAGAGGGAGGGTTAGGGGGTAGGTTTAAGGTTAGGGGGTTAGGTCTAAGGTTAGGGGGTCAGGTCTAAGGTTAGGGGGTTAGGTCTAGGACTAGAGGGAGGGTTAGGGGTAGGTCTAAGGTTAGGGGGTTAGGTCTAAGGTTAGGGGGTTAGGTCTAGGACTAGAGGGAGGGTTAGGGGGTAGGTCTAAGGTTAGGGGGTTAGGTCTAAGGTTAGGGGGTTAGGTCTAGGACTAGAGGGAGGGTTAGGGGGTAGGTCTAAGGTTAGGGGGTTAGGTCTAGGACTAGAGGGAGGGTTAGGGGGTAGGTCTAGGTTTAGGGCTAGGTCTAGGTTAGTGGTTAGAATTTTTGGATACCTCAGCCACGTAGGGGATGACACTGTTCTCCATGTTGTTGTCCTTCTTGTCTCTGTCCTTTTTGGGACGTCTTTCTGAGCCTTTGACAAAGGTCCAGTCGTGATATCCACTTGTCTTGAGTGTCCGTTCCATGCGTTTCTGTTCCTTCTCCTTGCCATCCAGTCTTGGAGCAGGAGACGGAACAGAAACACATTAAATGGACACTCACCACATGTGGCTGTCCCAGCTGGGCCTTTGTCCAAGTCTCAAAAAGACGTCCCTTAAAGGACAGAGAAGAGGAGCTCAGCTAAAGGAAGAACATCGTTATCTCCTACGTGGCTGTGGTGTCTGAAAACGTCAGAAGAAATTTCATTAAACGCTGCGTTCCAGTTTATTTCAAACCAACGAGTCCACTTAAGCAGAGACTGGTCGTCTCTAGAGATAAAACACTCAGGCAGAGACAGAGTAATGTGATATACGCTGGTCAGTGCACTGAGGAGTGTACAGACTTACATTAGAGAAACCAAACAACCCATCCATTAACACATGTACCAGCACAGGAGAGCCAGCCCATCAGGAAATGATTCAGAGGTCCACCTACACCTGGAGGACAAAGGACACTCCTCTGAAGATGACTACATCCAAACCTTAGCCAGAGAAGAGCGATGGTTTGAAAGAGGAGTAAAGGAAGCATCTATGTCAGACTGGAGAAGCCTTCTCTGAACAGACGAGGTGCCCTGAGGTTTAATCTGACGTTTGTTTGCAGTGCAGTTTTTAACTTCTGTCCCTAATAAGTTTCAGTCTCATTCACACCTGGACACTGGAGACTCTGACTGACGAGGGTCGTTAGAGAAGCATTCATAGGGAAAGACAACCCCTTGACGACAGGTCTCTAACTGTTAATGGAAACTAGCTGCACTGGTTTCTGGTTGTTAACACAACAAGCTTCAGTAGGAGTTTCAAACTTCAGACGTCTCACCAGTCCAGTAGAAATGAAGAAGCTCGTGAAACGTCTCCTCAGAAACTCTACAAGTCCAGCTGTCTTTTTGGACGGTGCAGGCTGGACACCAGAAGCGTCCCCTTCCTCCTGTCTCCATCTTCTCTCCATGCTTTCTCCAGCTTCTTCAAACTCAACATCCACATCCTCTCAATGACCCCCTTACCTGAACCTTTGGTGTTGTGGGTTTTCTCCAGGATGCTTCGGTTCGCCCACAACACCAGAACACAAACTATAGGTTCAGACGCCAAACAACAATAAACGACAAAATAATAATATTTCTGTTTGTGTCTGTGTCTCTGGTTTATTATCTTTATTTTTTATTGTATAGATTAATATTATGTGATGACTGTACTGAAGAAGGGTTAGGCTTCCACCTACCGTCTGTTTCAGTGGAATAAAATCAGTAAATGTTCAGGTCATTCTACGTTGTGATGTCATGTGTCCTGTTTGCTTTATAAAACCTTACAATGGATTTGGTATTTTTATTCATTTACTTATTTATTTTTTTAACAAACTGGATTGGATGGAGTAGACATAAGTTCAGTAACATCTGTATATATTGAGCCTCTCTGTTACTGTTAGCGTTAATACATAATTCAAAATTACTAATAAAAAACTAAATGTGTAAATTGTGATTAATCTAGAGTTTGAAGTTTCATTATGAGTGACCAATAAGATATGACATCACACCATGGTGTGGCACAGGTTTTTTCTTATTAAGTGTTTTGCATTTAAATTGTTGTCATAATGTTATTAGGTTCTTCAAAATGCCATGTCTGCGTGGCAGTTTAAAATCAGAAGTGCAATATATGAGCTGGCTTCAGTGAAAAACATGTTCATCAGGTCATTTTCTTACCTCAATCCTGAACACCTGTATCACAACCTGAGAGTAACTGTGCTGACATTTACAGTTTGATGCAGGTATCCCATCTATGACCAAATACTAGAACCAACACGGCCACCGCTATGACACCCGCAGCAGTGAGACACGTGACCGCCATGAGCAGGTTCAGGACTGTCTCCAGACCATCTGCAGGAATGAGCAAAGGACTCTGTCCCAGAGTGTCCAAGGTAAACCCTGGCTCAGGTGATGCACTGTAGATGATTCTGGGTTAAGGTATACAGGGACCATGACCATGGATGAGAGCAGGGAGCAGGACAGAATAAATCACCTGAGCTGGATGAGGCGGATGCTTCTACATGATGTTCTCCTGAAGGACATTTGATTGATTGATTGTAAAGTCATGTGCTTTGCATCCTGAGAGGCATTCAGGACAAGCAAGTTACTCTCTTAAAAACACAAACAGCTTTGGGGTTCACCTGCTTGTAATAAATATGAAGTAGGAGACACGGTTCATCTGGGGAGACTTTCAGACAAAAGAAGGAAATATAAAAACAAACCAGAATGTTTGTTTTAGCTGCTTTCTCACCTCCACGCGTGGATGAAGATCAGCTTTTTATATTGTCCGCTCCAGACTGTGAAGCTGGTTGGTTATGCATGGAAGCACTGTGGAACTGTTAATTCACTTTTGAATGTTGATGCAGTACTTCTATAGAAGACTAATCACTTAAACAAAGTAAAATTGTTACCATAGATTGTGTTTAAGAGTTTTTAATCTGCACAAATTCAAAAGGCTGCATGGAGACTTTGTTATTTATTTAGTGTTTGTAGATTACCCTTAGTAACTGCACACAATCTAACTGCAAATGGAATTATGAGACACAAAACAAAATGTTAATTTAATTTAAATACATTTTATTGTCCTGGATGTTGAAGCAAAATACAAAAGATGCGACTCTGAATGTTAAATAAAGACCCAAAAATAACTGCAGCTTTTCTGCTCACAGCATGAAAGCAGCCTGTTCTCAGTACACCTGACAGGCGCACAGGTGCCTTCTAATACATGCATACATACCGTGGCTGAGTGCTCTGACTGGACGCTCTAAAGAAGCTAATGAGGACACGTGTGGTAGTGTGGCCTGTGTGATTAAATTCTCTTTCAGAGCAGAGGTCAGGCGGTTAACTCTGTTCATGTGACAGGTCTGTCTGTGTTTTACACAATTAAAATAAATCAAGGCACTGACTTTTAATATAAAGCTTTACAGAAGTTGTTAGGGGCAAAAGGATATGGACAAGGAGGTCACAGCAGATACTGGGTCACATACCCTTGCAACCTAATGTTGTTTAATAAATTCTTTATTAATTTAGGGCTAATTTTAAGTGATTTTATGAGAAATATTAAAAAAAAAATAGAATTGTGCAGAAACCTATGTTTAAGTGGCACTGTATCTATTTACTTGTTTGAAAATAAAATAATAACGTCTCATGTTAATGGACATGACTGCACCTTACTGTCATTACTGTGTATATAATAATTCTGTCTTTGTTTCTTGTACATTTGTTCATATGTTAATTCTGTACATTTTTTCCCATACTATTTTATTTCATTTTACTAAAATTGACTCATATTTCATTTTGTTTAGCTAATCTTTCCTGTCACAGAATAATATATATATATAAAAATAATAAAACAAGTGATGATCATCACAGCCAGCCTCAGTGTTGTGGTGAGAAATAATCGCTGGCACTAGGATCCATCCGGCGCTGTAATCTTGACAAACAGCCGGCTGCACCAATCAGAAAGCACGCTCTCATTCGTACGGACCAATCACACGTCGCGTCTGCTCAGGTGGGCGGGAACATAGCGGAAGTCACGGACAGGCACAGCAGCCATTGATGCTCTTTATCTTTCGGGACAAACCGACATTAATTCCTGCGTATCTCGGTGTATTTGCGCTCGGTAACCATGGTGTCTCACTCTCTTGCTCTGCCGATGATCTGTTTCACCACGTTATGGGCTCTGGTGGGAGTCGTGGCTCCGTTTTTAGTGCCCAAAGGACCAAACCGGGGGTAGGTGGCGGAGCCTACGTCATGTGATTACAATTAACGCGTTTCCTTTTATTCGCTATAATTCGGCATTTCAATTTAGATAGTCGTGTATGTACGTGATGTTAAATTATTTAGTATTTCATGTATTTAATTGAGTTAAATATGTATAAATGCATGAGCTCATCACCTTAGCCCTGCTCATGATGGAGGCCCTGCGTCCTTCATCCATCCCTCCCTCTATTCATTCATCCATCCATCCATCCATCCATCCATCCATCCCTTCATCCATCCATCCCTCCATTCATCCATCCATCCATCCCTCCCTCCATTCATCCCTCCATCCATTCATCCATCCATCCATCCATCCATCCATCCATCCATCATCCATCCCTCCATCCATTCATCCATCCATCCATTCATCCCTTCATCCATCCATCCCTCCATTCATCCATCCATCCATCCCTCCCTCCATTCATCCCTCCATCCATTCATCCATCCATCCATCCATCCATCCATCCATCATCCATCCCTCCATCCGTTCATCCCTCCATCTCTTTCATCCATTCATCCCTCCATCCTTTCATCCCTCCATCCATCCATCCATCCATACATCCATCCATCCATCCATCCATCCCTCCCTCCATTCATCCCTCCATCCATTCATCCATCCATCCATCCATCCATCCATCCATCCATCATCCATCCCTCCCTCCATTCATCCATCCATCCATTCATCCATTCATCCATCCGGGCTGAGGTTAAATGGTCAAATCAACAGAGGGAGGCATAAAAAAACATTATTTATGTGCAAAGTTGGTGTTTTTAAATCCGTTATTTCTGCAAAACAAATATTATTTTAATATGGACACTAATAAAAGTGTCAGACTGCACAGTAGCATTAACGTGACTCCAGAGAACATATTCACTACAGTGGTTACAGATCTGACAAATACATTTGTAAAACATTACTCTAAAACCTTATTCTCTGATCAGCCACAACATTAAAACCACTGACAGGAGAAGTGACTAACATCTAAACCATCTTGCTCCAGTTCAGTGTTCTGCTGGGAAACTTGTGGACCTGGCTTCATTCATTGGTGTGGATGTTACTTAGACATGTAGCACCCACCTAGACCAGACCAGGCACCCCCACCTAGACCAGACCAGGCACCCCCACCCCATAGCAATGACACTCCTCCAGCAGGATGCAGCCACAAAAACACTTTAGGAAGAAGAACAGCACAAGGTGTTGACCTGGCCTCCACATTCACTAGATCCCAAACTGATCCACAGAGGCCCCTCCCCTCAAAGACCCCCCACTTTCCAGTTTATTAGGTACACTGGTGAAAATGAATCCATTTAATATAATAATCCAGTTACCAACTTTCTCATTAACTAAACAGGAGAACAGTCATAATACACACATACCAGTATGTGATGATTTATAAAGAGAAGCTAATAATCTCTGCATCGCTGTAGCATAGATAATAATACTGTGTGTAACTGTGTCCTGTTTCCTCTATAACAGTGTGATCGTCACCAGTCTCATCCTCACAGCCATCTGCTGCTACTTGTTGTAAGTACAGACTCACTCTTCTTCTTCTTCTTCTTCTTCTTCTTCTTCTTCTTCTTCTGTGGTGTGAGGTTGTTGTCATATTAACTGGTTTGTGATACATCAGGACCATGAGCAGCTGTTTGTTGTGTGTGTGTGTCATGGTAGATTATTATGGAACAAGCTGTGAAATCTGTCTCTCTCTCTCTTATTGCAGTTAAACAGGTTAAGTTATTGTTTACTTGTTTATCTCCAACCTGACGTTCATTATTTTACGTTTAATCACTTTACTGTTGGAGCAGAGACAGAAAATAAAGGGAAATAAAGAGGAGCTACTCTCAGCTCCTTACGCATCAGTAATGCTGATACGGTTTTCAATGACAGTTTACTCATGTTAAATCATGTTAATAGTTTAAAGTTGTTTAGGTTTATTTATTATTTAGTTAGTTGACAGTTAAAAGGACAGAATATAAGACTCGTTAGTCACTTAGACATTTTATTTCTGCATAAATAAGGCAAAACTTGAGTTAGCATTGTCTTTAATGAGCTCAGAGATCAGACCACTGAATGTGTCCTCATGTGTCCTGGGTGTGTCCACACCTGATCTCTGAGTGGGACATTTGTGAACATGTTAATGTGCACTCTGTTCAAACCATGATCATAGTGTCCTTCACTGTAAGACAGGTGGTTGAATACCTGTGACTTTATTATATACACGGTTAAAACGCAGGAATGGAGGTAACAGCTAAACAGATTTGGTTCTGCTGCAGACAGAGCAGGACGAGGCAGGCTGGTTATTACTGCCGTGGACATGAAGCTCATGACCAGGTGGATCTAAAGGAGGAACATCTAAATGTACTGAAACTAGATGATATCCAGAGTGAGATTAAAACAACCTTCAAAGCTCAGGCTGTCACTAAAGTGAGTCAGAGAAACCTCAGATGTGAGAAATCATTATAAAATCAACATTATGATAAAAAACTGCTCTGATAGATTTTACTAATCAGACCAAGTGATGAATAAACACGGAGCGAGTAGCTGAGGTCGTAGATGCTCACTGGCTCATCATTCCTCCACTAGAGGGAGTCCCAGCTCCTCCACCGGCTGAGTCTTTAAAACGGTAAAACTAAAGTTCACTTTAGTCTGAAGAAGAAATATTTAGATGAGTTAAAAAGAGCCTGAATAGAGTCAAAGGAATAAAGACTGCGTATGCAGACTGAGATTAGAGTTCAGAGTTTATGGAACCTGGATAATCTGGTCTAGAGGGGGGTCCACCCTGGACAGGTCTCCAGTCTATCCCAGCTGTGACTGGTCTAGAGGGGGGTCCACCCTGGACAGGTCTCCAGTCTATCTCAGGACTAACACAGAGAGACAGAATCACCAATGAACCTAAGCAGCATGTCTTTGGACGGTGGGAGGAAGCTGGAGAACCTGGAGAGAACCCACACAGACACAGGGAGAACATGCAGACTACACACAGAGAGGAACCAGGAGAACCATGGATTAGAACCTAGAACATTTTCTGCTTCATAGTTCTGTCTTATTTAAATCCTGTGAGTCTTTACATTCATTACAACCTGAATCTATACATAAAGATAAATAGATGTTAACTGACTAAATAATGATTACAGTTGTCCCTCGCTATAACGTGGTTCATCTTTCGAGGCCTCTCAGTTTTGCGGATTTTTTAGTGCAATTTTACATGTTTGTTTTTTTTTCACGGCGCATTGTTTCCTGCGTCCTGATTGGCTAAGGGACTGTAGACCTTTGTCAATCAATCTCCGTGTACGGTGTCTCTTTATTTACATATCCAGTATCTGTGATCGCTCACAGTGTGACTGAAGTGCAGTATGTTTGCAAGTTATTGAGAGAAGTGTATAAAGTGTGTAGTGAGGGGGTTTGTAACCTTAAAACATTAATAATCATTATAAAAAATAAAGCTGACTTCTTCGTGGATTTGGCCTATCGTGGGTTATTTTTAGAACGTAACTCCCACGATAAACGAGGGACCACTGAAGAACTGATTAAATTATTGAACATGAGCACACTGTGGACCCTGTGGGTAAATATAGATGTGATGATGCTGACTGAAACGTCATCAGCCTTTAACAGGATCCTAAAGCTGCTAAACTCTTTAGTATAAACCGTCTCATTGTGTTTTGATTTCACACTAAACATCTTTTTTCTTTCTGATGAATCAGAAGTTTGTGTTGGATGCTTCATAGATTCTGTTTCTTGCCTCCTGAGCATCAGAGAGAATAAATCCATAGACAGCAGATTTCATGGTCTAAAGTAAAACATGAAGAGATTTAACGTAAGAACTCGTCTAAAGTTTATATTTACTCCCACACTGTTGCTTTTTCATTTCTGAGCAGTTGAACCTGTTTGAGCGTGAACATGCTGCTGATCTGTTTGTTTGTGTCCTTACATTAATGGCTGAGATAACAGGAATGTGCCCGTGTACTAACATGAGATCACCATGGTGACAATCCCTCCTTTCTCTCCCTCTCTCTTTGCTCAGTTGGTTAATAGCCATTCTGGCCCAGACCAACCCTCTGTTCGGCCCACAGCTGAAGAATGAAACTATATGGTATCTGCGCTACTTCTGGGAATAAACGGTGAGTTCATCGGAGCAGCGCTACAACACTTCAAAGACGAAGACGTGACGTCTGACACTTGTTGCTACACGTCTGGAAAGACACGCTACATGAATGTTGAATAGGCTTTATTTGTTGCTCTCCATTGATGTGATATATTTACTCTAAATACCATAGACTGTTAAAAGACGGAGGAACAGCTACAACTACAGTGAAGCCACAACAACTAGAGCTCCCCCTGGTGTCTGGCTGCAGTATAGGTCATAAGCTCCTCCCCCTACATGTTAGTGGGCGGGGCTTGGGCCAAACTAAAACACTAAAATATGCGTCAACTATCAGGACTGTGAAAGTTGTAAAAACAATTTTTAACAATCAGTCCAGTGTCTAATCATCATGTCTTTATAACATGTGGAGGTAGAGCAGAGCGTAGTATTAATTAAACTAACACTGATCTGGAACGACACTTGAAGCTGGACGTCCTCCTAGTTCAGCGTGAGGACATGTGGCTCTAATCTCTCTGCATAAAGTTATTAGTGTAGCCTAACGTTTGTAGAGCGTCACCATCGTTAGCTTTATCACAGTCGTATTTTACCTGTTACTGGTGGAAAAAACTTAAATTCAATCATTATCAGTAACTTCAGAAACAACATAAATATCATCTAATGGTGGTCGGCCATGTTTGTAGTTTATATTCATCTTGGTTCTCCTGTAACGCTCTGAGGTCACGTCTAGTTCACTCCAGCATCTTCTGAACTGCAGCTTTAGTCTCGTGAGTTTAGTCGTGTGAAAGCAGGATGCAGCAAATGATCACATATTATTTATTTCATGAAGCCTTTAACCCTGAAGCAGAAACCTGTGAAGCCGAACAGATCGACCTCGAGCTGCGTGGATAAAAGACGCGTCTCTTTCCCTCCAACAGTCAAACCTTTAAATTAGAGTAAATAGTGAAGCCTGCAGTCAGTGCACCTCTGACCTGCTCCAGGCTGAGTCACGTGCAGTGACCTCTGCAGAAAGAGATGGTTCCACGGTGGACGGGGTCACGTTGTGTTTGCTTTAGTTTTTATAGAAATCAGAATCTTCTGCAGAGACCGTCAGACACTCAGCGTGTCTTTCTCACCAGCTCCTCACTACCGACCGTCTCTGCAAACCTTTTCTCTCTCAGAGCACAGCGGGGGGTGAGGGGGGCGTGAATATTTATCAACTACGCAAAAATATGAGCCGACTGGAATGCTAACAGAGCACACAAGCGTTCAGCGTTGATGATTTTAGGAGGAAAGTCCAGATAATTCCAGCTGTACTAAAGCGTCCTCTGCTTCTGTCTCTTCTTCTCTGTCCCAGGATGATGACGTGAGGCCTCTGGTCGTCCCTGTCCTCTGGTTTGCTGGACATTATTCCATTAAACACACACACACAGTCTGCAGATGCCATGAATTATGTCATTATTTTAATAAGTTGCAGCCTCATGCAGCGAAAAGAAAAGAAACCTGAGCGATGTACAGTATGTGGGTTTATTTAAGATGCAAATGAAAACAAGTGGAGTAGATATTACTGTCGTGAAATGTGCAATCCTTTAGTTTACATCTTTGGTTTCGTGCCGTCGTCAACGGGAACGTGAATGTTTTTTAAAATGTGTTTGTATTTATTTTGGCTGGAGGACACTGATGTAAGCTCGCTGTAATCACCTCAGTGTCCACGCTGTCTCCTTATGTAAGTGTGTGTGTGTGTGTGTGTGTGTGTGTGGGTGTGTATGTGTGTGTGTGTGTGTGTGTGTGTGTGTGTGTGTGTGTGTGTGTGTGTGTGTGTGTGTGTGTGAAGAGCGATTCCCTCCACTTAGACCACTCCAGCATGAATCTCCCTCCCACATTCCCCTCATGCTCCACGCCGCGGAGGTCCTCGTTGCCATGGTGATCTCATCACCCAATTCAGTCCCTCTCCACTCGACCCCCTTTTTTTTCTCCTCCTGATGCGATCCGTGCTGGTTCTGTACTGTAAGGGACACGCTGTTAGCGCTCCGTACCATCAGACCGCTAACGCTCTGACGCCGTATCCCACAGCTCATCTTTGACTCCAGCAGCAGTTTACATTTCTGCCTTTGAGAAGATTAATACGTCTTGATGTTTAATCACAGGCCAACAAAGCCCGACATGCTGGCAGCAATAATTAAACAAATGGAAGAATGTGGCGGGGGCTTCAGTGGCGGTAATTTGACCGTGCACACGTGCTTTCATTCATGCTGCTGCAGCATTGACTCCGTCTCACCACACGGCCTCTTATCCACGTCGCTGTGTTTTTATTTTAAGATGCACGCCTGCCTCGTCCTGATGCTTTGAGACACTCGTCACAGCCACCACCACAGCTACACCCGTCCTCTCCTCCCCCCGTCCCCAGCCTTTCCTGTCACCTTCCCCGCCCCCCCTCTCTGAAATCACTTTGCTTCAGCCAAAAAGAATCAAAATCAAAATACAGCTACTTTTTAGAAAGACCAAATTGCGTTGTATCTCTAACCCCTCCCCCCAAAAGCCTTTTTCTGTACTAGTTGTGGTGGCGTGCTGCGCTGCGTCGTGGTGTAGTCAAAGCGGTCGTAGACTCAAACACGACTCTGCTGCATCAGGTTTCACTCAGATGTTTCATGTTGCTGTGAGCAGATCCCTGCTCTGTAGCTTTAGCTGCTTTAGCTCTGACAGCACGTGAACGTCACACGGCCCCAGTCCCACCCGTCGTCATGAAACGTGCCGCCGTTGGCTTTGCAGGAGGACAGAGCCTCGCTTTGACCGTCTGTGACTCATCGGACACCAACTGGCGTTATTCTCACTCGTCCAAACGAGACCTCAGCCTCAGATCAACCCCCCCACCGCCCGTCTACACGTGCCGAGTGCTGTAAACGTCCTTCTGTTAAACATTCCTGGATGTTCTAGATGGAGTCAGACCTTCAGTTCCTGTGTTAAGAGTCACCATGGTAACACTAACCTAATTGTTGGCGGCGACCTTGTGTTAGCGTGAAGTAAATGCTTCTATGTGAGTGAGCGTTGTATGTGAAGTACCAATAAAAAGACACGTCTCGTCAAACCCAGCAGCGTGTCTCCTCTCATTGTGGACACTGAAATGACTCTTTACTCAGCGTCCTCAATCTCTCCATTCACCTTTATTCAGAGCTGTTTGTTTACTTACACGTTAATTAAATCATTTCTGCTTCTATCTGAGTAAAGTTGTGTTGAGCCGCTCAGTCGTCTGCAGGTGACGGTCCTTTAGCTGTAGCTTCAGACAGTTTGATCACAGATCGGTACGATGCCACAGCGAGGCAGGCGTGTCTCTGCTCCAGTCCTCTATCAGGCCCAAGGCTTTTAGCCGGAGGAACCGCAGTGTTTGACAATCAGGACCTCAGACCTAATCCTGGACTCATGCTCCCTCGTCACATTAAGGAACTAAAGACATTTAATAAATGGAAAATGAAAGCTGAGACACATTTACATACTCATAAATAAGATGATTAGCTCTGTGTCTGAAACTGGTCCATTCATTCTGGACTGAAGCAGAAAAAAATCATCTCGGTATGAAACAATAATTTAAACTCATGAGAAAACTTTGAACAGAACTAATCAGGACACGTTAAGAAATAAGAATAAAAAACTAAAGGAATACGTTAAAGTTACTGATAGACTCACGTAGAGTCTGGACTACCTGGAGCAGCTGTAGTTCTGGACCAGAGACATCTACAGGAATAAGAAATAACTAACTTTATTTATGTTCATATGATTATTTGAAAGAGTCCACATTAAGTTTACGTTGGACTTCAGCTTGGCTCAGCTCAGATGAGTTTCCAGATCTGCTTTCAGACTCATTAAGGCTCCACTTACAAACACGTTTGATATTTAAACTCTGTATGATTAGCACGTCCTCATCACCCACTGAGAGGAATTAGTCCTCAAGGACACGGAGCAGCTGATGGTGCTGTGTCCCTCAGGCTAACGTTAGCATTGACCAGCGTTTTATCCTGTCGTTGCTCTGGCAGAAAAGATGGACTAAAAACGTGTGTGTGAGTTCTATGAATAAATTAATATAGATTAAAGAGGTTATGATTCATTCAACAAACCATAATTACCAAGTGAACCTCTCCAAGAAATTTAAAAATCCACTAATATGAAGTAAATGAATGTGCATAAGTCTTTTAAATAACCTGTTTAGGTAAACTGTTCAAAGCGTAATGTAGATTACACTGAGGTAAATGACCATACCGTCTGTAAGGTACATATTCTGTTTCAATAATAATAAAGAGTCGATCCATGAAATCGGCCATTTTGGAAAAAGCCACCAAAAGCCTGTTACTGACAGCAGATCACCTGTTCTGCCTCTGATTATACGCATCATTTCATTTTAATGTGGATGTGTTGATTGAAAATGTCTAACTCAGATTGTTGATACGTTTTAAAGCCATTTAATTAGAGTTTTGATTAACTTGTTATTTGCATTAACTGCCACATAAGAGCAGGGGTCAGTTTGGGTTTTACATGATGTTTTGGTTTCTTGCCTGACGTTGGATCCGTGATGGACACAGCCACGCTTTGCCGTGCATTCATTTAGATTGACCATGTTGTTTTAAATGCTCTGCTAATATCTTTTAAAGGTGTTCTGCTAATATGAGGAAATGTTTTTAATATTATGTACTTATGGTGTTTTCCTGAGCAGCACATTAGAAGCTGATGTTCTTTTATAATAATAATAATAATAATAATACATTTTATTTAGAAGCGCTTTTCAAAATACTCAAAGACACTTTACATAAAAAGAACATCAAATTAACAAAACAGTGTGAAATGTAACATCAAGAAAACAACACAATGCACTGAATATGGATGGACTTTCTACTTATCACTGTTTGGATACGGTAGTGATTTAATAAATGTTCAAATCTGATAGCTCTCTTTATTTGTTAAATGTATGATAATGCTAACTGATTAATGCTAACTAATTAATGCTAACTGATTAATGCTAACTGATTAATGCTAACTGATTAATGCTAACTAATTAATGCTAACTAAAACGAAGAAATAATAAATAAAAAATAAATAAATGAATAAAATAGAGTACATGAATTATTAGTTCTTAATTTCATGTTACTTCATTTAATTAAGTTTCACATACTGATGCCTTTTCATTGATTTTACTCAATTTCTTGCCCATTGTTTGCAAATGCTACTTAATATTTTAGCATAAGCTGAAAAAGAGGTTGGAAAACGTTCATTTTTCTGAGTTAGATCTAAGTGACAGTTTTTACAGTGTGGATAGATCCACCAGGGAGCAGAGGACCACACCAGCCTGTATGATCTGTATATGATGACGTGAGAGCGGATGAATCCAGATGTTAAACGACCGGTCATCTAACAACAAACACAGTGAAGCTTAAAGGTTTCTATATTTCTGCATAAACTCTAGTCGTTCATCAGGATCTCATCTCTATCTGACTAACACACTGTAGTCTGGTATTAACACTGATCTCTCAAAGAGAAATAATGGAAAACTAAATTGCTTGCTCGCGTTCTGTGTCGCTCTGTTTTCATTAATGTGTTGGAAAAACATCCCAGCTTCCATTCAGTGTTTTAAAGGAACAACATTAAACCACAGTGTCCTGTTAATACACCTCCCAGCCCGGTGGTGGCAGCACTGAGCTGCTGACCTCTTTATTAATGTACACTCACCTTTCATTTTCCTTCACTCTGCACATATATTAGATGTTATTCAGTCAATACAGAGAGCCCTGTATGATTATAATCTATACATCAGACTGCAGCAATTATTTATTAATAAACAATTATTTTTTAGACTAAACCGTTGCTGAGGTCAAAAGTTCAGACACTAAATTACAACATAACATGTTGCATGAGTGCAGTTAAGTGAGAATGGATTATAAATCTATTATTTAATCAGTAACCACGGTGACATTACTGTGCTGCACCGTTATTCATTCATTTGAAGCTCGTTAATATTTCTCATCTTAATGAGTAAACCATCCATTACATGTGCGTGACGGTTTGTACTGGAGATAAATATTAGCAGCAGATACTGTAGCAGCATGTCTGTTAAATGTAAAGCAGTCTATCCGTGGCCTATATTTCAGTTTGAACGGATTAATGCCAAATGACTCCACGTTACTAAAGCACAGTGAGCGACACTAAGCAGCCCACAGGCCGACACATATGGGCCTTAACTGACAGCCACAGATAAACACAAACACCCCACAGCTTATCCTCTGTAATATTCATAAAATGCACCATGACAACCTACTTTCCACTGAGAGAACATTAACATTTAACAATCTTTATTATGCAACACAGCAATATGCGCTGACCTATATAAGACTGACTGTACTATGGATGGATTTCCTCTCATCACCACGGAGCAGCTGCAAAAGTTTACTGATCTGTGTTTCTGTCCGTCTACGCTCTGCCAGCGCTATTAGAGCAATTAGAGCGGTGAAGCAGATCTTTGTAGCCTGACGTATGAAATAAAAGTCTGACTCTTTTAATGACGTGGTTAAAGGATAAAACGTGTCAAATTACTGACCATCTGTAGGAAAACGTTTCTTCCTCATGCAACGATGGACTGATAAATAAATATTTGCGTACGTGGATTATTTTTTGTGTGAATTGGTAAATATATATTTTGCTAATTCAGTCGTGTTAGTGAAAACTGGAACATGAACTGCCAAGTGAACCTCTGCAATATTATACTGCAATATTTTTAAAACTGAATATTTAATATTGAATAAATGAATAAAAATGTAAAGACGACATTTCTTCATTTTTTTAAATAGCTTCTTTAATTTAATTAAAAGAATATGCAAAGTTAAAAACAGAAAGATTGTCACTGTGGCAGGCGTAATAGATAGATACGCTAACAATTTTACTTAATTTAGAAAAAACTATTTTTATATTTTTAATTTGCTTCATTAAATAAATAAATAACCATTGTTAAAAACATAAATTATATTCTCAATATAACAATTTCAAAATAAGAAAAGATTTTTTCCTGCAGGAAACTGGAACGTCAATAAAAGCAGCCATTTTGGAAATGGCTGCCAAAAGCTTCTGCCTGCAGAGCATGGATACATCCACCAGGGGGCGTGTGACAAATAGCACGTTGTTTAGACCTTTTTATGACCTATGTCTAGGCTATGTCACGGCTCCCAATAGAAAGTTAGCTAACGTTAGAATAATGAGCTACGTTAATACTTTGATAGCAAGCTTTCATTAGCATATCCATTAGCTTATATAACTATCTGACATATAACACATAGTTAACTTTATAGTTATTAGATGTAGGTTACTCACCCAGCCATGCTAGTGCCGTTAGCTCTCAAGACTTAGCTGCTGGTTTGGTTCACAATGAAGCTAGTTTTCACGAACTTCAGTTAGCACAACACAAAACTCATCTGTTAAAGTTAAATCTTGTTCATAATGATTGAGGACATAGTTTAAGTTTGTTAAATAAGTGTCCGGCCGTTGCTTGGTAGCTAATCCTGTCAGATCCTCCATACATTGTGTTATTGAGTACGGGTCGGCCTTTCTGGTCCCGTCTGTTAATGTTAACACTCTTGGTCCTGGTGAATGAGTGACGGTACATATTCAGATATATAAAATAACAATTCTTCCAAAATTGTCAAAAACGAGTCAACAGAAGCTGCTAGTTAGCAATCCACAGGAATATGTTAGCTAGCTCTGACTGGCAAGATTGTGTAGCCTTGTTTTAGACAATGGTGGATGATTTATTTATTTATTTATTTGAATATCTACCGGCATCTCTTTAAGGGACTGTGAGTGTTACTTGAAAGAGTTAACATTAACAGACGGGACCAGACTGACTGACTTGTACTCATTAACCAACGGCTACGTGTGGACAGCTAACAGCACTAGCATGGCAGGGTGAGTAACCTACATCTAATATTTATCAACTATAAAGTTAACTACATACGTGTTATAAGGTAGTGGTGATGGTGACACAGGCTAATAGGCTAGGGAGCTACCAAATACTATTTTTGTGAAAGCAGACACCAGCATTTTTGATTCGCTCTGGTCCAGTCATTTAGATTTTATTGTGTTTAACTGTTTCTGTGATATTTCTGACTCTGACTTGTAGCTGGTATGTATTATATTTTCAGATTGGAGCTATTAATCGTACTCTGGCTCCCTATGACATGCTGCTAACGGCAGCTAGCCTTCCTGCTATCCTGCTCTGTGGTTTTTGCCTCCAGCTAACCTGCTGTGATGTAGTGGTGACGTATATTAAAATATGATGCATTTTAAAACGTTAAATTAGGGTTAAATTAAACTACTACGTGACTGTGAGTGATACACAACCTGCTGTGAAAACAACAACAATCAACAGTAGTAAATAAGATGAACAGTCACAGTATATGTAGCTTTAACAACAATAGATAAATTGACTGTATTATACCGTGAAGGAAGTTACTGGAGTCAACTACTAATCTAGTTTTTATGCTCAGACCAGTTCTAAGCTGCATGTTAGAACTGGTCTGAGCATAAACAGCCGCTGTGACGTAGAAAATACTTTAGATATGATTATTAATAAATTATAAGTAATTTGTGTTATCAATAATAAGACAGGAGAATATGTTTTCATATGACATATACTGGCTCCTCTTTGGTGAAGAAACTAAGATGTAAAGTTTTGCTCCGTGTTCTGTTTTTAAGCTGAAGTTTGAGTTCAGTTTAAGTAAAAGCACCAGAGTCTGCTCCTTTGTTTTAACATGCTGGAGGTGAACTGCTTTCAGCGGGGTCCAGCTCTGGAGCGTCCTGGGACCCGGCCGAGGTCACCGGGTTCGTAGCCTCAGTCCTCCCGGTGTCCTTAAAGACGGGTCGTGAGGCCCCGCCCATCTGACGATGTCGTATCGTACATGTAAACCATATCCGTTTTCACACTGGCTTCACGAGTCAAGTTAGAAAGAGTGGCCCGACCGCAAAACCGGAAGTGGGGTGCATTTCATAATAAGGTGATGTGTTCAGGTAGAAACAGAGATATAGTCAGAGGCAATAAAATGGAATTATTTATTTATTCACGTGTGGAGTTAAGATGACACGTTTTAGCTTCCACGTCATTGTTTAGTTCGTTTTAACACAAATTAAAAGTGTAATTGTTACATTTCATCTATTTAAGCCATAAAAACAAACTTATGACCAGTGTCCTGTTAAAGCTGCACATCAAGATAGATGGAAATGCCAGTCAGTCAGTCAGTCAGTCAGCCAGCCAGCCAGCCAGTCAGTCAGTCATCTTCTATACCCGTTTAGTCCTGTTAGGGGTCACGGGGGTCTGGAGTCTATCCCAGCTGTGATTGGTCTAGAGGGGGGTCCACCCTGGACAGGTCTCCAGTCTATCCCAGCTGTGACTGGTCTAGAGGGGGGTCCACCCTGGACAGGTCTCCAGTCTATCACAGGACTAACACAGAGAGACAGAATCACCAATGAACCTAAGCAGCATGTCTTTGGACGGTGGGAGGAAGCTGGAGAACCTGGAGAGAACCCACACAGACACAGGGAGAACATGCAGACTACACACAGAGAGGAACCAGGAGAACCATGGATTAGAACCTAGAACCTTCTGCTGGGAGGATCTTCATATATTTACCTTAAATATATTTGTATACTACGCTTTACATCAGACATATATTTAAATAAACAAACACTATATCTTATATTTATTGTCTATTTTATACCCTCATATATTGCACATATATTTTTATTCTTGTATTTTTTAAATATACATTAGTATGTTTACATAATGTCCTGTGATAGACTGGAGACCTGTCCCCCCCCCCCCTCTAGACCAATCACAGCTGGGATAGACTGGAGACCCCGTGACCCTTGACCCTTCACACGACAAGAGGTTACAGAAGATAAATGAATGTTTACATAATTAAACAATATGTGCGACACTCTCCTACTTTACCTTCATGCTGTTTGAAAGTACGTGATAGAAGATGGTATGCAATGCAACGATGAAACGATCCATAAATTAAATGTAAGTAGTCTGATGATATTAATATTGGGTTCATGGTGTCGTACATACTGCAGTAAATAAACTCATACATGGACAGTATCATGTGCTATAACTTATATTAACATATCCTGTCTAATTATTATTTTATTTTATTTTGTGCTTAATGTTTTAATGTTTATCTCTTTAGCTGCTTAAACTATCTGTTACTGCAACATTGCACAGGATAAGCTATATGTATGTAGCCTAATGTTTTGAAAATAACACACAGTAATATCACCAGAAGTCATTTAGACATAGATGTATTAACAGCAGTTCATACTTTCACCTCACGTCTCAATCAGTCCGGCTTTTATTCTGAAAAGTCCTCTCCGGAAACGTGACATTGTAATCTCTTGAGATTGACGCTCGCCACGGGATTATTTCTAAACTCAAGTGGCCCCCAATCCTCCGATGAGAGCTGTAACTGTTTGCACAGCTGACACACTTCTTCCCGCAGCGATCAGGTCAGTGGCCCCCGGCTCCTTTCTTTACCTTTCACGCGCCGCTCAACCCGGAAACACGTCGCGTAACCAACTACAACAACAACACGGCTGGTACACAGTGACAACTCAGGGGACTCACAACTCATCCACACCCTCCTCCATCTCCCTCTGCTCCTTCTTCGTGCCTCTGTCGTCTCCGTCCAAAATAAAATATATAAAAAACGTGTTTTTACGCGCAGAGCCGGTACGCAAAGTGCCCCCCTCCTCCCCTCCTCATCCCGGGGGGGTTAGTTTATGAGCTGCGCGGACAGTAGCGCGTCAAGCTCAACAAGCCCGCAAGAAAAAGTTTATTAATAAGGGATTTAGCTTCTGTGGAGATGATGCCTGCTTTTATTCTCATCCCTAAAACGGTAGCTTCTCCACCAGCGGAGGGGAGGGAGAGGCATGAGGAGGAGATAGAGGAGGAGGAGGAGGAGGTGGTGGTGGTGGAGGAGAAGGGGGTGTTAAACAGTCCTACAACCGTATTTTCTGTCCCGTTTCTCCTCCGCCATCTAAAGCAGCTCCACTGTGAACTAACTTCCTGCATGTGGCTGTAGGTTAAACGGGATTTCTGCGCCGAGGAGCCGCTGCAGGCGTCCGTCCACGCTGATCCTCTCCTCCTCCTCCTCTCCTCTCCTCCATGGTGCGGAATAATATCATCTGGAGAGGCCGAGGCCGACATTTTACCCCGGTCCGGAGGAGCCATAACTCGGAGGGGACATCCGAGGACACGCGATAAGGTAAAAGCCCCCTGTCCCAGCCTTTGTTATCGCTGCCTGCACAAATAAATAAAGCGTTTAGTTAAAGTTTAACGACCGGGGAGTGACTGAGGAATCATTTTAATAACAAAAATATAAATATATGTGAGCTTCTTTGATTAAAAATGGCTACTTTGGCGTGGATTTATAGACATGGTGAGGAAACTTGATTTTTAAAAATATTTCTGTTCAAGGATTAAGATGTTTACAATCATCTGTAAAATGTTGGACAGAAAAACTTCTATCTAGCTCCACTCTCCACCTCTTTCATGGTCACATTTAGTGTTTTTTCCCCTTAACTTTATTAATTATTGAGTTTCTCGGTGACATGAGCTCCATTTTCACGCTGAGGGGAACTTGCTGTGGCCTGTAGCTGCACCGCGGACCGGCTGCAGCACCTGCAGGTGGACAAACAGCGGCCAAAGTTGTTCTGTGATTTATTCCTCGACTCAACTTTAACGTTTAACCAAAAAAGTGTGAGGCAGCGCGGACGGAAAGCTCTCCGTGGCCCGTGTGTGCGCGCCTGGAGCCCAGCCACATGCTCTCAAATCGGCCGTATTAACAATTAATATTGGACATCCGGTGGCAGTGCCAGCTGCGCCCCATTTTTTTTTTTTTTATTGTTGTCTGTGCGCTGAAAGGATCCCTGTTGTCTCGGCTGGATACTCCGCGAAAGCGTGGCGGCTGCTCCTGGTAGGAATGTATGTTCTTATTTATTTAAAGATACATTTTAAAATAGAAAAAAGTGTAAATGTGTGGAATGTGCAGACATATGAGAGAGGAGGGATCCTGGATGTGGAGGCGCAGCTCGGAGGCTCGCCGTGCCATGCGGGACACACTCTGCTGGCTGCCACCATGGCACCTTCCCCTCCGTGCTCCGGTTATGTAGCCCGCTGCCGTATCCAGCTGTGCGGCCACACAGCACCGCCGTGCCCCGTCGGTTCGCTCGCATCGATCGCTCCATTGGCTGATTGAGATGTATTTTCTATTTTGATGTGAGCGCTCACTGGATGGTCGGGAGCGAGGCGAGGGGCGGCGATCGGGGGGCCACTTTGGCTCTCCATCGTTACGGGAAGCGGAGCTCCAAGGACACGGAGAGGCGGGGGTGCATCCAGGTCGTTCAGGGTGTTTGTTCGTTTCAGTGTTTTTTGCAGTGATCCACATGTTTTTATGTAATTAGAAGAGAGAGAGAGACTCCACAGGCGAGACGGAGCTTTGTCCGCCGCCCAGATTTTTGGGGTTTAATTTGGCAAATTGGCTTCCCAGACAGACTGACAGCCAGACCGTCTCTCCTCCTCCTCCTCCTCCTCCTCCTCCCCCATGTTTGCGGCCACACTCCCTCCATCACAGCCTCTCTACAGACTCCTGCTCCGCGCACTTCTTCTCCTTCTCTCCGTGCGTAACCTTCATCCATTCATCTCGTCGTTGTCCTCAGTCATAGTTTGAATTCTCGTGTATTTATTTCTCCTGAAGAGGCCTCCAGCTGCTCAGGTTCACTGCGTTTGCCTCACGGCCTGCAGGATCACTTGGTTCCACTCTCAGTCGTGTTTGGCACATGTTTGGATGAGTACATTTGTGCGTAATAGTCTCCTGGAATCTTTATTTTACACAGAAAAAAAACAGCTTGATGAACATCTTCTTAAAGGAGAACCACCACCCATGAGCTCTAATGATGAAGAGTAATGACCCACTTTTATTTATTTAGCATTTCCTTATAATTATAGCACGTGACGTCTTTCTGTGTCTTATTGTGCTGAAACAAGAAATGAATTATCTGATTAACAGAAAATGTTCCAGCTTCTTGTTAGTGGTGATGAGCTGCATGTGATAGTAAATTAAATATATTTTCCTGCACAGAACAAACTCCTTAAAGATGTTTTAGTTGTAAATGTTGTTTACGGATCAGAAGCTTAAATGTGAATCCACTTTGAGTCTGTGTTACGTAACGAGCTGTTGCTTGGATGTGGGCTCGTTTTTTATTTTGAATTTTCAGTGCCCACACAGTGCTGGAGATAATTGCTCCAGTGCATTAATAATAGACTAATAGAGGAGTTGGTTCTGTGCTGTGGCTGGAAATGACTGTAATCACAGTTAGGTGGAGAGGAGGACATTTATGTCCTCTGTGGAGACGCTTGGTGGACACGGCCTCAGCACCCTGCATGCTCGCTGTGTCGCTGTCGTTCTTACATAAGCCGCTGGCGTTTGCTTGCAGGGCGATGTTTACAGAGGCCTAAACGGATCCTGGCCTCGACGTGAAGACGACGGTTATTGGCCGACAGTGGTTTGAGTGTTAGTAGTACTTTCACTTTGTTTCTGCTGTTGCCTGGCTGTGAACTCTGCCTCTGTGTCGGAGTGTGTTTACGAGGCGGGAGACCTTCGGACCGGGGTCGTTACTGAGGGACGGCAAAAACAAACGTGCTGCATCACTCTCTCTGTTAATGCAGCGAGTGGAGCTCAGATTAAAGAGGAGGCGTCAGTGTGTTAGCTGGTGTTATAACATGAGAAAGAAACACTCGGACATTAAAGTACAAACATGGCAACCCTGCGCTGCTTTGTCTCTCTCCTTCCTGTTTCTGTAACTACGATAAAGCCTCACGTCGTCTGGGATTATTACTGGTGCTCCTCTGGTTGGTTATCTACTTCTAAACTCTGTAGGTGCCTGATAAGTGTTTGTGTACTCAGTGTGTTGGTAGCTTGGCTCTCTTTGTGTGCCAAATACCAGTTTTCCATGTAGCGTGCCAAGGCAGTGTCATAACCGCCCAGCCAATCCTCATTTCCTCATTCCTCTGTGCCTGAGGTCAATCCACAGAGAGCGTATTATGGCATTGTTCTGGGATCACTGAGCAGAGGTCTGCCTGCGCCCGCCGCTCTCTTTACGCAGGTTTATTTAGATGTGTGCTAATGTTGCTGGCGGTTTCATCATGCTGCCATGTGAGCTCGGTCTGATCGGCGCTCGCTATGCGGCCTCCTCTCCTCTCAGCCAGAGTTTTGGTTACACAAACATGCGGCGCTGCTCGGCTGGCGAAAAGAGAAACAACACAAAAACCATCCCATTGGTCCAGTTTAACCGTATTGGGCGGAGCTAAAGAAGCAGGATCTTTAGAGGACGAGTTAAAGGGTTAAAGGACGAGGAGTTAGGATTTAATATTTATACCAGACACGTTTGATTAAAGGAGGAAAGATTGATCAGACTAGAGGAAAACATCACACATGAATCAGGTACAACTGTTCCCTCTAGTTTCACACCATTAGTACACGATCAGCCATAACATTATGACCTAATATTGTGTAGGTGACTCATCAGAGAATGGACATGGTCCTTCTGAGGGTGTCCTGTTGTTAGTAGGGGGTCTTTGAGGGGAGGGGCCTCTGTGGATCAGTTTGGGATCTAGTGAATGTGGAGGCCAGGTCAACACCTTGTGCTGTTCTTCTTCCTAAAGTGTTTTTGTGGCTGCATCCTGCTGGAGGACTGTCATTGCTATGGGGTGGGGGTGTCTGGTCTGGTCTAGGTGGGTGCTACATGTCTAAGTAACATCCACACCAATGAATGAAGCCAGGTCCAGAAGTTTACCAGCAGAACACTGAACTGGAGCAAGATGCTTTAGATGTTATTGACTTCTCCTGGTCATAATGTTGTGGCTGATTGTCTGTTAATCTCTTCTCTGTCATCATATTTTTTTCTAGCTCTCAAACATTTGTCGTGTAAATCTCATGTCTCGTGTTTTATGAATGAATTTTTATTTTTACTTTTATTTTTATTTTTATTTTTTTCAAACCGCCTCAGTGTCACGTCTTCGTCCTGAACTCGGCGTCTCCGCCTCCAGACCTGAATCCAGCGCTCCAGTCGTTTTGACGTTCCAGCTCTAATCTCTTTATTATTGAGCTTCTTTTCTGCGTCTGACTCATTTTTAATATAATTAAAAGAAAACGAGCCGACAGCGATGAATCCAGGACGTTAGAGGCAAACGCATCAGTGGCCTCGATCCGTGAATGAAACACACAACACCAGCTTTCAGTCGTTTAAGGAGGAACCAGGGCTGATAGTGAATGGTAATGACTTCTGCTTTGCTTCATTCAAGGAAACCAAACTACATTTAACTTGTCAGCATAAGAAAAGCAGAGCTGCAGCTTTATCCAGAGAACATGATCTGATCATCTGTTTATTTCTGAGGCTCATGTTGGAACATTTGTGACGACTCTGGGTTTCATTCTAACATCAGTTCTTCCATCTTTTCTTTTTTCAAACTCCTTTTTCTGCTGATAACGGTCGTGCACGCTGCTGAAAACCAAACACACAGTTATTTATCAGGTTGTGCGTAGAAATGCCACGTGAGCGTTTTAGCCCACAATAACATGCAGCCCTTTATCTGCATGAAAGCTTTTTGCATTTGCTGCTTTAAACGCTCTTTGTTGCCTTTCTCAGGATATGTCCTACATTTCTGACGGCGGCGGCGGCGGTGGCGTGTTCTTTTCATGTTGAATAAACGGGTGTATTAATAGAAAAACCAGCCAGCTAATGTGAGCAACAGTAGCCGCCGTGGATGGACGGAGAATAAAAGAGCTCAAGCACAAAATGTAGGACGAAGACGTGTCACAAATGAAACAGAGGATTAGTTTTTGTTTTCTGCTGAAGGAGCTCAGCGTCTGAGAAAGTTTACGTCTGTTTGGCTCCATCGGCCGAGCGGCTCAGTGCAGGACACGGTTTATTCTCAAGCAGCTCAAAGCTTTAACCTGCAGGTTTCAGTTCTGTTCAAACCACATCAGTCAAGATCTGATGGTTAACGATCAAACAAACGTCTCAGATCACTTCCTCATATTTAATTAAGCTGCTCTACAGTTAAACAGTCACCATGAACAACTCCAGTTATTTATCACTCAGGACGTTAAGGATGAAACGTTTGGAGAGACGTGAGGACCAGTCTGCAGGTTTACAAAATAAAAACATTAAAGAGTCTGAAACTCCACAGATTATTTCCACTTCCTCTTCTTTTACTTTTTAAACAAGTCATCAGTTTCCTTTTTAACACTTATGAATCTGGTTTTACTGTTTGTTCCTCTGTCTGTCCTCGTCCTCGTCCTCGTCCTCATGTCCTCATGTCCTCATGTCCTCGTGTCTGCTTTCTTCTTGTGTCTCGTCTGTCGTTCTCTGATACGTTCAGGTTAAACTGCGCCTCCTCTCTTTTTGTTTCTCCTCTCCAGGCTCAGAGACCGAGAGCTGCAGGGCTGCGACATGTGAAAAGACCTCGACCCCTTCACCCTCTCAGAACCTCAGGTGAGGAGCAGCGTCTGCTCTTCCTCCTCTCTCCTCCTCCTCCTCCTCCTCCGTCTCCTCTCTTGTCAGTTGCTCAGATCTCATCTTGTACTTTTGCAGCAGAACTCACTTAAACCGACGTTGTGACCGCGACCTGACACCCTCCTGCCTCGGGCATGCCTCAGGTAACGTATGAACCCCCCCCCCCATCCATCACTTCTGCTTCCTCCTCCTCCTCCTCCTCCTCGCCTCCATGCGGGAGCTGCATCTCACTCTGTGTCTGCGCTTGTTTCCTGCCTTTCAGCCGGGTATGAATGGGATGGAGCCTGCATTTGGCGAGGCCTACGGGGGACACAGGGGTCTGCTGAGCCCCTACCCTCTGGCCATGTCGCCACAGCGGGGCAGGACCGAGTACGACCAGGTGGGACGAGTCAGACTGAGCCTGAACAGCCGTGAATATGTAGAAAACACACAGAGTCAAGCTTTTTATCCTGAAGTCTGAAAAATATATTTTGCAATTCAGATTGATCTGAAAAATCAGTTTCCTGCCTCGTTATAATAATAATATATATGTATTCATGTGCAACTTCATTAGCAGCGTCCTTATAACTATGGATGTCTGATATTATCGGCCGATATTGAGTTAAAATGTAATATCGTGAATTATCGGTATCAGGTTTTTATCACTGATGTTTGTTCTGTAGCTTCAGCGTTTCCGAGTCTGCATGAACGCAGCATGGGACGTTAACAGGCGCGTGCTTGATGACGTATAACAACAACAACACGCTAGTCTCGTAGGTTGCTAACCGTGGCTAACAAGCTAGCTCGCCCGGTGTATGAGATGTCCGTGGTTTGGAAGTATTTCCAAGTGTCACCTACTAACAGTAAATATGATTATTATGAGAGGAGGAAACAAGGCGTCTTCCTTTAATACATCAAATCTGAAGAAGAATCATGAGAGTTATACGCTACATTTGTCTTCCTTGTTTTCATATTGTCTGTAGTTAAAATGAGGCATAATGTGTTAATTCCAGTTTAGCTTAAATGCAGCTACTTGAAGACAGTTTTCATTTTCTGACGTGATGAGTTCAGTTATACGTCGCACATGAACCACCGTGTAACCGTCTTATCTCCGTTATTTATTAGTTATTAATTCTTTCTGTGTGACCTGGTACCAGATGACCTAGAGCTCCAGGTTCAGTTCACATCCAGTCGATTTAAAAGATCTGATTCATAAAATCTGATCTGATTGATTTTATTATTTTTAAACATGCACCATCTCATAGATCCTCTGGTTTATAATCTCGCTGCAGTTTTCTCATCAGATCTCCAGAGACTGAGTGAGAGATTAGTCCAAAGAGCAGCACGGAGCTGATCGGGTTTAAAAAGTACGACGACGGAGAAACTAGTAGATAGAAGACGAGGGACCAGTTAGTTTGAGTTTAAATATCTGTAAATGAACTGATGACGCTGATCACTGGGTCCAGTGTTTCTGATCTGTAAACGTCCCGTACATTCATGTTTATTTCCAGGTTACTCATATTTAAACATGTCTCGTTTTTAGAGCGTGCTCCTAATGCTGGGCTCCCCGGCATCGCCAAGGAAACGGCCCTTTGAGTTGCTAAGCGACCTGGTGGACGACGGCGGCTTTGGCGAGGACCTGCACCCGGAGCGCTGGGATGTGTCGGCGCTGGACGAGATGGCTCGCTACACCAAGCTGGGCCTCGGGGTCGGGGGGGAGCTGCTGGCCTGCTCCGAGGAGGCCGTCCTGATGGGCAGATGGGGGAGGAGCCGGGAGGAGGAGGAGCAGCAGGAGGAGGAAGAGGAGGAGGGGGAGGGGGATGAGGAGGAGCGCAGGAGGAGGAGGAGGGAGGACAGGCACGCAGCCCCTCCTCACCCCCAGGAAGTCCAGGGCGCCGCTGCAGGCCAAGAGGATGGGCGTATCTCTGTTGCCGTGACAACGCAGAGCGAGTTATCTGTTGCAGGAAGAGGAGGAGTAGGAGGAGGAGGAGGAGGAGGAGGACAGGATGGGGTGTTGTCAAGGGAGCGCACGGTGGAGGTGTATCAGGTGGCACAGGAGGAAGAGGAAGTGGTGGCAGCAGCAGCAGCGGCGGCGGGGGCGGGGCTTGTTCTGGAGCACTGCAGCGAGGAACACAACTACTCCCTGAGCCAGGGGGGCGAGCCGGGGGGAGGGCCCGCTCACACCTCCCACACCGAGGAGGTGCAGCTGGAGGAGGCGCAGCAGGAGGTGAGCGACGGGGTGGAGAGCCAGGCCAAGGCTGAGCTGGACGAAGAGGAGGAGGAGGAGGAGGAGGTGGAGGAAGAGGAGGAGGAGGAAGATGAGGAGGAGGAGGAGGAGGAAGACGGAGAGGAGGGGGCCGAGGAGACGGCCGTGGAAGCTGAACTCTCCAGCTCCTCAGAAACTGAATGTGGTGAGTTCTGGCTCTGCTGGTGGGGGGGCGGGCTGGGGGAGGGAGGGGGAGGGAGGGGGCGGGGTCTCAGCTCGTCCCGGCGTCCTACACAGACAACATGAAGGCTGTGACACAAAGTTCATTCTCTCAGTTGATGCTATTAGTATATTTAATATACATTATGTACCAATTATTAAAAAACTACCGTCGTTTCCCTTTAACTTAAAGCAGCTGGATTAGTTCTCACCTGGTTTGTTTTGCTCTCGTTACCTGGCGTTAACTGTCTGTCTCGCTCCGGCGCGTCCATGATAGAGCGCCCCCTGGTGACCGTTAGCAGCTTATCGTCTGGAAATGGACCAAATAATTAAATAAAAATAAAAAGGATTTTCATGGACCCTCTTTCTACTCGGGCCCTGGGGAGTCAGGTCCCCCCCCTCCCACTAACACGCCAATGGACGTCTTCAGCGACGTCCTCGTGTCCTTGTTCCTGCTTGTTTACTGAGACCGTCCCAGCTCATCTCTGTACAGGTCACATCTGTCGAGCCTGGATGTGCTTCATGAGAGTGTTTGGTTTCTGTATATCTACATTTATCTCCAAATACTTCACGTCATATAACTTTACTGACGCTGTCTCTGCACCAGGACCAACCTGTACCAGGACCCCGTCTTTCATAGATCAGACTGAAGAGGTCGTCTGGTGCTTTATTTCTTCTCTGAGCGCTAGAATAAAAATCTGGACGGAGCTTTTCCACCTCTCTCTGCTCTGATTAGAAGTTTCCTCTGTGCGGCTCAAGGTTGTTTATCTCGTCCTCTCAAGCTGTTTCTGTCTAAATCTGGAGAAATTTAAAAATCTAAATGCTCTGTGTGAAATGAAGGGCGGCCGATCTGAAACAAGCTGGCACATGATTATATTCAGATATATTTAGCAACGCTTTAATAACGTTTGGTGTTTAATGTATTTTTAGAGCAGATATTTTATTCTTGCTAACGTGCAGAAGGAAAACGTACCATGACCTAAATATTTAGAAAATCCTCTGAAAGACCCAGAGATTAGACGCCTCCATCAGCCTCTATCAGCCTGATGCCATTTCTCTGCCTAAGGTCAGTAACTTCTACAGATTACATGAATAAATCATTCATATTGCACCACCTGCACCAGACGTCACCACTTCCTGCTTGACTTGCGTCCTCAGGTTTGACTCATTTAAATTAAAGGTGCACGACGTTTCTGCAGCCGCTCGACCAGACGTGTGGTGTTACTGTAGAGTCTGTCAGGGTGCATTATGGGAAGACTTGTATATTAAAAGCTTAACACCGTTTGGTGCATAATAATTCTGCATCTTAATTTTATTCTTGCTGATGTGCAGAAGGAACATTTGATCTAAATATTTGTGAACTCTTGGATAAATTCTTGCACGTCCTGCTTGTTTCCTCGGTTTGGACTAAATTAAAGGTGCACGACGTTTCTGCAGCAGCTCATTAATATCTTTGCAGACGTTTCCTGAAGCCTGTCTACCAGACGTGTATTGTAATCATCTGTCAGGGTGCATTATGGGAAGTGAGTCTTTTAGGGTTTTATTGCTCTTTATAGTGTCTTTCTTTGTAAAGTCTCCCAAATATATAAAGCAGTAGGGTGCCAGTTTAATTTGTTGCCTTTGTTCTTTTATGTTGTGTTAATTAACATCTTGGTGAACGGCGTTCAGACTCGGTAAAGTGTTGTAATAAAACCATTAGCACATGAAAGCAGCTTAATCCCTCAGTAAACTCAGCTAAACTCCTCAAACGTGAGCTTTTATGTCCAGACCGGCTGACCTGAAAATCTGAGCATGTGCATTAGATAAGACGCGTGTAAAGCCACTTCTCTTTCAGATGACCATCTGTTCCACGGCCTTTTGATCGTCCTCGCCTTAGATAAACAAATCTCAGTGCGTCTTGTTGCGAGGTAATGGCGAGGTCGCTGGCTGGCTCTCAGCGCCCGCTCCGGGTCATATTTCTGTTGTCACAAGGGACGCCGCTGTTGCTGTCCACTGTCCCGGTAGCGTTTGTGTCCTATCAGCTCAGAGCTTCACAAAAACGCTGCACGGCGGACGGAAAGAAAGCGCCGCGTGGTCACAGACGTGGATGGTTTGTGCTGTGGGGTCAGGAGGTTGAGACGGCGCTGAGACAAAGACGCTCGCTGCAGACGGGGCCACATGACGTTACGTAATGCACCTGTGTGTTAGTGTGTGTGTGCATGAAGCAGCCAGCCCCGGCTCGTACCAGGACCTGACGGTTAACGGGTTCAGCCGTGATTTAATCAGAATAAAAAGCACAGATCTGATTAGCGCTCTGTACACACACATAAACATATTGTTTGCTGTGGTGTCTGAAGCAGCGTCGCCCCCCTCTCTGCTCCTGCCGTATTATTTATGATGCCATTATTCATGGCTCTGTACGCCCCAGGCTAATCTCCTGTGACGTCTTCTGTGCGAGGCGGCACATGTGTGTGTTTTTTTTTTTTGGCTGCCTTTCGGTGGCTCTGTCATTAGGACGTACAGCATGTGTTTGTGGATTAGGGCTCGCAGCATGATCTCATAGCAGGAAAACGTAAAACATTAATACGTGTCAGTTATGATTAGGGTTCATTTGTCGCTTTAAGTTGCGCTGCTTTTCTCCTCTAATAAATATCTTATGTACGGCTGTCAGTGATTCTGTTTTCTTTATTATAGAAAACGACTCCATCCTTCATCAGGACCAGACGGTTGGTTCTGGTTTTGTTTCCTGATGCTTGTTGGATTGTGTTCAATGGTTAAAGACGAGTATGTCTGAATCAGAGAGTGTTCAGTCATCAGAGGATGGACATGGTCCTTCTGAGGGTGTCCTGTTGTTAGTGGGGGGGTCTTTGAGGGGAGGGGCCTCTGTGGATCAGTTTGGGATCTAGTGAATGTGGAGGCCAGGTCAACACCTTGTGCTGTTCTTCTTCCTAAAGTGTTTTTGTGGCTGCATCCTGCTGGGGATGGCTGCTGCCTGAAGTGTCACAAGATGGTTTAGATGTTATTCACTTCTCCTAATGTGGTCATAATGTTGTGGCTCGTTGATGTATGTCTTTTATTTTCGTTTATCTCTTCTCTGTCGTCATACTTTTTTACATCCAGTCATCTTTCAGTCCTGACGTTGGGTCTCTAACATTTGTCGTGTAAATCTTGCCACAGATTCTCAGTGGTCCTAATGTTGTGGCTGATCGGTGTGTACAGTACTTATAGTCTCATGTGAGAGCAGAGATGAGATCACATCAGAAGGAATCCACAGCAGCCAGAGGATAAAGCTCTTCTTCTGTGTTTGGTTCTTCCACGTTGGTTCTTTGTTCTTTGCATTAAAAAGTTTCCCGTTTGTTGGTTGATCAGCTCTACAGCCTCTTCTACATTGTTTGTGTTTGTTCCTCCAGAGGTGGAGGCAGAGCCAGTGAGGCAGCCCGGCGAGCGCCCATCCAAGCGTCGCTGTTTCTGGGAGTACAGACGCGCTCGGGAGTCGGCCACCAAGAAGAAGCTGGGCGGTGACGTCCACTGGTCTCTGTCCTGGAGCTCCAGCACTCTACCGAGCACACTGTACCGCAGAGAGGGTAAGAGTACTGCAAGAAGGCCTCAGAGTAAACCCAGAGAATCCAACCAAACACATGAAAATTACATATTATACTGATCAAACCAGAGTCCATGTGTTCATACGTGTCTCCATCAGGTGTGGTTCAGGTCCTGGTTTAGTTTCATTGTCTCAGTCTGATGTTTGTGGACAAAGGAGCTTTGTCTCAGAGCTCAGAGAAAGAGTTGTTGTTGCTCATCAGGCTGGAAAAGGTTCCAGAAGCATCTCTAAAGAGTTTGGAAGCCACAAATAATCCACAGTCAGACAGATTGAAGACGACAGGAGTGGTCCACCAACAAAGATCACTCCATGATAGTCTGAGAGGAACCAGAGGAACCCAGGGGAACTTCTAAGCAGCTAAAGGCCTCTCTCTCATTGGCTGATGGTAATGTTGATGAATCCACTGAACAACCATGGTGTGATGGACAAAGACACTGCTCTCCAAGAAGAACATTTCTAAACATCATGTGGACAAGACAGAAGACTACTGGGACAATGTTTAGTGGACAGATGAGACCAAAGTAGAATAGTTTGGTTTAAATGAGATGAAGCATCAGAACCTCATCCCTCCATCAAACATGGGGGTGAAGCTAATGTCCTGGTTTGGGCCTGTTCTGCTGCATCTGGACCAGGACGCCTTGTCCTCATTGATGGACCAATGAACTCTCAAAGAAAATGTCAGGACATCTGTCCATGAGCTGAATGTGAAGAGAAACTGGGTCATGCAGCAAGACAAGGAGAACCAAGAACACAAGTGGTTCTACAAGAGAACGGTTAAAGAAGAACCAGATGAATGTTTAGGAACAAGTCAAAGTCCTGACCTTAATCCAAGAGAAATGTTGTTGTTGGACCTGAAGCAGCAGTTGATGTGAGGAAACCCACCAACATCTCAGAACTGAAGTGGTTCAAGCTGCTGGAGAACACTGATCAGCTGTTACCAGGAGGAGGACACAGCAGAGACTGGAGACAAGGAGGACATGAGATGAACACATGATGAATGTTCTTTAATAAATAAATACACAGTGTAACATTTAGGTTTCATTTGTTTGTTGGATTCTCTGCTTTTTCATGTTTTGACTCATTTTTATGTAGAACATTCAGATCAGCTGTGGTACTGTCGTGTGAAACATTGAGACCATAAAGAAATCAATCATTATGTTTCATGTATAAAAGAATAAATATAGACAAGTTGCACATTTTACCAGTTAAAGAGTAACCTGTTTATGATTGTTTATACGTTTGAGTCTGTGATGAACTGATGAGATAAATTCAGTCCTAACGACGGATGCGTGATCTGAGTCTTGTGCAGACTGAGAGGCCTCGTAGCAGCAGCAGCAGCTGGATGTGGCCCAGTTCCTTTGTCTCATGTGACATAAATCAGATCAGGGCCCTCAGGCATGTGCCCTACATACAACTTTTATTTCAAAATGTGAATTTCTCAGCGTTCCTCTGACGAGTTAATCTGCTGTCAGGAACGTTTTGTGGCTGTGCAGCAGTTTGGCAGCGTTTCCTGTCTGGAGCCAGAGTCACATCACAAACATGCAGTACTGTATACACCAAAGTACTTTGTGTGTATTTCACTGTTAGAAACCAAACATTAGCCACTTTCATCCTCTAAAATCTGAGTTTTCAACATATTTAATTTCAGCTTAAAGCCTTCCAGACTGTGAACACGTTGTTTATTTCCTTTTATATTTCTTTCAAACCAGCCTGCTTCAGCATAGTGTCACCATATGATCACACTTACACACAGTACTTTATATCCCACTGTGAAATGATGGTGATGTGTGATCAGGTGGGTGATGTATTTATAAACCACCTCTGAACACACAGTTTATATTTGTGTGATTTAGGATCCTGACTAAAACTCTAAAAGCTTCTCTGCTCATGTGACGTCTATGTCCTTCCTGTTCCTCTTCTGCCAATCATCACGTGAAGCCCCGCCCACACCATTTGATTGGCCCTGCAGATCTTTGCCAGAGCATAATTGGCTCCCAAAGGAGAGACTCCAGATCAAACAGGTCTAGCTTCCAGGCTGGAAATGGAAGTACTGACTGTTAGTCTGAGACACAAAGAGACAAAGATGATGGAGCTCTTGTATCATAAGAAGAAGAGACGCCCTGTCTGAAAGCTTTGTGTATGTTGGTTTAGAGCAGTGCTTCCCAAACTTCTTCTGCTGGGACCCTCTTTGGAACGTAAGAAACTCTTCACGCCCCCGTCACAAAAAAAATAAAAATACGTAGGAGCCCGTCAGAAACGTGTCCATCTCATCTCTAGTGTCCTTTATTCATTCATTCCATATAGAGGGTCACACGGGAATCAACTGTCCCGTGAGACGTCTCCTAACAACATCACCAACAATGGTGGACTACATGCTCGTGTTCCTGCTGGAGAAGATACTGAGCCTATTATGGTTACTAGGGCTAAATATCATTTCTCCTTGAGTTTGGTTTCTTCTAAAGACGATCTGTAAACAGCGCTCAAGCTTTATGCGCATGCTCCTCCTCTTCCTCTCTGAAACAGCGCCACCTATAGGCCTGGAGTATGAAGTAGTGAGGAGGAGAAGATGGTTTAAGTAAATCTACGTCATCCAGGCTGAGTAACACCACTGATTAGAAATTGCTCTAATCTGATAATGTGTTGTTGTCAGAAGCCAGTCTGTGCATCACTATCATATATTATTTAATAATCTCAGACTCCATGTTTGTAGGTTTGTGATGAAATCAGACGTGAGCCATGTTGTCATAGATTCATTGGATGGTTTTATATTCTACTGTTCGCTGTTCAGGTAAAAAGGGGCGACGCAAAGCACGCAAAACGGACGCCAGCGACCTGACCCCCAACCCCCAGAAGCTCCACAACATCGGGGAGCAGCTGCAGAAGCTCAACGCCGCCATCGACGGCATGGGCCCGGTCAACGACCTGCCGGCTGTGGCCCGAGCCCGCTCACGCAAAGAGAAGAACAAGCTGGCCTCCAGGTACCACATGCTCTTTAATGCCCTCCTGCAGCGATGCCCCCCCACACTAAACACTCCCCTCATATCCACTTATCGGGCGTGAGTGGGAGCTTCTGAAAGCTTTTCAGTGTTTGTAAATTGTTGGCGGACGCGAGCGAGTCCTGCAGCGTATGTGCAGTCTTTAGCCTCGTCTAGATTGGCTTTCAAGTGTGTTGTGCACTTAACGGTTGACCTTCTGATGCTGAATCTGGAGGACACACAAAGGAAGGACATCTTATCTGTGTTGAGTTTAAGGCATAGAAAATGAAAGAATGGGAATCTGATCTGGTTTCCACGGCCTTGAGTTTTGTGGCGTTCTCTTCGAGTGGAACACGACGTCCTGCTCAGCAGACGATGAATAAACTGCCATAACGAGCTTTCACATGGTGCAGAATTTACTCCAGAAGACGTTTAAAATGTGCCCCCGAACACGACACTCAGCGCGTGAATTATTAAAAAAGGTAGGAGAGGATGAGTTGGTTTTATGTTGTGGTCTTTGTGAGATTAACGTGGACGTTACAGTGACAGAATGAAGGAGGAAAGGCCAGCAGAGGAACAACAACAGAGCAGGATGAAAAGCTGAATAGAAGGAAATCAAGCAGGATCGAGGAGGAGGATGGGGAGGGAAGGACGGGTCACGCAAAGTTCATGTGTGCAGGGAGGGAGGGGGGAGCGTTTCCAAATCAGGACATTATTACCGCTGAGTTTAAAGAGGACGGAGACCCTGGGAATATGTTGTTATTCAAACGTGTATGAAAAGACGACGCTAAGACGCCGAGCAGCAGAGTGTGTGTGTCTCTTCTTCCTCCTGTAAAGTGTCTGAGTTCATGGTTTCATTCACGATTCAGGAATCTCATGAAGATTTACTGCTGTACATTATCATAGCTGAGGCGGCCTGACTCCAGGTCACTGGGATTATTGGGACCGTCTCCAGACCTTCCCCCTCATTCCTTCGTCCCATTATGTCAAACACGGCGACGTTTCCCGGGTCGTTCCGGCGGCACGGAGGAAAAAAAATGCTGGTTTGGTTTGATTACGTTTGACTGGACACTCTGTGACCGGGACTAACAGGAATACACCGTCCTCTGTCCTCCTGTGAGGACGTTTATTAGCTTGACCTCTGGCTCTGAAGGTTATTATTATAAACACGTCTGCTATCTGACTTTATAGACTTAAACCCAGCTTCTATATTAGAGCCTGACACCAGATTACATATTTATTATTATTATTATTGGATGTGAAGGATGTTTCTCTGCAGCAGCCGTGCACAGATTAGTATGTTTTAGGCTGTTCATGATTTTTATTTAGTTTTTTCTGAAGCTCATTTCTTTAGTTGCCACAGATTTTATTCTCAAACATGAGTTGATTCTAATGTTGAGGTAAAAGGTCAAAGGTTATGGCCATAATGCAGGACATATTATGACAACACTTTATGCAAAGGTGTAAAAGGATAAAACTTAATACTGACTAGTGATGTGTGACATGGACTAAAACATTTATCCTGATAATTTCTGGTATTTATCAAGTTAACGATAAAAATGATGATAAACAAATAAACACCAGTTCATTCTAATCTTTTTGACTCTAATGCATCAAGTTTTCTCTGAGTTGTTGTTTTGTTCCCGGACTCTTTGGATGAAGTCGACGCTGCTTCTGCATCTTTGCTCATTTTCTGTCTTTCTTCATCTTCTGGTTTGTGCTTGTGTTTGAGGTGGTGGAACAAATTAGTGCTGTTACTGTCCTTTTTATTCTCTATTTGTTTGCAAACCTTGCATGTTGTAATTTGCTGCTCTGCGTCAGACTTTTTAACCCCTTCATGCCTAGTGTCGCTAATTCACGACGCACTGTTTCCGTTCAGACTGCAGCTGAAATAACGCATGTAATACTCCAATGTCGGTTTGTGCACATTCAAAAAAATCCTAGGAACCTTTAGCAAGCACTAGTTTCTGGTAGGACCGGCCGGAGTGGTAACAAAAATACAAATATTTCATTTCTTTCTATAATTGAAGAATCATTTGAGGCGTTAAGGGGTTAAAACCAAACCAGATAATGGAGGTGGAGCCTCGTTTAGGAACGAGCTCCTCTCTGCCGGCGTATCTGCTCCACCTTCCACCATTGTCAGTTTGTCAATATTCCACACGTGTTGGGCTGAGAGTGTGTCGCGCACATATATACGTCATCAATGGACATTTATGGTTTTTATCACAGGATGACATATTCTTACCGTGGAGAATGTTTCTGATGATAAATCGTAAACCATGAAACCAAAGGATGCAGAAGCAGCGTCGACTTCATCCAAAGAGTCCGTGAAAAAAAAAAACTCAGATTAAACTTGATGCATTAGAGTCAAAAAGATTAGGATGAACTACCAGACATTATAATTTTCTCCTGCTAGGATTTTCTGTTTTTAGTTTGGTTTTAGGTCCATAGTGTTAATACAGTTTGTCTGAATGAATAAATAACTGTACAGTCACACATGAGAGGTTGTGATGAAGAGAAAGACACCAGACAAAGAGACGTAAAACCAAAAGTAGTCAATAACGACCAGTTACACTGTAGAGCTCCTTAACAGTCTCTTTACAGAATATTTCTATGAAACATCTTCAATAAACTGTACAAGAGCTTTGTTTTATATTTACTATGACCTTCACAAACACATCAGAGACTAGTGTGTGTCTTATGCTTCATCTTCTCTCTGGTTTGGTTAACACCAGTGTCAACAGCAGGAATCTCTATAATCTGCAGATCTGCTCACAAACATGTTGGTGCATTTCCTCCACATATAAGACTAGAATCAGCAGCTAGAGAGCACTCAGGTTTATCTCTGTGGCTGATGTGCCGTTATTTTCTGAAAGGCTCAGTAACATCTCATCACGTGCTCTGAGGCCAGGTTGATGATAAACGGATGCAGACGTGTAGATTTCATCTTAAAGACGATCCTCTTTATTCTCAGCGTACAGACCAGCAGCTGTAAACCGTCTCTGGTGTCTTTTCATTGCGTGCACCAATTAAATGTCTTTGCAGCAGCTGTGGGTCGTCCATCACAGTGAACAGCATGACTTCTCTCCGTCTATTTTTGGATGTGCATCTAAAATAGTGACTCTATAATCACATTTACTAATCTATAAACCTGTAGTGCACGTTGGAGCCGCATTAATTAGGAGCTAAATAGACTCGTATATGTCAGTTAGAAGCTTCCTCTAAGCAGCAGGCTGAGGGAATATTTTATCCAGCACCACTGACCTGCAAGTATTTTGTTTCCCTAACTTTCATTTTGCCGACTCACAGCTGCAGGAAAAGAGAAATTCTCTGCACGCCGCTGAGAATAGTCTACATGGGACACGTTAATATTTAACATACATCGATTGTTTCCTTCTCAGACGCCATTTTTTTATTTTCTCTTCAGCTTAGAGTTCTCAGAAACCAACGGCGGCTGTGTCTTTTCAGTGCTGTGGTGGTTTCCAGTCCGTCTCCTCCACAGTTTACCCCTCAGCCCTCCAGCTGCTCTCAGCGTGGGCCAGCTGACTGGGTAACGGGGTCACGTGGAGGCGAAGCAGTCGTAGCGGAGCAGCGTTTTCTGGGCTCCAGACGATGACTCTGTGTTGTTGCTCCTCTGTTTCCAGGGCTTGCCGGCTGAAGAAGAAGGCGCAGCACGAAGCCAACAAGATCAAGCTGTGGGGGCTCAACCAGGAGTACGGTGGGTGCTGAATTCAGATTTACCAAAACACTATGAGGGAGACGTCTTATCATCCACGGGACTGAAGCTACGCTCACTGTGTCTGAACCTATTAAAAACACGGCGTCCTGCAGTGTTTTAATTTGTTGCTGCGCCACATCACACCTCTGCTCACCTCAATAGAAACACTCACACCTTGATGAAAGCTGCAGAATATTATCACGTGTGAAGCACATCACAGGGTTGGAGGGCAAAGAGAAAATGTGTTCCTGCGTTTCTGGGAAGGTGTTGCTGAGCTGTGACTCCTGGACTGCTTCATTATTTAGTTTATATCAGTGTTGTCTGAACTTCTGAGTTTGTGGAGAAAACTGAGAGATGCACTGATGCAGATGTAGAGGATCACTGGGTCAGTATAGACACCTCCTATTGGATAATGACTGCATGGGTGATTCTCTTTGATTATTTAACTCCAACTGATGCAATGAGTAGCTTGTCATTTCTTCAACAACCATGTCTAAAGACACCTGATCCTGTGGTGGTCTGTTTGAGAAGGGTCAAATCATTGGCATCAAGCAGAGAAAACATCTAAGGAGATTGAAGAAACTACTAAAACTGGGTTAAGAACTGTCCAAGGCATTATTAGAAACTGGAAGGAGAGTGGAGAAGCATCAGGGGAAGAAGAGAGGCAGATGAAGTGATGCAGCCATCATGCCTAGTGTCTACTGTACAAGCCTGTGCTATGGGGCAGTGCTATGATCTGGGTCTAGGTTCATTAGCTGACTACCTGAATATACTGAATGAGCAGCTTATTCCATCAATGGATCATATTCCAAGATGACAATGTCAGGATTCATGGGGCTCAGATTGTCAAAGAGTGGTTCAGGGAGCATGAGATGGATTGTTCCACCACAGAGTCCAGACCTTAACCCCATTGAGAATCTTTGGGATGAGCTGGAGAAGCTTTGAGCAGTGGTCAGACTCTCCATCATCAATACAATGAATGAAACACTGGATGGAGACAAATCTGGAGACATTGGAGATTAGAGAAACAAGGAGACAGAGAATATGAGCTGGAGTCACAGACAGAGGAGGTCTGACCTGATAAATCTAAACCTGACTCCATCTTCTCCAGCTTCAGGTGGAGCAAACTGTCCAAGTGTTTACATCTGTCTAATGTTCTTCATCATGACAGTAAATAATAGTTTGTGTAGGATTTTAAATCTCCTGCTTTGAGAGCGTTTAAAGTCCAGCGTTTCCTTTCTTTGTCTGAAGCAGGAAACAGAATCTGAGCTGTGAATTTCTTTAGCCGCTGTGTCGTTTGATCTGTCTCACCCTGAGCAGCAGTTTGAAACGTGGAGGATAAAATCCCTCCTGGCTCTCGTCTGCTGTCAGACGGCTCAGAGCTGACGGCTCCAAATAAACCATGAGAAACCATCTTTTCAACACACTGTTTGAGAAACGAGGTTAATGTGGGAGGCTGCTCCTGACGGGACGACGCAGAGGCTGAGGAAGATCCTGAGGAGTGTGACTTCACCTTGTTCTGATAATCAACACCTCCACTCTGCCAAATGTGTTAGCTGGTAGTCCTGCCTGCGTCCTGCTCCTCCTCCTCTCCCTCCTCCTCTCCCTCCTCCTCTTCCTCCTCCTCTTCCTCCTCCTCCTCCTCCTCCTGCTCCTCCTCCTCCTGCTCCTCCTCCTCCTCCTCCTCCTCCTCCTCTTTGAGTTCCAGTCTAACCATCCTCCAGCTTCCTTTGTCCTTTTATTCCCTGATGTTTCTGACATTCCAGTCATTCCTCATCATGATCCCGGTGCAGCGCTTCATTATAGAAACCTTTGTTTGTGGCGTTCCTCCTGGCAGGAATCCAGATCACACAGCCTCTAACCAGCCTCTAACCTCACACATTCCCCTGTTTCCTCCTCCATTATTCTCTCTCTCTGTAATTTGCATCTACATTAAACACACTTTCTGTCGCCGGCTGCAGATTCAGCAGCTCACGTCAAACAAACAGACTCTGGTGAAGCCCTGCAGACATGAGCACGCTCCCTGCTGAGGTTTAAAGACACGAATCACATGAATGACAGAGTAACGTGCTCACACCAGGAGCCAGGAGGTGTTGATGGTTCACACCATCATCAGCATCAGGAGCTGAACGAGAGACAGAAGCTCTGGTGTAAACGTTGCTTCATGGTGATGTGAAACACTGCTTTACGTTAAAGTCTGTTCAGAGCTCATGGAGACATCCATCTGGATGAGTCGGTCACGTGTCTGGTCTGGGTCACATTAAAGATCACCTCTACTCCTGCTTTACTGATTCATATAGAAACACAAAGCTGTTATAAACGATCACATGGATCGTTAGTAAAGAAAGGCGTCTAACAGGTTCTGTCCTTGGAGCTGAAACTAAAGAAGAAAGAGATCTACACAAAGAATGAACCAGTGACTGGTTTAATATGTGAACGCTGTGGAAGTCTGTCATTAAAGAAGCTGTTAATTATTGATGATGTTCAATGAGCCATGAAGAACTATTACCTTTTATCACCACACATTTCTCTGTCGCCTCTAAAGACAGATCTTTGAGTTTAGTCTCTGAGGCCTCGTCCTCACGTACCTAAACCATCTTCTCCTCCTCCGTTTTCTCTGCCATCGTTTCAAGAATATCTGCGTCCACACGGATCCGTCTCAACAAAACACTACTTCATACTCCAGGCCTATAGGTGGCGCTGTTTCAGAGAGGAAGAGGCGGAGCATGCGCATAAAGCTTGAGCGCTGTTTACAAATCAGTTTCAGAAGAAACCAAAGTCAAGGAGAAATGATATTTAGCCCTAGTAACCATAAAAGGCTCAATATCTTCTCCAGCAGGAACACGAGCATGTAGTCCACCATTGTTGATGTTGTTAGGAGACGTCTCACGGCGTGTTGGGCTGTAGCTCCTGGATTAAATAGATTAATAATAAAATAACTGATGTGAGAGCTCTGGAGATGAAGCTGTCTCTCAGTCTGTTGGTTCTAATGTTTCTGGTCCAACGACTCCATGGTCTGGGTGGGATCTAGGATCAGGGACCTTCTTTTAGACCTGGTCTGCATGGACTGAGTCCAGACCTGCTCCCCTGTGCTGTCCTGTACCACGCTGTCCCTCAGAGACAGAGGATGTTCAGCGTCCTGTGTTGGTTCTTCTTCACCAGGTGTCTAGTGTTGACAGACCAGACCAGGTCAGAGGAGCTCTGTCTTCCAGAGGACGTCCTGTCGTCCACAGAGATGTCCTGCTGGTGTTCAGAGTAACTAACATAGATGATAAATAAAACACGTTCCTAAGACCTGCAGGAACATTAAACTGTCTATGGGATGTTTGAGCGCGTCACATGACCAGGACACATGGACGACTCCTTACAGTTACAGGCTGGAGCTGGTTGTTGGTCTCAGAGTCTCAGTAATGAGGGAGCAGCACATACGGTCACGTCTCTGACCTCTCGACCAGCACAGCCTTTATTTCACTTTCACTTCACTTCAGATTGAACTTTAACTTCTCCTTTTCTGAGCTGACTGTGTGTGACCCAGCCTCACATGCAGAAGCCCGGCTGCTCCTTTATTTATTTGTATTTATTTTTATTGTCTGACAGAGAACCTGCTGGGAGCTCTGCTGAGGATCAAGGAGGTGATCAGATGTCGGGTGGAGAGCAGCGAGGAGGAGGACACCGATGAACGAGGCATGACCCAACGCCTGGAAGACATCCTCAGAGAGTCCAGCGGTGAGAAGACGTCCACTGTTCAGTGATGAGGAGCTGGATCAACATGTGTCTGATCATGTGACAGTGTGACGACAGCCTGTCTGATCCAGACGTTTTATTAATTTAAGTCGGCCATGAACCAAAACCACGACCATGAAAGTCAAAGTAGAAGAAGAACCAGGATGTAAACATGTCTGCTGTGAGAAGTTAACGTTCAGTAGTAGCTCCTTGATTCTCCTCGATACGAAGGCTGCTCCAACAACAAACACTAAAAGGTTTAAAAGGTTTTAGGAGCTAGCACCTAGCTACGTTAGCTCTGACAGCCTCAATCCATCATGATCTAAGAGAATAAGTAAGAAAAGCTTTCATGAACCTGCAGCAGGGCTGGAAATCTGGTTTAAAAATAAGATTGTTTATATTAGATATTTAGATCCACTCGCACTAAAACACAGCCTCTAAATAAAATATTATCTGCTGCAAAACAGCGCCAGACGACATCATCCAGCGTAGGTCATCAGACCCGTATGACCAGTAACCATCATACTAACATGGTGAAATGAAGGTTCTCGCAGATAATGTATTAGGCTGTTTTCTGTGCCCAATCACTTCACTATATGGATATACACTGTGATGTGTGATCTTCGGTACGTTTTCTAAAAATTCCCCACAAGAATATGTATCCCTTAAAAAATGTATTTGTGTTCCCACTCCGGCCGGTCCTACCAGAAACTAGAGCTTGCTAAAGGTTCCTAGGATTTTTTTGAATGTGCACAAACCGACATTGGAGTATTACATGCGTTATTTCAGCTGCATCTGGAACGGAAACATTGCGTCGTGAATTAGCGACACTAGGAGGCATGAGGGGGTTAAAAAGTCTGACGCGGAGCCTCAAATTACAACATGCAGGTTTGCAAGACAAATAGTGAATAAAAAGGACGTAACAGCACTAATTTGTTCCACCACCTCAAACACAAGCACAAACCAGAAGATGAAGAAAGACAGAAAATGAGCAAAGATGCAGAAGCAGCGTCGACTTCATCCAAAGAGTCCGGGAACAAAACAACAACTCAGAGAAAACTTGATGCATTAGAGTCAAAAAGATTAGAATGAACTGGTGATTATTTATTTATCATCATTTTATCGTTACTGTGATAAATACCAGAAATTATCAGGATAAATGTTTTAGTCCATATCACCCATCACTAACATCCTGATCTAATTAACTCCTGAACCAAAGTTATATTGATGAGTAATCGATCGTATTTTATGCTACATATAAGGTCCAGGTTGTTGTAGAATATTAAAAGCTGTGGTTTAGTTCTTCCAGGTCGTTTAATGTCTCTTTCCGTCTCACTTCCTGGTTCATCAGGTCCCTTAGTCGCTGGACGGACCAAAGACTTTGTGCAGAGGATTTTAGCGGCCAGCGCCGGCGATCAGAACCAGCGTAAAGAGCCTCCCCAGGGAGGAGACCAGACAACGGGGTAAAACGTGGCCCCCCCCGCCTCCCCCTCCCATCAGCACCGCCCACCTGATCCAGACTGAACCTCTTCTTCTTCTACTCTCACGGCGTGCACAATTGAGTCAGAGCAAAGTGACGGAGAGGAGGAGGAGGAGGAGGAGGAGGAGGAGGAGGAGGAGGAGGAGGAGGAGGAGGAGGAGGAGGAAGAGGAGGAGGAGGAGGAGGAGGAGGAGGAGGAGGAGGAGCCTAAAGAAAATGTCCCTCCAAACAGCAGCCGTCTTCACTGCTCTGTCTCTGCAGGCTGCACCACCACCACCACCAGGCCAGAGCTGCTGCTGCTGATGTCTCTTGTATACTGTGTTCAGTCTGTGTGTGTGTGTGTGTGTGTGTGTAACATACAGTATGAGTGTGTATAGTGTTCCTCTTTCCCTCTCTGTGCTGTATTCGTATCCCATTGTGCCTATGAATAGACATTGCACTGTTTTGTAGATGGTGGTAGTCGTCAGCAGGGGACCAGTAGTGAGCCGAGGGCGAGGGGGCATTTGAGGATAGAGGAAGTTCTAAAATAAGGAAGTGGGAGGAGCCCAGGCCTGGAAAACAAAGAGGCGTGTGTGTGTGTGTGTGTGTGTGTGTGTGTGTGTGTGTGTGTGTCTGGTTAAACTTGGCTGGGCTCCTGTAGAAGCACTGCATACCGCTGGGATTGCATCGGCATCTGAAATGTCAGCGATCGTTGTGACACACAACATGTGATGGATGCCAGAGCGAGTGTTCATGGAAACAGCCGCGTGTTGTCGTGTTGTCGTGGAAAAGTCCTTGGAGCTTTAACAGACCCCTTCACTTCACCCCATTCAGAAAAAGAAACGACAAAAAAAAAAAGTTCAAAAGCAAAAACTGCACCTTAATTCAACCTGACCAAAGATGAACCGAAGCACTCGGACACCAAAACCGCTTCAGATGCTGCCAACCATCAACACGTCTTTTCCTTCTTCACAGTGACTTTGATTTGCCGCCGTGCGTCCGTTTAAAGACACTAAATGCACTAACCACGGCGGATCTGAGACCGCGGCGCTGGACACGGGGACGGACGGACAGACGGGCGGACGGCTCGTTGTCGGGGTCGGCTGTCCAGCTCTGGTGCTCCTCGTGTTTTTTTTTAGCTCATCTGCAGTGGCTTTAAGTTTAACCCACAAAAGGGAAGTGTCCTCAATGCCTTGGCCAAGCCCTCTCCTCAACCCCTGACCTGATTATGTAGCGCAACTTCCTGCAAATGACAAAAAAAAAAAAAAAAAAAAAACACTTGTAGATCTAGAAAGCAAATAATTTTTTTATTGTTATTCTGATTTCCTTGTTGTCTGGCGATGCCACAGCCCACCAAGTGGGTGTCAGTCTTGTTTTTTTTTCTAAATCTGCCTTTCTTCTGTGGTCTTTGCTGAAGCTGTAGACCAACCTGTCCGTGCTCTCTAAACGTTGTTGGACATAAAAAAAAAAGAGTCAAGGACCCTTTGAATTGCACTGTGGTAAGAGCAACTAAGCACCTTCACAGAGGGCTTCAGATCCTCCAAAAAAAAAAAGCCTGGCACCTTTTTTTAAAGACAGGTATTGATTGCGAGGCTGGAGCGCGTCCAGCTCTCCGCTGAGCGAGCGAGCGAGCGAGTGACTGCCGCGTTGGGTTTGAATGAGACGGCTGCGTGGAGGCATCAGGCAGTAACTGCTGACTGCGAGCACGCTCTGCTGTAACGGGCAGTGTGTTTGCATCATGACGCCTTTCTGAAGTGCCTGGAGCTTAAAGCCACGGGGCCCTGTGTCATTACGCCGGTAGAACCAAACCCATGACTGCTGCTCCGGCTCGGCCTCACTAAAAAAAACTGAGAAACCGTTTCAGTCTTGGCTTTTATCAGATGTTCAGCCAAATATTTTCCTTTCAGATGAAACCTGTGCGTCCAGAGACGGCGGCGGCTGCTCTCTGTGAACATCATCTCTGGGAAACGTAGCAGAGCGGCGGCCGGCGGCTACGCAGTCTCCCGCTTTGTGTTTTTCGACCTTGACCAGCTCCTGTCTGGGCTCCGCTCCAGCGCGGCTCCTCTGTAACACACGGTCTCTATGCTGAAGCCATTTCCTGTCTCAGAGAGGAGCAGTTAAGCTTCTCACTGGTGGTCACTCCTCCAGACGTTTAGTTTGTGTCTCTTGTCTTGTGGTGACTGTGTGAATATGAATCAGTTCTGTAAAGCAGAGGATTCCTGTGGCTCAGCTGGAAAAGCTTCAGACTGAGGTGGTAGTGAACACTGACCGTACGTGGCTTTAGGATAAAGGAGACGCAGCTCTGGCTCATAAAGGGTTAACACAGAAATGAGATTGATGGTTTAGGATCAGGACTGAAGCTCATTAAAGGAGCAATACACAATAATTAACATAAAGCTGTTTGGATTTGAGGAGGACACGTTTGTCCCTTAATGAAGAACAGAACTAATCACTGACATGTCTGGGACCAAAACTGATGAATGATTTATGATTAGGACTAAAGTTGAAGATTTGTGCAAAATAAAAAGTAGAAAAAATCTTTTACTGGTTAAACAACTTTAAAATATAAAGAAGTTTAAATAAAATAACTAAAATCCATCAAAATCAAAGAACCCCCCAAAAAGAAAAAACAATCACTTTACATTTATACTTTTATTAAACAAAGGAAATAAAACAGTCTCATAAAAAGTTAAAATCAATAAATGAATCAAACATTTAGTATTTATGATTTCTGATCAGGCAGGGGCGGCGCTAGGGATTTACAGCCCCCCCCCCAACACAAAATGATTTGATGCTATTTCACAAACGATCTGTGGAGAATTAAGTTCTTGTTTCCAGGAAAATAAAACGTTTGTGATTAGATGTTAGTTAATAACTTAGTGTTATTATGTTTTCTGTATTATAATTTCATCATCATTAGGGGCCTCTATGGGCCCCCCCTCAATCATGGGCCCCTAGAATCCATTAAATGAAAGATTTGTGTAGAAAAAAAACAATAAATAAAAAGTAGAAAAAATAATTTTTGGTCAGGACACTTTTTAAAAATTAACTCTACAAAATAAAATCAGTCCTGTTCCTAATCATTGATATAACCTAGACCATAATAACCCCCCAAGAAAAATCCAGTTTGCATTAATATAATTAATTATAACATATAATTTGTCTGTTTACGTGAAACGTCGGCCTGTAAAGGGTTAAAAGGTTTTATTTATGATCAGCTGATTAAAGCATCTGTGGAGAAAACGATGTGAACAGACGTTTATAAAGAGACATTTGTTCCTTTGATAGAAACAACTTGACTATTTAAAGGAGACGATGAGGTCAAAGGTCACTGTGCTCTCTGCTGCTGCCTCGTCTGTACCCTCCTCTTCCTCTTCCTATTCCTCCTCCTCCTCCTCCTCTTCCTCCTCCTCTTCCTCCTCCTCCTCCTCCTCGTTGCTGCCAGCGGCGGCGTCGTTGCAGGATCTTGTTCTGACAAACAAACAAACAGGAGTCAGGAAGCGTGAGGAAGCAGCCGCACGCATCTGAGCTGAGCTTTAAAGTGTTTGGATTAAAGAGCGGCTCCACTTTCAAAGTTTGTCTTCCTCCAAAAAAAGAAAAAGGCGTCACGTAACGAAGCGCCATCTGTCGCGTACATTCATCTAAACACCAGAAACCGTTGTAGTTCCTGCTTCTCATCCAGAATACAAATCACCCGTTATCCAGGGAGCAGCGCTGAGGCTGCTCTCGTTCTGTAGCACTGGCTCTCTGCATGGTGGACTATCCCTTTAACTCTACAGCTTTAGAGGAGACAGGCCGGTCTCAGGCCGGTCTGCTCGGTCACCACGGGACCTCGGGGTCAGCTCTGACCTAATATGGACGATGAGTGTGCAGAGACGGGACGATTCTTATCTGAGTTCCTTCCTCGCTGGGTGTCACCGTCTGACATAAACAGACCTGCAGATGGTTTGAACGCTCTCAGACACACACAGACGCTCTGAGCTCACGGGCTGCTGAGTGTGGTCGCTTCAGTTCAGATTAAACTCCTCTGAAGTGGAGAAGTAGTCGTGCATTAATCAGAGAACTGTTACCAGATCATTTAAGATCCCTGAAAGGCCTCCAGAGGACATTTGACCTGCAGCATTTATCAGATGATCCGTGTGTGTTTCCAGTCCGTTGGCAGGACTCGCTGTCGTTCTGTTTTATACTTTGTAGCTTGAACAGATTTGCGTTTTCATTCATAACACATGACCTGATTGTCGTGCTGCTCTGCTAAACGCCGTCTCGTCCTGCTAAGCTCAGGTTTCCACGCCCAGAGGCGGCTGAGTCTGGGTGGAGGACGGCTCACCTCCTCCGGCCGGTTCAGGTGTTGAGGCACCGTGGACGTGCCGGGCTCAATAGAGCCGTCAGTAAACCTACACTGGTGGGACGGCGCTGACCTCCGGGTGCCCGTCCCCGCTCTGCTCCAGCGCTCACATTGTTGGAGACACTTGGGCGTCTCCTGTTTCAAAGGAGAAGGGTCACTAGGCAGAGGAGGCTGGGGACACAGCACTTATCTGAAACCTTTTACCCCAGCACCGCCTCCGCCTCCGCCCGCGGTCACACTCTAGTGGCTGAGCTTGAGTCTTGACTCTAACCTCCACCACATCCACCCTGCCAGATGGGTGAAGCTGTAAGTTTAGACCTTTGGGTTCCAGTTAGAGCCGATCATGTCTTATCATTACACACCAGGGGCCTCTTGTACAAAACGTTCCGTACGTACTCGTTCACGTAAAAGTTCAGATGTATCAGAGTGAAATGTCCATGAACTTTGTCCGTGCCAACACCAACGACGTGGCTGGCGTACGTAGGATTCTACAGATGTGGATCCTTTGACACTTAGAGGTGATGCTGGGAAACTGTCATCAATGTGAAAACTATTACGCCGACCGATCGGGACTGAGCCAGTCGACCCTGAGCAGAGCCATGCAAGCCGTGTGGGACGGAGTTCTCCTCATGTCAGCCAGGTAGATCAGATTCCCACAATGCATCTGAACAGGTCAACATTAAAGAGCAATCTGCAGCCAGAGACGCTTTCTGAATGGAATCAGAGCTATGGACTGCACACACATTGATAGAAAAATTAGCATATTTAGAAGGGGCGTGGCCAGGGAGCAGCCAGGTACGCTGGATTGGGATGTACAAAGGAAATGTTCTTCTAGATGCTTCTAAATCTGAGTTTACGTCACCATTTAGAAGGAAATCTACGCAGCTCTTCGTACATGAGGCCCCTGGTCTGTACATCTGCTTTATGAACCGTGCAAATCAGACACAAGGTCCCTCATGTTCCTCCACCGTGTCGTTAGGATGAGAAGGTTGGAGCGGTCGTCTCTAGTGGTGGCGAGACGTCTTACTGTTGAGATGAAAACCACCTCGCTTGTTGGGGAACTGAAGACGTCTCCTAGATAGGAGATGGAAAATGCCTTCATGAAAGTCCAGTTACTTGGATAAACCAGATAGCTAGTAGCAGCTTAGCTTAGTTTAGCTTAGCTTAGCTTAGCTTACCTTAGCTTAGCTTAGCTTAGCTTACCTTAGCTTAGCTTCAAGTCTCCATGGTTGGTGCGTCATATTCCACCTGTTTGAATCCCAGCATATACGATGTAAAGCTGTGGTTTTATGTTTGCTCCTCTAATCTCTGCGTTAGCTGCTCTCATTAGCATTAGCCTCGGGGGGGCGTGACCCCCCTGGCTGGACGGTGGGTGGCTGGAGGTTTTAAAAACACAGATGCTGAGCTCTGTATGGCTGCAGACGTAAAGCTGAGACGTGGCGGCGGTGACGCACACCTTGTGGCTTTGACCAAAACCGAGTCAGTTGTTTCTGTTGGAGCCGGTCGATGGCGTGAGCAGGAACAAACACAATAGTCTCATGAGAAACGAAGCCAACGCTCTGGTTTCTAAAAGATCTAAAGTCCTGTGGAGAGAATAAAGACGGAGTAATCACCTCCCTGCTGGTTCTTTAATCCGTCTGAAAACATGCTGGATGCCGGGAGGAAAAGAAAAACCGAGAGACGAGCAAACATTCCACAGAGTCCTGTCATATACTGTACAGCAAGACCTTCTTTTCCTCCTGCGCCCCTCTGTCTGTCCTTCAGTAATCACAATACTACAGTAATACTTTGGACCTGTTAACACATTAACACATCTTTATGTACAACTCTTTTGTCAGTAAGTAACCTTTAAGAAAAATAGTTAAAAAATCAAAAAAATACAAGAAGTGCCGTACAAATAGAAGCCTAATATTTTTTGTTTTTGTTTTGTGTGAGTGTACTGTACACCTGTATAATGTATATTTTAATATTTATATGCAGCTGTTGTATTAAAGTATATTTTTAAAATAAAAACCTGTGTCTGTGTTTGATGGATTTGACAAACGTTTGACTTTTTGGGACATTTCCTGTGAACTAATGTCTGATCATTCGGTCAAACAGCTCAAACAACATTTAGGCTTAAAACTTACTCAAAACATCATCAGAAGGTAGAAAAGAGAAAAGAACATCATCAAACATGAAATAGAAATGTACATTTGTTTATTCAGGTAAATAGTTTAAATGAGATGAAGCATCAGAACCTCATCCCTCCATCAAACATGGGGGTGAAGCTAATGTCCTGGTTTGGGCCTGTTCTGCTGCATCTGGACCAGGACGCCTTGTCCTCATTGATGGACCAATGAACTCTAAAAGAAAATGTCAGGACATCTGTCCATGAGCTGAATGTGAAGAGAAACTGGGTCATGCAGCAAGACAAGGAGAACCAAGAACACATGTGGTTCTACAAGAGAACGGTTAAAGAAGAACCAGATGAATGTTTAGGAACGGCCAAGTCAAAGTCCTGACCTTAATCCAAGAGAAATGTTGAGGAAGGACTTGTGTGCTGATGTTTGGAGTCAGAGGCGTCGTAGGTAACGTACAGCGCCACCAGCAGGCCTCACAGGGTAACAGCATGTCATCGTACACAGCGTTGTTGTTGTGTCTGCATGTGTGCACTAATGAGTCTCCTCCTTCAGCCCACGGCAGGTCTGACGTACACATCTGTCCATGTTGTAATTACTCCCAGGTTGTGTGTGGTCGTGTATTTACCTTCATTAATCACGAGCCTGGTGCATTTAGAGTTCAGATATGTTGAGCAGCTGTTTGGAGTCCAGGCTGTCTGATGTTTACGTGATGAGCTACACCTGTGATCACTGTTCTTAACTTTACGTCTGCTCAGGTCGACCTGATTTATCAGAATAAATACACCGATCAGCCACAACATTATGACTAACATCTAAAGCATCTTGCTCCAGTTCAGTGTTCTGCTGGGAAACTTCTGGACCTGGCTTCATTCATTGGTGTGGATGTTACTGAGACATGTAGCACCCACCTAGACCAGACCAGGCACCCCCACCCCATAGCAATGACACGTAATGGTCATAATGTTATGCCTGATCGGTGTAAAGCCAGGCTGCCGTCCTCAGTATTCAGGTATTTTGTCAGATATCCTGTAAACACAGCGATGGACTGAACGTCAGTGAGTTTAGGTGCTCCAGTGTTTCAGTGGAAACCGTTAAAATAAACAGGATCACATTTAGAAAAGAAGATGAGCGCAGAGAGACAGTTTGAGGGATGTGTGTTATTTTTTGGATTAGCACAGATTTAACGTAAACAGACGTGATGACAGAAAGCTTGAGAGGAAAAATCTATCCAAAGACTCTCAGCCACACCAGATAAATACTAATTATGGAGCTGAGATCGTGACCGTGGCGTAAAGATGAAACTAAATAAATAAATAAATGTATTGATTTATGGAAATATAAACTAGAATACAAGAAAATATACCTGAAATGTTTGAGTGGATCATTCTGCAGGATAACGATCCAACGCACAACACCTGAATGATGCACAGCATGGCCACCTGGATCTAATTAATCAACAGGTATCCACCTCCTACTGGATAATGACTGCATGGGTGATCATCTTTGATTATTTAAGGCCAACTGATGCAATGAGTAGCTTCTCCTTTCTTCAACAACCATGTCTAAAGACACCTGATCCTGTGGTGGTCTGTTTGAGAAGGGTCAAATCATTGGCATCAAGCAGAGAAAACATCTAAGGAGATTGTAGAAACTACTAAAACTGGGTTAAGAACTGTCCAAGGCATTATTAGAAACTGGAAGGAGAGTGGAGAAGCATCAGGGTAAGAAGAGAGGCAGATGAAGTGATGCAGCCATCATGCCTAGTGTCTACTGTACAAGCCTGTGCTATGGGGCAGTGCTATGATCTGGTATTAAACACATTAGCTCATTGTTTCTACGTTAACAGTCAAAGTTTTCTGCTGACGAGCTCGTTTCAGTGACTCCTGGTCGTCTCTGGCTGACTTCATTGTGAACTGTGTGTCTATAGATTTAACACCTGTGTTATCGTACTTTAGACCAAATACCATCTGCGTTGACATTTTCCTACACAGTGCAGTGACATTCATACATTCTTTTTACAGAAGTATCCAGATATGAGTGCAGCTGCAGCTGAAGCATTCATAGCGTAACCCTGCTTCTGTCCTGATGCCTGCACAGAGAGGCCGTCCAGTTTGGTTTAAGACACACTCACTGATGACGGTCTAAAAACACGGCTGCATAAAATCAAAATCATTTTGTTAGTTAGAAACGGTTCATTTTGCAGAACACCAGCCTCAAACATTCCCCATCTTTCCTGGCTCCTGGTCAGCTGATGGATATCTTCTAACACTGCACTGTGTTCCACGGCGTCCTGGTGCTGCAGCTTCACAGTTTGTTCAAAGGATGGCCAAGCGCATCACACAGAACTAACAAGAGTCAGCGTGTTTATTACTAAAAGAACATTTTATTATAAACCTCCATTAATCTCCAGGACGACTCACTGAACAGCTTAGTTTATGCGTAGGAGCCGTCTTCACTGCCGTGGATGTTACCTAGACAATATTTAGGAAGGTGGTCATAATGTTATGCCTGATCAGTGTATGTTCTGCTAAACAGAAAATAAAGTGTGACTTAAAGAAGAACAGAGCCCACTAAAGCGTTATGAGATGACGTCACTGTGACACGAAGGAAAACGAGAACAGAGTCTGAAGCTGTGATAACATTATTTTATAAACACTGAACCTTTTATAAAATCTGTTAAGAGAACACACAAACTAAACACCAACACGTCAGGACCACTTGTTATTACAAACGGAACCCTTTATTAGATTGAAATCATTTCTGTTCACATTTAAAAGGTACCTCAATTAAAACCATTAAAAATCAAGTGTCTCCCTTCAGTGGATTACTGTTCAACATTGCACAAAGCCCAGCTCTGGAAAGACGACGGTCGATAAACGTCAGAGAAGAAGATCAGGATGGATCAGAAAGAAGGAAGGACGTCTGACGTGAAGCAGGAATGACAGAACCTCCTGATACTGACCCATGAGTGGAAAAGGATTTCTGGCATAGACTGTATATAAAGATGGATGACAGCAAGTAGAGCTCCCCCTGGTGGCTGGCTGCAGTATAGGTCATAGGCTCCACCCCCTCCATGTTAGTGGGCGGGGCTTGGATTAAACTAAAACACTAAACTACACGACAAATCATCTTTTATCAAGGATGGTTTCTGTTATTTAAGGTAGTAAATATGATGAATGTTCAAGTGTCAGTATTTTTGGATGAGTTCTGTTTTGTTATTTGACGCCATAGAAACAGGATGTGACATCATGGTGACTACTAGTTGCCATGCCGACTGCTCCATAAAGCCTAAAATAAAAAAAGTCCAGTGTATAATCCATCATCTCTATGTAACAGGTGGAGGTAGAGCAGACTGTCTGGAGGGAGAGTGGGCGGGGCATCAATGTCACATGGGCGGGGCATCAATGTCACATGGGCAGGACTCTAACTCAGACTCTGGATCCAAACTCACATATGGCGCCGCCCGTATCCTGGGGAAACAGCGTCAGATTGACCAATGAGAGGAAGAGGAGACGTGGTGTCCATGTTTATATACAGACTATACTTTCCATTGAGACAAAAGCTTCAAACAAACGCCGACGCTTTGACGGGATCACGTCAGAACTCATCTGTGTCGCGATGAAGAGCTCTGTAAATATTTTACAAAGCGTTCAGTTTCACGTTCCAGTTCACAAAGCACATATTTCTGTAGAAACAGCGGAGTCATCATGGTTTGTTTTTTCATCCCATGAATCATGTCCCGCTGACGGACGCACCGGGACGATTGAAACCATCTCCTGCTTCGTCCTCAGGAAGTTTCACCAGGTGCTGCTCAGACGCACATTTGCATCGTCATGCTTTGTTGCATAACACGTTGCCATGGCTATAAACTGACACAGCGGCTTCAGTTTACAGCTGAATACAGTCACACAACAATGAGATCAAATAAAACACAAGCTTCTTTCTTCCTTTAAACATGGCTTTAAGTGATCGGTTCCATGTGGCAGCGTCCGTCCTGACCCCGAGGCCTGAGACGAGTCCCTCCCCCTTCCTCTCAGTTATTGCTGACATCAGGCCTCCAGCGTCTTCATGCAGACACACGGAGGACATGTCTCTGCTTATTTCAGCTAAAGCCGTCCTCTTGGCTCTGTCTTTCATCATCTGTCTGCAGGTTTTGCTTTTGAGGAACAGAGCTGTGGATGAAACGCCATCTTTGCAAAGAAATGTGTTCTAAGCTGAAGGAAATGATGAAGGAATGGACATGGACACGTCTCAGGGACAAATCTGAGCCAAGCGTCAACGTCTGAGGAAGATGGAGATGATACCGAGGCAGTTCCTCAAATGACCACTTGAGGCTAAGATGAACAAAAACCACATCAGTTTGGTCTTTGTCTCCAACTTATAACAACTGTACATAACTGAAATGATATAAAATCTATATCTGCCTGCCTGAGCTCCATCCCATTCTTAAATTAGCCAGGAATTCATTGGAGTCCGTCACTGCCAACATGGAGACAGCCGGAGACAGCCGGGCTCCTCAGGACTCACCCAGTCCATGATGTGGACCAATGAGCTAAGACATGCAGGACAAACCTCCATGTAACAGCTAAAGCCGGTCACTGTTCCCTGACCGGAGGAAATGTTTGCCTCATGACTAGTGGAGTAAAGAGTTCATCATGAGCATCCAACCACAGGCTAAGCTCAGACCAGTCAGCTGTGCTTCACTCTTTTTACTTTAGTCATGATTTAATCGTTTAGCTTTATGTGACATGCTAAACATTAGCATGTCAACGTAGAAAACTGACCTATAACACTGCAGCTAATATTTAGCTTGTTCTATAAAACAGGAGCTGATTATTATGAAATGATGAATAAAATGAAAAGACATCTGGTCTGAATCGTCGTATCATAAGTGAGATGTTTGTGAAGTTAACGCCTTTAGGTTAAAGATCTGATCCAGAGCTACGAGCTAGCATGCATGCTAACGTAATGAAGTCCAGACTGAAACACATCTGGACGGTAACGATATAAATGAAGATAAATAAATAAACACCAGTTCATTCTAATCTTTTTGACTCTAATGCATCAAGTTTTCTCTGAGTTGTTGTTTTGTTCCCGGACTCTTTGGATGAAGTCGACGCTGCTTCTGCATCTTTGCTCATTTTCTGTCTTTCTTCATCTTCTGGTTTGTGCTTGTGTTTGAGGTGGTGGAACAAATTAGTGCTGTTACTGTCCTTTTTATTCACTATTTGTTTGCAAACCTTGCATGTTGTAGTTTGCTGCTCCGCGTCAGACTTTTTAACCCCTTCATGCCTAGTGTCGCTAATTCACGTTCAAACTGCAGCTGAAATAACGCATGTAATACTCCAATGTTGGTTTGTGCACATTCAAAAGAATCCTAGGAACCTTTAGCAAGCACTAGTTTCTGGTAGGACCGGCCGGAGTGGTAACAAAAATACAAATATTTCATTTCTTTCTATAATTGAAGAATCAATTGAGGCGTTAAGGGGTTAAAACCAAACCAGATAATGGAGGTGGAGCCTCGCCACATATATACGTCATCAATGGACATTTATGGTTTTTATCACGGGATGACATATTCTTACCGTGGGGAATGTTTTGATGATAAACCATGAAATATCACACATCACTAGTGGACGGATCAAACGCAGACGTCAGCCAGGTTCATTAATAAAGATAATTGAACCTAAAGCTCAGGTGCAGCTAAAGGATGAAGAGGCTGGTTTAGACGTGTCCTGGTCTGAACAGTATAAATGTGTTTTCCCTGCAGGTGCTGAATATTCAGCTACTTGTTCTTAGTCCATGACAGGACATCCGGGTTAACTGTCAAGATCTAAGAAGAAATGGCAAAACCTAGAGAGGAGTGGTTTTCATCCATAGCTGTGTTAAAGAGGGAAGTGAAGCCACAGAACATGTTTCCAGTGTGAGGTGGCTGCACCATCAAAGAGTCTAGAGAGGCGTTTGATTTCCAGGCTCATTAAACGCCGTCTGTGCTCTCATGATTTGTTTCTTCCACCAAACGTGTCACAGAGGACGTAAAGACGCCGTGGACGCTCAGACGGAGCGTCTCAGGGGAGGAGGGCCTCTCCCTCTTCTACCCAGAGGAGGTTGAGGGTCTCGGCCTGCCGCTGCTCCCGCTGGTGGATCCTCCGGAGGCGCAGGATGTAGAGCAGGATGGCCAGCACCACCACCAGGATGCAGAGGGAGAACAGATGGTGGTTGTAGACGAAGGACGAGCGCAGCCAGCTGGGGTGGTTCTGTCGCAGCGTTTCCTGCTGCAGGTCCCTGGAGAAACACATGAGGAAGACGTGAGCAGACACGGCAGCAGCATGTGTTTCATCCAAATAAACGCCTGTAACAGCCTGTCGCTTTTACTTTCTGACGGTTTTCAAAATAAGATGTAATTATAATGTAAAGAGTAAACTGTGAAATGTAAATGATTCCTGATAGAGCGTGTTCTTCTCACACTGCTGCATTGTTGTGACACCCTGAGGCCTCCAGGATCTGGGGGAGGAGCCTGTTAGCTCTGATTACTGACACCTGTGACGCTCACCTATCAGTCTCTCTGCTCTGATGTGACACATACGCTCGTGTTTCTGTCCCTGGTCTGATGCAGGTCGTGATAAACTGGAGCTAAAGCGTTTAGCATGGCCTCAGTCTGGCTGGTTCTCCTCTTTCAGGCGTAGCAGCAGCTTCTCACAGGGAATCTGCTGCGAGCGGCTCTTAGTGTGACGGGGAAAGTGGCAAATACCCACCACAAGTACCTGTACGTAGACCAGGGGTCAGGTTAGTTATCTGTCTGATAGGCAGCTAGTGAGGAGACGCCAGTTAATGCTTTGGCCACTTATCTGATTTAGTTGGTGGAGGCTAACAAAGGACACCATGGAGAGCATGTTAAGGCTAGAGAGGAGTGAGTAGACCTGAGGCTGAACATGTGGAGAGAAGCAGGAAGAGCTGCTGCTGAATGTGAACTTAGAGAATGAGCTGGAAAGAACTAGACTGGACCTCATGGGTGTGATTAGCCTGTTATTAGGCCTGGAATATGAAGTAGAGTTTAAGTCATTGAAATGATGGAAGGGACAACGGAGGGGGAGAAGATGGTTTTGTGGGCGGAGCCTTAGTTACCTGGCCTTTAGCTCAGTTTAGGTAGAGTGACAGGATGAGTTACCTGAGAGGCAGGAAGCGGGTTTTGAACAGGATGGCCCCCAGAGTCCACTGGACCTCCTTGTCGTAAACCAGCTGGGCGGTTTTCAGGTTCGGGTAGTCGGAGGGGAAACGGAAGCCAGAGTGCAGCACCTCATACATCCAGGCTGACTTGAAGCACTGATTCCTGGAGAGACGAGCACAAAGAGCTCAGAGGATCAGAGGCTCCTGCAGACACGGTGTTTTATTTTAAAGCCGGCTGTGTTTGAATCTACACGAGGAAAGTAGAATAACTCTGAACAGGGAGGTGACAAGCCTCTGACTCTGCTGCTGGATATTAATCTGTAATGAAATCAACAGTGTGCAGCTTTTACCCAGATTTATGAGGCAGCCTGAGCCATCTATCGATTACATTTATCTGGTAGTGAACTCTTCCACTGACGACAGATTTAAGCGTCTGAAGATCAAATACTTTATGTGGAGCCTTAAAGAGTATAAATGGATTTAGAGACATTCACTGAACTGAATTAATATGTTAATATTTCTCTGTGACGCCATAACACACGATCCATGACTGAACAGCACCACCTGGTGGACACTGTGATCTATAAACCAAAGAGGAGCAAGAAGAGCTGCAACCTACAAGTCACATTAACGTCTGTGATCAGGTGTTAGAGGTGACAGTGATCAGAGAACCAGAGCAGAGCCACAGAAACCAAACCTAAATAAAAACATGTTTCATTCATTCATAAATAAATAAATAAGCTGCTGTAGAGACGTCGGCTCACTTGAGTCTGCTGATGTCGGCCTGTTGGGAGAAGAGCTGGTTGTCCAGACGCTGCTTCAGGGTCGACCACTTGGTGGCGCAGTAGTCCTGATAAACACAAACAGACTAAGTTTAGTCATTCATTCATCTTCTGGAGGGGCAGGGGGGTCTGGAGTCTATCCCAGCTGTGATTGGTCTAGAGGGGGGTCCACCCTGGACAGGTCTCCAGTCTATCACAGGACTAACACAGAGAGACAGAATCACCAATGAACCTAAGCAGCATGTCTTTGGACGGTGGGAGGAAGCTGGAGAACCTGGAGAGAACCCACACAGACACAGGGAGAACATGCAGACTACACACAGAGAGGAACCAGTGGTGGACAGTAACAAAGTACATTTACATGAGTACTATACTGAAGTACAGTTTTTGAGTATCTGTACTTTCCTTGAGTATTATTTTTCTCACATGAGGTTAGAGACATGCTAACGGATGCATTATGTGAATGCGTGCATGGACACCGTACCGTAGCAGCTCTGGAGTATTTGTCGCTGTTGTACTGTCCTCCTATCCTCAGCACGTCCTCCATGCAGTAAAAAAACTCAGAGAAACCGTAGAACTCACTGTTGCTGAAGTTGATGGGAGCCTGAAACGAACGCAGCGTTAAACACTTTGTATTTCCAGGAGTCCGAGCCAAGCTGAGCTCAGGCCCTGGTGAAGGTACCGGCATTAAGGTCTGTACCTGGTAGACGCCCCCAGGAGACATGGTGCCGTTGTGGAGGCCCAGGAAGGGACGGACGGCCTCCTGACACCGAGCCCAGTCACCCTCACCCCTCAGGTACAAGGTGTGGTTGTCACGCACAAGTCTGTCCGACAGGCCGACAGGAAGACAGGGGTCCAGGTACGGTTTGTCCTCACTCAGGCCGGTCTGAGCCGTTAGAAACCTGGTCAAGAACAAAAACAGAAAATAAATTTACCCTGAGGACGTGGAGGAACGTCACGGTCTGTGTCTTTACTAAGACGTCTGAGCCATAAACTACACTATGCTGCTAAAACTATCGTCTCATCTGACACGTATATGAACTTAAATGACGTCCCATTTTAATCCATATGGCTCCACCCTCTGCAGCTAGAACAGCTTCTACTCTTCCACAAGATTTAGGAGTGTCCTTATATTTCTGATTCGTGAGGTCAGACTCTGATGTTGGACCAGAAAGTTGGGAGCATGGAATCGTCTAGAATCTGTTGTTCTGCTGAAACATTCAGAGATCCTTTCACTGGAGCTAAGGGGCCAAGCCCAGCTCCTGAAGAACACCCCCACACTATAACCTGTTTTTATTGTTTTAGTTTCTTTTCTTCCTTAGTTTGTGTCTGTGAAGGTTCTCAGTCATCCAGGTCATGGTTTATCCAAACAAGCTTCACAAAAGGCAGCTGGACTCGTAGAGTTTTAGAGGATGAGTGGTGAAACGTCTTCTCTAAAACTCTACGAGTCCAGTTTCCTTTTTATTTTGTCTATTTTTGGAGAAAAGCCTGAGTCCTGATTCTGACTACTCTTACTAAAGACACAGATTATGACTCATCTGGAGCCTGGTATCTTCTGATGGTTTATTATTTGTCGTCCAACCTGTTCTTGGCGAGTGTGTTGTTGATGATCTGGTCCTCGTACCGCTGCCTGGCCATGTTTCCTCCGAAGCCGAGGAACGTGGTGACGTAGACTCTGTACACGTGTTGTGTGTGTTCGACGTCACAGCCCAGATTAAACTCTGCCAGGACGCTCTTCCCCGCCTCCTCCTGGAAAAATAAAGAAGCTGGGGTTGAGACCAGCTCCCTACACGCAGCCTCAGGACTCAGGACTCAGCTCAAGCTGCTCTTGGTCTCACTGCACTTCTTACTTCCTGAGGTGAGCTGAAGGTGATGGCAGCGGGCACCTCATAGGCGATCTGGAGTGAAGCTCCACCCATGTCCATGATGCCCACCGTGCGCCGCCTGCTGATTGGCTTCTGGTTCTGAGAGCCTGTCGTCACCTCAACTGTGGCGGCCTCTGAAACAAGGAATTAGAGGTACACGTCCTTTATCTCATTCATTCATCGGTTAAATGCTGCATCAGCGTCTTTTAACGCCTCCACACTCACCCTCATCAGCGTGGTCAAAGCGGCCCAGGACAAAGTTGATGCCGATCCATGCGTACACGCCTTCAGGGTTTAGAGGGAAACATAATCAGGTTTAAGATGAAGTCCAGACGCAGAGGTAACAGAGGTCAAAGGAGCAGGTAATCTCACCTTCCTGTTTCCCAGAGATGACCTCAGCGTGTGAACGGGAGAACAGGAAGTCAAACTCCAAGGGGACGTCACTGACCAGGTCCTCAATGATGGCTGACTGCTGGCTACAGGTGGAGACGTACAGGTAGGGACGTACAGGTGGAGACGTACAGGTAGGGACGTACAGGTAGAGACGTACAGGTAGAGACGTACAGGTAGAGACGTACAGGTAGAGACGTACAGGCAGAGACGTAGAGACGTACAGGTAGAGACGTACAGGTAGAGACGTACAGGTAGGGACGTACAGGTAGAGACGTACAGGTAGAGACGCACAGGTAGAGACGTACAGGCAGAGACGTAGAGACGTACAGGTAGAGACGTACAGGTAGAGACGTACAGGTAGAGACGCACAGGTGGAGACGTACAGGTAGGGACGCACAGGTAGAGACGCACAGGTAGAGACGTATAGGTAGAGACGCACAGGTAGAGACGTACAGGCAGAGACGTAGAGACGTACAGGTAGAGACGTAGAGACGTACAGGTAGAGACGTACAGGTAGAGACGTACAGGTAGAGACGTAGAGACGTACAGGCAGAGACGTAGAGACGTACAGGTAGAGACGTACAGGCAGAGACGTAGAGACGTACAGGTAGAGACGTACAGGTAGAGACGTACAGGTAGAGACGTAGAGACGTACAGGTAGAGACGTAGAGACGTACAGGTAGAGACGTAGAGGTGGAGACGTACAGGTAGAGACGTACAGGTAGAGACGTACAGGTAGAGACGTAGAGACGTACAGGCAGAGACGTACAGGTAAAGACGTACAGGTAGAGACGTACAGGTAGAGACGTACAGGTAGAAATCAGAAAAGTTTAACGATAATGATGAGTAGTAACTTTATAATCAGATCAGAACGTTTGCTGCTGCCTTTCTTTCAGGTCACTCTTGTGAATGACGTCTTGATCTGTTAGTTTTTTATCAGGTTAATTAAAGTTTATAATAATAATCACACGTCCCTACAGACCAGTCACAAAGACACAGGTGGATAAAGTCCTGCTGTTATATAACACGTCTGTTCACAGGTACATTACTGCTGCTTTTATCCAGCGTTTATCAGTATAACACTGTATCACTGATCTTATTTATTAAACCTCTGTGGTTAAATGTTTCACAATAAAAGCCTTGTTGTTAAGAAATAAAGGTTTATAGTTAAACACCAGACAGCTTTTAATTTACAGGTGTATAACCAGGTTATTAAAGACCACAGCACAGTATCACTGCTCCACCTGTCAGGCAGCAGCCTCATGCCAGCGGTGCACAGGATGTAGAGCGGCGTCTCCTTGTGTTTGTTCTTTGGGACGTGAGCGGCAGCAAAGCTGAGCAGAGGCTGGAGGTAGTCACTGGCCTCTGTAGGTGTGTTAGCCAGAGTGGAGATACCTGAGAGAAGAGACACACACACACACACACACACACACACGTTAGTATAAGTACACACAGGCAGTACTCCTGCAGGAGGAGGAGGTGAAACTGGTGCTGGATGGCATTCACTGCTCAGCATGGCTCAGACTAGCATTATGTGTGATGTTCATCTTCTTAGTGAGCGAATCATTTATTCGTTAACTGCGCTGACAGCCTCACTCTCTCCCACTCATTCCTCTTTGTTTATTGTCAGCAGCGTCTCCAGTTCCTGTTCTGTTTAGTTCTTCTTTTCACGTCAAACTCCTTCTCATGTTTTAGTTTTCTGATATCATGCAGAGAGGGAGATCTCGGGTCCAGGGTTCATTTAAATATGATTAGTGTACTTTAATGGAGGCATGGACAGGGAGGGGTGACGTACGCCAACATGTGCACGCATTCCACGTTGACTGGGACGTAGTGTTTTAGTCAAGACCACCTAACCTGAGACCGAGACCAAGACCGAACACCAGAAGCTTTGGAAGGATTGTCTCTAGGGGGCGCACAAGATGAAAAATATAATGGTGGAGAAGGAGTTATCTTCTTCTCCGTACTGTATAGACGTACCTAGCTGAGCTGAGCTACCTGAGCTGCTCTTAAAAGTCCTCAGATGGATTTAGTTTTATCTGTTTTTGAGTTTATGCTCTTTGTTATTTATGTGGGTCATGTGTAACTTTAATGCAATTTAATTCAAAAAATTGCACTAATTGCATTTGAATAAAATAAAATAAAAAATCCAGAGTCCAGCTTGACCGGTCCAAGACCAAGACCGGTCTCAAGTTCTACAACACGACTGGGACGTACAAAGGAGATGTGTTTGGATTCATGAGTACACACAGATTCACACAGTGTTTTATGTCGTACGACGTTTTCTGGATTTGAGCGTACGACATGTTTCAGATGGAAATCCACACAAGTCAAGACTGTCAGAGATGACTCATGGGTCTGAGGTCTGGATGTTCTCTGTGACCACGTCTCACAGCCACAGTCAGAAGGTTCTAGCTTCTAATCCATGGTTCTACTGGTTCCTCTCTGTGTGTAGTCTGCATGTTCTCCCTGTGTCTGTGTGGGTTCTCTCCAGGTTCTCCAGCTTCCTCCCACCGTCCAAAGACATGCTGCTTAGGTTCATTGGTGATTCTGTCTCTCTGTGTCAGTCTTGTGATAGACTGGAGACCTGTCCAGGGTGGACCCATGTTCTTGTTGTTCTGTCTCTGTCTTGTGTCTTTGTCCTCCTCACCTGTCTCTCATTATTCCATCAGACCTCATGTGTGAGTGTAGATATAACCTTTCGTCTCTAACGTTACTCTGCTTGTTTCTCATCATCTTACGTTCTTGTTCTTGTTCTGGTTCTGGTCCTTTCCTGTATTTTGGTTCTGTATTCTTGGATTAACCTGTGTCCTTTTGTTTCCGTCTCCTGTCCTCCTCCTCCCTGAGTCGTCTCGTGTCCCACTGCTCCACCACTGTGACGCTCTGATCAGTGACTCCTGAGGTTTACTGTGTCCAGTCATAGCATCAGTAAACCCATCTAATCTGACTGACACATGCATGTGAGTAATTCCCTGAACTAATCAGCAGACCACGCTGGGAGTCATGAAAACTGCCAGAGGACGTGAGTTCCACGGTGGCTGTCAGAGAACGGGACGTCCCAGGGTTCAAAGTGCCACGAGGCCTTTAACTGCTGCTCCTGGAACTAAAGCAGCATATCTAATCAGTCTGCTGTGACAGAGATAAAACCACAAAGTCAGGGGGACTGATGGTCCTCACCACCGTTAAATGAAACTAACGCCATCAGAACAAGATGAACGGTCGCAGACCAATCGTTCTGTTAAAGCGTTTCTCTGGTTTCTCCTTTCACTCACACGTCTGCTGACGATCAGCTTCAAACTAAGACGTAATGATCCTCCTGTTAGCGCTCAAACAGAAATAAAAGCTTCCTCCTACGAGCTTAAGAGACCTACCTGTTGTAGATTATCATTCCTTTTATCACCAGTTCAGCTGATTTAACATTTAACATGTATTTATTTTATACGTTTGGGTTTAAATTATTTAAACTGCTCCATATTTTCTGACAGAATGAATTAGTTTCCATCACACAAAGGGACTACAGTTGTTTATGGAGGACAGTAGAGACATGCATGGACACAGATTTAGCTCAAGCTTCGCCTGCTGCTTTGTTAGAGAGGACAGAAGAAGGTGACCCTCACCAGGTTTGATCTTTTTGACGACAGGTTTATGGTTATGGTCCTTCATCTGTCTGATGTCCAGCAGGGTGTGGGGGTTACCGTTGTGGGGGGGCCAGTAGTACACGAAGACTCTGGAGCCGCTGCTCCCACAGTCCACCACAATCCCATAATTCAGAGCAGGGTTCAGGGTGTCAGTGGCTTCCATGGACTCAGCAATGGAGAGGTATCTGAGGGAAAGATATACACACGCATCAGCCACAACATTATGACCACCGACAGGTGAAGTGACTAACATCTAAACCATCTTGCTCCAGTTCAGTGTTCTGCTGGGAAACTTGTGGACCTGGCTTCATTCATTGGTGTGGATGTTACTTAGACATGTAGCACCCACCTAGACCAGACCAGGCACCCCCACCCCATAGCAATGACACTCCTTGATGGCAGCAGCCATCCCCAGCAGGATGCAGCCACAAAAACACTTTAGGAAGAAGAACAGCACAAGGTGTTGACCAGGCCTCCACATTCACTAGATCCCAAACTGATCCACAGAGGCCCCTCCCCTCAAAGACCCCCCCCACTAACAACAGGACACCCTCAGAAGGACCATGTCCATTCTCTGATGAATCACCACAACGGAGACCAACACTGTTTTTTTCTGTGAAAGCACTCAGAACATTATTTGTTCTCGTAGCTGAGACACACCTGCTGTCTCTCTCACACACTGTCCGTGTCACGTTAACAGCTGGTTATCACCTGGGAATGTTTACCAAGAGTTTCCAGTCGAGTGTTCAAGGTCTCACACAAGATGTTTTCCTCACGTCACATTAGAGCGAGGACAGAATACGTGCAGCATGACTGAACCGTACCGTCGACTCATTGTCAGTTAATAAAATGCTGATTATTAAATAACCTACAGCTGGTTACAGGACAAACACCTTCAGAGACCTGCTTCCTCCAGCTGAGTCTGTAGATCACTGACTAGAAGCATTTGTGAAACATGAGGTCAGAGAAAGAAGAACATGTTCGAACACAAACTTTGAACATGTACCTAGTTGATGAGACTTATAGTCGGATCCTCTGAAACTGTGTGGATGGGAAACCGTTTGGGAAATAGCAGGAGGAAAGAAACACTTAACAGGTCACTGGGTGAAGCATTTGACTATTACAGCTGATTACATCCATTTAGCTAATCCAGAGCTCTGAAAGCCAGCAGTCAGTCAGTGCAGGTAGCCGTGTGGTCTTTCTAAGGAGAGAGTGGATTTTCTATGAATGCCGAGCTTGAATCACGTAAAGATGATCTGAAAACCCAAATCCATCTCTGTGTACAGCAGAAACTTAACGATCTGTGAAGAATTATAATTATTTAGACTTAATATCTGCATGAACGTCTGATTCTCCATCTGTTTCCTTCATTGCTTAACCTTAATAATTGCTGCGTCTGTGTGCGTACTTATTTAGGTGAGCCCCGGGCCGTCGCTGGGTGCTCCATAGCTGCCTCTGGTAGGTTCCCAGAAGAAGGAGGGCTGACGTGATAAACAGCAGCAGCAGGATCAGCAGCCTCTGTCTGGGGGCACAGCCCAGAGACAGCAGGGACACGCTGCAGTACCAGGAGGCTGGCAGGCAGGACAGAGTTATCCTGAGGAGGGACAGACATCAGAGAGCTTCTCAGGACACTGTCACGGAGGCTGTTATCACTTTATTTATTTATTTATTACCTGGCCATGTGTCCAAGAGAGCAAAAGTACCAGATGTTACAGTCGTCACCTCATGGTGGCTGCAGTCTGACCGTGATCCTGTCCTGAGTTATGACTGCTCCTCTGCTGCAAAGAAAAGAGGCTTCAGATAATTAATTATATATCTATACCCACAAATGTATCTGATGTTAAAGAAAACAACACAAACACTTCCTCCAAAAGTCCAGTTCTGCAGAGCAGGAACCTGAGGGTCTGTGGTTTCAGTCCCCGGTGCCGGCACCAAATGATTTAAGTGCCTTTGAGCAAGACACTGAGCCCTGAGTTGCTCCTCATTGTTTGCAGGTGTTTATATGTTAGAAGATGTGTCTCTGTTCTTCATCGTGTGATGATATTTATTAAATGTGCAGTTAATTATATTTTAAATGTCCAGACACTGTGAGACACTTCTTCACTGTTTATATACAGCACTAAATCGTGACTGGCTTTAAATACATCTTAGTGTATTTGCTTGCAGGTAGTTTAACTGTATTCCAGACGCTATGAACCTTAATGTCAAGATATTAAGTAAACCGGGAAAGCTCAGGTGAATTAATGATGCCCCACTTAGAAATGGACTGGCTTATTTCCTAGTTATATAAGCTAAAACTGTTGCGTAAAACAAAACAATGGTTTAATCAAACTTAAATAGTAAAGAAAATATACTGTATATATTATAACTACTCCGTTATAAACCGACTAACGGTGCGTTCATGAACTCAATGTACATCCATATGCTATCACATTCACATTTAAACTCACCTAAAACACCCTCTCCTCCGCCATGACAGTAAACCACGGTCGGTGTGTCGGTTTTAAATCGGGGAAGATGCTCAAATGATGACTTCTCTGCCTGTTAATCTCATGGAGATTGTTTTAAAAGGGAACGGCGACGCGACGCGGAGGAAACGGCTGAAATTTCCAACGGGCTTCCGGTCGACCCTTCGTCAACGTCGTCAGATACGTACGCAGCGTGAGGAACGTCTGCTGCCTTCAGGCTCTGTAGGAATAATGAGCACTACGCATGTCAGCTTCCTGTTCATGTTAATTCTTCCCCCTTTTTCCAGAGAGTCTGGTTTCTTAACTGTAAATATCATTACATAGTTCTGTTATTAGACATAGTTACGTTTGTTATGTGTATTTTGTGTTAGTATATGTATAGCGATACATGTGTTGATAACGGGATGCTCTGGCATCTTCTTGTATTGAACCTAAACGCATCATATACAGACATATATATTTTTTTAGTTTTACGTCTTGACTTTTTGTGTCTCTAAATGTTTTGTATGTAGGTTTTTGTATATATGTGTGAACTTCATATTTGTGCATTTTTCTTCTCTATTGAATGATACCAAATATACCCACAGGATATACTGTATAACGTATCTGTTTAAAGCTCTGCGTGGTTTGTTTACATGTAGAAGTCACTAGTCCCTCATACAGCTCAGCCACAATACACTGACAGAAAACAAAAAAAACAAAAAAACATTTTGTTATGTGTAAATAACAAATCAATCAGATAATAGTGGATGTGCTGGTGTTGGGGTGACTTAATCCTGTAGAATTGTTTAAACTGTCTATCAGAATATCTGCATAATCAATTATGTGATTAAGTGGATAAGTTAAAATATCCCCTTAACCGAATTATATGGGTTTTATTTTACATCTTGGGACGTCCTGCTATCAACCCTTCTCATTCATACATGTGACCGCCCCGTGTTACAAAACCGTAAACACCCACTGAGGAGAAAACCCCGCCCACTTCAATGCCCGCCCAGTTCTACGACCAAATCAGCCAATTGAATCAGTTTGTTGATGATTGACAGTTTTATTGTCCAATCAGATTCCGTTTCTGTCATGACACGCTGGCCATACCCACATAAATCTTATCAGTCTGGTCTCCCGGTTCCCGTACCGTGCCTGCCGCGCAGTAGCAGCAGCGACCCGCCAAGAGTTGCACCCTCGGCTGGCTGCTCATTTATCTCCCGGGAAGGCTACACCGACGGACGGGAGTCACCGGCTCAACTACACCTGACGGGTTAAATTCTTCTCCGTCTGAATGGAAGCGGACGGTTTCGTGTCCCGGCGAACGTCCCTGGAAACACCGGGCGTCGACAGCCGGGTCAATGGCACCGCAGCCGGGGCAGAGTTTCGATGGCTGGAGGGAAGGCTCCTGGACACCACGGGGGGATTTGTCGGGTCTTTTTCTCCGAGAATGACGGCAGAGTCGGGCTTTGCCCCGGTGTTGCATCGAGCAACTCCGGAGACCTCGACCTCTGTCGAGCCAGAAATAGACTATGAAGGACTGCCTCAAGGAGTAGCGACCAGCACACATATGCTGGCAGGATCCGTGGCTGGAATCATGGAGCACTGCCTTATGTACCCCATCGACTGTGTCAAGGTATCAGAGCAATGAAACACAACACGCCACGCATGTTTTAAAAACGGGCCCTGTTTATGTCTCAGTGCGCAACCACCGTTTGCATAAACCTGGATCTAACGTAGGCCTCAACACAAGCCTGAGCTAGATTGTCGTTAGCCGCACGAGCTAACACTGCTAACAGAGGTCAGTTAGCTAACTAACGTTTCATGAACGTGAAACGACAAACTACAAGGCGAACTAAAATATAGATTTTTTTTGAAAACATCCCTTTGGGCAACTTTTCCGCGTTATATTTGTCATTATGTATACATGTTAGTGCTACAAACTGTTAGGTTTGACAGTTACTTTATCTTTCACTGAGCTGTCATTATGTGGACACGAGCCGGTTAGCTAAAGCAGCTAGCATGTGTCCTTTATCGGACATCATTTTCTGTTTGTGTATTCTTGTATTGAGATCGATACCGTGTTGGTTTGAAACCGCAGCTTGTCACATCTCAATATGAATTAGAAAAAAAACACGTCTCACCCAACTATTGGTAATGCTATTACTGTATCAGAGCACTTTACTGTTGTGTTGTATAGGTAAAAGTCATAAAAACACATTAATGGTCATAAAGAACATATATTCTAGGATTAAATTAGTCTTTGAGAGTGAGAGCAGGGGCTCTTTAAAGTCACACGATGTATGAATCAACTAGTTTATATTTGTATTTTAAGCTATTTCTTTATTAGCTGGTTTTAGAGAACACCTCTAATCCTTTACTCTGGAGAGAAACTGTCAGAGGAGACCATGTGGAAAGTCCAGCGTGAACAGATAGCAGACAGTAGTTGATTAACTCAAATGGATCATTGGTCAATAGGGCAACAGTCAATGGTTTAAATGAATGAGTTCTTGGAAATAAGGAGGTGTGGCAGTGCATAATTACTTACCAGCTTACTTGCGGAACTTAAAATAACTTGAATGCATTCGTGATGACAAAGCCACAACTGTCAAAAACTAACCTTACAATCTCTGTCCAATCATTGCAGACATAGTTTAGATTAATTGGCTTGTAGTGTGACAGTGATGTGTGTTAAAGCTCTCAAGTTTGAGAAGAACAAATTAAAGACATCGCTGCCAACAGGAATAAATCAGGGGGTTTGTGTTTATAATTTCCTGTTCTACAGAAAAGAAAATGATTTCCTGTTCTACAGTCAGGTATACGTGTCTTTTATAAAGATGAGCATTTTGCCAGATAACGTGCAGCCTTTATTTGGTAGCCGTAACACATTTTATCTGTTGCAAAGAAGGAAGAATTACTTAATACCGGCATCTACATCATCACTCAGTGAACCTCATTCTGGACTTTGGAGTTGACTCAAAGCCATTAGACCGTACTTGACCCTCTGGACTGGCATAGTAACCCATTTTAACCAGGGGGCACACAGATGTGAACTGCTATAAGCACTGATAAGTTAGCAAGTGTAAATCTTAATTTTATGACATTATGCAGCTTGTTGTATAAGAGCATCCTGCAGGTCTGTGCTTTCTTGTAGCCAACCAACCAGAGCTTTTCTGCAAAGTGATCTCAAACTTGAGCAGCTCCTTGTTTATAAGAACAGTTTCCATTCCAGGGTTTTGCCTCAGAGTTACATCATGCACAGAAGACCTGTCTTCTGTAGGATTCTTGTATATTACTTAGGTCAATTCTCTATTCGTCATGTTTAGATATTTAGTTTAATTCTAGCCATGTGTCATGTCATAGGTACATTCCATTAACTGGGAATGATGGATGCATAGAGCCGGTGGGATTTCAGATTACAGAGCCTTTGCTCTAAAATGCTTCCCCGGTGAGATCTGTTTGCAAAATGAAGAAAGTGAACCGTGCACTTATAAGTCGGAAGAAGATGTGAAAGAGCTCGGTCCAGTCTCTGCAGAAGGAGGAAGTGTGTTATATATATTTTTGTGGGAGAAAATCTTTTAGCTTAAGGAAGTCTGTCTGGAGTTTCATTACTGTAAAAAAAATTTTTTTTTCTTCAATGACTTCCTCCATGCCGTGATTTCTTTGTTTTCACAATCTTAGTTTCCTCATGCCATCACACCCGGTCAGCTCCATCTTTATCTTGAAGTGTGACACATGCAAAAGTCCATTCTTTCCGCTGCTTTCAGAGTCTGTTTCCTCATCGTTTGAAAGCCTTTGAGACAACGAACGCTGCTTTATTAATTTGTTCTGGTTGAACGTTTCACCCTCGCCTCAACACAAAAGCCTGTTGTTAAACCCAGCAGCAAAGACGAGGTGGGCTTACTGCACCCCAAGTAAACCCATCGTCACAATACCAAACTTAAATAGAAAACATTGGTTTTAATGTACTTTTTTACATGTTTGCTTGACACATTACTTCCTTTTATCAGCCAGGTATAGTTTAGAAACTAGTGAAATCCATAGCACTTCACTTTTCCACCCTGATTGCAAAGTATGCTCCGGAAAGTGTTTGAATATTATGAGTTAGGAGAGTTTCTGTGCGTCTTGGTGTTAAACCATAGCACTAAATGGCTTCTGTGTGGACGCTATCAGAGAAATAAGTTACTGAGCAGCACCAGAAAGTTCATAATCATACAGATAATTCTGCTTTTTAGAATAACACAAAGCTTAATGAAATGTTGAATCTGGAGAACACAGATAAACTAATGATATTCAGTCTTCAGTCTTCTTAAAACACGTCTGGAGACCAAGCTGTGTTACCATCGCTCCTGTGGCTTGTTTTTTTTTAATTCATTATCATGATCTGGTTATTGTTTTGTTTTTTTAGTAAATGTGTGTGTTTTAGTTTCGATTCAGGAGCAATCACCCGCTCTAAATAGCTCCAGACTTGAATTCGCTGCTCTAATCCTGGATGACCGTGTACATTCCACATAAATTACCATTTCCCAGAAACTGAAACCGAGAATATCCCTGTAACGCCCAGGAGGCAGCCTTCCTCCCCGTGTGGAGGGGCCTCACTTACTGCGTGCTCTCTCTGGAGTTTTGGGTTTTACTTCATCGCTCTGATTTTGTGTTCGTTTTATTCAGCCGTGCACTGATTCAGTGGCGTTTCTGTCTGACTCTGCTTCTGATCTACGAGCGGCTGGCTGGTTTGATAAGCACCACATCCTGGCTCTGTGCAGCACTTCTTTCTCGTTTGTGGTTTGTGGTTAGTGACTTGAGTGCAGTATGGAGCTCTTTGAGTGAAGGCTGCGTGTTTTCTAGTCAACAGGCTATCAGAAAGCAATCTAGAGCCTGCAGAGACACAAACGCAAGGCTGCAAGGACGTTGGTCACGCTGTTTACACCGTCATAGTGCAGCAATACACGGTATCTGTTAGGGTCTGGGTATCGCTAATGATTTCCCCGATTGATTCATTTCTAAACAGTTTATATTATTTAACTCTTATTTCCACTTGTTTCACCACTGTTTGGCAGATCTTACATGCAGCTTTGCTCTCTGTCGTCGTACTTTTTAAATCCACTCATCGTCAGTCCTGATGCTGCTCTCAGAGTTGGAGCTTCTGTCAGGTTTCAGATCCTCCCCTTACACATGTACTAATGTCTTTACAGCAAGATTTCAAACAAGCAGATGCAATGACATCGGATCTTTATAATAAAGATTGACTTGAAGCTGGAAATGTTTGTCTTGAGGTGGGATTTCCACACATGTTTACTTCAAGTGTGCAGAAATACACAAACTCACAATATCTTGCTCATAAAACTGGGTCTAAAATATTATTTTTTTAACCCACTTAACTAATTCCTAATTGTTTAATTAATGCTGGTGAAGCTGCATAGTTCATTTCTCTTCCTATGATCCGTCCAGATCAGTTAATGATTAATTATTTACGTCCCTGTGTCTCTTACCCCCAGACTCGAATGCAGAGCCTGCACCCCGAGCCGGGAGCGCGCTACAGGAACGTGATGGACGCCCTGCGCCAGATCGTTCGTACGGAGGGCATATGGCGGCCAATCAGAGGCGTGAATGTACTGGCGGTGGGGGCGGGGCCTGCACACGCTCTCTACTTCGCCTGCTACGAGAAGATTAAGTTCTCGCTGAGTGATGCAATTCATCCTGGCACTAACAGCCACTTTGCCAACGGTGAGATGGGCCCCGGCCGACATAGCAAAGATGTTACGGCTTCTGGAAATCAAAATTTATCTTGTGACGTAAATGTTTTAGCTTATAAGTGTTAGTCAAGGAGGAAGGAAATCAGATCTCCTTGTGGCTTTAACTTCTCCTTTTTAATGTTCTGCAGGAGTGGCGGGCTGTATGGCGACAGTGCTGCACGATGCCATCATGAACCCAGCTGAAGGTAAAGCCTCCTCCTCCTCTTCTTGGAGGCTTTGAGCTCTAATCATGTACATTTTGCACAGTAAAGACTTGATGTTGCTCTATTTATAGCCTCTCTTCACCTCCTTAGAGGAATAGAGGAAATCAGAGTGATGCAATGCTGTGATCAGGACACTTGGTGGCGCTACACGCTCGGTTTTGAAACAGCAACTGGAACGTGTTAATATCACAATATCACTGAGTTTACTGTAAAAATGCAGCAGTAAATATATTTTTTGTTCATTTATTGATAATAATTCATTTTATTTTTTACTCTGATCTATTATTTACTGTTTTGCGTTGTGTCAACTAAATAACCGTGGCTATAAATCCTCTTTTCTGTGATTTTTGTAAACGTACTGATCGTGATCCTGTTTGCTTTCAGTTGTGAAACAGCGTATGCAGATGTTTAACTCGCCTTACCGCGGCGTGTTGGACTGCATGGGCTCGTTGCTGAAGCGCGAGGGCCCGGCCGCCTTCTACCGCAGCTACACCACCCAGCTGACCATGAACGTGCCCTTCCAGGCGCTCCACTTCATGACCTACGAGTACCTCCAGGAGCTCCTCAACCCTCACAGACAGTACAACCCTTCCTCCCACGTCGTGTCAGGCGCTCTTGCCGGGGCCCTGGCCGCCGCTACCACCACTCCCCTCGACGTCTGCAAGACCCTCCTCAACACGCAGGAGGCTCAGGCTATCCACGTTATCCAGGCCCAGACGGCGGCGGTGGGAGCAGCCACCGCCTCGGCCCCCGGTGGACGCCACATCTCGGGTCTGGGCGAGGCTTTTCGGACGGTGTACAGGATGGGAGGCATGCCAGCGTTTTTTAAGGGCGTCCAGGCCCGGGTCATCTACCAGATGCCCTCCACTGCCATCAGCTGGTCCGTCTACGAGTTCTTCAAATACATCATCACCAAGAAGCAGCACGAGAGGTGGCTGCGGGGGGATCGGGACGGAGACAAATAAACACCCAGCACACGGATTGGGTGTCGGCAACGCGGCGATTTATCGCTCCATATCGATCTCTGGTATCGGTATTTATATCTAAACATCTAAAGGTTTAAAAAAAAAAAAGCTCTCTTAGATTCTTTATGCAAAAAGTCAACTTTAATCATGTTTACTGGTTTAGTTCATAGCAGGTGCATAAAACTGAGACAACGATTCTCAGTAGATCAGGACAGATTAACACTGGTCCACGTCCTGATTCAAACTATATTTATTAGTGTTCAACGTGACAGATCTGCAGACAGGAGATGATGTATGGAGGCTAAATGCTCACCACGTCTCAACCAACCACAGTGCAGCTGCTAGGTGGTAATGTTTTGGCTGTTGAGTCCAGCAGGTGGATTAAAATGCTGTGACTCAGGTTAAAGTAGCGACTCTGAGCTTTGGAAGCTTTTATTGTTATTAACTCTGTAGTAGTTTGTTTTATACATCTCCCTCAAACGGATAAAAATCCTGCATCAAAGGGAGAATACTTGATTTCCTTTAAAGCCCAGAGTCACTTCTACCTCAGTTACAGTCCCTCTCCCTAAACACTTCAAAAAGCTGCACTATAAACTTATAAACACCTCAATCCTTACTGCACATGCTAAGTATTACTACCATAGTACCTTCTGACCACAGGGGGGCGCCACGGTAAAACATAACCTCATTATTCTCTGCATTACAACTTGCTCCCATATTCTGTTTTGTTGTTATTGGTCCAGAGACGACAGACACAGGTCCTCTGAGCCAGAACGCGTTCAGATAACAAAGAGGAATATGTTTAATCTCTAATGTCACTTTGTTACAGAACCGACTCAAAGCAAAGTACAGGGGACAGACGGTTAAATGAAAATAATACACACTCAGAGCTTAAGTGAGGGAGTGAGGGTGGATATTCAGTGTAGAGCTCAGACACGACTGCTCTCCTCCACTTATAATCTCCTTCAAATGAAAGAACGAACGTTTCTGGTCGTTTGAAAATGGCTTCATGATAATTTAACGTTACCACTTCAGTATCTGGAAGTGCTCTCTACACCACGCTCCCGATCCTCATCTGTGATTGGACCAATTAAAGTGTTCAGGGTTGTAGAGCGACGACTTCAAACATCCAACAGACGGATGTTCTCAAAATTAGCTGTAAACATAGTGTGGATTTCTAGAAAGCAATTTTTTTCTATTCTCTATTTTTTTTTTTAATCTTCACAGAGTCCCAGCACTTAAAAGCAACTCCTTTATCATATTTACAAGAAAAACAAAAGTAACTCTCCCTACACATGCCTTGAGTTAGCCGCCAGCAGCCAGCGCACAACTACTGCAAAGAGATCCTCAGAAAAACATGTACTATTGTGTTTTAAAGCCATAAACAGAGGTAACTTGTACATAATATAAATATATATAGATGCATATATAAATATGGGCAGATAACATTTTGAACCAAACGTATGCTGAAAGAAATGAACCCATACAAGTGCTATCAAGACTGTGCTTTTTGTACTACACAACACAAGACGCCTGGAAGGTAGCAGAAAGGAAACCTGGATTATTTTAAATTCAGACAGACCATATATAAATATATATATATATACACATAAATGATAACTAAAATAACGGTTGTAGGAGTGCTGGTCCTGTGGAGCCACGTTTCAGAGAATTGGGGAAACCAAAGACGGAGCAGTAGAGCGTCAGGAGAGGAAGCGGTCGTTTGTCAGATGACAACACTAATGTGAAAATGCTTGAATACTGTTTGAAAGCGACACCTGTATTTTTGTGAATTGTAAATAAACTCGCTAAGGCAGCTCCTCGCAGAAGCAGGGTCTTCTCTTGGTGCTGGCTCTCCAAGCGCTGAGAGACGATGAAGTTTGTCTGCTTGTCTTGCTTTCCTCCACCGGTCGCTCCTTCTTCTTCTTCTTCAGGGAAGTGTCCACAGACTGGACGAGGCCTAAGGAAAGGTTTTTATGTCGTTTATTTCCTGGTTCCTTCATGATTCATTGCTAAAGTCAGGAATGAACAAAGCATCAGACGTTTCACAGCATGACACACACACATGCATCATGCACTAGATCATATACAGCGTTCAGGTGTTTGAACACTCACTGATCTGATGAGGCATTGACTTCCCACCGATGCTCGTTTGCAGGTCAGGTCTCTACATCTTGAACTCGTTGCTCCTCAAACCTTGTCTGAACCGTCTTTGTATTTGTGACCAGGTCTTTGTTATCCTGCGGACTGAGGCCATCAGGGAAACTGTTTCCATGAAACAAGGTCTGCAGCTATGCTTAAGTAGGTGATATGTGTCAAGGTAACGTCTCCACACGGACGCCAGGACCCGAGGTTTACCCAGCAGAAGGTGGTTCTCGTAGGGCGACATGGAGCCAGGTAAGCCCAGGTAAGACACACACCATCCAACATTTATCCTCTGTTCAGTTTTGATGCTTACATGCCCATTGTAGGGGTCAGGGGTCATCATTGACTGATCTACAGCTACTCAGCTCCATGCATAACAAACAGACCACTCTGTGTCTCCTGATCTTTCTATCAGAACCAGTAACAACCTTTTTAGTAATTTGTGTAAATGTTATGTAAATAAAATCCATCCATTGCTCCTGTCTTCAGTTTGGGTAAATACTGACCACTACAGACCAGGAACACTGCCTGTCTAAAAATAAAGTCTCCACCTGGATTTATTCACCTCCTATTGGATAATGACTGCATGGGTGATTATCTTTGATTATTTAAGGCCAACTGATTAAATGAGTAGCTTGTCATTTCTTCAACAACCATGTCTAAAGACACCTGATCCTGTGGTGGTCTGTTTGAGAAGGGTCAAATCATTGGCATCAAGCAGAGAAAACATCTAAGGAGATTGAAGAAACTACTAAAACTGGGTTAAGAACTGTCCAAGGCATTATTAGAAACTGGAAGGAGAGTGGAGAAGCATCAGGGGAAGAAGAGAGGCAGATGAAGTGATGCAGCCATCATGCCTAGTGTCTACTGTACAAGCCTGTGCTATGGGGCAGTGCTATGATCTGGGTCTAGGTTCATTAGCTGACTACCTGAATATACTGAATGAGCAGCTTATTCCATCAATGGATCATATTCCAAGATGACAATGTCAGGATTCATGGGGCTCAGATTGTCAAAGAGTGGTTCAGGGAGCATGAGATGGATTGTTCCACCACAGAGTCCAGACCTTAACCCCATTGAGAATCTTTGGGATGAGCTGGAGAAGCTTTGAGCAGTGGTCAGACTCTCCATCATCAATACAATGAATGAAACACTGGATGGAGACAAATCTGGAGACATTGGAGAAGATTAGAGACACAATGAGACAGAGAATGAGCTGAGCTTTCCAGGACTCCACCTCCACCTTCCCTCTGCACCAGATCCCGTTTCACTCGAGGCCCCCCGTGTTTGTTGTCATTCCCCGCGGCCTACAAGCTAAAATGTTGTCTTTACATGTCCCTCATCTCACTTTACCTCCTGCCATCCCTTTCCTCCCTCTGTTGTGTCTTCTCGGCGTCGGCGCTCTGAAATATAAGAGGATCTGTTCAGTCGGACAGGAAGGTCTGGACAAGTGAGGTCACGCCTTCGTCTTGAGGGCACATGGCAGCAGCAGGTCTGGTCAGAGCCAAGGTCAACATCAGGCGTGTGTGTGGATGAAACATGAAGACAAATGAGCTGACGGAGACCTCGCCGTCATTCTGCTAATCCCTCAAACCAGAGAATACATCAGCGTGTGTTTCAGAAGAAGTTTGGACCAACACGTTCCTCCTCTCAGTTTGATAAATGGTTTGTGTTTTAAACGTGGGATGCGTTTCTAATCTTTCTATCGGTGACGCTCCACCTGCAGGTCACCCAAATATGGACGCTGCCACTCTTCACAGGCCTGTTAACATCAGTATAAACAGCATTCATCATGATTCAGTTTGGCGATGTGGCGTGTCGTGGCGTTGGAGAACCCACGTGCCGGCGGCTTTCTGAAGCGCCGTGTTTTACAGCTGGAGGACCGCTCCCTAAAACCCCCTGAGGATGATGAATGTGCGCTCTTATGCAGCAACGTTACACCCGTTTCAAAATATAAAACATTTGTGAGCAGCGCTGGATGCATTTCTGAATAAAAGTGATGGAAAACATGAGCAGATGTACAAACTAATACTAAAGTTAGTCAGAGAGAACTCAGGCAAACTAATGAAACAGAAATGAGAGAAGTTTATTAATCACACGTATGGGAAATGTCTTTGTCACAGTAGCATGGGATCTGGCAAAAATTAAAAATACAGGAAAACAGTGACAACTTCAACAGGAAAAAAGTTACAGTAAAAACACAAATACAGAAAATGTTTGAAAAATATATACAACAAAATACAATACTCTGAAAAAATATAGAAAGAACTAGGAAATATAAAGACATTCTGTATATACAGTGTGGTGGTGGAGTAAACTTTACAAATAGTTGCTTAAACTTTGAAGAAAAAACTGAGTTGATAGTGGTTTGTGCAAAAGTACAGTTATAGACTCAGGCTGGTGCTGAACAGCCTGATGGCAGCTGGAATGAAGGACCTAATAATACACATCTGCATTTATTTATGGGAAATGTCCTTTAGCAGTAGCATGGAATCTGGTAAAAAGATATATATCAGAATTAGCTTTAATGGCCAAGTATGTACACAGACAAGGAATTTGACTCCGGTAACTTTTCTCTCTAGTACAGTAACAGCTTAAATAAGTGAAATAAAAATAGAATAAAATAAGATAAAACCCTGGTGTATACAGTGACAACTTTGACAGGGAAAACGTTACCGAAAAAACACAAATACTGACATTTTTTTGAAAAATATATGCAAAGAAATACGGTACTCTGAAAAAAATATAAAGAGAAAGAACTAGAAATATAAAGACATCCTGTATATACAGGATAGATAGATGGATACTTTATTAATTCCGGGGGAAATTCAAGTTGTGGTGCAGTAAACGTTACAATAAAGTAAACTTTACAAATAAACGTTACAATAAAGTAAACTTTACAAATAAATAGTTGCTTGAACTTTGAAGAAAATACCGAGTTGGAGAGGAAGTAGTGGAATGAAGGACCTAATAAAACACATCTGCATTTATTTATTCAAGATAATTAATAATTATAATAATAATAATATATAATATAATAATATAATTATATATATATAATATAACATATTTGTGAGGTGTAAAAGTGAGTGAAGGGTTTTCCAGTAATTGCTGATGACTCGTCTACAGCAGCTTGGAGGAATCAGCCCGTTCTTCAGCTCATGATATTTATTGGAAACACTTCTGAACAGACGGACTCTTGTAATCCTAGAGTTATACTTATCACTGCTTCTTACAGATATGTAATATTGGCTCATTTTCCCCAAATGAACAAATACAATATTTCCAGTTTCATGTGTGTGGTCAGGTTCTCTTTTTCTACTTTCAGGACCTTTGATTTGAGTAATTTTAAGATATGTTTATTAATCCCACGTATGGGAAATTAACTTGTCACAGTAGCATGGACTTTGTCAAAAATATATACAAAACAGTGACGACTTTGACTTCGACAGGGGAAAATTACCAGGAAAATAAAAAAACACAAGTACTAATTTGAAAAATGTATACAAAAAAAATTACAACACTTTGAAAATATGTAGAAAAATATAAAGACATTTTGTATATACACTGTGGTGGAATAAAAAATGTACAAATAAATAGACTGCTAAAACTTTAGGAAAAACTATAAGTTGGTGAGGTAGTGGTTTGTGCAATAAGCCAGTTATTATAGATGTCAGCTGGATGGAGGACCTGTGGTAGCGTGGATGCAGCAGTCTGCTGTCTCACCCACCTACAACTCAGAAATGTAGAAAATTCTCTAACATTATCCCGTTAACATGAATATTTTTTGTCTTTTCACTGTTTACTTCTTGTATTTTTCAGTAACTAAAGCTTCCGTATCCTGCATGTGTTGCTTCTCCTCGTATTTTTCTTTTATATTCTCCATGATTATTGACTAGGGGGCCCACTAGGAGGGTGTCTAGACCCACACACAGAGCGTCACGTTAAAACATCTCCCTTGGCTCGCGCTGCTACAGGATTAAATAAAAACGAGAGAGCCAAGTCCTTTAGCTTGGATTTCCTACGCATAAAAATCAGTCACCAGTTCCGTGAAGCTCGCTGAAAATGTTGCAATCAGGCATCCAGTCAGAAAATCCCCTGTCCTTATTTATCACTTAGAAATTAAACGGCGTCTTTGTTTACTACCGTGTCTCTCAGCGTGTATGGCTTTCTGGAGACCTGACATTGATCATGTTCTCCGGTACGAGGGCTGTACCTCGTGCTTTGTCCTTTTTTGGCTTGTGGTTGTTTAGTCTGCTTGAGCCATAATCCAGGCAATCGTTAAATCTTTCCGTTCATTGGTTTGTCAGTCCTCCACCTTGATCCACAGCAAAGATCTGAACCAACGGGCTGCAGTTTTTTAATTGGACATGTTCCAGTAATCTCTTATTTTATACTATATTAATAAATAGATGGGCATCAGTGCTAACCACACACTGATGCCTCACAGCAAGCAGAAGGTTCTGGGTTCTAATCCATGGTTCTACTGGTTCCTCTCTGTGTGTAGTCTGCATGTTCTCCCTGTGTCTGCGTGGGTTCTCTCCAGGTTCTCCAGCTTCCTCCCACCGTCCAAAGACATGCTGCTTAGGTTCATTGGTGATTCTAAACTGGCCGTAGGTGTGAGTGTCTCTCTGGAGGACGGAGACGGCAACGAGCTTCAAGTTGTTCATGATGGACCAGAGTTTGTTCAAGGTCCTTCCATCCACTGGTGTAGTCCAGCGTGTACGCAGGTATATGGAGTTTACCTGCTTATTTTTCACTGATTGACCTTCAGGGCTGGTTTTCAGTGAGTGTATAATCAGCCCAGTTAATAACGTTAGATGAAACTGTGATAAACACCCAGAGATGATATCAATGTGCATGAAGCTCGTTTGTTATTGTAAAGGTCTAAAAGTATAACGTTAGCCAAGTTAGCTCACCTGACTGACTGAGCTTCATGATCTAGTTTATAATAGCTTGACTGGTAGTTGATTTTAAAGTAAATTAAAGTTAAAGTATGAAATAAAGTGGTTAAACTTCACGCCTAATCTGTGCCATGGCTAACGAGCCAGCTCATGACAAAAGGCAAACCTTAGAGTATACCCACTGCTTCCATCTACCTCAGAGTCCTCCTTCTGGATCAGCTTGTCCAGCTGTGAGATGTCTGTCCCTCTCTGGGACACCACAGCGTCTAGTAAACAACCGTCTACCTGTTTCTAGTGTTACATGAAAAGAAAAGGTGTCTATTAAACTCCCATGTATAAAGGTTCATGGCAGGCTGAGCTAAATGCTAACACTAGCATGCTAACATTCTCCTCGTAGTGACTCTAATATTCGACAGATAATGCGTCTACTGTGTTTATTGTCTCAGTTTAGGTTTCTATTTCACTAACAGTGTTAAATGAGTTTAGGCCGACGTGTATTTAGATGTTTGTGACAGATACGATGAGACGTCGTTGATCCCTGAGGGGAAATTCAGCTGTTGTAGCAGCAGATGCAGCTGATGGTTTCCAGCTTTAAATAAAAAATAAAAGCACAAAAACACGCCTAAAATATGAGCTGTGTATTTAGTTTATTACTTTAAACATGTAGCCTGTCATGAAACAGCTCAGTCAAACCACAGACATCATTCAGCCACTAACTAAACCTCCTGATGACGTCTTCAACACGCTATCTCACAGAGTAAAATCATTAAATGAACCGGTTCCTGTCACGTTCAGAAAACTTCATGCATCAGCAAAATAACTTGCATCTCTGATTTATTCTCCAGGCGACGTTAGGATGCAGCCTTACACGGCGTGCTGGTACCTGTTAACGTCTCTGAGGTCAGTCAGACTCTGATATGTGCTGAGCTTTGTGCACGGAGCTCATGACCTCTGCAGCCTCTTTGGTTCCTGCTTCAGCCTCTGTGAGCAGAGATATCCGTTAAATGTGACGTGAGAGCAGCCGATCCGCTGCAGACACGTATTCCAGTCTCTTGAGTGCGGTTATGATGAAGTGGTTATGATGAGCCCATTAATCAACACGAGATAACGCAGAAATATGGGTCATTAGAAAAAGAGCGTGGATGCATTCCTGAGACGTCTCTGAGTGTGTGTCGGCCTGTGTTTACTGAGGGCTTTGCTTTCTCAGCCGCCCTCTTTAACGCCGTCAGGTAGCGTTTTCTGTGCCACACCCAGCTCTCTGACGCCGTCCTCATTTCTGCCTCTCAAACTAAAAACTTAAAACTCCTGCTTTTAAGTGAATTCCTGCAAAACTAAAACTCATCTGCAGCCTTTTCCCCTATTAGGCCACGACTCTGAGTTCAGAGCACCTGGACATCAAACTGCTGATGGAGGCATTACTCATTCACGTCTCCTCCTGCCCAGATTTTCCCAGCTGGAGCAAGACTCAAATTAATGACCCTAATGATTTTTAGTGAGACACACACAACACAACACAACACAATTTATGTGTGTTATTGCTAACCCTGACAGCTTAGGATAAATCTCCGTGGGCAGCAGTGCATAAACACCGTACACTCGTGTATTTTCCCAGAAACATAACGTTTTAAACCCAGAACGCAGCAGCAGTGAGCGGATAATGTGGATCACAGGGTAAATATTTAGATATCTTGGGCTGATGGACGAGCCGAAGCCCGCTCTCTTGGCTGGCCTTCCTCCCGTCTCCCGACCCGGGACACGGGAAACCAGTTAAAGAGACATTTCCAAACATCCACATCCATTGCAAAATCTATTACGGTGACGTCAGTAAGCATTACATGTGCACGGGCTGACTGAGGAGACACTGTGCAGTCTCCAAAGAGCACTTATACACTAAAGCTTGAAGGTGTCAACTTTTCAATTGGTGGATATCTCATTTTAGAGCCAAACTCCCACAGGCGGCGATCTAAGAACCCACGCCAGAGAGCTTCCACTCATATCTAGCACTTAACGTATATGTTTTAGAGCAGTCCTAGTGAGCGCTGGTAGAGTTTAGTAACAGCAGTGTCTTTATATTTGAGCATTTTAGCCAGTGTCTATGGACAAAGCTACAAACTGAAAGGTTCTGTAAAGCGTTTTAAGAGTTTATCAGGCTCAGCTCCACCTTCATGAGCTTAGAAGCTTCAGTGGTGCAGCATCAGAACATTTAACTGGATTCGTTGCTGGAGGCCGAGTGAAACGTTTCTCCACATTCAGTGTTGACCTTTGACGGAGCAGAGAGCCAGGAGCTCGCCAGGAAATAGCGGCGGCTGTTGTCTTTGTTATGAGTGTCTTGTCTCGTCGCCCGTCTACAAGCCGTTACTCTTTTGTGGAGCATAAAATTAAAAGATTACAGCTCAGATGATCTAAACTACACCCATCCTTCATCCAGCTCTGTCAGCCGTGGGGAATTAATGTGTTAAAAGCTCACACCAGTCACTCAGAAGTCAAACTGCACAGATCTGCGTCTGCGGATTAACAGATCTGGATGCAAAAAGCAAAAGTTATCCTGCAAAAGATCAAGAACTGATTCTGTGACGTGAATTTAAAGCGATTACTGCATGTGTGCCACCTTTCCAGACGTAAACAGTCCTGTTCATGGGAATTATAAACTGTTGTAGAAGGACGGGGACTAAACAGTTGATGCAACTGATCCACTGTATGAAACACAGGAAGTTAAATACTGTGTGTGGTAGAAAAGATAAAATAAAAATAAATAACTGTATGAAAGGGAGGAAAAAATGAGCAGGGCTAATTTATAATAATAAAAGGTATGAAGATTATTATAATAGAGATAGATGTAGTAATAATATTATCAGATGTGTGTTATAAAAGTGAAATGAGGGTCAGTGGTGTTCAGAAACGGATCACAGAAAGAAAAAGAGACGTGGATATAAAGAAAGAAAAGAATCAGATGAATGTCTGGATAGATATTTATATATTTAACTAACATCCTCTGATCTCTGAGTCTCTCTCCTTCTATAATCTTAACTTTATTCTGTTTACTTCCGTCTCCATCTAAAGCACTGCGTCCCGTCTCTGAGCCCAGCGCTGCAGGGCCCTGTGGCAGGTCAGTGTGCAGCAGCATGGTGGTGGGACCATTAGCTGCAGCCTGAGTGCTTGTTTTAAGAACGCTCTAATAACACTGTGAAATATTCTGTGTGTTCACGTCTCTCTCTGGTCTTAGCTGAAGGGTCCTGACTGCAGCCTGCCCGGGCCTGTCAGTGCTCAGAGCTGCAGCCCGAGCCTCTCATTGATCGCCCCCCCCCCCTCCACCCCTCCACCCTGTGATGGGAGGAGTGTTGCTCCCTGATGACCAATGCTGAGAGGCCGTGTGAGTGGAGGCAGCGGCGGCGTACACGGCTCCTTCTGCAAGAAAACATGTGGGTGTTATGACAGAAACACTGTGGAGCTGATAAAGATGCAGAGACGGCCGTGAGCTCATCACTGACGACCTGCTTGGTTATGCTTTCATGCTCCAGCCTGGGGGGAGGGGGGGGTACTTTATATGTGTCTCAGTTTTTTAAAAATAAAACGTTGAGTGTGTCAGCGTGCTGGCTGCTAACCTGTACAGCTCTAATATATGAGAGGAGGCTAATCTGCTCTGATCTACAGCTTCTTATTGGATCACAATGAATCACGCTCTGTGTGAAATGTGTTCTTTGCCTCCAGTGATAGAAAACCTGCTCATACTAAATGATTTTCACATGTGGAACATTGAGGAGCTGTTTAGATGCTGTGCTAGAGCGCACAGATGAAATGACCTGAAGTTAAATGTGAGGGTGAAGGAAACACGTTGACTTTATCACATGTCGTATGTTTGCTCCTCAGGATCAGAGAAGGAGGAATAAGAATAATAAGACTGATAAGAGTGTTTGACAATGATTTAACTTCACTGTCTCTGGTCCACAGTGTGTCCGTGTCCTGAGACCTTCACACTCTTCATGGAGAGGAGACCACAGATGAGCTTCATGCATAAAATAACCCAAGTGAAAGGTAAAGGCTGCTGCACAGACGTGATAAACTGAATCTGATAAAGTCAGAATAAAATCAAACATCTGAACAGAGAGAGGAGGAGGCTGGTGTTTGATGATCCAGAAAATAAAAGAGTGTGTGAGGATTAATATTTAAAGGCAGCGTCTAATAGTGAGAGACTAACTAATAATAACAGTGATATGAGGACGTTACAGACATTTAAATGAATTTATGATCAGTGTTAGTGATCTATTAGATTATAAACAAAACGGAATAATTATTATTTATTATTACTACTATTAGTATCTATCATTATTTTTTAATTATATAATTGAATATATATAATTATATATTTATTGTTTTAAGTTAGATGAATACAGAATAAATAGCTGCATTTACAAAATAAAAACACTTCTTATTTTAATTAAAAAGATGCTGTAGCATTTAATCAAGCCTCTGTAATTTTATTTTTATCTTTTTAGCAGATAATACTTTTTAATTTTATTTAATTTTATTTTTATTTTTTTTTAGAGATAAATATTTTAGCCATGGTCCAACACAGCTCCAGACTAGACTTCTTCTACCTCTGTTTATTTTTTAGTGAACATGCAGGGACTGGACAAAATAATAAGAACACCTGAGTTTTTAAATTACCAACAGCTCAGAAAAATAAATCTATTATTAAAAAGTGACAGAAAATAATATTTTAAGCGTCAGTACTGTAGCTGTCTTTTGTATTATAATTATTCTTGTATCTGTATATATCAGGTGTCCGCTGTGGACCGTGGACGCCTCTCTGTCTCGTCTCTATTTGCGTCCATCGGTCTCTGTCCCGGGGCCCGGCAGCACCTTCAGGGCGCGGCGCTTATCGGCTCTCCGTGTTTACCCCTCCATTAACCCCCATTAGTAAAGAGAAAGCCTTCTTCTTCTTCTTCTTCTTCTTCTTGGCGTTGTTTTTGTCCCGAGCAGGAGATCAGCTGGTGGACAGATCTCAATCTGAGACCCAGAGAGTCTGTCCGGAGCAGAGCCGCAGAGACGCGTCGATCTCCGCCGATAACAGAGCGTTTATGGGATGTTTGATCTGATGCTAATTAATCAGTTTGTCTCTTAATTTAAATTCAATTTAAATGTGCAGCTAAACAGTAATTTATGTTCCCTCCAGAAAAGCAGCCTCTGATTGTTGTGTGAGAGCTGGAAAGCTTTCTGGGTGAGAGGGGTCTGGAGGCTCCGCTGGGAGATGCTTTAGTAAATGTGGCTCCTGCTGTTTGTTCTCAGTCTTTGCTGCTGCCTCACATCAGGACGTGAGTGTGTGGCTGTAATTATACAAGAATGGGTTCGGGAAACAACTGTTCTCAGGCCGGAGGAACAATTACAGGCAGAGGAAAAACAGCAATTGATGCGTTGCCTCTTTAATTTTCACACAACTTCCACGACCATTCATCATCTTAAGAATTATTTCAGCAAATAGGTGGACAGGCTTTTTGTCCCACGGGCGAGGAAACACCTCAGCTCCCTGGGACATTTAAAAACAACAATTTAAAACACGAAATGGATTTTTTTTCTCTCTCTCTCTTGAATAAATTAGAAGAAATGCGCAAACGCTTGTGCGTAATTTACCCGCCGTGCTTGAGTCCCGTTAGCGCCAAACTAGAGCAGCAATTAGGTGACTGAGCTCAGCGCTTTTTCGACTTTCACTTGTGCGTAATGGCTCATTAACAGCGTAAAACCCAAAGAGGAATTCATTTAACTAAAGTGTTTGTCTGCTTCAAGGCTTTTAGAGAAAATAGTTCAGAGTGAAAGAAATAGTTGAAAAACGGATCCAGTAATCTTCTCTCTACATCGGGTTTGTTCAGAATATTAATTTTACTGATATCAACGTTTTTAAACATCAGAAAATCCACATTATTTACTCTGAATAATCTCTGATCGTTTTCAGAACTATTTTTCTTAAACGTTTTAAACACGTTTGAGTCTAAAACTAAACTTAATTTCAGATTATTGATGATGTTGAATCTTTTTAAATGAGAACAGAACAAAACTAGCGTCAGATCTTCACTTTCACCAGACTCTTCGTAATTTGGTGCTTCTGCCACATACTCGCTGTGATATAATTGACATATCTGAGTTTCCTCTCGTTGGATATCCTTCTAAACGTCTATTTTATATGATCACTGAGCTTTTCCGTCCGGGATTAGACTGTTACCTGTGAGAATAACATCGGCCGGGGCTGAAATAACACCCTTACACTGAAATAATAGGCTACAGGACACGAACCTCGTTCCCTCCTTCTCCTCCTCCTCCTCCTCCTCCCCACAGACTCCCTCTTAAAATTCTCCCGTCCATTTCCCTCATTGGGATAAATGGTGAAACTTGTAGCAATAATACCCCCTTCTTTCACACAAACGCCTCCCCGCTGCCATCACCTCGAGCCCGGCTGCCCCCGAAACCTCGCGGTTGGGGATCTTGGAGAGCCTTTCTCCCAGAACAAAAAAAGGCTCCTGAAGGGGAACAAAAGTGACCACATTTTTCCTCCGTGTCCCCTTCTCCGCGCAGAATAGCCCGCTGCCTGTCGCTCAAATGGGAATATTAGGACGTCAATCTCACGGCCCCTGTGTGCTTTTGTCTTTGCTGAGTGGCCGGCTCTGCCTACCACACACCTTTTGTCCGACAATCCAATAAGAGCCATTATTCCCGCTCCTTGGCCCGGCTGCAGCTTGCTCTTCGGGGGTATTTTAGGTGCTTAATCGCGTCCTTTAAAGGACCTCAAATGGAGAATAACTTCCTCTTTTCACGTCGCCTGGCACCGGGACAAAGAGTTCTTGTGGCCTGGCCTCCTCCAGCAGCTCTACCATGTGTATGAGCAAAATTTGCCACCGTGCATCTACGATTCAGGCTCTCACTCACTGTAACCCCGTCAAATGAAGCCACACTCAGCGTTTAGCGTACACAACGAGACTCATTATAGATTATATTATATAGAATTTGTGCATAATTAAAAGCCACTTCCTTGGATCTCTTGGTTTTATTTGTATAGATGTGAAATAGACTAAAACAATTCTCTTTTGAACCAAACACACTTTAAAGTAATGCAGCCTCTCCATGGCCTAAAACAGATACCACGTTAAAAACAAGTCATTTAAAAACGAGTACAAATAAGGAGAAATGCCGCAAACTTGCGTAATTTCCCCGCTGCGCTTCAGTCCTACCAGTGCCAAACTAGAGCACCAACAATGATTGGACCACAAAATAAAATCCACCCCAGCTGCTCTGATCCAGCTCCAGACACATTATTTTTGTTCATCGGCCCGATGAATCCAAACGCTGATCCGTAATATAAACAATACTGTTTTCTGAGACATTCTGACCAAGTTAATACACACTTCTAAAAGGCTGTGGGTTGATCAAAAATGAAAAGCTCCAATAATAATATTAATAATAATAATAAAATAAAAAAACGGCACTGTTTTGGTTCTAATGAAGCTACCAGGCTCGGATCCCCTGCAGGGAGCCCTGGCAGGAATTGACCGGTGTCCCTTGATGTGTTTGGGCCTGTGGGGAGCCGCTGAGGCCGCTCACGTTTCCCAAGTTCATGTTCATGAAGGCGTTGGGGGTGCCAGACGGAGGGAGGGTTGGGATGCTGGTGTACGTGCAGCTGTAGTTGGTGTTATACGCGGGGCTGTTGTATGTGTAGGTAGGGTATCCGTTATAGCTGTACGGGTTGGAGCCGTACGGAGCAGCGGCGGCGTAGCTCTGCGCGCCCCCCAGACACGGCTTACCATCCCGAACCAGCACCGGCACGGCGACGCGGCGAGGCGGCGGGGGGTGGTGCTGCCCCGCCGCCTCCAGAGACTTGTCCTGCCGCTGCCGTTTGCACTTGTAACGTCGGTTCTGGAACCAGATCTTCACCTGGTTTGAAGTGAGTTTGAGGGTGGTGGCCAGGTGCTCCCGCTCCGGGGCGGACAGATAGCGCTGCTGCTTGAAGCGACGCTCCAGCTCAAAGACCTGCGCCTGGGAGAAGAGCACTCGGGGTCTCCGCCGGCTCCTCTGCTTCTGCACCGGCCTCTCCGAGTCGCCTTGCCCGCCTTCCGCTGCCTCGTCCCTGGACAGCATCGCGCAGTTCTCTGAGCAGAGTGGAAGAGTCGCATAAGTGTTTGTGTATCAGTAAAGGCTGTGGCTGTTTTACCTCGTCATGTGTAAAACCAATATTGTGCCAGTTATTACTCCTCAATGCTCTTCTAACAGAGGCCAAAATATTAAACGTCAGTGAGTTCTTATTAGCTCAAATTACATTTGAATTATTTCCAGTAAAGTTAGAAAAGCATTTAGCGCGTTAAAGCTGAAACTTTAAAGACGAGGCCAAGCGGATGAGTTCAGGCTGAAAACGAGGAGAAGAACACATCCTAAACTAAACAACCTGAGGGAGAATAGTTTTATTCTGGTGGCCATGTGAACTCAGGAGGACGTGAGCAGCTTAAATCTAAATATTTTAACAATTTACTCTAATGAGTGATAATAAGTGTGCGCAGAGAAGAGCCGGGGTCGCTGTGTCTGTTTATTAGCGCGTCTCCTCGGTGTCATTTCTTTTACAAGCCTCTTTAGACTAATTGTCGGTTTATGGTCCACACATCATAACAGTCTGCGGATAACAGGCACGAAGATGAACCACTAGAAAGTGTTTGACATCTCCAGACTTCACTGGATTCGTCTCAGGCCCGTGGCCGCGCTGACACCGTGTGATCGCTCGTTATTAGCTGGAGGAGCTCTGCAGAAATACCATAGAAACATGTTTAAGCTGATCTGGACGTCGTTTGATTTTCTTGCATTTCGTGTGTAATGGTTTATTTTTTAGGATTTATTTTGTAGAATTTATCTTTAATGTCAAACAAATGACAATAATTAAATCTAGTGAGATAATAAACCACAAGCAGCAGCATTATCCAGGTTATATGATAATTATCTAACATTGTGTTTGAAGCTCTAATTATTAACTCATTACATTTTATATCTGTATTTATAATCTATAAACCTAATTATAATGAGTATAGCCTCATATTTCTACATGTTTCATCTTTTCATCGTGACAGCGGTTTGCCTGAGGTTACGAGTCAAGTTATTTCTGTGGTTAGTTATGCAAATCATTCTGTAGCAGCTTCTTACAAATCAGAGACAGTGAAATGACAAATATAACCAGTTGTTTCAAATATTATCTCCGTTTTCTGTTTAATTCTAATTCTCTGTCTCGTCCTCTTTGTCTCCTTTTGTCTAGCCTCTCTACTTCAGCAGCTTGTCTTTGCACTCACTGCTCTCCTGCTCCTCCAGCTCGGCGGCCTCCAGCTTGGCTCCCTGCAGGCCGGGGTGGACGTACATGTCCGGGGACAGGCTGGTCTCCCCGCGGTCCTCCTCGCGCACAGCCAGCGCGCTAAGGTACGCCAGGTTGTCTTCTCCATCCGAGAAGGAAGGGCTGTCCCGGGCCCCGGCGAGCATGCAGGACGGCGCCGTTTGGAAAAGCGGCTGCTGGGGAGGAGAGCGAGGCAAGTGCTGCTGCTGCTGCTGCTGCTGCTGCTGCTGCTGTGTGTGGAGCCGGTGCGAGAGCTCCAGGGACCCGGACTGCTGCTGCTGCTGCTGCTGCTGCTGCTCCAGCTTGAGGATATCCTTGACAGAAAACGGCGTGGAGGTGAGCGGGCTCTGCAGCATCATGTCATCCAGCTCCTGCTCTTCAGCATTGAGGAAATGAAGTCCACCGAGTAACATGCACTCCCCTTCTCCTTTCCCACTCTTTCTCTAACAAATAATTGGGCCTAATAGCCCTATCTTTGGTAAATGAGGATGCGCTAAGCCTGTGGAATCCCTCATCGCCATAAATTGCAGGAAAACATTGGTATTTGTCCATGCAGGTCTCCTCTCTGACAGATTGAATGTGGGGCTTTGTGAGTGGAGTTTGGACCGGGGCGAAGGAGCGCCTCTGCCTTTCTGATGACAGGGGGAGGGGTGTGTGTGAAATGGAAAGTCCGTGTGGGCTGGAATGGGAGCGTTTGGGAGAGAGTCAGAGGGGAGGAAGGTGGGGCGAACGTGACGTTGCACGTTCTGGGTTTGTGTTTTTCTTTTTTTTTTCTTTTTTACTTGTGTGAATATGGTGGACAAAGACTTATAGTGACTCCCTGATCTCCCTCTGTCCTCTGTGCTCCTTTTCTCAGCGAGACGAATTTACCAAAAACCGCTGAGTCGTTCTCTGAGCACAGACAGGATGACTACTGTGTTGCCCCGCTCTTTAAAATAGTAAAGATTTCACTACTGGACCTCCACCCCTCGCTGCTTAGTCTGTGCGTAAATGTCTGTGTTTTTGGAGAGGGCCACGGTGAGGTCCCTAAATGAGAGGGTGGCACTCCAAGGTCAGCGGTCAAGGACAGGAGGGAGACGCATGACGCAAATTATAATTATTTGAATCGGTTGGTGTAAATTTCTCTGTAGCATCTGTAGCAGCGCGATCCTTTCTGGCGTAAAACTGAACTAAACTGTTTGGTTTGTGTAAGTTTTTTTTAAATCATACATGTCAGACTTTATAATATCTAATCTTTTATCCGTGTAGATCTATTTATATTTTCAGTCTTCCGTTTGCTTCCCGCGCGGGTCCATCGAGACTTTTCAAACTTTAATCTAATGAGAAGTTAAAAAACAAAAAGACACCTGTCTGAGCAGAGGTGTATAAAATAATGTCAGTCATTCTCTTTTGTTTCCTGCTGAACTCTGAGCAGCTATAAATTAATCCCATATTCCTCCATTGTCCCTCTTCATCCTCGTCCTCCAGCTTTCGTGCTCGGTGTCCCTCCGTTCTCTTTATCTCGGTTGTTGTATTAATAACCGCAGTGGGCCGATAAGCAGGGCCTCCCGGGGCTATTAAAATTCCTCCAAGAAAACTGACTGACGTTTTTAGCCCGGCCTAATCTGCTCCTATCAGCTCCCCTTTCCGTTTTGCAGCGGGACCTTCGCCTCTGTCACCCCTCTCCCTCCTCTCCTCCTGCGGGACAGTCGGCAGGTGGACGGAGAAAATGTTTTAAACTCTAAAAGAAGGCGTCGTAAATGAATTTAAATTAATATTAAGTGACTTTAAAGTCTTTACAGCTCAGATTTAAAGCCTTTAAAGGAACAGTCACTTGACCCGGACCGGACCGGAACATGTCTGTCCTGCAGAGGAACTGTTTGAATCAGAAATATTAATAATTATCTGTATGTCTGCATCTTAAACAATAAAACTATTCTCTTTATTGTCTAAGATGAGGACTACATGATCATTTAAATATACACAAAGTGAACAATCTGTGCGTTTTAAACTGAACTCTAACAGCTTTATAGATCCACAAGTTTTTGTCGTTAATTTGACAATTCTCATAATTTCTTAGACTGATTCATGGATTACTTTTGACTCTCAGTGAGAACACAGTGTAGGAGAATGACTGCAGATCCAAATACTGGTCTCCTGATAAAACATTTCTCTCATTCCTATAATATTTCTAATATTTCTCTCTTTTTTTGCCAGTGTGGTCTCAAAAAGAAACGCTTCAAACTATTATTTAGTGAATCCAGATTGTCCACTGTTAGTTTCTGTCACTTCTGTAGTTATTTTCAAACATATCCCACAGCAGGGAAATGTGCAGTGTTGCAGCATCGTACAGTTTAAAGGACAGAACACACAGGAGATAAAAGAATAGATGAAATTAAATACAATAGAAGCTAATTATGAATACTGTGCACGATAATACAGATATGTAAACACAAGTTATTCTAGTGTGAGTCTCTTATCCTGTTTACTATAACGTACAGAGTCTTCAGATAAAAATCTAAAAACGTCACAAACAGAATCTGAATTTAAAAGCTCGGTTGTTTGCACATTCTTGTCTGTGCAGTCAGAGCTGTAGCCGTCTCCAATGTCATTCAGTAAAAGTAGATGAGTCTCTAAACTAGAAAGAGACTGGGTCCTGCTCACGGCCGCCCACTGTCCCTGCTGCAGTAAATATGCTGCTGCTGTGAGACGGACAGAACGTCTGTGGAGCTGGAGACAGACAGATGTATGCGTGGATGTCTCTGCAGACTCCACGGCGACTCTCTCAGATTCATGCAATGTCATCATCAGTGCGTCCTCGTAAAAAAAAAAGAAAAAGGGGCCAAACAAGGCGGGATAGTGTTTAGACTGGCACGCGGCCTCCTCCATTTACTTTAAATAAGCATTAAATCCAATGACGCCAAGCTGAGCGCTGTGTTTTCTGCGTGCCAGATGAGCCAACACTCTGGAGCAGCTGTTGGACAGAAAATAAAAATGAAGTGGTGGACGTTTGGGTTCGGTTGGACGGTTCTTCCAAGACAGAACTTTTCCAAACCGAGGCGCTCTAGGTGTCCTTAAAGGTTTTCCACATTTCTTTATTTCTTTATTCTTCTTTTTTTTTGTCTGATAGTCAAGTAGCTCTTATATGGGAGCTCCAGAGGGACAAACTTGTCTTAGAAGCAGTTTACAGATAATAATCTTGTTGCCTGTGAGCATAAAAGAGTTCATTTGAGATGTAGTGACTCCTGGACATCATGTGTTGTCACCTTGGAGGTCACCGTATTGTTCCTCTACAGCTTTACTGAGCTCTAAATATTATTTTAGCTCATTGTTTTTAGAAATATTTGTTTTCACCAACAAGATACCTGCTGATAAAAAAATTTAGAACCCAAAAGTCAAATATTCTGTCAGAAGTTGGCATGTGTGCACCTCAGGGATCCCGCCTAGAGCCTCTGAGGTTTTATCATCATGCAGAAATCTGTGAGTATAAGATAAAGAGAAGTCTGTGATGAGTTTCATACAGAAGTATAAATATAAAAACCCAGCGGAGGACTTTGAGTTTTGTCTGCAGACGTTTAAATGCGTGTGCACCTCAGGGATCCCTCCTAGAGCCTCTGAGGTTTTATCTTTGTGCAGAAAACCCAGCGGAGGACTTTTGAGTTTCGTCCAAACAAAGCTGCAGCGAGACTCGGGTTGACGTCCAGCGGGAGGAGGGAGGCTGGCTGTTCTGCTGGCGGCGATGACAGAGCTGGAAAGGAAGCCTGTGACCTTTCTGGGAGCTTCTGATTGGACGTTATCTTTCACACAAACACAGATAAGTGACTTAAAATGTGAGGCAAAGCTTATCAGAGGGTTTGAAGGATGCAATTACTTCAGTGTATTACTCTGCCTCTGTTCACTGGGGGAGAGAAAGAAAAACTAATTCTGACAAGATTCAAGATATTCTTTACATATTTATGTTTTTCAATCTTTTAATTTACAGCATATGAGTCAGAGGACATTTACAGAATGTTTTTTAATTTGAATGCTATCTATACTTCTATCTGAATGGTTATAATCTGTATGAAACTGATCATAGACTTTTCTTTTCTTATGCTCCATTAATGTGGCAGATAAAACCTGCAGGGACTTTGAGTTTTGATCCAGTTTTCGTTGTTTCAAGGAGACACGTTAGCCAAGGAGCAGGTTAGATAGATGCTGGTGATCTCTCTCTCTCTCTCTCTCTCTCTCTCTCTCTCTCTCTCTTTCTCTCTCTCTGTGTTATGGATGGAGGGGGTAACAATAGGAAATGCTACACCTCTTGTCTGCTGTCATTTGCGGCCCAGCGGAGGCGCCAGGCGGCTCTGGACGGTTGGATGGACAGAGAAGAGAGGAGAAGATAATCTCAGCCACCCGCTGTGTGTGTCTGTGTGTGTGTGTTTGTGTGTGTGTCTGTGTGTCTTTATGTGTGTGTGTGTTGATGGTTTTCGGTAGGTTAAATGTGAGGATGATGAAGGAGTGTCACAGAGCGTCAGAAACAAACTTTATTAGGTATTTAAACGGAGCAGAAACAACAGAGCGGTGCACACAGATGATGTGACTCCTCTGGGCCTTAGTGTATGAGAGCAGCACAAAGGCCCAAAGGCCGCAGCCAGCAGTAATGAATGCAACACAACAAACGAGCCTGTGAGGCTGCGCGTCTGAATAACACGCACCAGGATCATGATTAAAGTGAATTAAATCATTAAACCTAAGACGGCACAGACCACGTCACTGGATGATTTATGTGGTTAAATAAAAGAAAAAAGCCTCAAATAAATTAAACCTGAGCTGAATAAGAAACACTGCGTTTAGAAAATATTAATATTTAAAGAGATGCAGCTTTTTAAACATGTATTTCCCTGATGAGGAGAAGCGTCTTTATTAAATATAATTATTATTATTTTAGAAATTGTGCAATAATATTAAAAAAAAATGACATTGGATTTGTTAGTAAATAAAATATTTTTCAATGCTTTAACGAAACCTAACGTAAAAACGTATTTTTTTTTGCTCATGGTCGCGTTTGTCTGAGAAATTTGAACAAAACTCACAGAAATATATCTTTAACTGATAATTTACATGGCGCCTTTAATTTAATTTATTAAAATATATAATATTAATTAGTCGCTTTGGAGGAAAATGTAAAATATTTAAGACAGAAAACTGAATGTGACTGTGACACGGATAAAGATTTTTATATAATGGACAATATATATGTTTTTTTAAAAGGAGAGACATAGATGTAAATACAAAAAATAAAATAAAATAAAATAATAATAATAAATCAGGTGGGGAAAGCAGCGTAAATCTCCGCAGAGTGGATTTGATTCTCCGCTCTTCCATCGTCAGCCGTGCGTAAAAGTTCGCGCGTTTTGGTGCCTGCGGATTAAAAGACGCTGGCGCACGCGTCTGCTCGCGCGTGCGTGTCTGTGTTTAGATAGCGGAGGCCTGCAGCCAGTAATAGCTCCATTAGGCCGAGTGGGAAGACGCTATCTCAGTGATCCGTAACGTCTACGTCCGCTGTGCAGGACGCGAGCGGCGGCCACACACAACTCCAGAAAACACGGCGTGATCTCCAGGACGACGCCTGGCCTCACCGTGACATGTTTAAAGACATTAGCACCGGACAGCTACTTCACCGATCTTTTTTTTTTTTTTCTTTTTTTGCAGAAAGCCGTTTCCACATCACGTCGTGCCTTTTAACGTCAGTCCTCCTCCGGTGCTGATGCGTTTGACCCGCATTCAGAGCCCTGATCCGTTCAACGTGCGCCAGGCCTCGGTATCTCTCACACCACATGACGCAACCGGCTGTGTTTATGCACCCGCCCGGCTTGCTGTATAAATTGCGGCGTTGAATGGTTTACCTAATGGGACTTCTGTTTCTCGTTTTCTGTCACCCGGCACGCCAGACTCCACTGACAAACGACCGACTTTTACCGGCAGAGGAATTCCTGATTTATGTGGGAAATGAAACGAGAGCGAAACGAGTTTTTTTTTTTTCCTTCTTCTTAGCCATGCAAATAAAGTAAATTATCTCCACCCTGCAACCATCAGGTCCAAGCGGCTTGTATATAAACGCGCCATGGGAGAGGAGGCAATGTCTTTCAGGGTGATAGATGTGTGTTTTGTTATTTTGTTTCTCCGATTGTAGCGCAATGAAGGGGGAATAAACTCGAGCTGGACGCAGGGAGGGAGCCCCGCCGCCCACTATATCGACTCCTAAGCCTCCACTTCCATTGTTATTACTGCAGAGGAAACAAGTCGTTACAGCCACGGTGCACTGATTTATTACTGTGTTGTTTCTTAACTTAAGTAGAAATTTCCAGAGAGGCTTGTTGCTCTAATTTAATGAGAAATAGACGCGTCGCCGGGAGTACAAAAATAAAAGAACAGATGAGCTTCTGAGGCTCTTTGGCCTTATCACACGGCCGGGATTCGTTTTGTCAGAGCTTTGCAGGAGTGGAGCATTTTTATGATGAATAATTTCTCGGGATAAACTCAGGCCATGTGATGAGTCCTCTCGTCTCCTCTGAGGAGAAGCCTGAATGTCTGTGTATAAACTTGGGGGCATTAGTGCCTCCAGGGGGAAGACAGACCACTCCATCACGGCGCAGACGGCCCGGATTCCCCTCCTGCACCATTAGAGCCCCCTCGCCCTTTCTCCTGTGGCTGAGCGTCTCCTTTATCAGCTCTCTATCTCATAAACAGCGTCCGACCTGGCTGCTTTACAACCTGCCCGGGGTTTCAGCCATCAATCACCGCGGGCCCGGCTCGGACAGGCCGCTCCGAGTCCCCGTCTCTCTGTCCGGGTGTCAGCAGCTTCACGAGAGCTGGAAGATCCAAAAGAGAGCTGCTTCTAAAAGTCAAAGTTTGCGTCACATGTGTTGAGATAAAACGAAAATGACGCAATGTCGATAAACGTGAAGAAAGTCTGTTTTTAAAAATGTAAAAGACTGAGGAAAATATATTTTAGAGGGCGCTTTGGAAAATGACCATCTAACATTATAATAACTCTTAAACATTTCATTCTAAAACATTATCTTTAACGCAGTTTGTTGCTTTTTAAATCTGTGGCTCCTTATCTACAAAAGCAAACACGTTTAAACTCAGCAAAGTGCTTTTAATTGTTTTAATTTTCACCTTTAAGGAGACCTTCCCCATAAAGCTAGTTCATATTACTGCTCTTGATTTGCCATCAAACTTTCCAACATGCGGAGAAAACTCTGGATGTGATTTGTCCCCATCCTGGACACGGACCCCCCCGCCCCCTCCCCTAAAGCCCGCTTTGCTGTCCTGTAGGAACTCACTTGTTCAGGAGACGCAGAGAAAGTTCCCACTCACACGACCTCTGTCAGCTCTGATGAATGAACTCTGAGTGAAGCCACAAAGATTCTCTGCAACTCCTCAAACCAGAAGCTGCAGTTTTCATTTTTAAGATAAACACGAGACACAACTCCCACATTTCATCCTGAAATATAAAACAGAATTGAATCAAAAACTTTGGATATTTGTAGATAAAGGAGCTAAAGAGTAAACGGTGTCTGTTCCAGTGATGTGTTCTGCTCTGATAAATGGCTTTGGTCGTTTTTACGCACAGGTTGACCAGAGTACTTCCTGTACAGTAGGCTCCGTGACCTGCCGGTTACCCCGGCTCAGCTGGAGGACGGAGGGCCTCGCTCCCCGCACAGCCTGCTGTTGTCGGCGGGCCTGTTTAGGCGGAGGAAGGGCCTGTTTCCTGGACCAGGCTAAACACGGGCCTCCGGAGCGCCGCGCTGCGCCGGGACCGACCCGCTTCTGGCCGGACGGACACCGGCAATAGATCACTTCGACCACCGGGGCCCCCGGGGGCCAGGCGGGCAGAGACTCGCAGCTGGGAAGGGTCCGGACGAGGAGGAGGGGGGTCAAGGGCCCCCCTGCACCGCTGCTTGTCGGGAGTTTATCATCCTTACTCCCCCTGACAGCAGGGCGGAGGGTGGAGGATGTTTATTGCCGTTTCTTCTCAGGGAAGCTTCCTGCCGGTAACTTTCACTTTCACTTCCACACGACCAGACTCTGTGCTGCTTTAAAAGCTGCTCACATGAAATATACAGAACAGACAATTATTAAAAAGCACAACCTCAGAGTGGTAAGAAGAGAAACACGATGATGGAAAGAAAAAACAGCTCATATCTAGTTTAACTTTAGCATGTAGTTGACATAGTGATGCTGGTTTTGCCCAGAAATGAGGTTTAAGGTGAATAAGTTAAATTCAAAGCTTCAACTTTAATAAATGAAATAACTTTAATAATAATTGAATAATATCACACATGAGTTCAGCATTTTATTCTCATATTCTCACCTTTTATTCACTTTTCAGGATTCTGTGTTTTTTATTTCTCCAGTTCTGATCCAGTTCTGGTTCTGACGCAAAGCTCGCCAGTGGGCGTGGCTTACAGGCGCCCTGTCCCCATTGGTCAGTTACTTTATTATAGGAAGTACAGTAACAAGTAATACGAATTAAATTATTTGATCAAACATATTTGTGTTTATCAGATCTGGAAGTTATAATTTAAGTTCAGACGATTCTTATTTAGTTTTACATTAGTGTCAGTGATAGCAAGGGTTAGCTAACTAAAGCTAACTAAAGCTAATATCCTGTTTATGTGAGAATGTAAATGCCATACTTCCACATTCATATTCTCACATTAATAGCATGTTAGCTTTAGTTAGGTGGTCATAATGCACATAATAAACACATCTGTGTTTAAGAAACATCTCTAACCAACATTTATTAGGAATCTGAGGAGAAATAACTTTAGCTGACTCTGCTTGTCTGTCGACAAGTTGATCCAGTCTCAATTAACCAATGACAGCGCACAATGACACGAGGTATTTAATTAAAATAAAAAAGTAGAAGAAACTAGAAAACAAAACAATTTATCTGGTAAAAGTGTAATTTTAAGAAAAATCCATAAGATAGAAATATTATAATAAATAAAGAGGATTTTATTTAGAGTTCTGAGTTTCAGTCTTTATATTATATTTCATAGATGTTTAATGGATTAATTTTAGTTTGATTCTTATTTTAATTATTAGGAGAAAAATGTCTGATAAGGCTAAAAAATAAATAAATAAATGAACTGAGCAGCACTATGAAAGTTTTATTTACTTCAGAATGAAAATAGAAAAATGAAAGGGGAGAAACTAAAAAATATTAAAAATCTGCAAAAGAGCCAGAAGAGAATATAATTCAAGCATCACAGTAAAATGTTACACTGCTGTTTTAACTATTAAGCTCAATTATTCTTCATCACAGAGGGAGTATAGGTTAGAGAAGCAGCTTCAGGACAGTACAGTCACAGGTATTTTATTATTTTACTATGTTATTTACTTAAATGTTATTTTTATTTTTATTATATTATTTTCTTACGTGTATTTTATTTTATTTTACTAGGTTTTACATTAATCTATTTTCAGTATAATTTTATCTTTTATTTTTATTTTATTTTACTAGATTTAGATTTAGTTTTTCTATTGTCTTACTTGTATTTTATTTTATTTTACTTATACTTTATTTTTAGTTCAATTTTACTTTTTTACTTATACTTTATTTTATTTTATTTTACTAGACTTTTACTTTTATTTCTTTTTATGTTTTTTCATTTGTGTTGCTGAGCTAAAGTGACTAAACTATTTCACTGCTGTGTGAACGATGCAGAGGAAAAAAAAAATCTCCCGTGAGGAAACAATCAAAGATATAAAATATTTAGAAAGAAGGAGAAAAATGCAGCAGAAACTCTGTGACGTCGTCTAGATGACAGGTGTTTGTATATTTCTATCTACCTGTATGTCTCTACACCTATGGATGGACATATATGTGGGCTCGCTGGGCGCTGTGTTACCTGTATATGCAGACAGTACAGGTAAAGCTGTGAGTGTACGTGTGTCAGGTGTTGAGTTTCCTCTAAACTGAACTTGATGCTGTAACTCAGTCTAGTGAATCAGCTAATGAGCCTGTCGGACATGTAATTAGCTTTAGAGACGTGTAATGATGCCTCCAACCCTCCACCTGACACTTCATCAGAGTGTGTGTGTGTTTAAGGTAATAGGCAGGGACTATACCCTGACTCATCCCTCAGGTTTAATGTCTTTATCCAGATATTCTTAATGAAGCAGACGGTTCAGCCGGTTAATGTCCTAATAATGAGGATTATTCACGCAGTAACTTGTAAGTTCTTGTCTTCCGTGCAGTTTAATCTTGTGTAAAAACAAAGCAACACTTTTGTTCTCATAAAACTCTGTCAGCACATCTCCTCCAATATTATATATAATATATTTATCTCTAAGCCAAAAACATGAAAACGTGAAAAGTTTATTAAATGTTTCACGTAACAAACAGAAGAAAATATTAATGAAACCATAAAAGTCTCATTACGTGTCACACTGATTGATTAGTAGGTGTTCATTCTCACGTTAAGGGGTTGATTAGAAAAGCAACTGAAATGTGAAATGAATGTAAAGTTTGATAAATAAGATTTGTGAATTTTTAGTAGCTAAAAATATTTCTTAAATTTCAGCTTATTTATGATTTTGGAAATCATTTGAGTTTATACTAATTTCACATGTGTAAATAACTTAACTCCTGTACAATCTCATTATATGACATATAAAATGTGTGGCATTATATTTGAAAATAGTTTTAAAAGAGATGCAGCTGATTATTAACTTTTGAATGCGATGATCGACGTCTAATCTTTCATAAAACAAGGATTATGATGATTTAGACGTTTTAAACATTTATCCTACACATGCATGTGCACATACATAACCTGCTGTGTTATTTATCATGTGTGTGCATTGTCTTGTGGAGGCAGCGGGCTCCGTCTGACCTTTATGACCTGAGCTGGATTAAGCAGCTAATATGTCTGTGGAATGACTGTACAGGTCTAATCATAGCACAGGTAAAGTGTCTGTTACTGCACACACACACACACACACACCTACACACACGCTGTTTGTATTTCTATCCTTGAGAGACCCTTAAATGTTTCCTTGGCCCTTTACCGTAACATTAACCATCACACTGAAGCTCTTAACTGCAGCCTTTTCCCAAAGTCAAGTCTGAAATGTCCTCAAAAAAAAAAGAGTCCTTATTCTCCAATGTCTGCGCCTCATAATGGTCCTCACAAAGATAGAAACACACACACACACACACACACATAGGTTTAAATTGACAGGAACCAGTGCAGGATGGTTTGACATAGTGCAGAGGGCCGGGCTTAATGCGCACACTCGTACCAGCGTGCCTCAATGAATGAGGACGCTAATCAACTTAATTTATTATCTCTAACAAAAGTGACCCCTTATCAGGAAACAGACACTAGACTGTTAACAAAACACAAAATGTTCAAGTTTTGACTTGAGACGAGGTGTCCACATGTATTTACAGTCCCCACAACTCTGCTACACACACACACACACACGTCCTCTACTTTATTATTTTTTGCCCACACCCTGAAATAGTCCAAACACACACACACACACCTCAGCAATGCGGTGGTGATCACGTCATGTACAGGCCTGTCCTCTCCGCTCTGTTACAGGCCTGTTTGTGCGTTGGGCGACGGATCAGAGAGGACTGGGAACATGACAACGTTTTGTCTGGCTGCATCTGAGCGGCAGCAGGAATGTCGGGAAGCAGCGTCCTGACGTCCTCTGATGTGGCGGTATGTTAGCGCCCGGAGTCACATTTCCTTCTGTATCGCTGCTGTTTGACTGTGTGGCGCTCGTCAGTCTGCAGGACGGAAGCAGGCCCAAGAAAAACGAGCAGAAAAATATGTAAAACTGTTTCAAGGTGCCTGATGACGACTTTGTTGGCTGGTATCATGTCTGCCAAGCTTCTTTAGCAGGAACATGAAAATAAATACCATTAGTACATCTGTGCTTGTTAAACATCATCAGGTGACCATCCTAGGTTCTGGTTCAGCCCAGGTGAAGTCCTCCCCACAGTCCAGACTAGTGTACTTTATCACAGAGCAGGTAGAAGACGTCCCCTGGGGGGTTGTGGAGTCGACGTACTGCAGGGCTTACAGCTTAAATTAAAGTCGTGCATCACTTCAGCGCAGAAATGCACGTCTTTGTTCCCGCGTCTCAGCGCCTGGACAAACACAGAAAGTTCTCCTTTGTTCATCCTCCTCCACAGCATCTACTCCGTGTTCTGCACTGCAGTGATTTAAGTCAAAGTTACCGTGGATCCAGATCTATTATCCGCTCAGCTGACGAGCTGCAGCCTGGTGTTTTAGTGGCGTCATGACAAAACAATGTCAACACAACAGCCAACAGAAAGAACCGTTCTCCACGGCGTAGGATCAGTGTCGACCGACTGGTTTGAGGGAAATAAACCGAGCGTTAGGAGCTAACAGATGGTAGACATGTCTCATATACAACGGGGCCCTTAATTTTGGTTTTATATGATTTTTAAGTTTCTAGAAAGGACCTCTTAATTCTCCTTTACGTTATTACGCTCATGGAAGTCCTTCAGTAAATCAGTATAGTCACTACTCCTTCAAACTGGAGCACTGCATGCTAGTTCAGCAGCCGTCAAATGTTAATAAGGCAAAAATAAAAACTTCTATAAACCCGACAAAGAGATTATATCGTAAGAAAAGTTGTGTTCCAAGCAGACGGCATCACTCCATACATCTCCACTGACTGACCGTCATCTAAATCCAACCATCAGCTGTGGACTAGCATTGATGAGAAAACGTGACAGTTTCTTAAAGAAGTCTTATAGAAGTCATTTTGAGCACAAACCCTGGAGGGACGTTGACGGGTCGGACACAGCATCATTGTTTTTATGGGAGTAAACACATCATTATTATTGAGAATATAGAAACATTAACTAGTGGGAAGCTGCTGCTCCCATCCATCTACCCCGACCTCCTTGACCTGTTATCCCTGTTTGTCCAATGGGCTTTCACAATCACTCAAACTCTTTAAACAATATTCAACAGAAACATCCACCATCAGAAGACTTCTAATTCCTGTCCAAGAAACTAGCTTCATGTAGACGTGTAGATTTCTCAAAGACGTTTCATCCAAGTAGCTTCCTCGGTTCTAAAAGACTGATGAGGAGGTTAAACGGGAACATTTCAGAAACTCTGCCAACAATCTAACACTGACCTGTAGTTGGATGTAACACTATGAACTGAAGGACCCACTTCTAATCCTTACATTTCTCATTACATTTGTTGCAGCAGGAACTTTAGGCAAACCTTTCCTTTGTGTGTCTTGTTTGTGAGTTTTCTCTGTGGCCCCTGATTGGCCGGGCCGTTGAACTCGTTGCACACAAGCAGCTGCAGCATAAAGAACAGTGGTTGCTGCACACGACTTGCTGACACAGCTACTTCCCCAGAGTAATTAATTGCAAGGAAAAATGTCCACCTATAAGTCAGAAAGTCAAGGTTCCTGTTTAGCACTTTGTAGAGGACCACGAGGAGGGGGACCGTCCTTCGGCTGCAAGCATCCGCCCTGCTGCTGCTGCAGCCTTGAGCAAGACACTGAACATTTCCTACAAGCTGCTGCCGCTGACCTCTGAGCTCCACGTGGAGATCACTCATTAGATGTCAGATGGTGTTAAACAGAAACTCAGCTCAGTCCTCTCTATCTTCTGGGTCAGACTCAGAACTTTCGTTTGCCGGCTGAGAAAACGTCCCGACGCTTCCTGCTCTTCTGGACCGAGCTCGGGTACCTGAGAGCTCAGCTGTCGCAGGATGTGGGAAACCGCAAGCGTCCCTCAGGGCTGAGCGGACTCTTACAGCCAGCAGGTGTTCTGCAGCAGGAATGCCGCCGTGTTGATAGTAGTCAGGGTGTTTGTGCTGCTGCTGCTGCTGCTGCTGCTGCTGCTGCTGAGATCAAGGAAAGAATCTCCCACATGGAGTTTCACATGCTGCATGTCGTGCAAGTTAATTTTATCTGCCAACATTTCCGGGTACAGTAAACACATCTTGAGGGGTCAAGGCTGCGACTGTCTTGATTTATAAATGTGTGATTTCTAACGTCAAGACACCGGAACAATCATGGGTGTGTGATGAACTGAAATGTAATTTGATAATAATTATTTTTTAATGTGCAGCTATTTAAAAAAAGTCAGTAAACGTAACAATAATAATAATAATTGTAATATGTTCACATTGAGGAACAGTAAACACAAGAAAAGATCCATGATTCTGTATTTTTTGTTCATCGTGGGTCAAAAACACTGATGTCCTACAGGTCTCAGGATCCAGACATTTATAAAAATGTTTTGTAGTTAATTATCGTAGGTCTGCCATAAAGCACGTCCCTGTAGCATCAAAGCTTGTTCTTCTGTTTGTTGGCGAGCGTTAATCTGCCAAAAACCACAGAAGAAGAAGCAAAATCATCAGATTAAACGTGTCTGCTTTAAACAGTCCGTCAGATATCGACTAGTAAACTGTGATGCAGATGTTTTGGTGGGTGGTTGTAGTTGATTAAATATTACCAACTTGATTCAACACCTACAAAATAAATAAAAATATAATAATAATAAAAGTAATAAGGTTTAGGGAGTTTATGGCAGCGTTGGATGACCAGGTACCAGCTACTCTCTCCACACTACATTAACTTTGACTGGAAGATTTATTGAACCATTTTTGTATTATTGTGTTCTACAGGATTACAAGATAAGGAAAACCTTGATGAATCTCCAGGGGATTACATTTTATTTAAGACATTTATGATGGATAAAAAATTTTAAATAACTGATTTGCTTTTTTCTGAAGTCATGAAATAGATTATTTTATTATATACAAATGTGAGCTAACACAAAAATATAGGAAACAAGAACAGTAATAAATCTCACTGTAGAGTAAAACCAGGAAAGACAAACTATAAAAATGAAAATCTTGGATGTAGAGTCTACGAGTCTACGCTTTAAACGCTGAGTGAAAACCACTTCTGGTTTGATGACAGGTTGTTTGTCAGTATTACTTAAATCTTAAATCCTGTCTGTGGAGATTTGAATGTAGAAGCTCACTGGACGTTACATGACTTTATTTAATGACCTGTTGTTGTGATTAAAAACTAAAGCAGCACCAGAGTTTAAAGAGCAGACCTTCAGTTATTATTGTGTTATTTTTTTTATATTATAATTAAAAAAAAAGTAAATTAAAAATGATTATTGAAAAACATTCTGTAGTAATATCTACATGATGTGTCCTGGTGACAGTTATACGTCAAACTCATGTTTAATGTGAACTGAATTTTACAACCATTAACTTAAAGCAGGTTCAATAAATCAAATAACTCTTAATTATTTAATCTTGTAAATAAATAAACGGTGCAGCAGACCTGCTTTAAAGCTGCTCTAAACCATGTTTCTGTCTGTGCGTGTTATGATTTCTTTGTTTCACTATTTTATTTTCTACTTTTATTTGCATTTCTTTTCTTTCCCTGTGATTACACTCACCTGTCTGCTCTGTGCCCCTCCCATCATCAGGCTCACCTGTCCCTCGTCACCCTATCAGCCTGTGAGTATATAATCCTGCTGGTCTTTGTTTCTTGTCAGTTCCTTCGTCCTCTTGCTCGTGTTTCTCTCGTGTTTCTGTCCAGCTATCCTGTCGTTTCCCTCTGCTCTTCTTTACCCGTGTTCATTTTTTTTGGTTCTTGTTTTACTTTGCTTCTCTCTAGTTGCACTTAACTTTCTCACGTGCACATCCTGCCTTTATTAATGATACCCACAACGGCACATTGATAATATACCACAGAGGAAATGAACTGATTGATCCTGGTTAAATAAAAATGACCCAAAAATACTCAGATAACTTATCACAGACACAGAAGTCAAGCTCCACGTCGTAGACAAAGACAGAAACATTCATCAAAAAATGTCACCGCTGTGTTTGGGGGCCCTGTAAAGATTCTTTTCATGGGGCCCAAAATCCCTAGCAGCGCCCCTGGATGGGCCTGCAGACCATAAAATAAAATAAACAAACAAACAAACAGTTCATTGTGTTTTAAATGTTTTTCAGTGTCTTTAAACTCGTTTTTCTCTGAACTGATCATTAAACTTGTCGCCTTCAGAGAAGCAGAAAGATGCAACGCAAAGAATATGAGGTTTTGGGAAAATTTCACCACATTCCTTTAGCTGCTAATCTGTTAATCTGTTAATCTGTTAATCCAGCACGAGACCATGTTAAACATTAGAACTGGAGCCGATACTGGTCAAGAGCAAAGTGAGGGATTAAAAAAAGACACAGAAAAATCTCTGCTCATGTTATTTAATGACTTTCTGGACAAAACTACTTTATCCTGTAAGGAAAGGATGTCAAACATACGGCTCCTGGACCACAATCAGCCCATTAGACAGTTTATTCTGGTCCACAGGATGAATTTACAATGTGCAGATATGTCCAGTTGTTCATTAAATGCAAACCATATCATAATTAATTTATTTATTCATGTTAGTGGTCGGGCCCCTGGTCAGCCTGGGCTGCTGTGGCCCCTGATGCCGTATCTGAGCAGCACTACATCTACATAAAGTCCGTTCTCTCCTGGCTCGTTTGTTCCTTCTTTCTGCTCACGTCTCCAGTCAGGTGGCGTCCTGCTGCGTCTCTGAGCTGCAGGGACAAACGTCCTCCAGCTCGGATCCGTCTATTTACTGCCTCGTTGGTATGAATGAAAGCAGAAGCGCTGCCGGCGCGCCCCCACGATCAGAAGCGGGGGTCAGGGAGAGGTCACGGCTGTCACCAGAGCAGAGATGGGAAACTATTATTGGAGCTATTGTGGAGTGGCTGTAACTCATGTGAAAGGAAGTTGTCTTGTTGTGTGTGTGTGTGTGTGTGTGTGTGTGTGTGATGACTGTACGTTTACACTGATCTATCTATAGACTCCATGTTGTTTGTGATTGATTGTGCTGCAGTGGCACTTTAAGAGTCCCATGTATCCTCAGCGCTGCAGACTGAAATACACAGAATAATGAGCTCTGGCACCGAATGATGATGAATTACATAACGCTGCTTCAGCAGAGGCTTCCACATGATGAATGAACAACATTAAACGCTGTTAATCTTTATTAAACAATTAGAAAATAGGCACAGAACAAAACCCTAGCGAGGAATCTGCGTGAAGAAAACGTGGTTTCATGTGTTTACGCGGCTGCACGTACGGCGTGTCCGCGCGCTCTGATGCGGCCTTGTGACCTTCCAGGAAGTAAACAGTGTTTCAGAGGGATGAACTCAGGCTGTTGCTCTCTCCCCGTGTGGCGTCGCCATCAAAATGACAATCTGTTATTGGGATAGACCGACAGGCTCCTCCATCACACGCCAACGCTGTAAATAAAGAGGCTCGGGGCTTTGGGTGCTGGCGTTTTTGGACCAAAATGTCTTTCTCTGTGGGATGTTTAGGGAAATAGATTACACGTTTAAGAAATGGGAGAATTTAGGGCCAGCGTGTTTCACAAACACACACACACACACACACACGTACCTGTGATGGTCAAATACGTCTAGATTTATGAGACTGAAACATAAAAACCACGCAGTCAGAAAGTTCATGTTTTATTTTAAAGCATGTGAGACGCAGAGTTTATTATAAATAATGAATCAAGACCAAGAAAAGAAACATGAGAACGCTGACACGTCTGGAAACTAGAGCGGAAAACATAATTATGTTTGCTTTGTTGTCTTGTACAGCTGTCAACAACATTTTTATTAAAATAATTTAGGTTTATGATCCTGTAGTTTGTTCTTCTTTTTGTAATTATTCTGTACTGTGAATATGAATATATTACTGCTCAATAAAACAATCAATACAAATAGTATCACAAATTATTACAATTAAAAATGTACACAAATCAGCCATAACATTATAACCAGGTCAACACCTTGTGCTGTTCTTCTTCCTAAAGTGTTTTTGTGGCTGCATCCTGCTGGGGATGTCTGCTGCCATCAAGGAGTGTCATTGCTATGGGGTGGGGGTGCCTGGTCTGGTCTAGGTGGGTGCTACATGTCTAAGTAACATCCACACCAATGAATGAAGCCAGGTCCAGAAGTTTCCCAGCAGAACACTGAACTGTCAGTGGATGAAGTCAGTGTCAGTGGTCATAATGTTGTGGCTGATCGGAGTACGTCACTTTTACTAGTTCAGAATGATACGTATTAAATAAAATAGTTTATTCACTTAACTGACTTTTTAACAGAAAATTCTGAACATGTTTTGTTTTATTTTATTTATTTCACATTTTAATTTCTGACCATATGAAAGTTAATCCAGTAGATTTTATTGTCACCTCCTCTTCTGTGAGCTTCTATCTCCCTCATATAATATCTAATTAATTAAAATCAGCAGCAGATTGAGACGTTGATCAAATACTGTCTGTGATATATTTAACTCCCTTTATTTCTAAGTGAAGACTTCTCTCATATAAACGTCTTTTATAACTTTTATATTCAGACTCTATATTTTATAAAGGTTTAAATGAATGGATCATCTGTGTGTTTTTACGTCTTAGCTCTGAAAGTCCTCCTCTCGTTCAGATACCAGCTGAGGGACATATTTCTGTGGTTTGCTTTATCTCAGGGTCACATGCCAGTTATAGGAAACACACGCAGCCTATCACAGTGTTCAGCTGCTGTACCAGGTCTCGTCAGTTCCTCTTAGAAAGTGGCCCTGAAGACCCAAAAATAGGAGCTGAATATTTCCCAGACTTCAGTCGTCTTCAGCTCGGTAACCTTGACAGCAGCTGGACGTGCAGGCGGTCCGTCCGCCGAGGGCCGGACTCTGAGCGGCAGCAGCAGCAGGCTGCATGATGAGTGAATGACTGGAGAAGTGAAAATGAAAGGATGATTTAATGACGCTACGACACGAGGAACAGAGGAGGACGTTAAAGATGCAGCACGTAAACAGTTTGTGGGGTTAAAAATGAACCACGCAGAGCTCTGGTAGCTGACGTCGCTCTGCACCAACAATCACAGCAGCTCCACACGAGCAGGAACGAGCAGTCAGCCGTCAACACGCTGAGGCCTGATGACAAGACAGGCCTCAGGTCAAACAAACAGCAGACACGGCGCTGCTAAAGGCTGTCAGTCAACAGTCTCCTCCCACTTTGACCTCTGACCTCCTCCTCCTCCTCCTCCTCCTCCTCCTCCTCACAGACCCAGGTCCTGTTTGTTGATGTGTACGCAGCGACACGGATCACTTCCTGTCAGAGATCACCCAGGCTCGACGTGCACAGCGACACATTACAGTCTGTTAGATCCTGAGACTAAATTACTGCGCTGACAAGTTGTTGTGGACGCACGTTTAACAGAGGAGGAAATGAGACCTGACAAACCACACCCCATTAACTGTCAATGGCAGAGAGGACGCACTCTGTTTACTGCTGATGTCTCAGTTAATGCTGTGCTGGTTCATTTAGACCCTCACTGAAGAGAGAGGTGAGATACAATAAACTCTGAACCCAACAAAGAAACATCTACTGAACAGCTTCAGTAACATTATGTGAATAAGAGAATCTTCTCATGTCTTGTGTGTGAACTCACTCTAAATATTTTCATCACTTGGCTAAAGATCAAATATGTGTAGTGACAGTATGATGTATGTAATGACTGTTTCTACACTGTCTGAGCATTGACTCTGAGAGCTGCTAATGACTGACATGACTATAGACCTAAAGTCATCTAACAACTCATAAAAACTAATGAACTGGAAATATGTCACTGATTTAAAATGTATTTAATGTGTAGATGAAACATACACAGTTATTATTATTATTATTATTATTATTATTATTATTATTATTACAGTAGCCAAATTACACTGTATAATATCAGCATCACTTAAATAGCACCAGCCTAATCAATCACAACAACATGCAAATATTCAAAGGTTAGTGATGCCATATATTTATTCAGTCAAGGCCTTTATAAGGACGATACTGTAATTAAATACACAGACACATGGACCAGACTCTTTATGGTCTGATAAACCAAACAGGACCAAGACCAAGACTGGTCTCGAGACCTCCAAGTCTACTGGGAGGCATCAGTGCTGACTGAGCTGGTACATTTCTTCTAAAATATTCAGCTTGGTGTGTTTACATGCCCCAAAATATTAGATTAAACCACTTTAAACAGCTTTAAACCTTAGAGAAGAAGATTCATTGATAACGGTGCAGGTGAACCCAGATGTTTCTACATCTGTTCCATCTTTGTTCAGACGTTCTCGTAAAGAAGCTACGACGTTAGAATGAGCAGCCAGTCTCCTCCAGTGCTTCAGACCAAACGTCACAGCATCACAACACAAATGCTCAGTTTGTAGGAGAAGCAGTGATGATCTGTGTTTGAGTCAAAGTGTCAGGCTGGAGATTCTCATCCTCCCCCAGGTTTACTGCCCTCCCCCCTCCTCACCCCCTCCCCTGTGAGGACTGAATGAATGTGTTTGTGCGTCCATGTGTTCGTTGTGTTCGTGTATCCAGGTAAACCAGCGTACAGTACGTTGGGTAATGATGTGTAGATGCATTCCTTGTTCATGTGTGAGTCTGAGCTTGTTGTCTGACTCTGAGCAGTAACACTAAGCAGCTGTCAGAGCAGCACTGGCTATCGTCTCCCCCCCGGGGGGTCGGCCTGTCAACCTGTCCCGCTGACGGCTCTCCTCTCTCAGCCTCGCCTTGGCTCCGAGGCCCCGGGCTGTTTAAGGCGTCCTATTCCTGCTGGGGATTTACTAAATCTGATAATTACTGACCTGACAATGAATCGCCCTGACCCCCCCCCCCCCCCCCAAACACCTACAGACCTCCCTGGACAGTGTGCACAGAGCAGGCAGCATACAGTGGATGGAGCAGTCCACCACACTGAGAGCTTCCTCCTCATTCCTCACATGTTTCCCACATGAGACATGAACATACCTGAGGATGGAACATTAAAAACAAAGGTGCCCCCCCCCCAGCGTGGGCGCAGGATAACAGGTGCTGACTGAGAACATGCCACCGTGGCAGCTTTTATTTTTCCAGCTGGAGTAAATCAGATTATCTAACTGGTACCTTTCACTAATTATTATTATTATTTTCATTCCCTCATGTGTGAGAGAGAGACTCACATTAAAAACACATCAAGACTTTCCTGTTCTACGTAATGAGTCTTTAAGCTGCTGGGGAGCATGTGCATGGTTGACTGGACGTATTATATGGAGCTTAGAGGAGCAGCTGTTATGAAATGTAGAGTCACTGGGACACACACACACACACACACGCACACACGCACACACACACACACTAGTAACACCAGGTTCTTGTTTTTGTGGAAGAAGAAGTAAATTTTTCTTTTGTGACTTTCCTAGACGCCACCACAAAGTTAATATTCACTGGTGATAAGGTTTTAATTTGTGGGTTGAAGTGGGCGTCTGATGAGCAGACTGTCTTCTACTTCCTGGACAGAAGACCTCAGTCACAGAATCAGTCCAAAAATAAAAGTCTCCACCTGGATTTAACCAATCAAAGAGGTCTTCACCTCCTACTGGATAATTACTGCATGGGTGATTATCTTTGATTATTTAACTCCAACTGATGCAATGAGTAGCTTGTCATTTCTTCAACAACCATGTCTAAAGACACCTGATCCTGTGGTGGTCTGTTTGAGAAGGGTCAAATCATTGGCATCAAGCAGAGAAAACATCTAAGGAGATTGAAGAAACTACTAAAACTGGGTTAAGAACTGTCCAAGGCATTATTAGAAACTGGAAGGAGAGTGGAGAAGCATCAGGGGAAGAAGAGAGGCAGATGAAGTGATGCAGCCATCATGCCTAGTGTCTACTGTACAAGCCTGTGCTATGGGGCAGTGCTATGATCTGGGTCTAGGTTCATTAGCTGACTACCTGAATATACTGAATGAGCAGCTTATTCCATCAATGGATCATATTCCAAGATGACAATGTCAGGATTCATGGGGCTCAGATTGTCAAAGAGTGGTTCAGGGAGCATGAGATGGATTGTTCCACCACAGAGTCCAGACCTTAACCCCATTGAGAATCTTTGGGATGAGCTGGAGAAGCTTTGAGCAGTGGTCAGACTCTCCATCATCAATACAATGAATGAAACACTGGATGGAGAGAAATCTGGAGACATTGGAGAAGATTAGAGAAACAATGAGACAGAGAATGAGCTGGAGTCACAGATAGAGGAGGTCCAACCTGATAGTAGAGGAGGGGACCTTTAGGTTTTGGTGTCTGACTAGTATCAGCCATCAGCCCAGCAGGTTTTATTGATCCTGGTAAAAAGTCAGGATTCATATACTGCACCGGTACCTGGACCAAGACCAATGGCATCAAAAACTCTCAGAACTTCAGAAAGTTTGATAAATTGTGCATAATGACATGTAAATCTAATAGTTTGAGACTTACATATGTTTTAATGCAAAATAAGAGAGACTTGTGAAATGTTTTGGAGCTTCCTCTGGTCATATTATTCTGTATTTCTATATGTTCTTTCGAGTTAATGTTGTACGTTGTAACGTTTCATTTTTTTAAATGCTGTGTTGGGCTCAGGGGCAGTGCTAGGGATTTAGGGGGCCATGAAAAGAATCTTTACAGGGCCCCCCAACACAGTGGTGAAAATTGTTGGTGCTATTTTAGAAACAATTATGCATTTTAACGGTATTTCTGACTATCATACCATATTTGTGAAAGAAGAACAACATCTCTGTATTATAATTTCATCATCATTAGGGGTCTTTGTGCCCCCCCCCCATCAAGTTTTTAAACTTGATTAAATATTCCCTTTAATCAAGTTTTTCCTTCATTTGTTCATTAATTATTGACGTGACTGATGAACGTGTTGGATCTGGAAGCATTTTCGATGTGTCCGTGTTGACTCCAGCCTCAGGTGACGTGTCAGTGGCTCTTTCAGACCTGACTGCTGATTGTCAAACCTGTGTTTTGGTCCAGAAGCTCAAAAACATCTTGTTACTCCTGATAAATATCTTGGAAACGTCTGTGCCGGCCCTGTGGCCTGCCCGGCAGTCAGCAGGAGAGCAGGAGCCCAGGCTGAAAAACGTCCATCATGTCGACAAATTGGCTCAATCGGCCTCATCCAGGAGCATTAGCCCCTCGCCCCTTTGAAATTCAACACTGTTGATGGTTCACCGCGGTGTTTCTGGAGGAGGAGGAGGAGGAGGCCTCGTCATCTCTGGCAGTGACAGAGTGAGAGGCGAGCAGCGGGACAGCCCATGTGTGAAGTGCTAGGTGTGTTTTTATGCTGCTCCCCTGGTGAAGAGCATTTATGTCAGCCCTCTGTGTCTGAGTGTAATCTGGTGCAGAATTTAAATTAGCTTGGAATAGCATTTAGTTTATGGACTTTACTGAAGGAAAAGAAAGAGGTCGATGTGTGTGGATGTGTCAGAGTCACACTGACACAGAAACAGGCCGCTGAGCCACAGGAGGCTGGAAGTGGAGGTTATTCATCAAACACTTCAGATCACACACCAGACGGAGAGAAGGAGAGAGGGCTAGAGAGAGGGGAAATGGAGAAGAGAAACACACCTATACCACGATCAGAGGCAGCACTTCAGGCTACCTACACCTTTAATCTAGACACCACTACGTCTACAGTTAAATATTTCCCTGTGAAGCACTTTATGATGATGCTAAATGAATCAGATACAGCAGCAGTAACACTTTAGTTCATGGAAGATGATGCATTATTCTCTTTAAGCTTTCACTGCGTCATAAAGCTGCTCTAAGCTGCTCTACTTGGACGTTCTTAACGTTGCTTTTCACATGTTTGATGTCCTGTAAATAATAATCTGTGTGTGAAATCATGCGTCCTGCACGCTGTCCCTTTCTTTTTCTTTCCTTACATCCAAACCGGTTCCATACACGCCTTGTGACGCCAGCCCAGACACATCATCAGTGACGTAACCCGGAGTCATCGGGTGCTCCGGCTCTTTCAACATCACACATCCTCGCCCAGGCGGCCTAGCCGGTCCCTGGCTTGTGTCTGGTCCATGGGTCACCCTTTTAATCCACAGCCACCCTGACGCCCTCTCAGCGGCATCACTGATGTTCTTGATGACTCTCATGCTCTGCAGAGTCACCGGCCAGCTAACCCTCTGCATCCAGCCTCCATAAGGCTGCACCAGCTCATCCACCCGCCAGCTCCTCATGCTTGACCCACTTCAGACCACCAAGCATATATATTCTTTGTGTAGCTGCTGTTCTGAGTCATTGCAATGAAATGTTATCCTAATGTTCATGGCTGGTGTGTAGTTTAAATTAAAATAAACCTAAGATGAGTTTATATTCCCTGTATTTATCATTTATATTCTTTCTTCTCTGTTTCTTGTACGTTTGTTCATATGCTAATATGCTAATTTGTACATTTTTGCTCATACTTTTTTATTTTATCTTATTTTTTATTTCTATTTTATTTTATTTAATCCTTTCTTTTTATCTTAAGAGTGTTTTGTTTTTTATGTACAACTCAGCAGTTTCCCTTGTGGATCAATAAAGTTTATCTAACTCTACTTTTTGACTTTTTAATTATTTATCTTGTAACTGTCATTAAACAGTGAAACAGGCCTAAATACTTTCCTCTGACCATATTTAAAGGAGTCATTGCCTTTTTAAAAACTGTCTAAAACTCAAAAACATATGAACCCTGTGCAAGTGATCAGCTAAACAGTCAAAGTCATGTTTTAATGTTTTAATGTTTAATGTTTTAATGTTTAATGTTTTAATGTTTAATGTTTTAATGTTTTAATGTTTTAATGTTGTCGTTTAACACTTTTAGATGAGGTTTTCTTTTTTAAAGCGCCTTTAACTTGAAGAAGCAGAGACTGGTGTCAGTGTGACTCTGCACATTCCTCTGCATGGCCACACTGACCTCATGTGGCAGAGCACAGCTGCTGCTCGGGCCATGCATGCAGTCAGATACTCATCAATCTGCAGGAGGTTTGATAACACACTCAGGTTATCTCCACCACTTACTGCTTATCAGCCAGCTGTTTACACAAAGCTCACGTATCAGTTTATCAGCATTAGGAGTAGCTTAATGGATTATTGTGATCACGTTCATCGTGGCATAACGCAGCCACTTGTGAGTGGAGTCTGTGCGTATCCTGCAAGTCTGGAGTAATGCCAGGTCTGCACGAGGCTCAGTGATGATTTAAGAGTGAGCAAAGGCAGAAATCAACATATTCACCAGCAGATATTAAGCATTAATAGAGATTATTTACATGTTATTAGTCTAGAATATATTTAAAAATGTGCCAAATCTCTTCTGCAAGAATTAGTGTTTTGGTGCCATCATTAAATCAGCAGTGAAATGAGTAAATAGACTCATTATCTGTGATACTAATAAGACCAGGTGGTGTGTGAGGTCCTGTACACACTCAGCAGCAGTGGAGTGTATGTACATATATATATGACAGAAATAAAACATTTGTTGACACATCTGGATGAGAATGTGACTTTATTTTAATTTATATCAGATATTTCATGTTTTTTCCAGCTTTTCAAATGTGATCAACTTTTGCTCGTATTGTAATTATTTTGATAATTTCACATATTATGACCTTTTTCTCTACAAACCGATCACAATGAAACACTTTCACTATAAACTAATCGTTGTCACAGATTCACCTTAAAATATTATGACGTAAATTGGAAAATATAAGCTAATTTAATAAACTACAACGCGTGAAGATGCGTTAAATAATTATATTAAATGAATAAAACTTGTTCAAAGTGGAAAAATTTCTGTCTAGTATCGTTTACATTGCTGCGCTCTGATTGGCTAGCTGAGAGCAGCGTGCGTTCCTATTGGCTGTCGGGAGTACGCCTGTTTTCCGGCTCGGCGCTGTTCCGTCCGTCCTGAACGCAGCGGGCTGAAGGTGAACCCGGCCTCTCTCTCTCTCTCTGCCGCTGGAAGCACTTGCTCCCCCGTTTGCTCCTCCTCGCACCACACCGGGATCTTCTGCCCCGTCAACGTCGAGCCATGTCCCTGTTCAGCGACGTCCCGCAGGCACCGCCCGTCGCCGTCTTCAAACTGACCGCCGACTTCCGAGAGGATAGCCACCCGCAGAAAGTCAATCTCGGAGTTGGAGGTAACATGCTAATGCTAAAGCTAAGTTAGCTGGCTCTGGCTGTCACCCTGAACAGAAACCCCTGCTACCTGCTGGGGTTTTATTTATTTATTTCGGCCTGGCTTCCTGTTTGCTAGCGCTGATGCTGTCGTCGTGTTATGACAGAATAGCAGCTCTTTGATTTGACCTTCGTTTCAAGCTAGCAGTGAAGCCGGTGTACAGACTAGCTGCCGTTCATTCAGACAGCTAACGAGTGTAAATATAAACGGTACACCTGCTACTTCTCTGCTGGTACTGAGATAAAAAACGGTCTTAAGATGAGCAGAGCCTCGTCTGTCTCTCCTCTGCTGGCATTTACCCAATAAACACGTCCTGGTTCCACAGACTAAACTTTATCATCATGTTTACTAAACACAGCAGGTGTTGCTGGCTCGTGGCCCCGTCTCCTTGTGTCCTTGAACGCATCATTCTTATACACAGTCCATAAATGATGATGTGCGTCATTATGTCACGTTCAAAGACCCGCAGCATCATAAGGCCTTAAAGGCGGCTTGTGCCTGTGTTTCCTAATATTTGTTAAATCAATGTATGAACTATTTTCTGAGTAGTTGATTAATATATGTTTTAAATAATGAAATATAATGTAAATGTGATGTATGACATACTCATCTATGAATGAAAAACAGTGTTCAACTGAAGCTCAGATTTAATTATGATGACATCAGAATTTATTTATTGTCTTTGCAGAGCAGCAGATAAAAATTAAAAGCTCAACCTTTAAAATGCAGATCACATTACAAAACAAGACATTAAACTATAAACACTAAACGATTAGTGCCATCATTCACGTCCTGAGTATGTGATCGGATTGAGATGTACTAACTAGAGAAGTAGTATTACACACATATATATTTATATTATGGCAGTTGGTGCGTGTTTCCGTTCAGCTGGTCATGGCTCTGGGATAAAAGCTGTTTCTTAGTCTGTTTGTCCTGATCTGTTTGTGCCTGAAGCTCCGACCTGAGGGCAGTAGGTTAAACAGACGATGGCCTGGATGCAAACGGTCCAGCCTGGCCCCAGGGGTGGGTTTGCATTCATTCATTCATTCATTCATTCATCTTCTGCAGCCTCCTGTGCTGTGAAGGCTGACCAGGGTTAGGGTTAGAGCCTATTCTTCATTTGTTTTGTAAAAGCAGTTGATTCAGTTTAAACATAGTTGTAATTAGGGCTGCAACGATTAGTCGACATTATCGATAACGTCGACAATAAAAATTCGTCGACACGAAATCTTTAGCGTCGACGCGTCGTATTTATTTATTTATATAAAAAAGATAGCCGAAACTTATCGCGTGAGCGGCGCTGCAAGAATGCGCACCATATTGTGCCGTAGAAGAAGAAGGAGTCAGTTCCACCGAAAAAGAAGAAGAAGACGACAGGTACCGGAGAAGCAAAGAGACGAAGAAGAAGAAGACGTTTCTGAGGGATGAGTGATGGCGGAGCGTGCCGAGCAGGGCAAGATAAGACGGAAAACTTCGAAAGTGTGGGACCATTTCGAAAACACAACTACGAAACATGTAACGTGTAAACTGTGCCAAGCAGAACTGACATTTCATGGCAGCACGACAGTGATGCACGAACACCTGAAGCGTAAGCACCCTGGAGCTGCGGCACCTTCTGCGCCAGTTCACGAGTTGAACTGGTATAAAATGTCTTGTTTGCTCCCAGACGGAAACCGTCTAACCCTTCTCCCACCAATATTTACATTTATGTGAGAGCCGACGCTCTACCCTACAAACCGACATGGATTTGCGTTTTCTAGACATTGTTTTTAATTTGCTCTGAGAATATGAAGTAAAACCAAAGTTGAAACAGATGCTGCCAAAATAATCGTGACTAATCGACTAATCGAAAAAAAAATCCATAGATTAGTCGACAACCAAAATAATCATTAGTTGCAGCCCTAGTTGTAATGTACTTCCTCTTTGCACTAAAACAAAGAGAAGTGTTCTGAGTACTGCTCCGACACACGAGATCAAACTGTGTCGTGTGCCACCGTGTCTCACATGACAGGAAACGGCAGACACAGAACGAGCATGGACGAGCATGCAGTGATTAAAACCACTGCTCAACGTTACAGAATAACGTTAGTCTGAATTCACCTTATTTAATATTAAATGTCTTTTAGAAGTAGAACCAGCTGCTTGTTACTGCAGGATGACAGTATTTAGGTTTGTTTTTCAGTAAACGCTGTAAGACGTTGACATATGTTGAAGTGTTAGAGGGTAGGACTGTTTATACGTGTTTACTATATTCTGTCTTTGCATGCACATCAACTTGTAAATAACACGTGGAGCTGTTTGTTATTTAATTGTCTATCTCTTCATTTTAAACTAAATATATTCTCTGCACACTGACTTCTTTAGAAGTCATTGCAGCCTAAAGTAGCACACACACAGCGTCACTTTTCAGATGTTGTTGTTGTGCGTTTGTCGTTATAAAGTTTGGTAAAGTGTAATCATTATAAGTCATTCATTAAGCAGCTACCTCTGCTAAGACTGCAGATCAGGAACCCGTCTGCTCACACTAACTAATGTTAGTTTCCTTTTTGCTTTTGTCTTTTTCAGTTCTTTGTTACTTAAACCACCTCCTACAGCCTTCTTAAAGTTAACCTTGTCTGAAGGAACAACATGTTCTCTGCAGCTCGTTGTCACAGCATATCTTTGTTCACCAAACCAGTTTGTCATGGACATAATAGTGCTGGCTTTAAAGAGGTCGTACGTACAGAGGTTTATTAATAAGCTCTAACTTCTGTCTCTTTTTGGAATCAAACCAAATCATTTCTACTCAGCTTTCCTTCCAGGCCGGCGGCTCAGGTCCTTGTTTGACCTTTTATGTTTGTTCCGTTCATGAGCCGTAGGGACGGTCACGCTGCAGTGAGGGCCTGACACTTGATACAGCTCTAGATGAGCTTCAGTGTCGTATGAGGGGAACTCGAGTTCTTCAGGAGTCAAACATTTAACACGTTAGGCTGCTCAGGGTCACCTTCAGAGACGCATACAGACTCAAGTAGAGGTTTATCTCGCTCTTTCTGTCTTTAGTGTTTGTATTCATGAGGACATTTTGTCCGTGTCCCCCCCCCCCCCCACAGCTTACCGTACTGATGACTGCCTGCCCTGGGTGCTGCCCGTGGTGAAGAAGGTGGAGCAGCTGATTGTGCAGGACGAGAGCCTGAACCACGAGTACCTGCCCATCCTGGGTCTGCCCGAGTTCCGCTCTGCTGCCTCTAAGGTCGCTCTGGGAGACGACAGCCCAGCCATCGCAGAGAACAGGGTGAGACGTGCACACAGATCAGGGCTCCCCCTGGATTAGTAACACATTTTATTTGAGTTTTGAAGCTAAAATGAGCAGGAACTCCCTAATTAGCTCGAGGAATTGAAACTAGCTGATGCTGCAGTGGAGGAAAACGCTCTGAGGACGTATCAGTGGACGTCCTGTTTCTGCTGTGTTTAATGAACTCATCATAAATTCAATATCTGAAGTATGTAAAGCAGCATCTGGATCAGGGCTGGATGATACATCGAAGATCACTGCTTTTAGTCTGTGCGATGTAGAAAATGACTATACCGTGAAACTTTTAGCCGTGGACATTTAACTCCAGGCTTCTTTCTCGTCTTTCCGTCTCACAGAGAGACAAAACAAGCGCACCTAGCTTACAAACGTCAGTCTGTCGTGCAGCGTCATACACCGTCGCCCAGCAGAAAGGTAGCGGCAGCAGGTGCTAACGGTTACACATGGAGGAGGACGGATTAATTAAATAACAAACAGCGCAGGATCCATCGTCTGGTGGTGGTTTGGTTTCAAGAAGGAAGATGTTGAACAAACAACGGTGATATGCAGAATATGTCACAAAAGCTTCAAAATGCAGCTTCAGATTTATAACATCATTGGAGAAACCACCCGCTAGAAAATGAAGAGCGCTGGAAACGACGCACGACAACATCTCAGAGCGCTGTAATATCAGAGAACATGATGAAGCAGCTGAGTCTGACCTCTGCTGCTTCCAGATCAACACCGTACGACAACAGACAGAAACAGAAGGAGATAACGTGATGTTAACTCTGACTTAGCTCTGATAAACCCTTTGTAAAATGATATTAACGCAGCATGAACAAGAATGTTTTAATGTATAGACTCATCATAGTGGTGTGATTGTATTCATCAAAGGTTAAATATCCAGATATATATCGTGTATCGTGACACGGCCTAAATCCATCGTGGCCACGTCGTCCAGCCCTAACCTGGATGAAGAGGAGCTTTGGATCAGTCCAGTCAGATCTTTAATCTTCTCCGTGGTGTGTCCTGCTCTCAGGTTGGAGGCGTCCAGGCTCTGGGTGGGACGGGCGCTTTGAGGATCGGAGCAGAGTTCCTCCGGCGGTGGTACAACGGCACCAACAACAAATCCACACCCATCTACGTCTCAGCCCCCACCTGGGGTCAGTAAAGATGATTATCCTCAGCCTCCTCTGCAGCAGGAAATACTTCTTTACTTTGTTTTAAACATCTATTTTATTTCCTTCCTCCTGGACAGAGAACCACAACGGTGTGTTTGCAGATGCTGGCTTCACAGACATCCGGCCCTACCACTACTGGGATGCAGCTAAGAGGGGCCTGGACCTGACGGGGCTCCTGGATGACCTGGAGGTGAGGAGGGACTGATGGCTTCATGAGGAGTCAATGGTCCCTGTGAGGAGGAGTTATAACCTGAGACCGTTCAGTAACGTTTAACAAAATAAGAAGATGTTTCTGGTTATTTCCTCATCATATGTGTCATAGTTAAGTGTGGACACTAGTGATGTGTGATAATTCATCGTTGATGTGGAAGTGATCTAAATGACTCGTCCTGTCTCAACAGAAAGCACCAGAACACTCCGTCTTCATCCTCCATGCCTGCGCTCACAACCCCACTGGCACTGACCCCACCCAGGAGGAGTGGAAGAAGATCGCAGAGATCATGAAGGTAAAAGAAGAGACGGCACATTAGCAGCTGAAGCTAAAGCTCTGGCTGGTTCTTTAAGATGAGACCACTGAGACCAGAGCGTGCAGGTCAGCGTTTGGTCCAGGCCTCAGAGGAAGATGTTGGTGTTGTCTTCCTCCACCATGTCTCTGTCTTTCTGCTCAGAGATGGACGCTGCAGTCTAATGTCCTGTCTCCCTCTGTTCTTGTCTCCTATATTCGCTCGTCTCTTCTCCAGAGGAGGAAGTTGTTTGTGTTCTTTGACTCTGCGTATCAGGGCTTTGCCTCTGGCAGTCTGGAGAAAGACGCCTGGGCCATTCGGTTCTTTGTCTCCGAGGGCTTTGAGCTGTTCATAGCTCAGTCCTTCTCCAAGAACTTTGGCCTTTACAGTGAGTACACGTGATGCACACACGTCTGTGCCGTCCTGTGTTTAAATGCTCTGAGCCCAGAGTAAAGCTTCTTGTCTCCGTCGCTGTTATCAGATGAGAGAGTGGGGAACCTGACAGTGGTGGCCCGGGACAGTGAGAACCTGGGCCGCACCATGTCTCAGATGGAGAAGATCGTGAGGACGACCTGGTCCAACCCACCGTCTCAGGGAGCGCGCATCGTCAGCAAGACCCTCAACAGCCCCGAGCTGTTTGCTGAATGGTACGGTCCAGACGGCTGACGTCAGGGCTGCAGACGTCCTGACTCGTCCCGTCTTTAGTTTTACAGATTAGTGCTTGTTCTAGCGTCACATCCGTCCTCATTGTTAAATCCAGACCGTGCTCTTCATGACACATTCATCCAAACCTGTCTCTCCACATTACAGCAGCATTTATAATAACAGCGTGTGTTAATTGGTTTGAGGCTTTTATGAGTCACTGATGCATTCACAGCTGTGTTTAGGTGTCATTTACTTCCTGGTGCCTCGTTCAGACCTTTTAGAAAAACTTTGTGACTTTAGTTGCTTCATCATGTGTTTCTGGGAAAGTACAGCAGTAAATTTAAAATCAAAGCTCTTCTCATTTCCTCCTCCTCTCTGCAGGAAGGGAAACGTGAAGACCATGGCTGACCGGGTCCTGTTGATGAGGGACCAGCTCAAGTCCAAGCTGCAGGCTCTGGGTACTCCAGGGACCTGGGACCACATCACTCAGCAGATCGGGATGTTTAGCTTCACCGGCCTGAACCGTGAGTAGGAAGCAGACACGCAGCCGTCAGACGTGAGCTGCTGACATTTTTAACGTCCCTGAGGACAAGTAGCTGTAAAGACTGACAGAAAATAGGAAAGATAGGTTTAGTTTATTCAAATGTTTGACTTATTTCTAACATTTACAGAGACATGGTTCTAACTGAGAGGATGTTTGACTTCTAGATCAAAGAGAAAGCAACAGAACTACTTCAGTCAGATTCTGCTTGTGTCTGATCAGGAGTAGAGATTATCAGACGTGTGACTCAGATCAGTTCTTCGTACCTTTAGAACAGCTCCACACTGACTGTGTTTGACTTTGTGCCACAGCCAAACAGGTGGAGTACATGATCAAAGAGAAGCACGTGTACCTGATGGCCAGCGGTCGCATCAACATGTGCGGCCTGACCACCAAGAACATCGACTACGTGGCTCAGTCCATCCACGACGCCGTCACCACCGCGCAGTAAAGCGTCCGCCCGTGTCCCGCATCCTGCACGCCACAGGAAGCGTCCTCATGTCTGTGCCCCCGCCCCTCGTCCCTCCACCGTGACCCGTACCTGCTTATCTGCTCCTGATTGGTTGAACCACAGCAGGGATCGTGCACTTATGTTTCTCTTCTCAGCTTTGGGAGGTGCAATGTTTTTTTGTTGTTGTTTTTGTGGAAGAAGCTAGGACGCACAACGAGGTCTCGCTGTGAGAACAGCTCCATCTGTGGACGTATTCAGGTCCTTCATTTCAAAACTGTCTTTTTGTTCGTGTAAGCCAAATCACAAATGTGTGCAACTGTCAAATCCATGCCTTCAAACGTAGAGCGCTAAATGATTTCTATTTATCACGCAGTAAATACTGAGCTGAAGCTTAAAATAATCAGACTCCACGTATTCTTCAGCCTTTAGCTGATAAATGTTTTATTGGATGAATCCAGCTCAATAAAACCAACACATCATGTTTTACCTTTTGCTGTTAACGGTAATGAGCTGCTGCTGTAGCCGGTATCACTCTGTGTGTGGCTGCTTTTAGTTTAAATATTTAATGACGTCCTCGTCCCAGGACGTTGGTTATGTTGGGGTTAGACGGAGGACGTTTAGGAGTTTAACAGTTATTCTCTGTGACGGGGTTAAAGGTCACATACGGAGTGATGCAGGTGTCTGACGGTGTGTGTGACGCCTCGTGTGTTAGTTTAGCCGCTACGTTAACAAACCCACCTCGTGTGCCATCACTGATCAAATGTCTCCTCTTACGTTTGTGTTTTTGTTCCCACCCTGCAGTGTCCTTATTGTTTCACAGGGAGCCTGTGTTAAAGCTGGACGGAGCCTCAGAGCCTCTGAGCCACAGTCTCATCATGTGGTGGTGTTTGTAATCGCACACAACAGTCTACTGGATGTGTTCACTCTGAAATAAATTATGAACCACAGCTACCAGACGTTCTCTTCTTCTCTGGATGATTATTTCTTCTGCATCATTAGAGCTAACAGTCCTTAGAGCAGCTGCAGGTGAATGAGGAGCTCTGTGCTTTAAATCCACACGGTTCTGCAGTGCACTCAGAGAAGAGGTACTCATGTGGGTTGTTGGTGTGCACAGAGGAATCATTTGCATCACGATCTGTGACACCTCCAGAGTTTAGCCTCCAAGGAAAAGGTAGAGGAGCTGAGTAAGATAGTGAAACATTAGAAACCTTAACCAGACTAATAGAGGTCAGAGGTAACAGCCCCACCAATGAACACCAGGGCCTGTGTTCATAAACAGAATCAGAGAGCTCCTAGCTTAGCATAAACGTTCCTAGCTAGCAGTCTTAGCTTAGCATAAACGTTCCTAGCTAGCAGTCTTAGCTTAGCATAAACGTTCCTAGCTAGCAGTCTTAGCTTAGCATAAACGTTCCTAGCTAGCAGTCTTAGCTTAGCATAGACGTTCCTAGCTAGCAGTCTTAGCTTAGCATAAACGTTCCTAGCTAGCAGTCTTAGCTTAGCATAAACGTTCCTAGCTAGCAGTCTTAGCTTAGCATAAACGTTCCTAGATAGCAGTCTTAGCTTAGCATAAACGTTCCTAGCTAGCAGTCTTAGCTTAGCATAAATGTTCCTAGCTAGCAGTCTTAGCAGTGATTCCAGATTATTCTCAGAACTCTGATCAAGGAATGGACAGAAACTCTGACCTTAGTGAGGAGCTGTGGTCGACCCTGTTGCTAGGTATGAGTCATCATTTCAAGAGCTGATTGGTTGATCCTAAAACATTTTACACTTCACCCATCTGGTATCAACGAGGCTAAAGTGTCTCAGCTTCCATCAGTGTCTGTGATAACCGGCCTAGAAGAAGCAGAGATGGTTGATGTTCAGATCTTCAACAAACTGAACATCAATGGAGAAGAAGAGAAGGAGGAAACCCAACTGGACAGAGGAACAGAGTTTGTTCTGGATCAACTGGTCAATGAGAAGAAAAGAGTTTCAGTGTCTTTCCTCTTCTGCGTCAGAGACTCGTAATCCTCCTAAAAGTCCTCCTCCCTGCTCTGAACAGATCTCACATTAGGAACTTAGAGCTGAGACTCTTTAGGAATAGCTTTTATCTTTATTAGGAGCTACTCCTAACTTTGAGAGGAAATTCTTAGAAGTTTAGCTTAGTTTCTTTCCATGTTTCCAGGTATTAACTTCTCATACTGTCTGTACATATAAAATCCAGTTCATTATACGTTACAGTAGCTCATAGCAGAGATGAAACAGAAACAAACAGAGAGAAACACACTAATCAAACTTAACTAGTCGACAGCGTCCTGCAGCAGAATCCATCACTGTCTGCTTTGACCTCAGAGGATGAAGCTGATTGGTCGCTGCTCCAATGCAGCAAAATGACTCAGCAGGTTTATTATACTGCACCCAGGAGGGAGGGGAGAGGGAGGGGGTGGGGGGTGAGGGGGGAAGATCTGCCTACTTTTTCATCCTCTCACCCCCTGAGGTGGATCAATGTGTCTGTTTGAAGCTTCCACTGCAGAGAGAGGCCGTCGACGCCACTGTTTATCACCGACTGGATTATTACATCCAAACGGTTTCTCAGGGAAACGCACAAAAACAAAATCACACAACCAAGCAAGTCCTGCTCTTCAGTGCAATGGTGAAAGGAAATGAAATTACATGGAGGACTTTGTCTGCCGTTTATTTAATAATCCAGTCTCCACTCACAGTTACACATGAAACTCAAGACCTCTAAGTGCTTTTATTTCCCAGAATCCCCATTTTCATCCTTCTCCTCCGCTGCAGAGGCACAAATCTGATCCTGCAAACTCCGAGCCACGCCCGTTCATCCCCTCAGCACCGTTCAGACAAACACAGTCACAGAGCTGTGCAGCTTCAGAGACAGATCTGCAAACATGGAAACAAAACTTTCATGGATCTGGGCTTTAGACGTTCAGAGCTGAGCAGCAGCTGCAGGCTTCTACATCTGGACATGCTGCAGACACAGAGAGCATCAGAGAACATGGAGCAGCACAGATCCAGACAGTTTTCAGAGTTATTCTCATAAAACAGGCGAGAAGTTGAGATTTTCAGAATAAAACAAACACGACTCAAGCTTTGCAAAGAAAACGTCACCCTAATTAACCGCTCTGACACGGCATGGCATCCAGATCACTGCCTCATTTAGTCAGAGAATAACCTGATTCACATTCATATCCTCTAAACATCCTTTAACTTCACGTTGAGCTCCGTGCAGAAAAGATTCAAACAGGATGCACAAATATATTGCAAAGATTCAGCGATGCTGGGCACGTTTTCCACATCTATCCAGGAATCTGATTAAAATTAAAATTAAAATCAGTTCTGGTGAGAATGTCTGAAGCTTCATTTAATTTCCTCCAATAAAGTAAAAACCTGAACTAAAGACATTTATTCATAACGTAATAAATGTCTCAGCTCCAGTGATGATCATTTAACAACGTCCACTGGCTACGAGTCGTGGACGGAATAAATCTGGAGAGAAATAAATCCAATCTGTGTTTTCATTCACGTGTGATGCACCTCTCAAGATCAGAATAGGTTCATGAATATTTCATGAGGTGTAAAATACTATTCAAACATCACGGAGGGAAAAGCAGAAGAAGAGAGAAATACCTGGATAAATATTAAAGAGGCAGCATGCCTGGAGTTAGTTAACATGCATCATCTGTCAACATGTGGCAGGAAGCGTTTATTACAGTAAACCTCACTAATCTAATCTGGCACAGAGCTGCTGTTTGAACCTTGTTTAATTAACGACGTTATATGAAGACTTTAAGAATTTAAATGAAGAATCTACAGAGACGTGTTCAGAGACATGTGGACAGGAAGATGCAGAGATGGAGACCACTCATGGTAACAAAGCTTGGCAGAGATGATCCACCTTCGTCCATATGTGGAAGGTGGATCAGGCCTGGGAGACTAGCAAGCATTGGTTTATTTATGCTAAGCTAAGCTAAGCTAAGCTAATCGCCTCAGGCATGAGAGAATCAATGTGCAGGTGACTCATCAGAGAATGGACATGTTCCTTCTGAGGGTGTCCTGGTGTTTGTGGGGGGGTCTTTGAGGGGAGGGGCCTCTGTGGATCAGTTTGGGATCTAGTGAATGTGGAGGCCAGGTCAACACCTTGTGCTGTTCTTCTTCCTAAAGTGTTTTTGTGGCTGCATCCTGCTGGTGATGGCTGCTGCCATCAAGGAGTGTCATTGCTATGGGGTGGGGGTGCCTGGTCTGGTCTAGGTGGGGGTGTCTGGTCTGGTCTAGGTGGGTGCTACATGTCTAAGTAACATCCACACCAATGAATGAAGCCAGGTCCACAAGTTTCCCAGGAGAACACTGAACTGTCACAGGATGAAGTCAGTGTCAGTGGTCATAATGATGTGGCATATTGGTGTATGTACATAATCTGTATTTAATATAGAGTATAATACTGATTTTATCTTTAATCTGCCTCAGACTCAGTTAAACCATAACAGTGATAACATCTCATTCAGCGTCTCAGTCAGGACGACTCACAGTGATTCAGTTTAATCCAAACGTTAGTGACTGAGTTTGAGGAAACAGAGCTCTGTGCACGTCATGATAGATCGATCTCCTACACCAGCATTCATTCCTGTCTCCACTCTGCAGATAAAAGAACGAGTCTTTCCCAGAATGCTGCCACAGAGCTGGAGGAGCTCCTCATTGTCGTGTCCCTCACCTTCTCTACGGATCAAACGTCTTTTCACATTTAAAACCTTAACACAAATACTTCTACTCTCTTTCATTTGTGCACTTTGCAGCGGCGTGTACAAAACAGCAGCATCTTTGGTGTCCTCCCTCTGTTTCCTGTGCATCGTTCCCCTTTAGACATCAAATCCTTTACATTCATTCATTTATATACAAACATGAGCATAAAAACATGGTTTAATTCATACTGACACATCCTCATCCTCCTGGTCGGTAAATGTGTGCACACAGATGAGCCTGAACGTGAATCAAAGCCAATGAGGAAACACATCAGAGAGACAGAAGCATAGAAAGGTTGTTAATGTCACCAAAGCTCCTTGGTCCTAAGATAAATGCTGTTTTCCACCCACATGTGCAGCACGTGTCCTGCTAATGGTCCACAAGGCGAGGTCCTGCGGTGTGGACAGTGTTTTCAGATAAAACTCTGAGAGCGACCACGTCGTCTTTACAAACAGCTTAAAGGACCATCACATGATGGAGGGTTCATGTCTCTTTACACGCTGCTAGGTTTTAACCAGCGGCTGCTCTGAAATGTCCTCTGGTGTCTTGTCTCCTTCGCGAGATTTTTTCCTCTTCTTGTGGCCTGAGGAAAAAAGTGACATGTACAAGTTATTAAAAAGTAAAAAGCCTTTACACACAGGTCTTCATCTTATAAACCAATCAGATTAAAGGTATGCTAACTTTACACTGAACGCCTCCACTGTGGAGAACATAGACTGTAGACAGATGGATGGAGGAACAGTAGAGCTCCCCCTGGTGTCTGGCTGCAGTATATGTCATAAGCTCCACCCCCTCCATGTTAGTGGGCGGGGCTTGGGCCAAACCAAAACACTAAAATACACGTCACATAATACTTTTCAAGTATGGTTTCTGTCATTTGAGGTCGTTAATATAATGTTGATAAATGTTTAAGTGTCAGCTCTTTGGATAAGTTTAGTTTTAGTATTTTGACGCTAGAAACAGGATGTGACATCATGATGAAGTTGCCATGCCAACCACTCCAGAGTTGGAAAAAATAAATAATTTAACTAGTCCAGTGTCTAATCATCATGTCCCTGTAACAGGTGGAGGTAGAGCAGAGCGTAGTATTAATGAAACTAAAACAGAGTGGGCGGGGCTTCAATATCACGGCTCCACGTGGCTCCGCCCTCAGACCGTACTGATCAGACTCTGGATCCAAACTCACAAGATGGCGCCGCCCGTATCCCCGGCAACATAGAGTCAGTTTGACCAATGAGAGGAAGAGGAGACGTGGTGTCCATGTTTATATACAGACTGTGGTAGAGGGTGGGGCAACGTGACCTCAGACAGACGCGTGCAGTCAACTGTGTTTGTGTAAAGTCTGAGTCTATTTGTGAAGCGTCACACTGTAGCTCAGCAGTTAGCAGACATGTTTAGTTGCTGTTATTGCTGCAGGAGAAGGGTCTGCTTACATCTGTGACTCACAGACGTGAACAAATGATTCATTTTCTAGAATAAATAAATGCACAGGTGTAACATTTGTATTTCTTTTTTTTGATTGGGTTCTCTTTGTCTACTTTCAGGACTTGTGTGTAAAGTCATGTTTTAAGTTGTTTTTAAGCAGGAGTACAGTATTTACTGAAGAATGACCTTTATTTAAGATTAATTCATTAATCAATTAATAAATACTCAGTGTTTTACAGCTATCTTCTCCTAAAACGAGAATAACTGAAAAGATGAAGCAGCAAAGGTGTAAATCCAGGAATTATAACATCCTGAATAATAAAGTGCCAATAAAGTAACAGAGTCAGCTGAGATCCAGTTTAGACTGTGGACAGGATGATTAACAAACTCCTTCTACTGTGTTTTATGTTCAAGACTAAAATGTTCTCGAACATATAAAACTGTTTGTAGAACATCAGCTACGTGAGTGTAATGACCAGTATGATCTCATTAGTGGAGTAAAGAGAGTAAGAAACTACAGGAGAATACAAACTAGGCAACACAACACTAATGCATGTTTAAGTAGGACGCTATGTGGCTGAGTTTTAAAGAGAGAGAGAGAGAGTGTGCGTGTGTGTGTGTGTGTGTGTGTGTGTGTGTGTGTGAGACTGACTGAGTTTGAGCAGCAGCTTCTTGCCCAGTGTGTCCTCTGAGCCACTCAGCGACAGGCTGCTGATGAACGGGGACGTGTCCGTTTCTATGGGAACGGAGGCCATGTCTGAGAGACACAGAGAGACAGAGACATTTTCATGACCTGACAGTGATGAACTGGTCTCTGTTAACACGTGTTTCCTCTTCATGTGAACTTTCTCCTGAGTGTTTCTGCTGCAGCGAGTCGCTTTGACGGCCGTGTCCGTCTGATCACGCCGTTCATTCATCATCCACCCACACACAGTATGATCTCCACCCAGACATCTGGGAGCTAATATTTTCTGCATTAACCACACCCACTTCCAATTTCTGACCAATCACAGAATAGTTGCCAGGCAAGCTGTGAGAACAAAGTTATGTAATCTTGTTGCAAGAAGCAAGAACAAACTTCTTGCAGCCTTTTTCTTCAGCGTTTTAAATAAATCTTTAGAGATTTAGAGACAAATTTGGTTCAGACTTTCTTGGCATAAACTTAAACAGGTAAGTGTGTTAAATGTGTTAAATGTGCACCTCAGTGTCTCATTAATGACACATGTATGAGCAAAGAAAACACGTCAGTGTTTATCTATATGGAGGTAAATGTTGTTTCTGTATAACAGCAGCTTTTTATATAAATGAAACAGAGTTAGACGAACCAGAGTGAGCGTCAGTCTCAGCTCTGTCCTCCCTGATGTACGGGATCTCATCCATCCTGAGAAACACTGAATCACTGGGACTCTTCTGGCCGTCTGACTTACTGCCTGCAGAACACAAACACACACAAGTCAGAATACATGAGGTCACCTCTGATTTACTACATCTGATCAGAGAAACAAGTTAGGGGTTAGATGACAGACTCAAATATGTTTGGAATCAGGACTTTGGAAAACATTTCTCAATCAGGGAAAACAAGATGTTAATCCTAGAACAAGTACTTTAACACTCTAACACTCTAAATCCAAATTGGTTGTTCTTTGTATCTTCCATCTTGCACTGTTGTTTCCTGTCGTTGTATTGATAGAATTTGTGTAATTATTCTCGTTGCCAGAAGGGGGAGACAAACGTTCCACATGAAAGCTTTAAGTTTAACAGTTGGATGTTTATCAAACCAAACTTTATACACATATATAATAATATATATTTGCACTCTACAGCTGAACCCAAACCTTAAACAAACTCTCATGAGCTACTTCATGTCATTAATATTCATTTCTCTGTCTGTCAGACTTGTTACTGTATCTGGCTGCTGAGCTCCACTCATCCTGGACATTACAGCCTAATGGATTCAGAATAAACTAATCAGAAGGATCAGATTTGTTCGTCCGCTTCTGGTGGCTCATTAAATGTCTTATTATTATTAAATCCATCAGTCTGCTGCAGGGTTGCCAGGTCCTCTCTGACTAACCACCTTCACGTGGCTCATACTTACGGACTATCCGGTTCCTCTCGTTCAGTAGGGACGTGCTGTGTGGGACACTGGACTGCTGTCCTCGGGCTCGGGCTGAACTGGGCCGGCTGGGTCCTCGGGGCGGGGGCATGAGGGTGGTGGCTGTGGTGGTGGTGGTGTGCTCCGGAGGCATCAGTGTGGCTGCGTGGCCCGTGGCTGGAGGCTCCGGGGTCGGGCTGTTACCTTCTGTCAGACGAGTGTCGGCGTCTGGAGTCTGAGGAGACGTGTCCATCCTGGTGGCTGTTACTGCGTTCTGGTAGTGGCTCCTGGTGATCTGAGGGGAGCAGACGGGAAAATCTACCTGTCTGCATGCACCGAGGCAAAATAAACGCTCAGCTAACTGATGCCGTCTTAAGGTTTTACCTTGATGATCTGCAGGTGTGTGAGCTGTCTGACAGAGTAGTCCGGCAGGTAGACGTTCCCCCCTCCGTTCAGCTGGCTCATGCTTCCTCCGTACAGCAGAGACTCAGAGTGGTCCAAACCACTGCTGCGAGAGGGGGATCTGTGGACTGCAGAGAAGAGCGTGAGGAATACACTTCCACTACCAGGTGTTCCAGTCACGTCCATGTCCACAGGTGTATAAATGAGCAGCTAGTTATTCAGACGTATAAATGAGCAGCTAGGTATTCAGATGTATAAATGAGCAGCTAGTTATTCAGGCGTATAAATGAGCAGCTAGTTATTCAGGCGTATAAATGAGCAGCTAGGTATTCAGGTGTATAAATGAGCAGCTAGTTATTCAGGCGTATAAATGAGCAGCTAGTTATTCAGGCGTATAAATGAGCAGCTAGGCATTCAGGTGTAGAAATGAGCAGCTAGTTATTCAGGTGTAGAAATGAGCAGCTAGTTATTCAGGTATAGAAATGAGCAGCTGAACTTCCCTCTCTATTAAATATTCCACAGATTTTATGGTGAAAACTTAAACCAGGAGCCGTTTAATTCAGGGTGGACAGATGTTTGGTTTGGTTTTCATGTGTGCTGCATGCATGTGTGTGTGGACCTGTCGGCATGATGGCGGGAACTCCAAAGTAAGAAAAAGCTCCATTCTCAAACTTCAGCGCCTCCTTCCCAAACTCCACCTCCACTCGACCCTGAAGGAAAACAAGAAAAAGAGAGAAACACGACCTTCATCAGGGACGGTTTACTTTCTACTACATGTTCTCTGCTGACTTTAGAGCCAGAGTTAATCATGTGAATGTGATACGCCTACCTGCAGCACCAGGATGAAGTAGTCCACGGGCTTGTTGCGCTGGAAGAGGAAGTGCTGCGTCACTCGCTTGTTCTTTTCATCAAACTTAAGCTCCTGAACCACGCTGGGATGTTTGATCAGCCTCAGCAAGATCTTCTCTGAGATGTGAGCTGGTTTGAAGGGCTCCACCTCTAAATGGGGGGGGGGGGGGGAAGAAGGGGGCGACTTTTCACTTTTACAGTAAATACAAGTACAGTCACGTGTGTCATCCTTTGTTCAAGGGGGATGCTCTCTTCACATTTAGACTTAAAGAGCTGAATCCAGACTTTCATTTAAACCTTGATTAACTCATTTTGAATAACCTGTTCTACCTTTAATGCGTCAGATGCTGATTGGCTGCTACCTGTGGACAGGAAGCGGTGCGTTGCCAGGAGAAGCTGAGGAGAAATCTTCACTTTCATCTCGTTCTCTGACAGCTTGAAGATAGAGAAGTCCTGCTGCTTCTGCTCGTGGTGGGAGACACGGCGCTTCGTGCGATTGTCAGCTGAGGCGCACAAATAAAAAGAGTACGATTAATTCAACCAGCTCTTATTACATCTAACCAGTGCAGTGCTGCATACATACTGTAGAGGTCTGTCTCATCCAGGATCTCTGACTTGATGATCTCCTCTATGACGTCCTCCAGGGTGACGATACCCATCACCTCGTAGAACGGGTCGCCCTCACCCTCGTTGTTCACACGCTGCACGATGGCCAGGTGGGACTTCCCTGCACGAAGGTCCAACATTTAATCTCACATCATTGTCTCCTCCTCTTACAATCAGCAGCAAGTGATATTTTTTAATGAACGTCCAGAGTAGAGATCTATTATTTAACATTACAGCTGTGCGTTTTCACTCTTTATGCAGGAGTGATTGTTGTTTGTTTAAATGTGTGCATACACTCAAATTTACATTTCAACTATATTTATATTGATGTGTTATGTTATGAGTCAGCAGGGACAATAGCAGAAAGTGGAATATTTATTTTATTTTATAATATATGTTTTATTTATTATTATTATAACATTTAAATTATTACCTATAATTAATAGTTTGATAATTTAATTATTATTATTACCGTAATTTCCGGACTACAAGGCGCACCTGAATATAAGCCGCACCAGCTAAATTTTGGGGGAAAATACAGATTGATCCATATATAAGCCGCACCCGACTATAAGCCGCTGGTGTTTTAATGCCTAATTACCGTAAGGGTTTCTTCGAGGGGGGATTGACGGGACAGAAATGACTTTTTGGAAACGCAAAGCGTCCCATTTATTTACATTTGAGAAACACAATAAATATTTCAGTCAGTCAAACAATCAATCAATCAAACAATCAATCAATCAAACAAACAATTAAAACAATCAATCAAACAATCGGTGCTCTCCTAGTGCACTTCCTGCAGTCATAGTACCGTAGTAGTACAGTATAACAAAAACAAAGCTTACAACGCTGGACAAGGCAACAACGTTAAATGGCTAAATTTAATTCGTTTTTAAAAGTACTTGCCTGTAACACGGCAGCAAAAGTGCAGTAACCCGACTGCTCAACAAAATAACCAGCATCTTTTTTGAAAACAGCCAACACGGCAGTAAAGGTGCAGTTACACGGACGTTTACTGTAACCAGCCTACTATACCAGAAAAGTCAGCCAAATCGATCTCCATTGACTTAAAAGCAGCTCTCGTACTGTATTTGGGCTCACTTGGTTTCTTCTTCTCTCGTTACCTGGCTCGACCTGACCTGTCTCGCTCTTGCGCGTGATAGTGCGCCCCCTGGTGACCGTTAGCTGTAAAAATCCATAAATAAGCCGCACCGCTGTATAAGCCGCAGGGTCCAAAGCAAGTGACAAAAGTAGCGGCTTATAGTCCGGAAATTACGGTATTGTTATCATTATTATTTAAATGTATTATTTATAAAAAATACCATTAAATAACAATTATTATTATATTATATAATATTAAACAATATTAAATACATGTTATTATATATTATATTATATTAAATAAAATTAAATAATTATTATTTAACTATCTTACACCTACTTTTCTTTTTACTAGTAATTTTCACAATTTTCCAGTCGATCAATAACGTTTTATTATTAATATAATATTATTAATATTATTATTACTGATCATATTAATTTATTTTATTTATTTATTTTTATTTTCCTTTTACTAGGAGTTTCCAAGAGTCACGATGCAATAACAAATCTCTAACTTTAAAGCTTCACCCTGTGTTTTGCAAAAAAAAGGATGCGTGAATAAAATGAGGCGTGAAGTTGCACAGATAGTTGTGATCATTTTATAACATTATGCAAAATGTCCAGAAAGTAGAAAACTGTGGATGTGGATGCAGAGATTTACTCTGATTTACTGACGGTTTATTCTGTAATCCATACATCACAGTTCTACCTTAAAATGGCAGCGTTGTGTCAAATACCATCTTTATATTTAGACTCTGGATCAGATTTGATTGTTGCATGGATGACTCACACAGAGTGGGAGTGGATGTAATGTTCAGTAAGAGGAGCAGCAGCAGCAGCAGCTCAATGGAGGAGGTGTTAACAGCAGCGAGGCTTGAATACAGAAGACGCACAAGTGCATCCATCATGTGATGCATCCAGGGTCTGTTTGTTGTTGTATTAACTCCTGAGATGATGAGTGTGAGTTTTAGAGCCAACATCTCATTAATGAGTCTTTGATAATCCAGATGCTAATAAACCTGTTTAGGAGCAGCTTTTAAGAGGAGCTGATGGGATGTTAAATGAGATTTAGGACGTTGTTCAGTTCATGATGGGTGGAAAAACAAAAAGAAAGAAATGTATTTAAAACGATGTCAAAATGTGTCCCACTGGTTAGAGACGCAGCACGAGCTCTGGGCTTCCAGACTCTGCAGAAGTCACAGCTCTACTTTCACAATCTGGGTGCATGTTAAACACACACACACACACACACACACACACACACACACACACACACACACACACACACACACACACACACACACGCTCTCCTGCACGCATGCCGATGGGAAACAGAGCAGGTCCTTGTTTGCAGCTCCTCCTCAGCAGCCTGGCTCCAAATCAACTCACTTGCAGAGATTCTCTTTTTGCTTCTACTCTCTCTGCCTGCCAAACACTACCTCACACTGACACACACACACACACACACACACACACACACACACACACACACACACACACACACACACACACACACACACACACAATGCACACAAACATTCACAGACTCACACTAACGCACACGGTTCTGGCAGGGCTGCATTCAGCTAAATAGGTCAGGCACAAACACAGAGTTAGAGGCTCATGTGTCTCTGTCGACGACTTTAAACCAGATTTTAAACCTGCACATAGACGGCGTGTCTTTATTCTCTGTCAGAGTCTGAGCAGGAAACTTTTTATTCACAGAGTAAATATTTGAGAAGCTCAGAAATATTATGAAAGGAGGCAACGAGTTTGTTTTCCCATGATGCATTGAGCATCTTCTCTTGCTATCTGTGTGTTCATGTGCTGCTGTACAGATTATTATCAGCTGTGTGTCCCTCCCCCCTCCTCCCACATCTTCACACGAGTGTCGCCTTAGTGCTCAGCCAGAACATTATGACCACCTTCCTAATATTGTGCAGATTTCCCTTGGACATGGTCCTTCTGACTGTATATGATAACTTCACTGATCTTTATTTTCTACATGAAAATGCTCTTCTTACGTCCGACAGTAACACTCTAGGGTCGACATTTAGAAGTTCCCAGTGTTTCAGTGACAGCCCTATAAAGGGTTAGCCAGTGTGAAAGCTAAAAGTTAAAACCTGGAACTCGGCTGAATGTTTCTCATCATGGTGACACAAAGAAATACTCTCTGATTCTGAGGTCACGGCTGTAGACGCGTCTTCACCTTCACTGATTCTGACACCTAATGATTGACTCCGCTGGTTGCTTCAGCTATGGGCGGTCCAGTGGTGTGGAGGTTAGCGCTTAGCCTTAGCCTTTCTCTGTGGAGTTTGCATGTTCTGTGTTAACCCCAGCTCTAGACCAATGACAGCCGGGATAGGCTGCAAAGGAAGGACAAGGTGTTGCAGCTTTAGCTACCACTTCCTCTAGGAAATGTCTGTTAGCACTTTGTCCTCGTTTGCAGATTAAAAGTCGAGCACTGAGGACGAGGTTCAGGCTGAGCTGAGTCAGATTCACGCTGCAGTGACTCTGTAATCGATGGTAAAGCAGAACTATGGCACAAGGACCAGAGGCGTGAACCGATCTTCATCAGAGCTGTAGATGAAACTGGACGACTACATGAACTCGTTTCAGTCCAGAAACAAACTAAGAGCTGAGACGAGAAACCAGAACACGGAGCAGATGGCCGACAGACAGACACTGAATATTTTATACTCTGAGAGAGGACAGGATGCAGAGGGAGATAATAAAGACAGATTTCTATTGTTAAACGTATAATCTGATTCCTTTTATGGACGATTTGCTCAACAGATTGAATTAAAGCAGATTCAGTCCTTTCACCAGTGAACGATCCTCTAAGTCCGTAGAGATGTTGACAGGTTGAGGTTTCTGGCAGAGCACTGTCTCCCACTCAGCTTCCCATCTGTCGGCGCAACACTGCTCCTGGCTCTGGGACACGTACCTCATACCAGCACACTACCGCTGCTGCTGCTCACAGCGGGGAAGGTGTTACTTGGCCGGGTTCATTTGTGCCAGACACACTGCTTAGCATGCAGGCCAAAGAATCCCTCTCTGCTGCAGCTCTGCTCTGTGTTTAAACTGCAGTCACATCAGAGTTTAACTAAACCAGCTCCCAGCTCCATGCTGCTTCTATCTGACAGCGTCTGTGCTGCTAATGAGCAGAGGAAGAGTTTGACTATCCTCTTTTTTAAATACAATGTCTATGGAAATGATTGTTTAAACAGCTGACAGTTTAAAGTCATTTAAAGTCTGACAGCGAAGCAGAGAGAGAACCGGTCCAGAACCTGGACAGGTGATGCAGAGAGTCAGGTCATGGTGAATGCTAAATACAGCTCTTTACTGTCCACAGTTTATGTCCAGTCGTCTGCTACAGTCAGCGTTATGGCTGTAAACTGAATCCTAATTAGCTCGTTGCACCATGGTTCCTAAAGTGAACTAACGAGCTGCTCAGACAGAGACCAGCAGCCACAAACCTGTTCTCTGCTGACGCCGTGCACGAGCCAAACATCATTACAGCTAAAAACACATGTGGACGTATTCTAATACCAAGACGCCGCTAAGCTGAGCTCTCTGTGACGGCATCAACTACTGCAGGAGTGTCATTGAAATTAACGAGGGGGGCTGCGTTTTTAATCTGCCGCAGTGCCGGAAACAGAACAGAGAACGAGAGAGGCACAGAGAGAGAGAGAGAGAGAGAGAGAGAGAGAGAGAGAGAGAGAGAGAGAGAGAGAGAGAGAGACAGAGAGAGAGAGAGAGAGACAGAGAGAGAGAGAGAGAGAGAGAGAGAGAGAGAGAGAGAGGGAAAGACTTTATCATCCTGATCCCTCTGTGGCACGTGGATCATATTAGTGTTCATCCTGCAGCCTGCACGGAAACATCCTCCTTATGTTCATTTAAATGAGCAACAGAGGCCGTTAAAAGATGACAAGAAAAGTGTTTTTATCTTTTATCTGCTGTAATGACATCCTGTGATCACATGACTGTCTGTCGCTGGTTAACCAGCGACTGACAGGGCCCCGGCCAAGGTGTCCTCTTGTTTACCTCCCTCTCTTCCCGTCCTCACCACAGACACAGCAGAAAAAGAAAACGCTGAGTATGCAGAGACCAGGGAGGCCTGTGATTGGCCGGTCCCCACCCCACCCATTTTAACCCGCATAGTAAAGATGTCATGTGACTGGAGAGAAGGCTGCTCTGCTGCAGCAGCTACGTCTGAATCTGAGTCTGAGTCTGCAGACTGTAAGAGCAACGACAGAGACACAATGACTGCTGATGTATTAATCAAGTTACTAATGCATTAATGCATACATCAGCCACAACATTATGACCAGGAGAAGTCAAAAACATCTAAAGCATCTTGCTCCAGTTCAGTGTTCTGCTGGGAAACTTCTGGACCTGGCTTCATTCATTGGTGTGGATGTTACTTAGACATGTAGCACCCACCTAGACCAGACCAGGCACCCCCACCCCATAGCAATGACACTCCTTGATGGCAGCAGCCATCCCCAGCAGGATGCAGCCACAAAAACACTTTAGGAAGAAGAACAGCACAAGGTGTTGACCTGGCCTCCACATTCACTAGATCCCAAACCGATCCACAGAGGCCCCTCCCCTCAAAGACCCCCCCAGCGTCGACAAAATGATTGGTGGTGCCTGCAGCAGCTGCTCACCTCTCTAACTTGTCCTCTAAATGTTTCTGCAGTGAATATTTAATAGCTAGCTCTGTCTATTCATCAGCCCTTGAACTGATGTTTGCATCTTGTTTAGATCCAAACGTAGTGTTTGCTCTGGGAGTTACAGGAGCTGTAAAGCGTCTCGAGATGATTTATATTGTTATTGATGATGTATGAATAAAGCTGAACCTCATTTATAACCAACCAGGACCTGATCAGCTGAGCTGGATGCTCCGTTTGATTTACTGTTGTTGACTTTAAGGCACGATCACTGGAGCTGTCAGGCTGCCACCGACGGATTAAGCAACAGATTTAAATGTGTCAAAGACTCTGCAACTTCACATCTCCATGTAGGTACCTGAAAGTTGCCATGGTAACCTGTGGGATGCAAGTCTCTCTAAGTGTCTTCATTCCCCTTCACAGCTGACTCTGGTAGGACAGTGTCCCCTCACGTGTTCACGCTCTGAACCTTACAGCTGCCTTACAACTTTGTTTTTTTTTCTTGCCCATAAAACTCGTACTATCTGAGCGTCTGTTCTTCACCGTCTGCTCCGTCTGAGGCTGAAACGCTCGGGCCACAAACACCCCCTCACCTTTCTTGAACTCCTCCAGCATGGCGTCCAGCTTGGTGTCGTTGAAGACGCAGTGCAGCGGGTGTTTGTAGAACTGGGTGATGGTCTTGAGCGCCGTGCAGTCGTCCGGGTCCACGAACGCCAGGTCCTTGACGAACAGGATGTCCACGATGTTTGACCTCTCGTTCTCAAACACCGGTATCCTGGTGTATCCGCTCTGCATGATCTCAGACATGGTGTTGAAGTCCAGCACCACGTCCGAAGCCAGCATGAAGCAGTCGGTGAGCGGCGTCAGGACGTCCTCCACGGTCTTGGTGCGCAGCTCCAGAGCCCCTTGGATGATGTTGAGCTCCTCCTTGACCAGGTCGTGGTACGGGTCGGTGACTCGCAGCATCTCCAGGAGCTTCTCTCTGGTGTAGAAGTTGGAGATCTCCTGGTTGAGGATGAGGTCCAGCAGTTTGCTGATGGGGTAGGAGATGGGGAAGGAGAGCACCATCAGCAGCCGTGTAACCCAGATGGTTTTGGAGGCTATGGCCAGGCCGTGGCGAGATGCCACCGAGTGTGGAAGGATCTCCCCGATGAAGAAGATGCCGAAGGCGCAGATGACGGTGGAGAGCCAGGTCATGCCCAGGATCTGACACATCCACACAGCCAGAGAGGCGTTGATGATGGCGTTCCCCAGCAGTAAAGTGCACAGGACGTAGTTGCCATGCTTACGCACGGACTCGATTTTTCGCGCGTAATTCTGCTCCGTGTCTGTGCCGCTGTTCTGGATGACCTGCAGCTCCACCGGATCCAGCGCCAGCAGGCTCAGGTTCAGCCCACTGAACAGAGCTGACAGCCCGAGCAAGAGCACCGAGACCAGGACCTGCAGCCAGAGCTCCGGCACGGCAGAGCGCTCATTCACGGCCACCCAGAAGTCCCTCGTCCGGTAGTGCTCCCATTTGGACCCGTCGAAGGCGCACATGGAGTAGTATTTGATCTTCTCCCCCCTGCGCAGGTCTTTAGCCAGCAGCTCCACCAGCACCGAGTTCTGACTGGAAGCGGACTTGAAAGAGCCTAAAACCTCGATGTCGGACGTCCTGGCGGTTTTGTCCATGCACATATTCCGCTTCGGGTGAACTTGTCCCTCTCGCCCGGGAGCTGGCTCCTCGATGAAGGCGATCCAGGGCGCGGCGTTGTTGGCACGGGTGCCCGCGGTACGGTTGAGCCTCTGCGGGGAGGTGGAGTAGTAAACCCGCAGCATGAAGCGAGTCCCCTCGGTGGCTTTCAGCACCCCGTCCTCCACGGACAGCTCCGCCCCGGTCTCCTCCGGCCGAAACCCGAGCAAGCCGAGCGCCGGGGCGGGGAGCAGCGAGCAGGCGCCGAGGCAGAGGAGGAGCAGGCGGGGGGGAGAGAGCGGAGCCCCGCGGGAGAGGAGGGCTCCCGCTCGGTGCCGCGCGGCCGCATCCTCCGCAGCCATGATGCGGTGTGTGATGCTCGCTCGGTCCAGGGCTCCCGGGTCACGTGGTGCTGCGTGGTTCCGGCCCATGTGGTTGAAGGAGGGACCTTCAGCTCCGCGATCATTGTGCTGGTGTGCAGCACCATGACGTAACTTTCCAGTAAGAGCTGCCACATAGAAAAGAGTGTGGGATGAAAGAAAGGCTTCTCATCTTAAAGACAGACTTAAAGGTGTAGGTTAAGTGTCATTGCTATGGGGTGGGGGGGCCTGGTCTGGTCTAGCTGGGTGCTACATGTCTAAGTAACATCCACACCAATGAATGAAGCCAGGTCCACAAGTTTCCCAGCAGAACACTGAACTGGAGCAAGATGCTTTAGATGTTATTCACTTCTCCTGGTCATAATGTTGTGGCTATAAAACATAAGATCCCAGAGCTGTAGCCTAGCAACAGTTTTTAAGTTCTTTATGATCTGAATCTGCCTCGTGTCTCTCGTGAGAACCCACGCCCCCATAACCACAGGGTCCAGGAAGCTTCTTCTCTTTTGTTTGTGGCTCCATGTTTTACTGAGCTGCTCTAAAGTCTGGATCCGTGCTCTCTCCCTGAATGAATGCATGTTTAATCACATTAAATGAGAGCGTAGATGTCACAGATCCACATCTGAAGCCATTAAGTCATTAGTGGACTTTTAAATAATTTAATAAAACGACTAAAATATATTTACTGTGTTATTTGTGTTGGTTTCCTTTAATGTATTTTATGTTTAGTCTCTAAAGCATTAAGAGCCAAAGCAACTAGAGCTCCCCCTGGTGTCTGCCTGCAGTATAGGTCATAAGCCCCACCCCCTCCATGTTAGTGGGCGGGGCTTGGGTCAAACTACTATGGTTTCTGTCATTTTAAATATAAATAGTTAATATAATGCTGATGAATGTTAAAGAGTAATATTTTGGTAAGTTCAGTATTTGACGCCATAGAAACAGGATGTGACATCATGGCGACTACCAGTTGCCATGCCAACTGCTCCAAAAAGCGGATTGTGAGAGTTGTAACAGAAAAATAAAATAAAAACAAGTCCAGTGTCTAATCATCATGTCCCTGTAACATGTGGAGGTGGAGCAGAGCAGTATTAATGAAACTAAAACAGTGTGGGCGGGGCATCAGTATCACGGCTCCACGTGGCTCCGCCCACAGACCGGACTGATCAGACTCTGGAATATAAATAGAGTCAGTTTGACCAATGAGAGGAAGAGGAGACGTGTTGTCCATGTTTATATACAGACTGGTTGTAATGAGTTAACTTAAGCTACACTTCGTCTCGTTCAGAGGTCTGTGTGTCACAAAGCAACACAAAGAGGACACAGAGGGATATTTTATTTTAAACCTGGCAGGTCAACATGAGGCTGAAGGTGTCTGGTTTTGGAAGTAAGGAGGCTGTCTAAGCAGCAGGACGGGGAGGCCAGGGTGGAGGTACTGCAGGTAGATGGATGGGCCACAGGTGTGCAGGTTGATTGGACAAAACTCCAGAGACTCACTAACAGGTGGAATAAAGACAAGAGACACGAGGGATATGAGGAAGAACACAGGACATGAGACATATGAGCAGTGAAGGTGTGTACTCTAAGGCATGTTTATAAAGTTTGATTACTGTTAAACATCTCGTTTTAAATGCACAGGAGCCTGGAGGCTGAGATTTGACTGAGCCCAGAGCTGATGCTGGACAATGAGGCCTCACCTGTAGTCACTGTTCCAGGTCATTGAGGAGGTCAGGTCAGCCTGTCCCAGCTGTCACTGCACACGAGGCAGGGTGCAACATGAACAGGTCACCAGTGACGTGTTAACCTCTACTCCACCATGACGCCCTGTCACGTCTAGACAAAGAGCATCAGTACTGTTCATGAGAGGCCATGAGTCAAGGAGACATTTAAGACACGTGAGCTACGGTTTGAGTCCCGTAGTATGAAGACAGTCCAGACTAGTTTTATTCCAAAACTTGTCTCTTTTTATCTTTTGCTTTTATTTCATCACGTCTTGATTACTGTAGCAGCTTTGTCTGAACTAAATCAATCTCACGACTTCATTTGATCCAAACTTCAGCCTCCAGGTTTTAACCAGAACCAGGAGAAGGTTCAGGTTATCACTCTGACTCCCAGTCTGGCTAAAGCTCTCCATGGCTCTGGTTTATATCACTGACCTTTAATCACACGGGACATAACGTACCTTGAGGTCTGCTGTCTGTCTCAGGGGCCTGGCTGAAAACAAACGGGGGGTATGTGCAGTCAGGGGCCCCATGACGGTGGAAGGGCCAGTCTGAATAAAATCAGGTCAGCTGACTCTGATCTATTTTAAGTCTCTACTTTAAACATGTTTTATCTGAGAAGTCGTCTGTATACTAAGTGATGTACAAATAAAGATTATTATTATTATTATTAGTGTTTTAAAGGTTAGAGAAGCAGCTGGAGGGTCACAGGTTTGTGTCTCACCCTCTAGGAACCTTCAATCATCATCAACTAGATGCAATTAAACGTTTTGTCCACATGGTGGCAGTAGTGTAAAGGCTGAGCAGACATCAACCACTGAACTGACTCACCTGTAAATTAGAATGATATCATATTAGATAATAACATTAGTTCTAGTGTATTTAATACCTGATTGTCCTTATTTGTTTCAGTGAGTTTTTCACAAAATGTTTAAATCCAGAATACAAATTACAAATGAACAACAACCAGAATAAATACATTTAAAGGTAAGAAATGACAACTGGGAATATTTTGCATTTATTTATTAAAGAACATTTATCATGTGTTCATCTCATGTCCTCCTTGTGTCCTCCTCCTGGTACCAGCTGATCAGTGTTCTCCAGCAGCTTGAACCACTTCAGTTCTGAGATGTTGGTGGGTTTCCTCACATCAACTGCTGCTTCAGGTCCAACAACAACATTTCTCTTGGATTAAGGTCAGGACTTTGACTTTGACGTGCTCTGTCTCTGTGTTGAATAAATAAACCAACCATCAGTGTGCGTTAGTCTAGAAACATGCTTTTGGTTGTCCAGCCCTTATCCATCCTGGGCGGAGCTCTGGGTTCCTGGTTTCACATGTCGCATGATTAGAGGGTTAATATTTAGAGGAGACGTTTTAAAGTTCTCCATGGGTGATTTTAGAGGTGGGGAGTGAACGCAGGTTTCACTTCTACTAGTGTCTGTGCAAAAATAACAAGAAGCTCAGCTTAACTGCGCAGAGTAAAACGTTTGGAATAAATCGAGTTGTTTCAAGTAAAGAATCAGGACAGTTTCAAAGTTAAAACATAAATTGGGGTCAATATTTGTAGAAGCAGGTTAGTGATTAACAGCAGCTGCACAGACTCCCAGCAGGCAGCCAGCGAGCAGCTCGGTCCCTCAGTCCGCTTCACGATGCACTGCGCCCGGGCATGGAGAGCTCTGAGCTCCCTGACCTGCAGAGCGGGTCACCACAGAGCATGGACACGAACCCAGAGCCGAGCGGCTGCTGCCAGGCTGGACCTCAGCGGGATTTATCCGCCCATCGCCACCCCGTTCACCGCCACGGAGGAGGTGGACTACCAGAGACTGGAGGAAAACCTGCAGAAATACGCCAAGATCCCCTTTAAAGGTGACTGCAAGCAAAGAGAAACACTAGACTCAGCAAGACCAGTGTGGTCTAAACCTGTAGGAGGGTTCACAGAGTCCGAGGTGCACGTGACAGGCAGGATTTACGCACATGAGGACAGAGAAACGCCTCAGACAGGGTCCAGAAACACGCAGAGGGATAGGTAGTAGTTTGTACAAGTTATGTGAAACATTCTGCAGAATGATCCATGAGCTGTTTGCTTAGGGAGCAGGAGGACGGGACAAAGTTCAGCACGGACGAAGAAGCGCAAACTGTAGAGCTGCTGGTGCTTTGTCTCCATCTGGTGTTCATCTACTGATATCACATGAACACGGCTCCCTCTGGAGATGGAAACCTTTTCTCATGAAATGATTGTGACCGTGTTATTTATCCTAAACAGGAATAAAAAGAGAAATCTGACTGAAACTGAAGTTATTCAGACGTATTTTACTGGAGCTGTCACTACTATTCCTACTGTCACCGTCCTCTAGATAATAAACGCTCAGAGTTTCATTCTTGTTATACTATAACCATTCATGCCATAATTCCAGCTTTTCCAGCTGCAGTAATTACTGCTCTCATGCCATCTGTAACTACTTTTATTGCCCCGTTATTGTCAGAGGAAGACATTTCTCTTTGCTTAGGGTTCAGTTTCATGGTCAGTGTTGCTGCAGATAGATGACAGATTAGTTTATAAGACGACAGACGGGTCTAGATGGAAGCTACGTGTTTAATAACGTAAAGTTCTGTGTTTTTCAGAGGAAGCTTCTCACTTCCAGATTGTTCACCTCCTTCGTGTGTTTTGGTCTTTTAGGTCTGGTTGTTCAGGGCTCTAACGGCGAGTATCCGTACCTGACGGAGGAGGAGCGGGTGGAGGTGGTGAGGACGGTCAGAAGATCTCTGCCTGCTGAGAAACTGCTGATGGCCGGATCCGGCTGTGAATGTAGGTGCAGGCCGTGGATGTCGGGCCCCGTGGAGTCAAACTAGAATCTAAAGGAGGTTTATTCAGTTAGCGGGTCAGAACTAATCCAAACGTGGCCCAGACCAGACGAGAGCCAGAATACTGAGTCTGAAATACGTCCCTTTAACTCTGAAATGTAAAACTGACAATGAGCTGACCATTAAACCAGTCTGGACTGATGAGTAGTTCAACACCAAACCTGAGTGTTTACGTTCGTTTAGCTGCAGATTTCTGTCCACATTCATCTGTTTGAAACGCGTCTGGCTCGGCTACATCTCTTCATTTTAATGTTTAATTAGCTCTGATCTACAGCTTCAGGCTGTGTTTTATAGATGCACAATTTAAATGTTCTGAAGTGAACAGTTACCATGACCTGGATGACTGACACGTGAACAGTTAATAGATGTAAGTTTGTGTTTAACTTTTAGATACACGGCAAAATGAAGACGTGTTGAACTTTGCATATTTGTGTTTTAATTAACTTCTGTGAGAGGAAGACGCATAAAGAAGAAGAGTTATTGTGATTATTACAAAATAAAATGTTTTTAAGGGTCACTGAAAGTTTAAACCTGAAGTATGTGTATTTAAATGAATTCTCCAGGGACGGTGATGTATTCATTAGATTTATTATATCCACTGTCTCAGAGCTTCTTTTCTTTCTACCGACAGATAAATGAGGAACATTTTAAATCCAGGGTTGTTTTCCAGCGCTGGGTTCTTGTCAGTGTTATGTCTGTAGTTTCTGCTCTTTATCTGCATTGTGTAAAAAGATGAAGGCACAGATTTAGTATTTAAGTTTGCCAAAGAATATGTGGAGGCCTTGAATGTTTGCTCCTGAATGCATTATGTGAACACTTTTAAAAATCTGCTAAACTCAAAAGAAAAGTTTCACAGCGGTGAGTCGTGCAGTGACTCGGTTCATCTGGTCCATCTTAGTAAAAAGTGTTGTTACCGTTCTTTTTATTTCCTGTTCAGCCACCAGAGCCACCGTTCAGCTCACGGAGAAGATGGCGGCAGCCGGAGCGGACGCCGTGCTCGTGGTCACGCCCTGCTTCTACAAGGGCAAGATGGACAGCAGGGCTCTGATCCACCACTTCACAAAGGTCAGCTCAGACTGAAACACGGTGCCTCTCAGTGACGTTTAGAAACATGTGGTTCTCAGTCAGCCAATCAGAGAAGAACAAGGAAACATCCTCAGGTCAAATGTGGTCTGAAAGGTTCACCTCTGCATGAACGCTAACTGCTTCATTAGGTTCCACAAAGAAGAAGAAGTCTAATGTTGTCAACAAGTGTCTGAATCTGCACTTCTGTCCTGATGGTCTAAATACATTAATAAATCCTATAAAGGGTTAAATACTTCTGACCTTCTCTCTGTTACCACAGGACGTTAACTGACTGCTGTTCCTCTGCTAGCGTTAGCATTAGCATGTGTTGTTTGCAGTAGTACTTTATTTCAGGACGGACATGTCACAGTATTATGGGCTTCAAGAAGAGCCAATGAGCCACTGGGCTCCTCAGCTGTCTGCTAGGAGGCAGCCATGTTGGTATGGTCATGTGATCAGAGGCTAGTCCACAAACTGTAAATGTGCTGTTCATACCTCTACACCTGAGTATCTCTGTTAGATGGAAGCTTCACTTGATGCCTCCTGTCTGTGTTTGTCCCGTGCAGGTGGCGGACAGTAGCCCGGTGCCGGTGGTTCTGTACAGCGTCCCGGCTAACACGGGCTTGGAGCTGCCGCTGGACGCTGTGATGCATCTTTCTCAGCATCCAAACATCCTGGGTCTGAAGGACAGTGGAGGAGATGTAAGAAACACTCAGAGCATACGTCATTTAAAGTCTGAAGAAACCCTGCTTACCTGTCTGTACCGTGTGTCTGCAGTGCAGGTGTCACTGAAACATAACCTCTGTGTGATCTATCAGGCTCTGATGCTCCTTCACAGCATCCTCTAATAATAACTCAATGGAAGCAGACATCAGGTTTCACTGGGAAAAGGTTCAGGAGAACATTGATTGACCACATTTTGCCTGAACAGCAAACTGGGTGTCTGGAGAAGGTAGATGTTACATGTATGACAGGAAGTTAGATGTTTAAAGGATAAAAGCTGAGATGATTTGTTCAGTGACTTTTAAATAGTAGCCTTCAGAGTTCTGAGTGAACGTGTGCATTTATTTATTCAGTGTCTCCAGTCTCTGCTGTGTCCTCCTCCTGGTACCAGCTGATCAGTGTTCTCCAGCAGCTTGAACCACTTCAGTTCTGAGATGTTGGTGGGTTTCCTCACATCAACTGCTGCTTCAGGTACAACAACAACATTTCTCTTGGATTAAGGTCAGGACTTTGACTTGGCCGTTCCTGAACATTCATCTGGTTCTTCTTTAACCGTTCTCTAGTAGAACCACTTGTGTTCTTGGTTCTCCTTGTCTTGCTGCATGACCCAGTTTCTCTTCACATTCAGCTCATGGACAGATGTCCTGACATTTTCTTTTAGAGTTCACGTACGGTTTTTACGACCATACAGTCAGGAAGTATCGTGACTGAAGAAGTCATTATCTTAGCAAACGTAAGCTACGTCCACACGTACTAAAACCATCTTTTCTCTGGCATCGTTTCAAGAATATCTGCGTCCACACGGATCCGTCTCAGCACGACTCAAATCGTCTTTAGAAGAAACTAAACTCAAGGAGAAATGATATTTAGCCCTAGTAACCATAATAGGCTCAATATCAGGAACACGAGCATGTAGTCCACCATTGATGCTGATGTTGTTAGTAGATGTCTCACGGGATATAACGCTCACATGCATTTCTCTCCGTCCACATGAAAACTCAAGAGCTGCGTTTGTGAATGTTTTCACCCTGTGACCAGGTTTCAGAAAAGTGCGTTTTAGTTCAATGTGTTTCCAGGATTCACGTGGACGATCGATGAAAACGATGCAAAACATCTGCGTTTGAACCAAAAAGCGTCTCTGTGTGGACGGGGCCTCAGATTTCTGTTTTCAGTTCACCAGTAGAAACCTCAGTCTGTGCCTGTGTGAACGTTTCCAGTAAACTATCAGCCGCACAGAGCAGTGACATCTGAACTAAACTAAAGCTGGTGCAGTTTCATCCTTCAGGGCTGATTAAAGCCTGTGTGTCTGCTCTGGTCGAGCTCTTCTCACCGTTTCGTGTCTGTGTGGGAAGGCTTTCCAAGAAAGTTGCAAATGGATTTCTGATTTGGGAAATAACATGTTTGTCCACTTGCTGGGAGACAGGAGTGTGGGTGTAGTTCAAGTACAGAGCAGCCATGCTCAGCTGTGGGCGTGATGAGGACAGACACAGAAAACAAGGGGTCAGAGGTCAATATCAGGAAAGCAGACGAGATTATTTAGAACAAGAGAGGCAGACGTCAGCCAGCTCACGATGTTTGGATGGAAGATGACTTTACCCAGAACACGTCTTTCTTCATGAGGAAGAAGCCAAACAGGGATGCACAAAGAAAAGCAGACATTAGAGTCAGAGCTGTCTGAAAACGATTCTGCTGCAGAACAAGTCAGAGAAGTTTCTATCAAAGGTTTGACAACAGATTTGGTTCATTAGAGTCGTTCATGTTGATTTGTAGTGAACTGTAGCAGACACCAGATATGAGTCTCAAGCAGCTCAGACTTTTAATTACAAGAAGAAGATTTGTTGTCATTTCGTTGTCTTGTAGCAGCTACATGTCTCAGGCAGAGAAAAACATAAAGGTAATATAACTAATGAATATTAAAGTGTAAATTATTATGTAAAAGTAGTCTGTATTAAAGGGGCGGCACAGTCGAGACGTGGTTAGCACTGACGGCTCACAGCGAGAAGGTCATGGTTCCTGCAGCAGGCTTTTCACAGCCATGGGGAAGAAGCTGCTAATTAAACTTACTGGCATCACGATGTTGTTAGTGGGGAGGGGCCTCTGTGGATCAGTTTGGGATCTAGTGAATGTGGAGGCCAGGTCAACACCTTGTGCTGTTCTTCTTCCTAAAGTGTTTTTGTGGCTGCATCCTGCTGGGGATGGCTGCTGCCATCAAGGAGTGTCATTGCTATGGGGTGGGGGTGCCTGGTCTGGTCTAGGTGGGTGCTACATGTCTAAGTAACATCCACACCAATGAATGAAGCCAGGTCCAGAAGTTTCCCAGCAGAACACTGAACTGGAGCAAGATGGTTTAGATGTTATTGACTTCTCCTGGTCATAATGTTGTGGCTGTATATTGATGAGGTGGTGAGGTGACAAACGTGGGTTTACATTTACATTTGCTAAATCCTTCTGGTCTTTAATCTGTATCTTCCAAGAAGCAGAAACAACAACAAAGACGTTCTTCTTTCTTTCTTTCTGTCTTTCTTTCTTTCTTTCTTCCTTCGTCTCCTTTAATCTCGTCTCCTTTAATCTCATCTTTAATCCTTCCACACCGTCAGTGTTTGTGCGCCGTCGTATCATTCCACCGTGTTATGACGAGGCATCATCACCTTGCACCCGGGCTCAGATCAAGCTGTCTGTTCAATCCAAACAATTATCTTCTCTAAGTGGAGCAGTTTTAACGCCGATACCGCTAGTTATCCCTGCATGGGAGCTGGAAGTATTTATATTCACATCTTAACAGCTCACATCAGAGTGACATAATGAGACTCAAAGTAATGCTGTTAATTTTTTCGTCAGTTGTCAAAAATAAGAAAAAAACAGAAGCATGGTGTTGATTGTAGTAATGAATTTAAAGAAACTGCCTCCACGTTCTCTCATACTTCTAGTCTTCCACTTACTTTTACCCTGCTTCAATTAACAGCTCTCAGATTTAAGTTTTTATAAATGCAAAGGCTCTACATTACACGTAAATTAAAAATGAAGACAGCTCCGCCCACACCGCTCCACGCTGTGATGAAGTGCTATAATAAATCAGTTTGAACGTGTAGGTTAAAGCGTTAGACTGAAGGTAAAGAACGTGTTTGTAAAATGACTTTAATTATAATTTTTGTCAAAATTCACAACTTTGTAATCTTTGTTTTTTTTGGATGATTTTTTATTTTTTTAGATTCTCATTTACAGCAAATATATTCCACACAGACTCGATGGACACTTCATTAGGTACACTCAAGCATTCAGCTGTGTATTCATTTGTAGTAAAATGTAAATGTACTTTCTCTATATAGCACCTTACATCGACCGATAGGTGAACCAAGGTGCTCTACAACAGAATAAACAACGATTTAAAAGCTAAAAAACAAACTAAACACAAACTGACACGTGTTCCTATTATTTTGACATTATTTCAGTCACTAAATCACAGAATCGCTTCAGTGTTTGACTCAATCCAGATTAACAGCAACACAAACTAGATCCTGAAGCTCTGACGCCGTCTCACCGTAGAACTGAACACTGACACAGTCTATGATTACATTACATTGATTTCTAATTAGAGTGAAGATATTACAAGATGAGTAAATATGAGATGAGACGAGCTGGAGCTTTATTTATCCTGAAGGAAATTCTTGTCTACAGAACAGAAAAACACTACAATGCATTTTTATAAAGGAGAGAATCTGAGGAACGTTCTTTCCTTGTTAAGGTTTAACACCGTCTGTTGTGTCGTGCAGAGCAGAGCTAGTGTTGGTGCTCTGTTCTCTATTCAGCTGCTGTTCTAATCCATATTATGGTTAGAAACATTCAGAAAAGTAGAGAAAGAACATTTTGTTGTTACTTTAACACGTGAAGGTCGGTCCGTTCTGAACGTTCCCTTCAGATGCGTTGATGGAGGCGACTCTGGTGAAGAAAGGAAAACTAAGAGAAGGATCTGTTCGTAAGAGTCAGATCAGAATCTGTATAAATGCTTCAGAGTTCAGGTAGCAGACACATCTGAACATCAGCTGATCAGAGGAGACTCAAATGACCTGAGAACGTTTAACCCGGCTACGGAAAACCACTTCAGCGTTAGCGTCAGCGTTAGCGCCTCGTGAAAGTGAACGACAGAACGAAAGTCAAGTGTGTTCAAAGCAAAACAAAAAGGTGGCGCTGCCTTGAAGAATATAATATAAAATCTAACCGGGATTAACACGTAACCCTAACCCTTCAAACCTTTGACTGGTGCTGAAAGCAAAGAAGAAAGCCAGATAAAAAAAAACTCTGTTGGTGATGAGGGACCTAGAATGAACCATCACATCATAATAGAATCTAATCTCTAAGACGAGTGTAGAGTTAAAGAATACTTGACATAGTAGCTATGCTGTAAACTATAATGATGCTAGCTTATATTCATTCACATGCTGCTCATGTCTCATCATCTGGTATCAACCAGGCTAAAGTGTCTCAGCTTCCATCAGTGTCTGTGATAACCGGCCTAGAAGAAGCAGAGATGGTTGATGTTCAGATCTTCAACAAACTGAACATCAACGGAGAAGAAGAGAAGGAGGAAACCCAACTGGACAGAGGAACAGAGTTTGTTCTGGATCAACTGGTCAATGAGAAGAAAAGAGTTTAAGACGTAGATTTGACTCCATGAATGACGTGGAGCTCTGAACAGATCTCACCTTAGGAGCTCTCTGAAGAGCTGAGACTCTTTAAGAAAAGCTTTCATCTTCACCATGATCTGCTCTGAGGAAACATCATGATTCAGAGAATGTTCTTAGAGTTTGTCCTCTAGGAGAAACTGTTAGAGATGAGAACCTTTAGGAATACAGACCCAGGTGCGCTACTCTTCACCAGGTATTGCTGTGCTCCTTGATGTTACACAATGATGTTGAGAATATATTGCACGACTGTTACCATCGTCTGCAGACCATCACTTCTGCACAGATTGTTTTTCTGCGTCTTTCGTGTCAGTTTCTGTTCCAGCCTTCATGCTCTTTACTAAATGTTCAGAATGCAGTGAAGGGTCGTTTCCTGCTCCACTTTCTTCCCGACATTCGGAAAATACAAACCAAAGTGGGTCGCCATTAGCAGCAGAGTATTGACGGTGTGTCGTAGCAGCAACTACTTCTGATCAATGAGAACATGTAGTCACAGGAACCATCGCTCATTGTTTTATTTCTAGAATAAAAAAGAGTTGACCTTCCTCTGTGTGTGTGATTCAAACAGCGTCCTCCTGCTTCAGCCTGCACACCGCGGGCTAATGACAATAACAAGACTTTAAAAAATAAACGTTAATAAGTGTTTCTGTCACCGTGGCAGACACTAGTCTTGCTGTAATGTTATTTTTCCCTCCAGGGAGCTGTATCTAAATAGCCAGAGTGCTCAAGCTTTCAATAGACCAGCAGGAGCTCCGATAACCTGACTGACTGGCTTATCAATTACAGCCCTGCGCGTTTGAAATGACTGATATAGGTAAACTGATTGACAGTCGCTGGTTAAAAATAGACCCTCCTCTGTGGCGCTGATGGAGGCTGAAATTGGAGGCTGCTGGTTTTCCCCCGGGGAGCTTTCAGCTTCATGTTCAGAGACTCGTCTCATGGAGCTTTTGAACATTTTCAAGTTTATTTGGTTTGAGCTTCAAATCTGGACGGACAAAAGAGAATTAAAAGGCAAAACAAAGTAGGGTTCTCATCGGTTATTCATGAGCTTCTCCTCCTCCTCATCCTCCTCATCCTCCTCCTTCTACTCGTCTTCTTTTGAAGTTGATTTTCTTTTTTATTCTCACTCGGGACTTGTCTGTTTTCCCTCCCCCATCCTCCTCCTCCTCCTTCTTCCTCCGTTTTGGATCTTGAACGCTCCCCTCCTCCTAAAACCTCTGCAGAGCAAATGACAGCACTTGTCTGGATTTGAGTGATTTGTTTACCTTGTGAGATGTTGGGTTTGTCGTTGGCTTTGGTGACAGCCCCCCTCCCTCCTGGGATTAAAATACTACAGCAGATATTAGTCCTGACAGCACAGAGGAGAGATGATGATGAAACACTGTTTTTTTTTTTTATTTACTTTCTTCTTCTCATCTTTTTCTTCTCAGATCACACGGATCGGCCTGATTGTTCACAGAACCAAGGCGCAGGGTTTCCAGGTCCTAGCAGGCTCAGCAGGGTTTCTAATGGCGGCCTACTGCGTCGGTAAGAAGTCCCCGTCTCTGGACTAACGCTGCTGTTGTTCTTCACAGGGTGCCGTCATCTGCAGCGTTTTCCTTTTCATGCAGAACCAAAGTGAAGAAAGCTTCAGCTTGTAGTTCATTTTGTGCGTCTTTCACTGAAGCGAATCACACGAGTAAAGGCGTGTGGTGACATAGCTCATAAATATCTAGTGTTTGATAACGGGTCAACAACAAGGAGCTGAGATGTTACTGTGAGACCTTCTACTCACTTTATGCAGATGATATTATACTGATACTGATGAGTGAGCACTAAATGTTTATCTTATTCCACCTCAAACTATGGTTTGATTTCACTGCAAAGCTATGGAGAGAAAGTGTTTTTATTATGTCTACTTTTGAAAGTTTCAGTGTTGATTGTGCTGAACATTCACATACCTGTGTGGGTGTTGATCATAGACTGTATATAAATATGGACTACACGTCTCCACTTCCTTCCTTTGGCCAGTGACCAATGTTTTTATGTTTATTTATGTTTTCCTACTCCCACTGTCCTATGGAACCAAATGATGGAGCAGTTGTCAATAGCAACTGTCAATCATCATCATGTCACATCCTGTTTCTACAGCATCAAATAATGAGACTTACATCAATATTATATTAACGACCTAAAACGACAGAAATGATCCTTGAAAACACATATTTCACTTAGTGTTTTAGTCTTTTAGCCCCGCCCACTTACATGGAGGGGGTGGAGCTTATGGCCTATACTGCAGTCAGCCACCAGGGGGAGCTTCTCATGCTTTGGCTTCACTTTAGAGGAGCTGTCATGGCGTCCATCTTCTTTTACAGTCTGTGGTGATGGATTCATAGACACATACACATGGACGCCTCATTGAGCGCTGTCGTCTACTGTGAACAAACACCTCTGCATTTTAGTAGGAGACCTTACAGTAGTACAGTACTCAGGACGTCCTGCTTCCAGACGTTCTCCTGGCTCCTAAGTGAAGCAGTTTTTCCTTGTGTTGTGTTGAGGATGCTCATACCAAGCGGCTGAGCTGCAGTGGTAGGTTGTTTTAATAAAACAGACGGTGCAGAGTGACATTTCATGAAGTCTCTGTCTCAGCTTGTTGGTATAAAGTCTAATGTCTCGTCAGAAGGAGGAGCAGTTGTTGGAAATGAGCATAAACAGTCCAATGCATCAACACAAATGATGTAAATGAAGAGTAATGTAATGATTACTTGTCCTGGGGATCTAAACACGAGTGGAGGCCGAGCTCTGCTGGCTTTAGATTGAATCTCCACATGCATCTTTAGTGACTGATTGAATCTGAGTTTAAGGCTGCATATGCAAATACACCTTTAATGTGGGAAGCATCAGGCGGAGAGTAGTCGGGTCACCAGACCGTCCTACCTGGTCCTTCAGCCTTCTAGTCCTGCTAGTGCAGCTACGGTTCATTATAAAACATGAGCATCTTTCACGGCAGCAGTCAGATGTGATGTCTGCTAACTTCTTGGTATGTCAGACACACAGAGTGTAATGTATGATTGGACTGGATGACACGTCTGGGAACTGTCATCAGCATGAAGAGCCTAATGAGTCATGAGCCCTGTCAAACACACTGTCTCACACTTCTGTCCACATCATGTTTCATTCAGTGACTTCATCATTTCCCTGGCCCCTTAGTCTAACCCTAACCCAGCCTTCATAGGTTGAGGATTATTAGATGGAGAGGTATGTTATAATATTTGGGGGTAAAATGTCTGTGAAGGTTCTCAGTCATCCAGGTTCATGATTTATCCAAAAAAGGTTCAAAAAGGCAACTTTTTAGAGAAGACGATTCATTCGAGTAGCTTCTTCCGTTCTAGGGGACTGGTGGGGAGTCTGAGGTTTAAAAAACTTGCTTGTTATGAACTGAAGAATCTACTCGGATGATGAGTGGTGAAACGTCTTCTCTAAAAAATCTACAAGTCCAGTTGCCTTTTTTGAAACTTTTTTCTTGGATTTGGGGGTAAATGGGGATAATCTGGGGAACAGGGTATTTAAAACCATTTGATTTAATTTATTTCAAGTTAATTCTTATTTATCTTATTTATTCATTTATGATTTTTTTATTGAATGTTTCTTTAATTTTGATTTAGATATATTTTAATTTCCTATATGTCTGGTTGCTCTAACCTTAACCATTTGGAACCTTATGCCTAAACCTACTGACATTTAACCGACTCTGGGAGCTCTATGACTGAGAGACTGAGCCCCATGCCTGTCCGTGACGGATCTAAAACAGTTTTCCAATGGAGTTGGAGTAATTTATATTGAGTATCGATGGTTGACTCTTCCTGAGGGTCCCTAAATTCAATTTGTAATTTGTTTTTGTTATTTTGGGATTAATCAATCCTGTTCTAACTTATGGAAGATACAACCTACAACTGCCTTGTCCCCAAATCTAACCCAGCCTTCAGTCTAAGACCAAGTATTAACCCTCAAACAGGCCAGTGAAGATGTGAAGACCGGCCAAAATGTTCCCACGCTGCAGAAATATCCTCACTCTGATGGTGTAAAACTGGTCTGCTGTCTCTATACCTTCTGCCCCAGTGTTAATTCTGATTTAGTTTTAGTCATAATTTAGTCATCTAAATCAGTTAGTTTTAGTCCACTTAGATAAATTTGTATTTCTGAAGATAAAATAAAAAAACATCTGTTATGGAATGATATTAATGTTTAAATGGAAAACCAGCGTCACGTAGCTTTTTTCTGTGTTTTCTGCATCTTAACGCGTCGTTATGTTTAGTTATTTTTCTTTACTTTAAAGATAAAAATTCAGTCTCTGCATCGCTCCTAAAGTGAGAAGTTCTCGTTGCCGCCATGTTGTTTGTATTTCTAGTGCGTCGCTTGGCGTCACTCACGCATGCGCAGACAGTGGGCAGCCGTCAGAGATCAGGATAAGGTGAATACATGCTCCAGTATCCAGCTTCTATCAGAGTACTCCAGGTAGCAAAGCCGGGTTTCTTCAAATCGGGAAATGAGCATAACCTGATTTCTGAATTTGGGATTTGGTGTATACATGGACAAACGCAAAACCGGGATACTTCAAAAACCCGTTCCAAACCGGGATACTAAAGACCATGGAAACGTGGTCAATGAGCGCCTTGCCGCTCTCCAGAGTTTGTTCTGATTGGTCGTCTTTCAGTCGTCCAGCGTCACCATCTAAAGTCGTTCTGATTGGATTTCATCGTTGTCAAATGTTTTAGTCTCCTTTTTATTTGTCATAGTTTTAGTCTTTGAGCATATTTTTCATTCAGTTATCGTCTCGTTTTCATCAGAGAAATTAACAGTGTTCTGCCCAAAGGCCCCACAGCTACAACATGTCCCCTCAGCGTTAGTATTCTGTGAGAAACTAGCCCCACGACTCCCTGATCTTTGATCCCTGACATGTTCTCATCTTCATGGATTAATCATGCGAGCATTCAGGCCTAGCTAGCGTGACTGACACTGCTAATGCAGAGCTAGGTAACGCAGAGTGATTGATATGATAATGTGTCTGTGCTGTGAGTGTGGGATCAAGTCTTGATGTCCAAATTCATGTTCTCAGCGACCGCCCCTGCCCCCACAGGGATGCTGAACTAGAAGAGCATGTCAGTCAGAGCCGCTCACAGCTGACGCACATCTAGAAAGGTGCAGCTTGAAAGTGGAGGATGAGCTAAACCAAAACACCACGCTTTAAGCTTAAACATTAGACATTTGCAAATATAACTCCTTATCATCAAGACTAATTGAAGTAGCAGCAACTTTAAATGTTTGTGAAGACGTCAGGTTCTTGAAATCCAGCAGTGGTGATGCCCTGTGATAGATATACTCTGTAAGAACAACAAAAACATGTTGATGCATTTCTGTTCTTCACAGGTGCATTTAAATAGTTAATCCATTGTGAAGTTGTGTCCACATGTTGTTGATTTCTGTCACAGAAACCACTTCACTGCCCTGACACATTTCTGAAGGTTTTGAGTCGGGCTCAGTTTGTCTCCTAGTCTCTCCGTCAGCGTCTCTGTGCACATGCTGTCACTTGCTGCTCAGAGAGGAGGCGGGGCTGCCTGTCTGTCATTCAGCAGCGTTAGGTAAGCCGCTGTCAGCCGCTCAGTCGGAGTGGTGGCGGCCCGCACAAACATAAATCAGACAGAGAATCCACCCGTCAGCAGCCGGCGACAGTCACAACAACGACTACCAGAGTCTGTCTGCTGGTATGTGACGCTGAAAGGCTGTGGGGTCTATACACAGCCTGGACAAAAAGAGCTCCTACTGGATAATGACTGCATGGGTGATTATCTTTGATTATTTAACTCCAACTGATGCAATGAGTAGCTTGTCATTTCTTCAACAACCATGTCTAAAGACACCTGATCCTGTGGTGGTCTGTTTGAGAAGGGTCAAATCATTGGCATCAAGCAGAGAAAACATCTAAGGAGATTGTAGAAACTACTAAAACTGGGTTAAGAACTGTCCAAGGCATTATTAGAAACTGGAAGGAGAGTGGAGAAGCATCAGGGGAAGAAGAGAGGCAGATGAAGTGATGCAGCCATCATGCCTAGTGTCTACTGTACAAGCCTGTGCTATGGGGCAGTGCTATGATCTGGGTCTAGGTTCATTAGCTGACTACCTGAATATACTGAATGAGCAGCTTATTCCATCAATGGATCATATTCCAAGATGACAATGTCAGGATTCATGGGGCTCAGATTGTCAAAGAGTGGTTCAGGGAGCATGAGATGGATTGTTCCACCACAGAGTCCAGACCTTAACCCCATTGAGAATCTTTGGGATGAGCTGGAGAAGCTTTGAGCAGTGGTCAGACTCTCCATCATCAATACAATGAATGAAACACTGGATGGAGAGAAATCTGGAGACATTGGAGAAGATTAGAGACACAATGAGACAGAGGATGAGCTGGAGTCACAGATAGAGGAGGTCTGACCTGATAGTAGAGGAGGGGACCTTTGTGCATCGCCTTGGAAAATACATGTGTGTAAAGCTAATAAGGATCAGATTTCACTTTGCTCAGCGTCCTTAAATGAATAAATGAGTGTTTGAAGACTTGAACCAAACGTGAGTACAACTGTTTCAAACAAAAACAGAAATCTGAGCTCCTGCAAGACCTGACTTGTTTACTCTGGTTAGGGTTAGTCATGCTTGATTTCATGAGAAGCAACAGGTAAAAGTCAAACAACTCTTCTGTTATCGTTGCCACTAAATGAAGCAGAGTTCCTTCCATTTGACTGTTCCTACATGTTTAGACAGTGTACGTCTAATACCTCCACTCTGCGTCCAGGTGCTGTCGGGGGAGTGTGTGCGCTGGCTAACGTCCTGGGCCAGGAGCTGTGTGAGCTGGAGCGTCTGTGTGTGTCCGGGCGTTGGGACGAAGCCAGAGTCCTTCAGCAGCGCCTCATCGAGCCCAATGCCGCCGTGAGTACCATCTGCACCGCACACGTCTATCCACGGCGCCGTGACAGATACACGACGTCCCACTAATGGTGTCAGACTGAAGGTTTAGTCACAGTAGTTAGAAGGAAGCCTGGAGCACCAGCTTTGATCGGGTTAAATGGTCAATGATCTGGACTCCAAAGTGTTTTACAGAACTTCATGATCACTCAAAACTTTAGTCGCCTTAGTAGCTTTGATTAAAGGCTCATTTAAGGTTCTGAGGGATTAGACTCACTGTGGAGGAGTTCAAGTATCTCAGGGTCTTGTTCACGTGTGAGGGTAGGAGGGAGAGGGAGATCGACAGGCAGATCAGGGTGATGCTTAACCAGTCGGTCACTTTGAAGAGAGAGCTAAGCCGAAAGGAAAAGCCCAATCGTCCCAATTCTCACCTACGGTCATGAACTTTGGGTAATGACCAAAAGAACAAGAATACAAGCAGCTGAAATGAGTTTCCTTCGTTGGGTAGCTGGGCTCAGCCTTAGAGATAGGGTAAGGAGCTCAGACATACGGGAGGACCTCAGAGTAGAGCCGCTGCTCCTCCACGTCCAGAGGAGTCAGTTGAGGTCGCTTTGAACAACGGAGGCTTTTGCCAAAATTTTGCAGAAGTCGTACAAATGTTTGCGTTAACCTCTCCTCCATCTTTGTTGATCCAAAACAATCAATTAGAAAACGGTGGAGATGTAGAAGCAGACGGAAATACTAAAGCAGAAACATGTTGCTACCGAACGGACGGAGAGGTAGAAACCGACCGTGCATTAGATATTTACCAACTAATTTACTTGAGCTGTGAAACTCAGCTGTATATTACAAATAAGTCTGCTTTAACAGAGCAGTGGTTAGCTGAAAATTCAAACCATTTAAGGGTGAGTAGGTTATCTGTAAACGTTTTCTTAAAGTCCAGTGTCATTGAAACATTCATGGATCTGGTGCAGACAACAAACTGATTTTCCTGTAACAGCATCAGTGAAGCTAAATGTCAGAGTTGTGCGCTGGTTGTTCTGAGCTGCTGCTGCTGCTGCTGCTGAGCGTGCTCCAGGCTACAAACATGTCCACCTAGGTGTGTTAAATGTCATGCCCTGACCGCGTCAGTCCACCACCTACACGCCTACGCTGCGTATCGAACACCCGGCTTGGCTCAGAGTGAAGGAAGCAGCACGGATGAAGCTCAGCAGTCAGACATCAGCCTGACGTCCTGAATGAGTCTGAATTCAGCCGCTGTTTCTAACTCAGATCATGAGGGAGGGAGCGTGGAGATTGATCTGAGCTCTGTGTTGCTAGGTGACCAGGAAGTTGGGAGTTCCTGCCCTCAAGCAGGCGATGGAGTGGTTTGGTTTCCACGGAGGCGCCTGTCGATCACCTCTTCAGCCGCTGACATCGGCCGAGGCTCAGCAGCTGAGGACAGACTTCTCCTCCAACGGGTGGCTGTGAGTCAGAGAAACTCAAGAGCTTTGTTTGGATGAAACCTTTAAAGTCGACTCTTTTTGGGTCACGACACACGTACGTGTTCTTATTAAACAATAAATGTTCATGTGTCTTAAACCAAGAATCCTTCGTCTCGATTTTTTTCTGTTTTTGTTAAGAACTCATTTTACCTGTTTCTCTGTTAAAGTATGAGGTAGAGGTAGTGTCCTGTACATCTGGATGTTTTTTTTTTTCCTCAAAGCAAAGATTTTTGCTAAGATGTTCAGCCAGTAATTCATTTTAATAGTATATCTTTCTAAGTTCCACTTACTTTAATTGTCACAGGTTAGTCACCCGTCTCCCACTCAGTATTTTTCCGTTTACTCCGCCTCCGCTCCACTCAGCTCACCTGTGCACACAGCTGCTCCTCATCTGTAATCAGGCCTGTATATATTCAGCAGCTCCAGGCTCGATCCACGGCCACATTGTTCTTCGTCGTGGTCGAGGCTTTCTTCTGCTGAGCTTTGTTCTAAATCACTTTCTTTTCTGTTCTTTATCTACTGCATAGTTCACTCAGTAGTGACATTTAAGTCTCTATTTATGCATCGTTTCTATCAGGTGCATGGTTTGATCGAGGTCTCTCTGCAGTAATGATGTCAGGGTGAAGCGTTCTGGACTTGTTGCATCCCTCTGCACCTCATCTGGCCGTCTGAGGGTTTTTGTTAAAAGGTCTAAGCTAATGTTACAGACAGAGGAAGCTGTGCATTGGTTTAGAGCTGGTCTCATGTCTCCACTTCATGTTACCTGATCATTTAAGATGCAGTCATCATCTATGTTTGTTTCTGATGCTAAGGCGACAGCTACTCTTCCTGGGTCCAGTCAGTTATATTTAATCTCAAGTAATTATAAAATGTATAAAAATGAAAAAACAAATCAAAACAAACTGATATACAGTCATGTATCACGTAACACAACCTCATGCAAGTAGGATGATGATAGAATGAAGGTGTTCCTATCAAATACATTCTTTTAAAAGCAGCCTTTCCCTTAATTTCACAAACCTCACCTGAAGACTGATCCAAAGACTTAGATGATGGTAGAGTAATCATGAGTGAGGGTTTGAGTGTTTGCCCCCTTTTCATAAAAAAATTAAATAGCAAAGTGTCTGGAGGTAAATAAAATCACTTATGTTCTTTCTCCAGCCGTCTGTATCTTGTAATTACCAGTGTAGCTTCACTAAGAATGAAATCCAAGGACGAGTCCTAAAGAAAACATGAAGAACAACGGTTCACTGGGAAAACACAAAGAGGCGACTTCTCCTCCAGTGGGTGGTTGTTAGGTGGAGAGTAAGTCATTCATGCTGAAGACCTTCAGCGCTCGTTTGGATGAATTAGTTTAGCTCCCTGTTTGACTAAAACACAAACAATTGTTGTTTCAGGAAAAGATTTTCATTTTGTCTTGAATTACACTACCGTTCAAAAGTTTGGGGTCACATTGAAATGTCCTTATTTTTGAAGGAAAAGCACTGTACTTTTCAATGAAGATAACTTTAAACTAGTCTTAACTTTAAAGAAATACACTCTATACATTGCTAATGTGGTAAATGACTATTCTAGCTGCAAATGTCTGGTTTTTGGTGCAATATCTACATAGGTGTATAGAGGCCTAGTTCCAGCCACTATCACTCCAGTGTTCTAATGGTGAAATGTGTTTGCTCATTGGCTCAGAAGGCTAATTGATGATTAGAAAACCCTTGTGCAATCATGTTCACACATCTGAAAACAGTTTAGCTCTTTACAGAAGCTACAAAACTGATCTTCCTTTGAGCAGATTGAGTTTCTGGAGCATTACATTTGTGGGGTCAATTAAACGCTCAAAATGGCCAGAAAAAGAGAACTTTCATCTGAAACTCGACAGTCTATTCTTGTTCTTCGAAATGAAGGCTATTCCATGCGAGAAATTGCTAAGAAATTGAAGATTTCCTACAACGGTGTGTACTACTCCCTTCAGAGGACAGCACAAACAGGCTCTAACCAGAGTAGAAAAAGAAGTGGGAGGCCGCGTAGCACAACTGTGCAAGAAGATAAGTTCATTAGAGTCTCTAGTTTGAGAAACAGACGCCTCGCAGGTCCCCAACTGGCATCTTCATTAAATAGTACCCGCAAAACACCAGTGTCAACATCTACAGTGAAGAGGCGGCTGCGGGATTCTGGGCTTCAGGGCAGAGTGGCAAAGAAAAAGCCATATCTGAGACTGGCCAATAAAAGAAAAAGATTAAGATGGGCAAAAGAACACAGACATTGGACAGAGGAAGACTGGAAAAAAGTGTTGTGGACGGACGAATCTAAGTTTGAGGTGTTTGGATCACAAAGAAGAATGTTTGTGAGACGCAGAACAAATGAAAAGATGCTGGAAGAATGCCTGACGCCATCTGTTAAGCATGGTGGAGGTAATGTGATGGTCTGGGGTTGCTTTGGTGCTGGTAAGGTGGGAGATTTGTACAGGGTAAAAGGGATTCTGAATAAGGAAGGCTATCACTCCATTTTGCAACGCCATGCCATACCCAGTGGACAGCGCTTGATTGGAGCCAATTTCATCCTACAACAGGACAATGACCCTAAACACACCTCCGACCGTATGGTACGCAAGAAGTGCCCATCCAACCAATCCAACTTGTGGGAGCTGCTTCTGGAAGCGTGGGGTGCAATTTCTCCAGATTACCTCAACAAATTAACAGCTAGAATGCCAAAGATCTGCAATGCTGTAATTGCTGCAAATGGAGGATTCTTTGACGAAAGCGAAGTTTGATGTAAAATCTTATTTCAAATACAAATCATCATTATTTCTAACCTTGTCAATGTCTTGACTCTATTTTCTATTCATTTCACAACGTATGGTGGTGAATAAGTGTGACTTTTCATGGAAAACACAAAATTGTTTGGGTGACCCCAAACTTTTGAACGGTAGTGTAGATGTTTAGCCTTAAGTTATACTGTGATTAGTTTAATGATGCTTGGAGATAGATAGCTCTGTGTGCGTTTCCTGGAGCAAAGATGTTCATTAATATTAGTAATAATTAACAGTATATCCAGCTTTCATTGTTTGCTTTAGTGTTTTTTGAGTGGAATGAATGGTGGACCAAGAAACTTCACTAAGTATGAAACCTGAGGACAGATTTGTTATGGAAAACTTAAATAACACCAGAATTCACAGTTCAGTGGAACATACAAAGATGAGGATCTTCAGTCTCTACCTCAGGATCATGTTTTGCTTGGTCCAATGGTCCAAAGTCCCTTATCTCAAACAGGAACCTGTCTCTAAACCGGTTTGAGGTCAGCCGTGGTTCAGTGACAGTTGTAGGTCACAGTCACAGTTTGCAGCAGAATGCCAAAGCGATTTCTGATCTGAGGAAAAGTCAAAAACCATAATTACGCCAATTAAAGCCAAGTGTAGCGGGTAGCCATGGCGATGAGATCCTTTGGCTTTTTCACAGAGCGCCTTCTTTGCTTTTATCTTGCCGTGAGTCCAATTAGCACCTTTCTAAGCACGGAGATATTTTCAGAAATACTTACCGGATCATAAGGAAAGGATGCGTGGTGTTTTCTTCTGTTCCTGTGTGACAAGGACGCTGTGCCGAGGGAAAGCTCGCAGTGTGTTTTACAACATCATCAGCCGCTCCGTTTGAAGTGCATCCTGTTTCAAGGACACTTTCTGCTTTAAAGGACAATTAATCTTTTGTCTAATTTTTTCCAACGCCTTTTATACTGATGTTCAGTGGTTTAAGGGATTAGAAAATGTTTTTATATAAGAAATCGGTTAAATAAGTCCTCAGTCTGTTTACATAGGCTTTCTCTGGGTGCTCCTGTCTGTTAAACTAAAGTTTAACAGACAGGAGAGGATCATTTAAAGTCAGCTCATGTGCTACATACTGAGAGCTGCAGATATGTACAGCCTGTATAAAAACAGGCAGCACCTCAGCACCATCAGCAGCATTTAATAGTCCTCCACAGCTTAGTGTTGTTAGATGGGATAGTGGAGCAGCTAAAGGTCTAATAACTTTATCACATAGTTGATGTGCAGCCTCCTTCTCTCTGTTACCACAGGACGTTAACTGTTCCTCTGCTAGCGTTAGCATTAGCATGTGTTGTTTGCAGTTGTACTTTATTTCAGGACGGACATGTCACAGTAACGTGGGCTTCATCTTTACTGAAGAAGAACCAATGAGCCACTGGGCTCCTCAGCTGTCTGCTAGGAGGCATCACATGATCAGAGACTAGTCCACATGATGCTTAGAGAGTCAACCTCTAATCATAGCACGGTTCTAGGAGATCTCCCAACCCTGTTCCCATTAGTGATGGGTGATATGGACTAAAACATTTATCCTGATAATTTCTGATATTTATCACGGTAACGATATAAATGATGATAAATAAATAAACACCAGTTCATTCTAATCTTTTTGACTCTAATGCATCAAGTTTTCTCTGAGTTGTTGTTTTGTTCCCGGACTCTTTGGATGAAGTCGACGCTGCTTCTGCATCTTTGCTCATTTTCTGTCTTTCTTCATCTTCTGGTTTGTGCTTGTGTTTGAGGTGGTGGAACAAATTAGTGCTGTTACTGTCCTTTTTATTCACTATTTGTTTGCAAACCTTGCATGTTGTAATTTGCTGCTCCGCGTCAGACTTTTTAACCCCTTCATGCCTAGTGTCGCTAATTCACGACGCACTGTTTCCGTTCAGACTGCAGCTGAAATAACGCATGTAATACTCCAATGTCGGTTTGTGCACATTCAGAAAAATCCTAGGAACCTTTAGCAAGCACTAGTTTCTGGTAGGACCGGCCGGAGTGGTAACAAAAATACAAATATTTAACTTCTTTATATAATTGAAGAATCAATTGAGGCGTTAAGGGGTTAAAACCAAACCAGATAATGGAGGTGGAGCCTCGTTTAGGAACGAGCTCCTCTCTGCCGGCGTATCTGCTCCACCTTCCACCATTGTCAGTTTGTCAATATTCCACACGTGTTGGGCTGAGAGTGTGTCGCGCACATATATACGTCATCAATGGGAATTTATGGTTTTTATCACGGGATGACATATTCTTACCGTGGAGAATGTTTCTGATGATATATCGTGAACCATGAAATGTCACAAATCCCACTAAGGTCCCATGTCTCTAAACTCTAAGGCTCTCCAGTTTCTGCATGTCTGCACTAAGGTGACTGCTGATGCATCTTTAAAGTCCCAGTTTTGAGGTTTGAGATCCCGTCAGAGCAGAGTCTCTCTGGTGCTCCAGACCTTAGACTCCTGGTTCAGGCTGCTACGTGGGACCCAGACCCATGTGGTGCCAGGTTTCTTCATCTACATACCAGCCACCACAGATCTCTGGTTTACTCTCTTCTTCTTCACCAGCCAATCAGAGCTGATGAGACCTGAAGGTTAAATCACAGCGTGCAGTAAAAACATATAAACTAATGGAGGTGAGAAGTTCAGTGGAGCTGCAGAGCGGCTGATGTTTCTGTTTGCTGCTACGCCTCCTTTCACTTTTTAGAGTTAATTGAACCAGCATCCATATGTAGACTTAGAGGCCACTTCCTCCTGCTCTATTCAGAGGCTAGGTCAACAGCCTTGTGTTTCTGTGTGTGTGTGTGTTTTCTCATGAATCTGGTGACGGCGTTATAGATCGTGTTCTCGTTTGGTTTGAAAAACGTTCCAGTGATGAGTTTAAATTAATTAACCTGTTCAAGGATTTCTGACACTATCAGGTGAATTCTCTTCAAAACATCAAGGACGGTCACCGGGCAACGCGTTTTTATTTTATTTGGCTTTTTGTCTGAGTGACAACCATGAAACGTTTCATTCCTTTTACAGACGGATGGACTGAAACATGCATCAAAAACAAGCATGAAGGTCCTTAGCTGTTAATAACCGCAATAACCCATCTAAACACTCAAAGGGGGGGGGGGGGGGTCTCAGGCTGCAGTAGCTTACAGCTACCACATGGGGGCGCCACGTGCCTCCCTGCTGCTCCTGCTCCGTGTCAAGGGCGTCCTCTTGATCTCAGTTAGAGGATCTGGGACCTGCGGGGTGATGCCTACTCTCCTGGGGGGCACGGATGAGCAGGAGGGGGGGGGGGAGGTGAGGAGGGGGTCCTGCTCCCATATGTCAGGCAAGCGGCGAGTCAGCGAAAGCTGCAGCGTCACAATGGAGGGGGGGGGGGGGGGTGACATGGAGGATGTCAAGTCAAATCTCCCCACAACTTCATTCTCTTGCTTCCTCTGCACTTTACCCCCCCTCCCCCCAGCCTTCCCTAATACCTGACAGTTTGTCATCCGTCCCCTCCTCCCTCCTTCCCTCCTTCTCTCTGTTGCTGCTCTCAGTTTCCTCTCCCCTCCCTCCCCCCTCTCTCTGCCTCCCAACCCTCCAGGCAACGTGGTGACCTCTCTGTGTAGCGTAGCATGTAAGAACTGGTCCCTCTCTCCCTCGTTGCCTCCTTCCCTCTTTCTCTTGCATCCTGATGGCGCCCCAGATTAAAACCCAGTTTATAGGATTCCCAGATACCCCCCCCCCCCCATCGTTTCCTCCTCCGGTTTTCTCCTCTTTCTTTCCCAGTTTTCTCCGTTGCTGTACAGCGCTACTAAGACTAAATGTGTCGTACGTGTTCGCTCTTTGTTTCAGGTAACAAAGAAAAACTGACGAAATGATGCTGGAACAGCTGGACACCAAACACTAGAGGCTTTTAAACCATTAAACGTGAGACAAAAAGGACGTTTGTCTAGTCAGCCAACATCCAGATAATCTAATCCAGGTGTTCCAGTCACGTCCATGTCCACAGGTGTAATTCAGGGTGAATGAAAGGGTCGCTGTCAGGAGCTCAGTGGAGTCCAGCGTGGAGCTGTGATAGGACGACACCTGAGCAACAAGTCCAGACGTTGCTTAATGTTCCACAGTCAGATCTCAGTGGGATTAGAACAAACAAACCGAGCCTGAAGTGTCAGGCCAGGGTCAGAGGTCGCCAACTTTCTGCAGAGTCGATCTCTACAAACTTCCAAACATCATGTGTCCTTCAGATTAGCTTCTCGTCACTGGATGCTGCAGCTCGTCAGCAGGGTGATGTATTTCATGTTCATAGCATTAGCTTGGATTTATTCATTACTTCAAATTTTCAAATATTATTCTGAGATAGCTGCCAAAGCTCTGAAGACGTCCAACATCACATCTCCATGAAAGAGGTGTTTCTGCAGAGAATGAAACTGAGAGGAAATGTTCCTGGACACAAGGAGGAAGCTTCATGTGTCTCTGGCACCGTGAATCAAGGCTGCTTCAATGAGAAGCTGTGAGTAACATCTAAACATCATGTTAAAAAGGTGTGATGCTATTGACACGTCCTGTCCTGAGCCACACGTCGTAGTCAAGAGACCAGATGGATGGAGGTCACAGATGTTGAGCTGAACGTCAAAGAGAAAATGAAACATCTGCAGACAGCGAAGCAGCCGATGGACACGAGTCTCGCTCAAAGCGCCGTCTCCACAGTCAGATTCCAGTCTTGATTGTCAGCTGGATGCCGGTCCAATCAGAGAGCTACAGGGAGCCGAGAGCAACAGTGGTGGCGACAACCTGATTAACAACTGGGCGGTGCGGCTCTAAAATTAAAAAAGTAATTGAGCAGCTGCGTGACCTATTTCAGACTGAGACTGTGGCTCCACACAAGAACAAAATAATAGAAAGCAGCACTGACTGCTAGCATGCACCAAGAACCTGATCAGAACATCTAACGCTCCACGAGTAACCTGACGTGGTTATGAGAAATAAAATGTTTAGTGTCAGTTGTTCTTGTAGACGTCCTTCATGGACCTTGATATGAAATGAGATGTAATAATCCAATCACCACTTTCCTCTGCAGGACGTTTGGGGCTATTTGCACATGGGAAAACTAAAGTTCATTCAATCTGGAATATTTCAAACATTTATTTTGGTTGACTTGATGATTTTTTTTTTGACCTTTTTCTTTTGCCTTTTGGTTGAAAATGAAAGCGTTTGGTGCAAAGATGGACTGAAAACTGTTCTGAATTTCTTCTTTGAACTGTTAAATATATATCATACAGGTTATGATGTCATTTAATGGTGTTAGTGCAAACTGGGGATGACCAGAAACACTAATCACCAGGTGAACCTCACAAACAAATATCTATAAGTTCACCTCATATGGAATAAATTAAAGCAATGCAAATGTGGCAGACATAATGTATGACGTATATTACCATATCCTGCCTGCTGTCATATTTGATAAGCAACTTTTATTGTAAATTGATGTATAAAGAAGTAATTATAAGTTGATTCATTAAAGAAATATTCATATTTATAAACCACAACCTTTTTTCTTGCAAAAATCCAGAAAGTCAATCTATGGAAGCAGCCATTTTGGAAATGGCTGCCAAAAGCCTGATTATTGACTGCAGAGCATGCCCGTGTCCACCAGGGGGCAGGAAACAGTTTAAAGCTGCAGACAAAGGGTTTCTGCAGTAGGTTTAGATTGTGTAGGTGCAGGACTCAAACTCATGGCTCATGCTATCATTGGCGTTCCAGGCTACAGCAGCACGGTTTGAGTCGTTTAAACGAGGACTGTTTGTTCTAAACGAGACATTATTCCAGCTACTAGATGAATACTGGCGTCCACGTCCAGTGTGAAGCATCTCAGCAGACTGTTGCATTCAGTAAATCACTTTAAGATGAAGACGTAGGGCGGCATACCTGCGCATAAACCTGAGATCACAACAAGATTCTTTCTAAACAACCTTCACCACCACCCCTCCCCACGCGGACACGAGCCGACCAATCAGCCGCCGTAAATATTACCTGAAGAATGCGCTGGTAAATATTTCAGACTAAAAAGCCTTTACGACCTCAACCTGTGTCCACCATCTAACTCTATTTTATATAAACCCAACAGATGCATCAGATAGATGCAGGTGCAGGAATCAAGCCAATGACTCAAACCGCAGATAGAACTCTGATGCTTTCAGGAGACAAAGAAGCTGTTTCCACTTTAAATGTTAGAGATGTTTAACGTGACAGGAAGTGAATCATCAAAATAAATTCCTTAATATTACTCTCCAGCGTTAATTAAACATGGAGCTGTGTGCTGATGCCGTGGTTTAAACCTTTTTCTTCTAATTTATCTTGCCTTGCTACCTTTTGGTTCCTCTCTCACTGATCTCCACATGCGCTGTCGTTTTAGTCTGAATGGATTTGTTCAAACACCTTCAGGGCAAAAATATAAAGATCATGGAAGAGCTGCTGGAATCTGCTCCACACTACAGATGGATTACATCGGAGCATGAAAGTGTGTATTTTTCCTTGGCAGGACTCGAGATGTTGAATATGTATATCATGTCTTCATATCCCTTGGCACACCCCCCCACCCCACCCCCACCCCCACCCCCACCAGGCCTCCTCCTTTCTTCTGGTGTCTTGGCTGAGCCCGAGTGTTATTCCTCCTCTCAAACATTTACACATGTGTCTCCTCCGTCCTCCTCGCCCTCCTTCAGTCTGCTCCTGCTGCTGCTCAGTGTTTTTCCATGTGCCTGAAGCACCTGCAGGGAGAAGGCGGCGGCACGAATGTGAAAATAAAACCATAAAATTAACGCGGCCTGGTCTTAAAATCAAGATGTTCTGTGATGACTAGCCTGAGGGAGAACTGTAATGAAGAGCTGGCTCCACGGCGGAGATAACAGAATCAATCAGAGGATTAAAGGAGGCTGTTCTCAGTGTTTTGGGATTTTATTCTGCAGCATGCATACACCGATCAGCCACAACATTATGACCACTGACACTGACTTCATCTTGCTCCAGTTCAGTGTTCTGCTGGGAAACTTGTGGACCTGGCTTCATTCATTGGTGTGGATGTTACTTAGACATGTAGCACCCACCTAGACCAGACCAGGCACCCCCACCCCATAGCAATGACACTCCTCCAGCAGGATGCAGCCACAAAAACACTTTAGGAAGAAGAACAGCACAAGGTGTTGACCTGGCCTCCACATTCACTAGATCCCAAACTGATCCACAGAGGCCCCTCCCCTCAAAGACCCCCCACTAACACCAGGACACCCTCAAATGGTTCATGTCCATTCTCTGATGATATTAGGTCATCATGTTATGGCTGATGGGTGTATCTGTGTCTGAAACCAGCTTATTCACTCAGCTGCTCCGTGTTCACATATTTTACAGTTAATGAACTTAATCATCAATAAATTCTACTTTTTATGTCTAATGTTGTAGAAAATAATAATGAAGTTGAATTAATAAATCTCCTGAAACAAACGTCATCAGGCTTGAGCAGGTTTTAACACAAATGTTGTTTAAAAAGTGTTTTATTTAATTAATGAAGTGAATCACTGAAACATGATCCATGAAGCTGATCTTCTAACGTCTTCTTTTTTTAATCAACAACCCAGAATCAAATCTTGACGTTTATTCTATTTAATTATTTTAAAGTTATGTGGTTAAGTAATCCCGTCCATCCTGAATAGTTCACACCTGTCTAGAGGAGCAGTTTGCTTTTTCAGTTTGATTTGAATAAACTGGAGCTCACGCTGCTCGACCAATCAGCCGCCAGCGTCTCCTGATTAAACAGTTCCACACTAAAGCGTCCTGACGGTTTGCTTCTTGTGAGCCTCGTGTTTTTCCTTTCAGGTCCGTGTGTCTTTGGAAGCGTCTGATATATGATTTTTAATAACACCAGGGCGACGTCGCTGTCTAACCTTTCTGTCTTTATCTTCTCGTCTTTGAGCTGCAGCTCCGAGCGCAAGAGCAGGAGGCTGCTGAAATTTTTTATTTAGTAGATGAATGCACCTATTATACGCCTCCCCCAACGCGCTGCCGCATGCATATGTTCCCTGGAACAAACTCCCAAATGTGTTGTTGTGAGCGTAGGGAACCCAGAGCAATTAAAATCAGACCAAATCCACGCTGCATGTGTGTCTTTTCTTTTTTCTTCACACATCCAGGTTTGATTTCTTGCAGGCGTTCTGTGCGTCCCTGCAGTGCCAGGCCTCTCTTATCAGTATGTCGCGTTGCACTTCCTCTCTAAACATGGCCAAAGCTTTTGGGAGCCGTGAAGCTTCGGCGATAAGATAAGACACAAAGCCCTCTCTCTATGAGGAATGCATGAAATAGGAAAATAGGAGATCCGTCCCTGTGGAGAGGCCGAGCAGAAAGAGAGCAGCGATGAGGAGAAGTTTGGAAAATGAAATAAAAAATAAAAAAATAAAAAAAGACGTGAGTCACGGGGGTTAGAGGAAGGAAAGCAGTCACCGTTAGTGGAGGAACATAAAGGTACACACACCGACACACTCGCCCAGCTGCCACTTCTGATGCGTTAGGTGAAGATGATCTGCAGAGCATATTTAAATACTTCGCCATGGCAACAGGCTCTGTGATTAGGGGCAAACAGGCAAAACTGCTGCAGCACTTGGAATTGAGATGATACAAATTAAGGGAACTCTGGACGGTTGCCAAGGAGACGGAACAGGCGGAGGGGTTAAAGTCCAACCTAAACACACCTTAAAGCTATTTTAGTGGCAGCGGAGGAGCAGGGAGCAGCGGGTGGGAGGGGGAGGGTAGGACGAGGCGAGGGGAGGGGCGGAGGTGGGTTTTTTTTCTAACCGCCGAGCTCCGCAAATAATCGTTAGACCTGCCGAGATGTGTGATCAGAGTTCAAAATCCCTCCATATGTCTGGGTGTGTGCACCTTTCATTGTTCTGATGTCTCCGTTCGGCCTCCGGCGCCACGGCTCGGGAAAAAAAACGCAAAAAAATAACTCAAATAAAGGCCCACGCTCTGGTGACGGTGTCTCACATGTTCTCTTTTTATTGTTTATCCGTGGGTTCATATCAATCTAAAATACCAAATACAGCTTCTTTGTTTTTTCAGGTTTTTTTCTCCATGACATCATCATCTTGCAACAGATTCATAGCAAACAACAAAAGTGACTTTATGGCTTAGTGATGGCGGCGGCTCTCAGTTCTCAGATGCTTATTTTAGTGTTTAAAGGTGCTAAAGAAGGAGTGAAGCCCTGTGTGAAACGTTCCAGCCTGCGTCTTAAAGGGACCCACGTTCTCCAGGCCTGTGTTGATCATGTGACGGTTACTTATGACACCTGAGCCTGCTTCGTTCTCTGAATATAAGAAGTGAGATGTGTCCACAGAATAAAAACAGTCTAAGCCTTTAAAAGATGTAGTCTGCCATCACTTTACATCACAGTGGTAACGTCCAGAGTCTCCAGTCTCCCGAGAGACTGGAGACTCTGGGTGTTAATGAGTAGTCACAGGGGAAGGAGGACAGGATCAAAACAGTATCTGCTCGTTAACAGGCTCTGGTCATGAGAGCTTCTGATGGGAACCAGTTCAAGTGAAGAACCAGTGTTTTAGAACTGAAACTTGGATGAAGGGTCTTCATGAAACCCAACGAGTCCAGCTGCTCTTGTTTCAGCTTGTTTTTGTCTGGATCCACCATCATCTGGACGACTGAGAACATTCACAGAAGCCAGACGTGTTTGAAAGGTTCAAGCTTGTTAAACAGAGCTCTGGTATCTGACGTCACCCTGAAGCAACAATCACAAAACCACCATTCTGGCAGCAAAGTGTACTTTTACAATCACTACTCCGTTGACAACAAACTAACTCGTCCTTGTTCCAGTTACATCGACAGCTGTTGTGTCCCAGAACAGTCTGGGACAAGCAAAGGTGAAATGGTTTTCTAGGATTCCCAAAGATCCCTCCAGACGTCAGATGTGGATTACTGCAATAAAACGCTCCAGAAGCAGGAAGGAGGAAACGGAGCGGTGGGATCCCTCAGGAAACGGGTTTGTCTCGTGTAGTGATCACTTTCTATCAGGGACAGAATCCAGCGTCTTGTTTATTTATGTCTTTAACACCGTGTCCAACAGATTTCTGCTCATAGAGACAAGTTAGGCTGATGTTTATAACGTGGATTATAACGAGGTCATGAACCTCCTCAGAAACATTACGGATATTTTTTACGAATAATGAACCAAATGAAGATGCAGAAAATCCAGATACTGCAGGTCAGGGACATTGTCCACATCAGCTGTTTCAAAGCTTGATAAAATCACAGCCGGGACACGATAAGGGTCTGTGATATATAATCTGTGGAGTTTTATCTTGTACTGGTCAGTTTCTATCAGTTTACAGTGTCAGTAAACTCCTGAACGGCCTGAAACCAGAGCTGGCTCAGTTTTTCTGCCAATATATTGGTGTCAACAAAAAGCTCATGTGATGCTTGGAGCTCTATACTCCATGAGAAGTTTGTTCTCACTCGTAGGCCTGCGAGAACAAGAACAAAGTTTGTTCTGGTCAAATCATTTATACTTTACAAGAACTACAGGGAAGTCCTGATAGGCCCCTCCCACTGCAGCATATGTCACATGCGCTAAGCATTGTGGGAGATGAAGGAGATTTTTGAGGATTTCTTCTTACTCTCAGATGTGGGCCAGTCATTTTGACGACCGTGTCCATCAGATGACGCCGTTCATTCAGCATCCACCCACACACAGTATGATCTATAGCGTCTTCCCAACAAAACTAATTCCGTCTGTGAATGAGGCTCCTAAGCTACAGACGGTGAAACGTTTTAAACGCGTTGCTGTGTTTTTATTTAACCATCGGCAGCTGAAGGACTCGCCTCCGGCAAACTTGACTGAAGTCTTTTAAAGGCTTAGCAGTTACTCTCCACCAAAAGGCCACTCCAGCAATTTCATACTGCACTGGAATGATTGAAACCCAATCAGCAGAGCCTGATATGTTTGGACACAGCAGCAGTAACTGGAGCAGCACATTAGCAGAGCTGATGTCTCTGACAGGGAGGCGTCCGTCTCCTCGTTCTGGCTTCGCTCAGGCGCCGCTTCGTCACAGTCACTGAGGTTATACACAGAAAGCAGAACAAACTGGACGACGGTTTCCCATAACTCTGCCTCCGACATTTCCCATAAAGCAATTACATCATGGTGTCTTTTGTTTTTTTAGCATACACTAAATTTGACTCATTTGCTGGAGTGTCCCTTTAAATATGTTTTCTTTTTTATTCTCGTGGTATTTTTGCTGGATAACGTGGGACCCAGATCTATTTCATTCCTTTTCCCTCCAAAGTCTCCAAAGTCAATATATTCTTGATCTTTTTCTGTGAGTGTAGTTGCATCTTCAGGATATTTGAACTTTTGTCTTGAAACATGTGAAGGCTTACAGAGAGCGAGGGCAGCGAGTCTTTAGCTATCAGTCCATAAACTGATTAACCGCTGACCTTCACTCCCACGCTCCCTTATTTTTTAAAAGTAAACTTTTCTTTACTATGCACAGAAAAGACAGAAACGAGACAGAAAGAAGCAGAGCCACTTAAGGAAAAGTCAGTAAAGCAATCAGGCAGTATTCCAAAGTATTGAAAGCACAGTAGAAGAAGGTTTTTGTTCAGGCACTCATTTAACATCACCCTCTCTCCACAGTTTAACGTTACACCTGTGATTATGCTAATGTGTTTGGTTTTGTTTGTGCCCTGCGCGAGGACTACACCAGCGTGAGCGTGTGAACGGGTGTGAAAAGTGAATACTGTGCAACTAATTAAACTAAAGACGCTGATGAAATCTCCAGTGAGCTCGTGTTTTTGTGTCTGTGTGTGAATTAAGTGACGGTTTCTCTGAATACAGACTCAGCCTGTGGACAAAACACGAAGGAACAATCGTGGTGTAAACGAAACAGTCAGAACAGTCTCAACGCTGACGCGCTTTGTTGATATAACCCATTTAAAAGGCATCAAGTATGAAATAAGATCCACCCTAAAACCAGATTCAGTTTCATTCCATTTTTTGGCAAATAAAATCACACGCTTTTCTTTTTTAGCATTCTTTTAACTTTTATGAATCAATCCTATCACAAAGCCTGATGTGTGATAAACAAACAGTCTGCGAGTACCTCCGTTCACACCTGGTGTTAAAATGAATGATCTGATCACAGATGCTCAGTGTGAACTACAAACATGAACACACCCAAGGACAAACTAGAGATCAGATCAGTCCTTGCATTAGCATCCATCCAGGGCAATCTGATCACAGTCCAGCTTTGAGTACCTCCGTTCACACCTGCAACACTTCAGATCCCGATCTCAGTTTCAGTCTTTGTATGCAAATGAACAGCAACATAACTCATAACAGTCTCTAATGGATCTCTACTTCACAGCTGTATGAGAAGCACAAACAGCTGTTTGGGATGTGTGCGTCATGACGTCCACATTTTGGACCAAGCTGTAAAATCTCTCTCATTAAAAACACACACGTTATTATTTATTATTTATCTCCAACACGACATTAATCATTTTATGAACCGGCACAAAGCTCAGATTAGAACTCAAACCCTAAAAATGTTGCACCATAATGGTTGATGTGATAATTTATATTCTCTGGTGATCATAGTTGTTCTTTAATTTGGTTTAGGACTCACCGTGTGTTCACACTACCAAAGTGCTTTAAGCTGATCACTCATGATCTGATTGGCCAGGATGGACGTTAATGTTGAAGGTGCTCACCTGTGACCACATTATTTTACTACTTTATTTTATGTGTTCCAGCCAGATTGACAAACCGCCTACTCAGCTGAAGGTTTGAATCATTTATTTACAAAAGAAAAGAAATAAAAGCCATTTGTGCAACGTTAGGGCTGAGATCAGTAAGAGAATTATAAGACAATGGTTTATTTATCCCACGATGGATACACAGTTTGGATCATATCCTGTTCCTTGATCTGAAACAGAGCTGAAAACTGGGATCAGACCTTTAGTGGTGACTCAATATACATGCAGGTGTGATAACAGGTACCTGAACATGAATACTTGTGATCAAATCAATAGATATTAATACCTGGTCTGAACAGGGACCACTTCCTGGTGTGTTTAGCGTAGCTTAGCATCTATTGGTTCAGATGCCTCCAAACTAAGTCAAACTGACGTCTATCAGCTCATCACTAGAGCTAGCCTGGGCTTATTTTAAGCTGAGCTCAGGCTTCATGACACAACTTTGGCACTATGATAATTAAAAAAGGATAATCTTATGTCAGCTAGATCATAATTTTTACTTTCTGTTCTGATCAACAGTCTGAGGTGAAATGAGTGAATTGTGTTTTAGGGTGGACTTGGATGGCACGCCTCCTTCATCCTGGATACTCTGGATACTCATCATCACAGTGAAAGTACAGATCGGTCTGAATCGACGTCGGACAGTGAGACAACACCTGGCTGCCGTCTGACGGTCGCATGTGTTAATATCTAATGGCAACTGTTCACGTTGAGGTTTAAAGGTGCATTTTAAAGGGTTCCATGATCCTCAATGCTTTTACAGACTGTGACGGATCATTCATTTAAATATACAACAACAACACCAAGAAAAGAAAAGGAATAGCACTGTGTCTAACACTGACATATCATTCTGAATACAAACCACATCTTCCTTTAAAAACAGTCAGGCGCCTTTAAACAGTGTCTGTTTGGACGTCAGCCAATTAAAAGCTGTGACATAATGAACCTCCATCAGCGCGGCTGCTGTCAGCGACGATGTCAGCGACGATGTCACCAGCCCCCAAAACCACATCCTAAATTAATTGCACTCTGAGATATTTCACATGACGAACAATTAACCATAAACCATTTAATAACCCCCCACCCCAGCACCACCCCACCCACCACCCACAGTAATACAGCAACACACACATTTATTTATGGCACATCTACACACCAGCCTCATCACATGGACTGACACTGATTCCCAGCACTCACGTGTCAAACATGTGTTTTTCAGAGCTCATCACAAGCTTCAGGTTTGTGACACTGACGCTTCTTTATCTGTTTTTTTGTTTTTTTGATTATTTTTGGTGTTTTTGTGAATTATACACAAAGATCAAAAACCAGGAGCGACATCACTGTTTAGGGGTTTGTTGAGATTAGAAGGAGAAAACACAAACTGCATAAAGTATTTTTACCCCTGAAGAGTTGCATTTTTTTTTTTTAGTAAATGAATCTTGACATGAAATAAAATGACATCAGTTAAAAACTGATCTAACCACTTACTAAACATGTGAAAGGAAAGAAAGCTGAATTTCAGGTACACGCTGGAGAACATTTCTGCACGGTCACAGTCGTTTCCTCTCTGACCTGCAAAGCCTCTTTTGTTTCTCCAAAAGTAAAAGCTGGTGGAACAGAAATCTTGCTTTCAGGCAGAAATTGCACGCTATTATCAAATTGCACTCATTACTGCAGCCAGTGCAGTCCCATCCCTTCCTCCTTCCTCGCTGCACCCCATCCTCCACCCTCCACCCTCCACCCTCCTCTCTACCTGCCTCTCTGATGAGGAGCCACTGATTCTGGATCAGCTGCAGCCTGTTGGCACTGTGTGGTTGGCACTGAGGAAGATGTTCCTGCTGGACTTTAATCAGACTGAGCTGTAACGGCACTGAGTGGAAACAAAACAAAATGTTATCTTCTGCAGAGATCTGCATCCGTCTGACGTTTCACAGGCTTTGTAACATGTATTCTGATTGGAGCAGCTCTAAGAGGTCAGATATCGGAGCTAATGCACTTTTTAAAGGCTGGGGAGGAAACCCAGTGAGTCGGGATTTGGTGATAACTGAAGCGTGACTTGTATTTAAGTTAAAACTGAGCTGTTTGTGTTTTTCTTCTCATTAATTTTTACAAAATGTAAGAAAAGTCCAGACAGATACGTGTTGCTATGGTACTTTAGTTGGCGAGTAGCTGTGGAGAGTTTCTAAGCTGCTTTTTCTTCAAAGAAGTGCTCGTTTTTAATTTAAATATTCACTAATTCTTGGAAATGTTGTTGGCATTATGTTGAATCGTACACTTGCATGTGGGAAAATGTTTTACATTACATTTTGCAGTATCAGCTGACCTCTGCCGCACTGTCTAAAGCAATTAACTGGTTCACGGGAATTAATTAAGTGAAGTTGTTTGAATCCATCACGGCCTGTGTTTTCCTCATAACCAGCGCCCGATGAAATCGTTCTTACCGGTGAAATTATTCAAATCCCATTATGAATTAGAGACAAGTGGCGTAAAGCGCTAAGTGTTGTTTAAACACTATTAAAAGATGACTTTGTTTACATGCACTAAATATTTTTCATTCCTCTACTAATATTTCTGTTAATATGAAGCCAGAGTTTTATAAACATGACTCCGTTGTTCCTGAAGCATTGTCATATTTGCACATATAAAAACCTGTTGATATCCGCGTCTTGTAATGTTTAAAAGCAGAGTCTGATCCACGTCACGATGGCTTTTCTTTATCAGCGTGCATCAGGCTTTAAAACGGCAGAGTGTAAACTAGCAATGATGCTGAGACATAATCTGAAGGTGTTCTGGACATGTCGACTGTAGGATTACTGTAAAATTTCAAATATAACGGTGTAATATTCGTGTTGGGCACTAAAGCGGTTTGTTATTGGCAATATATCTGCAATCAGTCCTGCATTTTTCTTTCATTTATTTTATTGTCAATGAAAAAAATAATCTAATAGTCACTGTTTGCCAGTGAATGTCACAACTGCAGATTATATGCCATAATGAAAATGTAAATAAATCCTTTTACAGCTGATCTGGCTGAACATGCTTCCTGATGGCCAGTGTGAGACACTTTGACCGAATGTATAAACATGGGAATAAATTAAATATAAATACAATTATTTTTCTTCTCAGCCACAAACGGCAACGACAGATCAGAAGGGAACGTTTTGATTTTAGTTATTTCTAATGTCGAAACCATGGACTGTATAAAGATAGACATGAAGTATTGAAGTAAATCAAGTAGAGCTCCCCCTGGTGTCTGGCTGCAGTATAGGTCATAGGCTCCACCCCCTCCATGTTAGTGGGCGGGGCTTGTGCCAAAGTAAAACACTAAAATACACGTCAAATAATATTTTTCAGTGATGGTTTCAGTCATTTTAGTTCGTTAATATAATGTTGATGAATGTTTAAGAGTTAATTGTTTGGATACGTTTTGTCCATATCCCGTCAGCATAGAGTCAGTTTGACCAGTGACAGGAAGTGGAGACGTGTTGTCCATATTTATATACAGTCTATGGTTCAGACTAATTAAAATCAACATGATACAGCTGATTTACAAGCAGATCAGATTTGACGAAACATTAAAAACCCAAACTTAACTTGGCCTAGCTTAAACACACGTGTCTGAAATCACCAAATCCAAACTCCTGGAGGACGTCCTCATGCACTTTTGAGTCCAGAGTGTTGTCAGGTTAGCTGACCCTGAAGAAGATTTAGCACCGGCTTGTAATCTGAACAGTAATCTGTGTTTGGCTCAGGCTGACCCTGAATCAGTGGCGACGCTGACATCTATTTAACTGGTGGAATAAAATAAAGTAAAATGACTGAATCATAGAAAGTGACTTACTGGTTAAAGTCACAGCTGATGAGAAGGAAACCAACAAATAAAAAATAAAAAAATGGAATAAATAAGTTAATTATCAGCTCAAACCCAGAGGACGGTGTGAGGAGGCTCCTGGTCCCGGGGCACTCTGGGTAATGTAGTCCATGTCACTTGGCCAGTGCTCGGGCCTTGGCAGCGGCTGCCTGCGCCCGCTGCACGGCTGCCTGGCTGTTCTCCCTCCTCATCAGCTGGTTGGTCTCAAACAGACCTTCATGGGTGCTGCCTCCTCCACCTCCTCCTCCTCCACCTCCACCTCCACCCACCAGCGTCAGCACTCCTGCAACAGACAGATTGCTCATCATGTCAAAGAAAACAGGGACAGAGTAACAAGATACAACTCAAGCAAGTATCCCTGATAAAGTCTGCAGGGTTAAAAGTGTTTGGATGTAATGTAATTTCTGTCCTGATTGTGTCAGCCCTGTGATGTCCCTGTACTTCAGATCCGTCTGAGTGGAGGATTCAGAGCTTAGAACCAGTGGATCCAGCAGGTTACTAATAAAAATGTGTTGTTCTCTCCTATAGACTGGATAAAAATATGGACGATGCGGCACCACCGAGTAGTGATGGGTGATATGGACTAAAACATTTATCCTGATAATTTCTGGTATTTATCACGGTAACGATAAAATGATGATAAATAAATAAACACCAGTTCATCCTAATCTGTTTGACTCTAATGCATCAAGTTTCTGAGTTGTTGTTTTGTTCCCGGACTCTTTGGATGAAGTCGACGCTGCTTCTGCATCTTTGCTCATTTTCTGTCTTTCTTCATCTTCTGGTTTGTGCTTGTGTTTGAGGTGGTGGAACAAATTAGTGCTGTTACTGTCCTTTTTATTCACTATTTGTTTGCAAACCTTGCATGTTGTAATTTGCTGCTCCACGTCAGACTTTTTAACCCCTTCATGCCTAGTGTCGCTAATTCACGACGCACTGTTTCCGTTCAGACTGCAGCTGAAATAACGCATGTAATACTCCAATGTCGGTTTGTGCACATTCAATAAAATCCTAGGAACCTTTAGCAAGCACTAGTTTCTGGTAGGACTGGCCGGAGTGGTAAGCAATTACATTGTGTTTAAGTGTGCTATAAAAATAAATGTGAGGCTGCTATAGGCCCAGACTGCTGGGGGACGATGCTCTGAGGACATGTCCTCTACTCTCTTCTCTTTCACACTAAGCTCCTGTCCTCTAATTCAAACTGTCATGTAGCATCATCAGCTGTATCTTGTATTTATATCATCATATACGCTTCAGTCAGATATACGTATCTCTCAAGCTGATGGGTTCCTCCATAAGAGCTTGAGGTTCTGCTCAAGGTTCCTTTCTATTAAAATCAGTCTTTCCTGCCTCAGTCGCCTTCAGGCTGCTCTGGAGGTTTCACACCAGATGTTATAAAGCATCTTCAGACGGTCTGTATTATTATTGATGCTATAGAAATAAAACTGAACACAAACGTTGTGTTAAAGGTAACACAACACGTGGTCCTTATATAAAGACGTTAGTGTTTTAAGAGTGTACCACCTGCTTCACATCACCTCCTGAAATACCAGACTGCCTTTTGTAATTTTCAGCTTTTAGTGGAGGCTGTAGCTCAGACTCATTCTGTTCCTGTTTCCATTTAACTTTTTCCTGAAGTGGAGTTAATATTTATCTAAAAGCTGCACACACACAGACTTATAAATGAAGCCCCCTGGCTCTGGCTCTGACTCCTGATCCTCACACATGTTGGGCAAAATAAAACAATCTTAACGTTGCGTCTCTATTTTTAAAAGCACAAAAAGCAGCTAGTTGTCACAGAGACACAGTGATCCGCCCTCGCCACCCTGGCAGCTTTCAAATCAAAAACGTGTTGATTGCTTGCAGAGACTCTGCAGCAAAGACACACTGAAGCTTCAGATCTGTCAATTAGCACATTTCTCCTTTTAATATAATCTGAATTCTTTCAAAGCAAATGACACAAGTCAGAGGTCGCTGAGCTGGGATACAGCGACAAAAGTGAGCCTTTCAAACCCAGGATGGCTTCATTTCTTCACGTGTGCATTCTGATTCAATCTAAATTACCTTTAATGAATAAATATAAAGCTTGTTTTAGTCTTACCGTAGCCGTTCACACAGCCGCTTTTAAACTCGCCCTCAAACCTCATTCCATCGAAGCGAGTGAAGATGCCGGCGCCTTGAAACTTCCCCTGCACGAAATCACCTTCATACCTAAAAATACAAAGAATGAAATGACATTCCTGCTTCACAGCAACTCAGTGCTGCAACAGTTTAATTGGAAATGTCAGCAACACAAAACCCAGCTGAGAGGTGCTTGAGGAAGAATATTCTACCAAGCTTCAGCTGTAGATTGACTGCTGCGCTTAATGTTGTCCTTGAATATTAGGAATGTGGGGTATGAATATGAATGTCAGAAGATATGTGACTCAAGTTTAACGTGTTAAAGCTCAGTTTAGACGTTTATCAGCTGAACGTCACAGCCGTGAGATGCTGTGAATGCCTCGACGTCGGTGTGATTTTTAAGAAGCTAAAAGGTCTGTGTGGTTTATTTCTTATCTAAAAACTGTAGCGGCACTGAGGAGAGGAACGTTTCAGCTGGAGAGTCCATCACAGCACAGAGGAAGGCGGAAAATAGGTAGATCAGAAAATAAACATTTAAATATTACAACCAGCGATCTGCTGCCTGATGAAGAAAAGAGGGATTATCTGGTAAATACAGCAGTCAGCCACAACATTATGACCGTCATAACACTGTGGAATCAACGACGGCGCCGTGCAGGTGGAGCACAGACTCTAAGTAAAAACACTGACGGTGTGGAAGGAGGAGATTAAAGATGAGATTAAAGGAAAGAAAGAAAGAAAGAAAGAAAGAAAGAAAGAAAGAAAGAAAGAAAGAAAGAAAGAAAGAAAGAAAGAAAGAACGTCTTTGTTGTTGTTTCTGCTTTTTGGAAGATATAGATTAAAGACCAGAAGTATTTAACAAATGTAAATGTAAACCCACGTTTGTCACCTCACCACCTCATCAATATACAGCCACAACATTATGACCACTGAGAGGAGACGTCAATAACATCTAAACCACCTTGCTCCAGTTCAGTGTTCTGCTGGGAAACTTCTGGACCTGGCTTCATTCATTGGTGTGGATGTTACTTAGACATGTAGCACCCACCTAGACCAGACCAGGCACCCCCACCCCATAGCAATGACACTGCTTGATGGCAGCAGCCATCCCCAGCAGGATGCAGCCACAAAAACACTTTAGGAAGAAGAACAGCACAAGGTGTTGACCTGGCCTCCACATTCACTAGATCCCAGACTGATCCACAGAGGCCCCTTCCCTCAAAGACCCCCCCACTAACAACAGGACACCCTCAGAAGGAACATGTCCATCCTCTGATGAGACCTGCACAATCAGGAAGGTGGTCCTAATGTTATGGCTAATCGATGGCCTTTCATGTAACCATAAAATATTATTAATTTAACTTTGTGTTTCCTTAGAGAGTTGATCCAAACACACAGGAGACGACCCTGGTCCTTTATCCTGCGCTCTATTGTTCTTAAACATTTCACCTTCACTAAACTAAAGAGAGCAGATGAAAAACTCTGAAGTGGCTTAATTTGAGTTGAGGAGACAATGTCACGTCCTCTGATAAAATTCTTGTTCGTGAAATAAAAAAAGAAAAGAGACAGACGATGTCTTCAGCCTTGGAAGGCTCTGTAGCCGGTTTTACAGCAAGAAAGAAGTACTTTAAAAATAATCTGGCGCTCGGCGTCCTCGGGGGAGGGAAGCACTCAGAGCATTTTGAGGCTGGAGATGAAGCACGATGCGTCTTTGAGCTGCTTTTGTTCTGTCTCTGTTTATTTCTCTGTTTCGAGGCTGATGAATTCTGCCTGTGCACGAACCAGCTAAAACATCTGATGAACGTGCTCAGCCAACCAATGAACGGGAAGGTGATTCTGGCAGCACCTGCATGGGGTATAAACCCATCAGCCATAACATTATGATGTCCTAACATTGTGCCAGTCTCATTTGTGGTGCCTGGTCTGGTCTAGGTGGGTGCTACCAGGGATAATGTGTGTGAGGAGGTTCATTTGAAGCTCCTCTCAGTGCAGATGTCACCTTAACACCTGAATCCACCTGCTGTGAAACAGAAAATAAAAAACAGAAAAGACAGGACAGACACGAGGGCTGCACGCTTCTAATTCATCGAGCTTCACCTCCATGATACCATCATCACCAGAGAAGACAACATCTGACACAATGAGCAGATATTTATTATATTATACAATTTAATAGACTAACCAATGAATCTATTTTACATAAAACAAGTAAATAAGTAATAATCTGATGAATCAACGTGAATAATCAGTAGCTGCCACGCTAACATGTTACAAAATAAAACTATGAAGCAATAGATCATTAGATCATTTCCTGAGAATCTGGAAATAAATGAATAAATGTCTGAGGTCAGAGGTTAGCAGGAAGTGAAGCACAAACCTGGAGCCGTCAGGAAAGACCAGCAGGCCGCAGCCGTTGAAGAGGCCGTTCTCAAACTGTCCCACGTAGCACGTCCCGTCACTGAAGGTCAGCTGACCCAGGCCATGACGCAGACCTGCAGCAGCGGGTCATAAAAGCAGAGGCTCGTAAAATCACCCCGACAAACTCAACGACACGAGATGGATGGATGGATGGAACAACATCCATCAAGGAACAACAAGATGGTGATGATTATGAGATCATTAGGGCACAAGACAACAGCTCCTCCAGGCGTAACTGAAACACGAACGCCTCCATCTCCACTGGTTGTTCATCCTGGTGTCAGAGCTCGTGTTTAGTTCATCCCTACAAAATCAGAACCAGTTATTAACCGTAAACCTTTCTACTCCCGCTCTAGCTCAGTGTGTCTGCAGCTGCTTTTTCATGGATTCATATCAAAACAAGACTTTATCTGATTGATCTGAATTGATCTGTTTCAGTGGCATCTCAGGAAGCTGCACATCCGTTCCCGCGGTCAAAATTACTGGAAAACAACCAAACTGCTGCAGCGAGGGGATGTTAGACGGGAAATATCCATGATGATCCAGAGCGTCAGGCCACGTTTCATTCAGGGATGCAGGATGAAACTGGACACATAAGGATGGTTTATGCTACATTTATATCTGTGCTTTTATCGCTGGAATGTTTCTGAGATTTGCGTCTAACTAAGGTTCATCCATGTACAAAAGCTCTGTTAATTATGTCCTTGAAGCCAGATGAGTAGTGGCGGTTAACTCTGAGGAGACTGTGTTTACTCTACCTTCTGTTTTTACCGTCTCTCTGGGAGAGTTAACCTGGATAACTTGAACCTTAATAGATCACAGACAAAGCATCGCCATGAACTTCCACTGTGCAACTAAAAGACACAACAGAGCAAGAATAAACAGGCGCCATGAGTCTGTTAAACGTCCGCCTGCAGGGTTACCATCTTATTTATGCACACAAGCAGGTACACAACTCTAGGAAACAAAGCGGTCAAATGTAATGGTCACTGCAAACTGAGAGTAGTAGTAGTGATGTGACCTGTTTGTCCACTGCAGCATCTTTCTGCAAAATACCAAACAATGTGGCTTCACACCACAATGGAGATATACTGCAGAAGTCATTTTGGGTTTAGAAAGAGAGGAGGAAGGCAGACACATCATCATACCTTAATCCAGCTTTTAAGTTCTGCCGCTAATATCCAGCGTGATGCGTAAGAGACGGGATCGAAGACAAAGCATCGCCCTGAACTTCCACTGTGAAACTAAAAGACACCGTTCCTCTAACGGAGCGAGTATTAACAGTCTGTGAAACGTCCGCCTGCAGGGTCACCATCTTATTTATGAACACAAGCAGGTACGCAACTCTAGGAAACAAAGCGGTCAAACGTAATGGTCACTGCACACTGCATGGCTACTGTCCACAGTTAGAGTAGTGGCAGTGATGTGACCTGAATACTCATATGAAGAGCCAAAACTTTTTGATTTCCCGTAACCGTGTAGAAAAATAAAAATGCTGCATTTTTAGCTGAAAAGACATTTGATTTTAAAGACGTTGGCTCAAGAGTTGAATCTGTTCTCGGATGGTTTGTGCCTCAAAGGGGAAGATCTTAGTTATTTTGGGGATACAGTTAATTTGTTAATTGTGTGGTGGTTAGCACTGATGCCTCACACCAAGAAGGTGGGGGGGGGGGGGGGGGGGGGGGGGGGGGTTCTTTTCATGGGGCCCAATATCCCTAGCAGCGCCCCTGCACACCACAATGTAGATTTATTGCAGAAGTCATTTTGGGCTTAGAAAGAGAGGAAGGCAGACACATCATTACACCTTGGTTCAGCTTTTTAAGTTAGCAGGTTCATAATTGGTGTGAGATGACAGAAGGTGAGCCACTCTCAACCATTTTTCAGCTCTTAAAATGTTCCCACTGAGCTGAGACTCAGTTTTCTCTCTAATTCTGCCACTAATACCCAGCACAGAGGACGGCAGTCGATAAAGACGTGAGCGTTTGTCCTCGCCAGCCTCTAGCAGGAATCAGCGGGGTAGCTGCATAAGAGGCGCAGTAGGACGACGGGTTGAGGACGTCCTGAAAGCAGCAGACTGGGAGGTACTGGTGGGTAAACTGGCAGCTTGTCAGAGGGTGAGGCGGGGGGGTGGGGCTTGTCCCTTGCTCCCAGCTAAGGGCAAAGTAAATTAGGCAGTCCATCTGTCACGGCTGCTTAAAGTCCTACTCTCTGCCTAATCTCAGCAGGGTTCTCACAGGAGATTTGGAGAAGAGATTTGGCTAAACCTAGAGCTCTGCATTCCTTTTTCAAAGCCTTCCTGAAACACCCTGCATCCATACGTTTAGACGCCTGGGACTCCATGAAGTATATTTGGGTAAAACATAAACTGAATGCAAATATTTCACTTGCAAAAGAGCCCTGATGAGAAAGCAACAGCCCGAGGCCTGAATGTCACGGACTAACTGCCTGTTAAAGTAAGAATGGTTTAACTGAATCTAATGGAATCAAGTGGCGTCGGCGTTTCTCAGACGGCTCTGAAGACTGATTTTATTTTACTTGGGGTGCAGATTATCAGCGGACTGCTGCAGCAAGAGACAGTGATTTCCTTTCTGTCTCCTTGGATTTGATCCCTCCAGACGGACTCTAATCTGTCATTCAGCTTCTTTGTAACGCCTCCCTCCAATCTCTTGTTGGGTCACGGTCTTTGGCTAATTACGGTTTAGCTGAATTTGTCTGGCTTTTATGTCAATCAATAGCGGTAATGCATACATGTTAAATGACCGCATGGGTAAAGTACAGTAGTAAATGGCTTCTGGCTGTGCCTCGGCTGCTGTGGATATACCCAACCTACTTCCTGTAACCTGATAGCCCCCAGGCCTGTCTTCAACCAGCGCTGCACTGAATTATTCATGTGACACCATAGACCTTTGTCTGGAACACACCTACATGTTTGTGTGCAAACAGTGACTTTGCATGCAGAGACGCAGAGACATAATGCACAGCACGCATCAGGCTGCGTTCAAGACACTGCTGCCTCTTTGCAGCACGCACAAGCACATGCACAAGCACATGCACAAGCACACGCACAAGCACACGCACAAGCACACGCACAAGCACACGCACAAGCACATATTACTGTGCAATGTCAGCTGTGTTAATTCAACTGTTCATGAGCAAATCACCAGGATGTGTAATCACACATATTTTGAAAACAGCTAAAAATCTTTGACTCTCTGGGACAGAGGATGGGAAGTGTTACAAAATAATTCACAGCAATAATTTAGCACTATTTACACAAGGGTTTGTACAACATGGGGAGAAACATTTAATTATAAGATATTAACAGTTTCAATTAATCATCTAAAGTGATCTGTTATCTAATTATTTAGCTCACTGGGATTAAAAAAAACATTTTAACAACAATTAACACTGTTTAAAATTTTAAGGACTCTGCTGTTTTATTAGACAATTTCTAAATACACCGATCAGGCATAACATTATGACCACCTTCGTAATATCATGCAGTATCTTCTGGTGACTCATCAGAGGATGGACATGGGCCTTCTAAGGGGGGTCCTGTTGTTAGTGGGGGGGTCTTTGAGGGGAGGGGCCTCTGTGGATCAGTTTGGGATCTAGTGATTGTGTTGCCCAGGTCAACACCTTGTGCTGTTCTTCTTCCTAAAGTGTTTTTGTGGCTGCATCCTGCTGGAGGAGTGTCATTGCTATGGGGTGGGGGTGCCTGGTCTGGTCTAGGTGGGGGTGTCTGGTCTGGTCTAGGTGGGTGCTACATGTCTAAGTAACATCCACACCAATGAATGAAGCCAGGTCCACAAGTTTCCCAGCAGAACACTGAACTGGAGCAAGATGGTTTAGATGTTATTGACTTCTCCTCTCCTGGTCATAATGTTGTGGCTGATCGCTGTATGTTTGCGTAAGAAGGAAGCAAGATGCCTGAAAATATATATCCACAAAGAAAGAAGGCAGTTGTACATTGGGTGTTATTTTACTGCACACCTTTAAGTCATAAACGTAGACACCAGATAAGGCGTCAGGTGTGACAGGTGGAACCTCTTGTTAAATATCAGTCTTAACCTTTGAAACTCCTTTTATAAGAGTGTTTGTTTAAATCGTCTAATTGTTCTCAGCTCCTGTGCTCACCTCCCCACGAGTCTTTTAAATGCTTAAGTAATAATTCTGTTATTATGAAACTGTGTGTTTTTCTGTCGTCTTTCTAAAGCTTGAGAACAGATGGAGTGTGTAGTGAGACGCTATCCTCGACTGTTCAGGTTCAAACGTCACGAGGAAACTTTGTAAACTCCATCTTTTATTTCAGCCTACATTAAACTGATCTGCAGCAGCAGTGGCTGGTGTTTAATGTGTGATAAAGAGCCCAGGCAGAGCTGCATCTATTAGTGGACTCGTACTAAAACCAGAGCGTATCAGTGCATCTCAGCCAAACCTGTTCGACTGTTTTTTTTTCTCCTAATCATGCAGAGACCATATGTTTCTCCCCGCAGCCTCACGCTTGTTTTTGTGCCAAACTTTTGTTCTTTATTTAACCTTGCCCTTAAGGTTGTCTAAGTGTTTTTGTCAAAGTGCAAATAGTGGTATAGGCGGTGTGATATCCTGCCTCAGCATGCTCACTGCCAGCAGATGGTCTCTGTCTGCATGTGTGTGTATAGATTGGTTACAGGCTTCGTTTGGTTTGACACCTTTTTCTGTGATTTTATCCTGGACAGGGTCCCCTGGTGCTGGTGCTGCTGGTGGAGTATTATTATTTAACTAATAATAATTCAGGAAATCTGGATGAATGTACTTAATCATCAGACACCTAAACACCTGCACCATGGTACATAAAACTCATCTTGCAACTTGATAGAAAATGAAACTTGTTTTGACGTTACTAAGAAATCCACCGTACTTTTTCCTGTCTTTACCTGAATGACTTTTTTGAGACCGTCTCCATTCAGATAAATTAAAAACCCATTTATTATCATTAGGAGCATCTATAATACCAAATGACCTCTGCATGGTCCCAGAGGAATACCAGGTAAACCAGCCTGCCCTGAGCTGATGGACATGGAGTCTGAGTTGACTCGCGCCAAAGACATTTGTGGGGTCACCCCTATGGTGTCATCATCTACAGTACTGTGGTTCTATGGACTACGAGTGAAGTCATGATGCTTTAAAGACGACTAGTTATGAGCTACCTTCTGTCAAAGTGACGTTCACATAGTTAACCCCGGATCAATGGTGTTTCCAATAACACCAGATATGTTCAAACACTGTTCTTTTAAAGGTATGCTGGTAGGTTGAGGGACAACCTCTTGAAGAACTACAGTTGTTGATGTTGAGATCAACTCTGCTGCAGTAGTCTTTATCCAAAAAGCGTTTTTAAAACCTTCTCTAAACAGAGGAGGTGGACTGAGATATAGTCATCTATTTACAGTACAGTTTTAACTTCTGTCCCCAAGAAGTTTCAACCTCATTCACATCTCGACACTGGAGCCTCTAAAGCCGGACATACACTGTGCGATTGTCGGCTCACTTTGAGACTCGTGCGATTATTTTTTGATTCGGGTCGAATTTCGTCTCAATCGCGTGTCGTGCTTCGTACAGTATACGTGGAGTAACGAGGAGAGACTAACACCTCATGACGACCTCCCGATCACAAATCGTGTGCTCGCAAGAAATCCTGGTTGCTCCTCGTGAAGGTGTATCACAGTAGAAGCAGCGCCTCGAGCCGAGCATGAGCGATGGCTGAAGTTACGTCAAAACAACTTGGACGTGCATCTCCCACTTCCAGGTTCCTCTTCTTCTTCTACTTCTTTTTGCCGTTGCAGTTCCAGATACAAAAGTCCGTCGTATGGTATGTGGACGTATAGTGTGAGCAATCAAGTCTCATCAGAGCATCGGGCCGTATAGTGTGAGAACATGAATCGTAGGCTGTGAACTTTTGAACTCAGCGATCTAGTCGTGCAGTTTGAGATGGAGCTGAGTCAAAGGATTTAAAATGTCTCACAGTGTATGCCCGGCCTAACTGACAAAGGTCCCTAGAGCACCATTCATAGGGCGAGAGGACAGGGACAAACAGTCCCCCCTCAACAAGAGGTAAGGATCTAACTGTTAATGGAAATGAGCTGCACCAGCTTCCCACCAGGTTGAGTCGTGAAACGTCTTCTCAAAAACTCTAAAAGTCCAGTTGACTTTTTAAAAAAACGCTTTTTGGACAAACCATGACCTGGATGACTGAGAACCTTCACAGACACATGCAGTAAACATCGCTCCTACTGCTTCTGAAGATAGTTCTTCATGAGTCTGGTTGCATGTTAGGGCTCGTCGTCCCGCCGCAGAGCGATTATGGGATCGATCGGGCGCCTCTCTGACTGTACTGCGTGACGGATAAAAATCTAAACGCCTTGAGTGCCTAAACCATTTGCACAGTACGCCGTATCTCAACAGGACATCACTGAGTCAGTGGAAAACTCAACGGTGGCAAAAACACCAGGGCTGAGATGCTGTCGGTGGTTTTAATGTTGTGGCTGATTGGCGTGTCTTATGTTTAAGAGCATTATTTCATTGCCATGAGGTGTTTACATGAGCTCTGCTGCTGCCTGGGAATTATCGTCTCATGTCTCACTTCACATCAACAATCCTGACGTTCATGCAAATGTGGCTACGGTGATGGAGGATGGACGGGTGAAGGAGCAGGTGAAGGAGCAGGTGAAGGAGCAGGTGAGTCTTGCCTTCTTTCCATTCCCCGTGGTACTCCTCGCCGTTGGAGTAGGTGAAGGATCCTCTTGTCAGGGTCATGGGTCCTGTTGGTACACGAGACAACACACATGGCCGTTCATGTAGACCTGTAGCTTTGACACTCTGACACATGCAAACAGAGCTGGGAGTTCATCAAGTAATGATGGCCCCACTTTCATCAAATAATGCCCCCCGCCTGAGGAGCAATCAACCTCAGATTGTGCATCCACGGAGCATGCACACGCCCAGTAGCCCCCGCCGTAATGAGAACGGCTCAGTACACAGCCGCTGATGAGAACGCTGAAAGGCTCAAAGGATGCCGCCGCCCCAATCTAGTGTGATTGTTGAACATCTTATTCATTCATTCATCATATTTTGGAGACGAGCTGCAGGGACTGTCCTCCTGCTCAGCCACAGTGGACATTCCAGGTAGGATAGTCACATGGTACCACCTTTACTGGACTACCACGTTCATGTCTACAATGACGACCTCAAGACTCTGTCATACAAAGACTCAATCAGGCTTTGTTGCGCGGTACACACCACCAGTGTGTTGCCCTTTTTACATATCAGCAGGAACTTTGGCTTCCAACACATCCCTGTCCTGCCTGACATCAAGGAGTGTCGTTGCTATGGGGTGGGGGTGCCTGGTCTGGTCTAGGTGGGTGCTACATGTCTAAGGCCTCGTCCACACGTATGAAAATGATCTTTTCCCCCTCTGTTTTCCGAAAGGTTTCAGAAAAGTGTGTTTTAGGGCGGTGTGTTTACAGGAATCATAAGGACGATCGGCCAAAACGATGCAAAACATCTGAGTTTACACCAAAAAGCGTCTCCGTGTTGACGGGCCCAATGAATGCCAGGTCCAGAAGTTTCCCAGCAGAACACTGAACATCAAATGTGTTGATATTAAATTCCAGGAAGTAAAACTGGTCTGTCTTTGTGCCCCTATGAGCTGCATGGTGATGTAACAAGAGTATCTTGTTTCAAACAGAAATGAGCAGCACTAACTCAGATCAGATCCTAACACTGTGTGTGCTTGTCAATGATTCCATCCTGGTCCTGATTGAAGACAAATGCAGAACATGGGATGGTTGTCCCCAAACAGTTTAGTATCAGAGGCTGCATGGCGTACAGACAGGGGTGGCTGTAACTGTGTGCACTAATCCCAAACAAGATGTGACCAACAACGAGCTGCTGTTAGAAATCTATGTAGTGACCCTCCAGAATGCAAACAGCCTCGAAGCCTTGAGTAAAGTTAGTCAGGAGTCGCTCTGTTTGGGAATTCATTATGCTCCTGAAAAGAGGTGCTCAGCCAATCAGATCATTCAGGTGGGATTCATGTTTACAGAAGAGTCACAACTGAGATCATCTGATCTCTGTGGAGTGGCTCTGATTGGTTCTCTCTGATAGAGTCTGAGTTTGGCTATGCTAGGCTAGAATGAAAGTGTTCACACTTATATTTTATTAATTTTATACTTTCGTGCTATTTACTGTAGTCTTTTAAACTGACAGTATGTGAGTATTTGTGTTACAGTGAGATTCTCTCAAAATAGAGATTAACAAGTCGTGTTGTCACTTTCCAGTCTAGCAGCTCCCTGGTTTGGAAGCAGTAAAAATAAAAGCTATAGCAGCATAAAGATAAATGAATGTGGACGAGGGAGTAGAGACAGGGGAAGGTATAGAGCAGGGGTGTCAAACTCATTTTAGTTTGGGGGCTACATACAGCCCAATTTGTTCTCAAGTGGGCCGGACCGTTAACACAACAGAATAATAACCTATAAGCATCGACAAGTCCAGACCTTTTCCATTTGTGTTAGTGCAAAGAAGAAGTAAATTAATAACAAACTATCCTTTAAAAAAAGATCCAGATTGGGCACATTGCTGTCTGCTGTTTAGTCCTGGGTCTCAGTGTTGTCTTCTGTCCACGTCTCTTACTAAAACAGTGGATAAATCAAAAAACAGCAGATATTTGCACTGAAAAATTCCAGTCTTCTATGTAATCTTCACACCTTGCAAGTTCATGTTGTGGGCCAGATTAGCCCGCGGGCCTTATGTTTTGAGATTTTAAGTCCATTGGTTCTGGATCTGATGACATCTGTACGTTGTAGATGTCATGTTGTACGTTGGACCCTGACCCACAAAAAATGTCCACATGCTTCTGACCATGTAAACAACCTATACCTGTACATGTAACTGTATATTCTACAGCCATATTTATACTGATATTCAGATATTTTTTCTTTTTTTAATACTGTTTATCGTGGTGAGGTGGTCATCACTGATGATGCCTCCCAGCAAGCAGAAGGTTCTGGGTTCTAATCCATGGTTCTACTGGTTCCTCTCTGTGTGTAGTCTGCATGTTCTCCCTGTGTCTGTGTGGGTTCTCTCCAGGTTCTCCAGCTTCCTCCCACCGTCCAAAGACATGCTGCTTAGGTTCATTGGTGATTCTGTCTCTCTGTGTTAGCCCTGTGATAGACTGGATAGACCCTTCACAGGTCAAGAGGTTACAGAAGATATGTTTTTTCATGCTGTGCACTGACAGTAAAAGATGTTCTATTCTAGTCTATGGATTGAACACAGTAGGACTAAAGATGGACTAGTTTGCTGGTAAATATCAGGCTGCTAAGAGGCCTATTGTTAATCTAAGAGTGGTATTTTATTCATTTAGGTTTCTCTGTGATAAAATAATCACATAATCATTAATGTGGTCCTCTGTGGTGTGTCCTCTCCTCTCCATTGTTTCCTAAATGAGACAACAACCAGCCACGGACGCAGAGCAGGACAGGAGCATTTAGGCTGCTGACCCGGAGAAGAAGGAGGAAGGACTGACTGTTAGGCTGAATGATGATAATAATACGGGCTGAGATGCCACCAGAGCCCGTGTCAGATCAGACGGGAGGAGGAGTGTGTATCCCTCCATCTAATGTTGCCACAGTAACGGCTCCATAGTCCTCTTTCATCCTGCCGGCATGTCGCTGTCAGCCTCCAAACACAAACACACACGCACCGGAAGCAGGTCTGGATAAATAAAATAAACGCTTTACCTGTTTATTAATGTCCCTTTTTCTCTACATCGCTGAAAACAAGGCGGCAGTTGGAGGATTTCTGCTCCTCTCAGCGACTATTTACCCTTTTTTTTTCTTGTTAGCTTCCTGGCAGAGCTGCCTCAGTGCCGCTACAAAGCCGCGCGACGCGATTGGCTGCCACTCGCCCACCTTGATACAAGACGCCCTCCCATTGGCTGCTCCGCTCCGCCGTCCAGCCCTCTGCAGGAGACATCTTTGTCGAGGGCAACGGGTTCAACGGACTTAATTAGCCGGAGTGCTCCTCCGTTAAAGCGTTTGCCCTTGCCTTTTTTATGTGCTGCCCACCGTCTCCGTAGGATTAGATATAAAAAGGCCCTTTAATGATCCCGTGTCATTTCATGTTTCAATTTGGTGATTAGACCCGCGTTTTGGCGAGTTTTATGGAACTTGATTTATTGTTCTGCCGATGCGTTAAAACAGCTGCACGGAGGCGCTGAGGGTTTGTTAAATGGGCTGATATGGATTCAAAGCCAATAAGGATTTAATTCAGCAAAAAGCTAAGAAGGAGAGAGAGAGAGAGAAAGAATAATCAAGGTGACCCAGTTGAAACAAAACTCTGGTGTCCTCGTTTTGTTTCTCTTGGGGGAAAGCGGCTGATTTAACCAGAGACTTATGAATATTAATGAGCCAGGAAACAATGAACCGATCATTTATCAATAACAGCCTAATTGTCTTGACTGTGTTGTGAAGTTATGTTATATTTTGCATATGAAGATGTGAAGTCACTTGGACATTTATTTATTTCATTATTGCTTTATTAAAAACACAACCGTCACAAACATCAGGTCAGAGGTTCTCATGTGTTTAGTTTAATTAAACACTTAGTGCAGTTCCTAAAAGGATATAATGATGTTAATGTTTCACACCAAACAAATAAAACTAAAAAAAAAAGAAGCTTGGAGCAGAAACATCTTGGAGAAATGGATGATCTGTGTAACAGCTGATATGTTTGAGTTTTATACGACTATTCAGACTGTTTGCATGACATTATTGCCAATAAACTGATGACTTTTGGTAATTAATTAAACTTGAGTGGGATCTCCAGGACAAGAGGTTACAGAAAATGAATGAATGTTTTTGGGGTGTTTTCTCGTGACGTCGTGTGTGTTTGTACTTTTCTCCTGTGTCCTGATGTCAAACTCTATTTCGACGACTTTTATGCGCTGAGAGCAGCTGAGGACGCCGACATCACACCACTACTCCTCCTCCATCCACATTTTAATTACTGGCAGCATGGAGACATAACACATGAGGTCTGTATGATCGTTGGTTCTTATTTGACATGAATGCAGTCTGGTAGCCAGCTAATAACGGCTGCTACAGATCAGCATCATTCTTAGTTAGTCCTTATTTTTGTTGGTTTGAATTATTTGATGCTCTACTTAAATAAATCTATGACAAGTTTCTGGTTTTTGTTTCTAATACCTCAGCCTTGAACACAGGCTTTTGAAAATGAATCTACACAGATGATGGAAGATGCAGCCTAATGACTGCACATTAATTAATGAATATTAAACTGTCCTAACCCATTAACTGGCTAAATAAGACGTGTGCAGATGCTGTTGTCACTGTGGGGATGTTTGAGAGACGATAGGAGCTGCAGGCCATGTTGATGTTTTAATAGATTTGGATAACAATGCGTCTTCATATTGGTCACAGCCATGGAAATGTGGGCCTCACTTTATTTACTGCCATGTTAAGCAGTGCACTGTAACACATCTGTTGGTTTAAACAATGCAGTGTCTTTATGGGCGCTTTTTAAATCCCCGGAACACACTCGCCCTTTGACACACATAGCTTAAAGCCATGGCAAATTTGGAGCACAGGCGCCATGTGCCTTACTCCAGCCTATACAACATTAAAACAGACAAACATCCCATTAAACGGCCAATGGCAGCACATCGCGCAGAGATGCTGCGAGAGACGGAGGGGAGGGGGCGCATTTCGGTGGGTGGGACAAACGAGCGCTATAGAAAGGGGGATGCTGCAGCCGCGTCCCCCTCATATCGCTCTCCACCCAGCCCTAGAATAAAAAGCACCGGTGACGTGCGCGCAGGGAAGCACCCAGCAGTATGTGCGCGCCCACGGGAGGGGCCGATAGAAAATGGCGAGTCTGTGCAAAAGGCAGCAATGCACGATAGAGAGGCGCGGCTTTCGGCAGGAACTTGACTCTTGGAGGCACAAACTCATTCACTGTGTAGGTAAGCTCGCTTGGCATTGTGTGTGTGCGTGTGTGCGGCTCGGTCCCGGCGGCCGGGGGGTGCCGGTAACTCTGTGTTTTAGTTTGTTTTTTGGGAGTGTGTCGGGCTGAGGGAGCCGGGGCTGCAGCGTCCAGCTATAGGGTCTCTGTGAAGCTGTCATTTTTTGTTGCGCACGGCTGTAGCCTGGCGCTGCCCTCCTCCTACCGGACACATCCTAAATCATTCCAAGTTTTTGGTGTCACGTCGGGAACGTCTCCAGGTGTTTTACCTGCGCACTTTGTGTTCATGTGTGAGCGCTCTGTCTGTGGGTTTAGTCAGTGTTTCTGTGTAATCTGGATTCATTTTGTACATTACTCCATAGCTGTTTATTTATTGTAAGCAGGGCTGGTCACGTGTGCAGATGGAGCTGCGCTTCGGCCAATGGGCTCCTTCGCTATAGGCTGACTCGTGCCCGAGTGCGCGTCTCCGGATTGAGTTTTTTTTTTTTTTTTATGGTGGTGGAGGTGGGGGGGGGGGGGGGGGGGGGGGGGGGGCAGGGCAGTGCGCGCTCTCGGTCTCCAAACATGACGCCCCCTCCTCCTCCCACTCCGCTGCCCTGGAAAGCGGCTTTTGGGAGCGCGCTTTGCTGCATTGGGGGATATGTCAGTGGAAATAATTTTAGTATTTTAGGGGGAAGGTAGCTTCAGAGCGGAGCGGGGGGGTCGTCGGGGAGCAATGCCTCTGCGCTCGCCTGTAAATCGGCCTTGGTACTTGTTGAAGCGTCGCTCCTGGACGCGGAGGAAAACTCCGAGGTTTGACCCGCGGCGCAGTTTAATGCCTTCAGAGATATTTCTGATTATTTGAATATGTTTATGACATGACAGCATCCAGGCATCTGCAGAGCGGCTGAAGCAGCAGCTTGTCTCCGGCTTTGTTTAAATGTGGAGGAAAAAAAACAACAAAACAAAATCAGTTCCTGCTTTGGCTGTTAGTTAGTTCGTGTCAGCTTTTATTTGGGATTTCCTCCTGTATCCATCCCACCACCCCACCCACCCCCACCCTCCCCCAAATCCTCCATCATTTGTGGTGTATTTCATTAGCTCAGTTTAATCCGGTTACTCTGACCCATCTCGATGTTATGGCAAGATTATCATCCACTCTTCGCCTCTGATCTCCTAACCTCTCCGGGTTTCCTCGCCTCTCCGCCAGGCTCCTAATCTGGCTTTTATCAGCGGTTTAAAAAGCAGCAGCTCCACCACCTCCTCCTCCTCCACCTCCTCCACCACCACCGCTGCAGCAGCAGCAGCAGCAGCAGAGTCGGGGTGTTGCTGCTCCACTTGTTTTTGGATGCGTTTCTGTGTCCAGATGTTGCACGTTGACCTGTCACCTAGCCTACTTACCCGTCCGACCGCTTTATTATAACTCATCCAGTTTCTGAGCAGGCTGCTGGAGCTTGTTCAGCGTGTGGTGGAATAAAAACACAAACTCATAATCTGCAGCCTTCATCTGATCAACATGAAGCCAGGAGGCATCAACAAAACAAACCAAGGCTCATCCTACGTGTCTTACATCTCATCAGTTTAAATCAAAAATCTCTGTGCTGGCGTTGATGGCGCCCCGTGCGTTGGGGGTGTGGGGGGGGGGGTTGGTTTCTGCCTATATTCCTAGAGTAATTAGTGCTGTTTAGATGATTTATTGGGTCACTGGGTTTGAGTTAAAAGCTGGATGATGTTGGCTCCTCCCTAAAAATGTAACGCAGCTCGGAGAGTCCCAATTACCTATAATGTGAAAGAGCTGCATGTAAGCTATTATAATGATAAGAAATCTGATGGGGGGAGGAAGTGGAGGGGGGAGAGTGGAGGGGGGTGATTCAACACACCTCAAGCTCACTATTATGCACCGAGCAGTGCTACATTACGATGTTTCCACAGGGCATTCAGATACTACAAAGCCCAGCCATTAACTCACAGGTGGACGTTGACGCTTCAGCTCGGTGCAGGGTGCCGCGTAGTTCAGCGTAGTTCTTTATGGCTGGTTATTCGTTGGTTTGCGAGGATTGGCTGGTTGTAGTGATGGGAGACGTTGATAGGTTTGAATCTGGAAGCTGAGAGCACGATGGAATCTGAAGAATTTCTTCCACGAATACCGTAAAAAAAAAACTGACGTTAAAGTGCTGATAATGCAGGAGGTAGCCTGAACATGTGGCATTATTAATCCTGTGTGCTGTCAGTCATCTTGTGCGAGTTTATAGATAGATTAGCTCATTATTAGGCTGCAATGGTCAGTAGTTAGTGAGCTTAGTTGTCATTGTCTGATGAAAAACAATGAAATACACAATGATCACTGACAGATGTCAATAACATCTAAAAGATCTGGTGACAGTTCAGTGATCTGCTGGGAAACTTCTGGACCTGACTTCATTCATCCACCAACAATATTCTAGGTGTCTGAAATATGGCTGAACAATGTATCACGATATAAGTGTTTCATATCATTTTCAAAAGATTGGGTTCATATAACCGTCCATCAAAGACGACTCATGAATCATGAATCTAGAGTCTGTTTAAGCGGCTCAGTTGAGTCCTACCACGTTTGATTGATCATCAATAAACGGCTCCATTCAAACATCTTCCATCTCACTCTGCAGAGAAACTAAACGTACGACCAGACTGGACCAGCAAACAATACGCAGAGAAACCAAACTTAACCGACTCATAACCGCTGCTCGTGGATCCCTGATTAACCGAGTCAGCAGCCACTCACTCGGCCGCAGAGAAACCAAACTTAACCGACTCTTACACGACTAATCAAGAGAGACAAGAGCCAGTTAATCTGCTCACTCACCACCAAGTTAGAGACAACATCGGTCTGACTCATGTCTGACTGAAAATAACCAGAATATTAACAAACTGGTGACGTGATCTTTAATGTTTATCTACAATTTCCTCTCACGCTGTCGCTCTCATATTCTCCTTTCACTCCACGACGTTCTTTGTTGTTGTTGTTGTTGTTGTTGTTGTTGTTGTTGTTGTTGTCTTAGATGGGCCGTGATAGGTCAGAGGCTAAAGCTCTTCCTCTGCCTACATCCCCCAGAATGCCTTGCAGTTGTGTCTCTGGGTTTTCTTCCTATTTTTCTCTAACAGAGTTAAAGTGAAACTATCAAACATTCTATCAAACATATTTTCTATTGATATCAACCACGTGTCTATCGTGATATATATCATTTTATTGCCCAGCCCTACCCTCATACTATTAGGACAGTGGTCATAATGTTATGCCTGATCAGTGCATACGTAACCTTAACTACAGCGATATTTTATTTTGCTAAAATATTTCTTTAAAGTCCAAAATTAAACACACATGTCGTAGCAGAGGACAGTAGAGACACCATGAAAGTTTCCATCGTTCTTATCAGAGTTTCTGTGTCGGAGACATTTGGTCTCAGAAGGTCAGGAAACAAAAAAAGCCGTCTTTCAGTTTATTAGCGCTCATAGTCTTCACATGGACGTCAGGCCTCATCCGCTCTCTCTCTCTCTGCAGGGCTGATGATGAAGTGAGGCCTGTACGCCATAAAAAGGTTAACATTATTAGTTGGTGGCAATTATAGTCCAACTGCTGATTCCTTTGGCACACATTCTGGGTAAGAGAGTGCAGCTAATTTGATTGCTGAAAGGTTGGCAGCGCTGGAGAGAGACAGACTGTGGAGGAGAGAGAGAGGTGTGAGTCTGAGTGGCAGCAGATCGCTGTTTTACTTCCAACGCGTCTCCAAATGCAGCGCCGATGCCGTCAGGGCTCCAGCTTTGACTCGCTCCAGCTTTGACTCGCTCCAGCTTCCAGCGTGGCGGCCGTCCGGTCGACCGCAGGTTGAGGCCGGTGTCGGTTCTGTCAGGGCTGCTGCTTCGGTCTGTTTTAATGGAACAGTCGAACCCCCCGCCAACGTTAGCGCGGGTTAGTGCCAGACGACACAACGCCAGGCCTGGTGATGAAGCTCTGTGAGAGGAGGACAGTGTGTGAATGCTGCAAGGACAGAAAGACACTGTTAATGAAGCTAGAATGAGCAGAAACAATGACGTGAAGAAGGAAACCAGCAGAGACGTGTTTGTCACCGACAGGAAAACATTTCACTCAGAGCTCCACCTGTGAGTTAGTCCTGGTCCTCTGACTGATGTGACTCTGCTTAATGTCCTTTTGTTATCAGCTGATTAATGAACGAGCTGAACGGGAATCATGCTGATTTAAGAGAGCGGGCCAGAAACGTCTGCAGTGATCACAGATAAACCGTCATCATGTGCAAGATCAAGCCTTTAGGATTTACATCTATCTATCTATCTATCTATCTATCTATCTATCTATCTATCTATCTATCTATCTATCTATCTATCTATCTATCTATCTATCTATCTATCTATCTATCTGTGTCTTTCTATGCCGTCCCTCGATTACTCACAGTATTTAGCGTCAAATCCGCATCAGGTCGACAAAATCCCTCCATCCCTCCATCCCTCCATCCCGCCTCCCTCTCTGAGCGGACAGCTTTTATTTCAGTAATGGACAGATGGACGCCCCGAGAGATCTGCCTGCTACTTTCTCATCTTGCTAATTCTTTTCATGGGCTTTCTGAAGGAAAACAAAACATGGCACATTTAGCTGGAGCCGGTGGGGGAGGAGGGGGGACGGGGGACGGGGGGTGGAGTGGCAGCGATCCACCCATTTGACCAGACCGGATGCCAACACAGTAAATCTCTGCGTACACTCTTCATTACACACACACACACACACACACACACACACTGCTGCAGTGGATGTGTGTGTGTGTGTCTCAGGGGCTGATCCATGCCAACCAGGAGAGCCGTGGGAGGAGGGCTGCTCTCTTTGGGGTGGGGGTGGGGGCTGCAATCTGTGGGAAAGCAAAATACACCACTGGCACTGAGTGGATGTCGACAGAAGGCTTGTGTGTGTGTGTGTGTGCGTGTGTGAGCGATGTGCTCTTTTGCAGCAGCGCTCAAACACGCTAACACATTTATCCAAACCGCCGTCGCCGTGGTCGTTCTCCTGAATCTGTGTCTCAGAGTGTTTTTACAGGATGATGAGAAAGTGCAACGCTTTATTAGTGAGGAGGAGGAGGAGGAGGAGGAGGAGGAGGAGGAGGAAGAGGAGGAGGATGAGAGGAGGGCAGCTGAGTTTTTTACATGTTTTATGTGTGTGTGCAGATGCCGTCATCTCTTTGAGGTTTACGTCCCGTGAGAGTTTTGAAAACACGTAATGTAGAGCAGCTGATTACTGGACCATCTTCACTGGAAAACCACGGCAGAGGCTGAAAGGCTCGTTGATTTAAGTCCGTGAGAAGGGCTGGGCCTCAAACTGCTCTGGCTCATCATCAGATTAACTTTTTCATTTTCCACTGAAACAGTCTGTTAGTTAACGGTTTATCCAGAGCTCGGTGTCGCTGCTGATCTGATTCACTGTTCAGTTTCTTCTTAACATAAAAACATCACAATCATTCTCAGTCTGTCCTTTAACTGTAAAAATGAAGGAGTGATAAACACAAGTTGTGCAGGTAAATGTCAAACTAAAACTAATCGTTGTGGTATTTCCTGCAAAAATCTTCTGTCTAGTTCACAACATTTTTGGCCGTCCCTCAGGTGTGGACTCGTTGCTCATCTCTCCAAACAATCAAATCAATATATGACCTCCTAAATGAGAATCAAATGGAACTGGGATATTATTTTTGTTTGAACGCAGCCCAAGGTTTAACGCTGCGTTCAAGAAACCTGGGAGGTTCTCAACTGCAAAAAAACACGCCTGTTTACACGCCTGAAAACAAGATAAAAATACTAAATCTGGGGGAAAAGGTGAAATGATCTGTCCATGCAGCGAGATACTTTCACTTGACAAGATTTCTTAAATTAAGATTGTTAAAGTTGATTTAAGGTTAAAGTGTAAAGTTGACTTCTTAAAACAAATTATCTAACACCTCTAAATCTATTTTTTTTTTTTTTTTTATCTTGGTAAGAACCAAATAGTTTGCAGTGTACTAGTGAAGTCGGGACAAATCGATCTACGCTGATTTCACTGGGACGTCCCAGAACGTTAAAAGATAAAACCAAACGAAGGAGAAACAAGACAAACATTATGTTATGGCGGTCGGCCATGTTTGTAGTTTATGTTCTAGTTCTCTCCAACATCTCTGCAGCGTTTAAGTGGAACATCTCTGATAATAATCTGTGGCGTCTTCCATCTTTATAATCATCATTAACAGTGGTTAACATGCCGTTAATGATTGATGTGCGTCCAATCACAGCAACAGTAGCAGAAAACAAACAAGCATTTTATTGAGCCAGCTGAAATAAAGGAGGCAGCAGATTAAACGGCCTCACAGTCGCCTTCATCACGAACATTATTAGGTAACAACATAACATATCACCTATTATGGAATTAACACATTATGCCTCATTTTTTGCCATGTCCCACTGGATGCAAACATAAATGCAACATGGCTTTTCAAATGTAAACACTGTCTGTACAAAATAAGTTACAGAAAAAAGTGACATTCATTTATTTTTAGTGTTTTTAGAGAGAAAGTTTTGCCTCAAACAAACTACAGACAATATCAAAACAAGGAAGACAAATGTATCGTATAACTCTGCATGATTCTTCTTGAGGTGGGTGATCAGATGTGATGTATTAAAGGAAGACGCCTTGTTTCCTCCTCTCATAATAATCACATATTTACTGTTAGTAGGTGACATTTGGAAATACTTCCAAACCACGGACATCTCATACCCCAGCGAGCTAGCTTGTTAGCCACGGTTAGCAACCTACGAGACTAGCGTGTTGTTGTTGTTATACGTCATCAAGCACGCGCCTGTTAACGTCCCATGCTGCGTTCATGCAGACTCAGAAATGCTCAAGCTACAGAACAAACATCGGTTATAAAAACCTGATACTGATAATTCACGATATTACATTTTTAACTCAATATCGGCCGATAATGTGGGACACTAGAGTTGTATGTTGTGATTTTCCTGTCCTCCTTTTAGGTGTTGTGGACATGGCCACCCTAGTTTAAGATGATTGAGAACAGAGCCTGGTTTCTTAGAGCGTCTGAGATGTTAAAGGTCCTGTCAGATCTCAGACGCCTTCTTTTACTTTAACTCTCTTTACAACGTGAACGTCCAGAATCAAGCTGTGAGAGGCGTCTCAGACCTGCTCCGGGCCAAAGTCCTCCCTTTCCTCCGTCTGTGTACACGGCGTGCCTGACTCAACCCAAAATTTATGTAAGTGCTCCATTGTGTATGTGTTCCTTTTGTTATGTGAGCTACCTGACCTCATTGGTACAGTTCTTTGGACACAGACGCCATGTGGGCTAATGCACGGCTTGTAGTTTGTGTTTGGAGTACACACACACACACACACACACACAGGATGGGTGAGAGGTGTTGAGGCTTTAGAGCAGCAGGAATGTTTACTTGGACCCGCCTTTAGTGAATTCCTGCTTGTTCTTCAATAGGGGCTGCTTTTGTGTGGAAGGTCATATTTGAGCAATCTGCTTTTCAGAGTGTTTGATTAATGGCACAAAGGAGCCTATAGATGTATATGTGGGTGTGTGTGCGCGTGTGTGTGTGTGTGTGTGTGTGCGTGTGCATGCTGCCAGACTTTTAAAAAACAGTCACAAAAGAAATTTAAGAAGAACAGTGAGGACAGTTTGTTCGTTGTTAACCTCCACTTTAACGCCGCGGGGGTTCAGAGCGTAGATTAACGGCGCGCTCTTAAAGAACGCCGTGTTATTTTAATTCAGGGTAAAATTTTCACGTCTCTTCCACTTCTCCCCGAGAAGTTTGCATTAATGGATTTAAAAATGTGTGTCACTGCGACTGCCATTAACAATTAATTAATACTAAGCAGCACCTCGGCGTTCCTGCACAAGAGGAAGCAGCTAATGAGATAATGATGGGGCTGAGCAGTCGGTTAAGCAGTGGTAAGCTGTCACGGTTCAGAGTTAAAGGGGCAGTCCGTGGGCTGATGAACATGCTCTGCACCGCTAAAGCAGCTTTTTAACGTTTGTAGTTTGTTTCTGAGAGACGTAACGTTAGAGCTGTGCCCAGATCTTTCAGCGCTATCACACCATCACTGTGACTCAGTTTGGAGTGTCTCTGTAATGTACGCTTACTTATCAATAATTGTAGCAGGCTGATAAGAAAGCAAACGGCTGTTTCTACTGAAACGTGTCGTTGTTTCTGTCAATTATTGACTTTAAGCAGCTCGTGCTAAAATTTAAGTTAAATGTGGAGAATATGGAGCAGATAGGAGCCACACACCTCTACGTTCACATTCTGAATTTATATTTACATTTATATTGTTTATATTTTACTGTAGTACTTTTTTACTACTGGCTGCAGGTACAATAATACACAGCACTGTGCATTGTGCTGTGTATAAGTGTACATGTGATACGGCTGATAAATGTATCACGATATCAGTCGATATCGATAATTATTGATTCGTTTTTTTAACCCGTTTTACTCAGATCTCATCTGTGCTAAGCTGCATCTGTTATTTCTTTATATCACTTTGATTTAGTGCACTAACGTTTTCGTTCATTTAAATTTTTAAAAAATGTTAACAATGACATATTCAATAGCATTTAATTTTCATTAATTTTTAATTAATTCAGTAGCGGTGGAAAAAAAGATTGGGTTCATTTAACCATCCATCAAAGACGACTCGAATAAATCTAGAGTCCAGCTCAGTTGAGTCCTACCACGTTTGATTGATAATCAATAAACGGCTCCATTCAAACATCTTATTTGTCTTCCTTGTTTTGATATTTTCTGTAGTGTTGTTAGAGGAAAAACTTTCTCTATAAAAACATAAAAAATGAGGCATAATGTGTTAACTCCATAATAGGTGATATGTTATGTTGTTACCTAACAATGTTGGTGTAAAAAGACTGAAGATATCGGTATCAAAAATTAAGAGCTGGACAATATCGGATATCGTCAGAAACGCCGATATCAAGCATCCCTAGAAATCACTAATAATGTGATTAGTGATTAATAAATGAAATAAAAATGGAAGTCAGTGTGAACATTTAGTTTAATTTGAGCACGTTGAGTTTGAAAGACTCGACTGGTGCACCATGGGACATGTAGTTCATCAGAGAGAGTGAAGGCAGATGGGCGAGTCAGAGCGAGTGAGTGAGAGAGAGGAGGGAGTGTTCATTAAGGTATGTTCTTTCTTTTTTTCTCCACCAAACGCGGCCGTGGAGGACGCGTGACGGATGAGGTTTGCACAACAAATGACACGGAAACAATGAGCAATTATTTGCAATTCAAACACCCAAAGGGACTTGGTTATTATTTTGGCCTTGGACATGAGATTGCTCCCAGAGACGCAGATAAAACCTGAGTCAGACCAGAACCACTGAGCTTCAAAGCACCAGCAAACAATTCAGTTTTGTTTTTTACTGTCAGACTCGATGAAGCTTTCTCTTCTGACTGTGTTTAATAAAAGAGACCCAGAGAACGTGGAGGATCCAAACTGAAACGCCTGATGTGATAGATGTGTGTAAACGCCCTCACACACCTATGTGGACATCATATAAGCTGCTGGGTTCTCCCTTTTAATCATCAACTCAGGGCTGTGATTTATTTTATTACAGTTCCTGGTGTATTAGTCACATAAATGAGTGTTTCACGGATACGATATTCTAAAAGTAACATGTGAAGCCTCTGGAAGTGTTTGGAGAAAGCTGAGATGAACGGGAACATTCAGGAGATTCAGGAAACGAAGAGGTGGAGCGAACCTAAAGGTCACCTGCTACCAGGAAGGTGGATCTGAGGAGAGTGAAAGGAAGAAGGTATGATGTGCTCCAGTTAGCTCTCAGTAGATTTGCTTTCTCTTTTCCTGATTACCTCTGGCTGGCTGTGAAGCAGGGTACGCTGATCACGGTAGATTGTGGAGGAAGGCAGTGCTGCTAGGTGGATGTTAGTCTGTCATTTATCTGTTGCACAGCATCTTTTTAAATTTTTTATTGCATCAGTCCCTCAGTGCAGCAGCAACACAACAACAACTCAGGACTACAGTCTGTCTTAAAGGGACAGTGCTGTTTTTCCTGCCGTGCAACAAATGTTCTTCCCTCCTCTAATATCAGGTTGGACCTCCTCTATCTGTGACTCCAGCTCATCCTCTGTCTCATGTTTCTCTAATCTTCTCCAATGTCTCCAGATTTCTCTCCATCCAGTGTTTCATTCATTGTATTGATGATGGAGAGTCTGACCACTGCTCAAAGCTTCTCCAGCTCATCCCAAAGATTCTCAATGGGGTTAAGGTCTGGACTCTGTGGTGGAACAATCCATCTCATGCTCCCTGAACCACTCTTTGACAATCTGAGCCCCATGAATCCTGACATTGTCATCTTGGAATATGATCCATTGATGGAATAAGCTGCTCATTCAGTATATTCAGGTAGTCAGCTAATGAACCTAGACCCAGATCATAGCACTGCCCCATAGCACAGGCTTGTACAGTAGACACTAGGCATGATGGCTGCATCACTTCATCTGCCTCTCTTCTTACCCTGATGCTTCTCCACTCTCCTTCCAGTTTCTAATAATGCCTTGGACAGTTCTTAACCCAGTTTTAGTAGTTTCTACAATCTCCTTAGATGTTTTCTCTGCTTGATGCCAATGATTTGACCCTTCTCAAACAGACCACCACAGGATCAGGTGTCTTTAGACATGGTTGTTGAAGAAATGACAAGCTACTCATTGAATCAGTTGGAGTTAAATAATCAGAGATAATCACCCATGCAGTAATTATCCAGTAGGAGGCTCCTACATACTCTACATGCTGATAAATCACTTTGACTTTGTAAAAATATCCTGAAGACCAAAGAAGTGTGGGCATCTCTGCCGTAAAGTCTTGATTGACAAAGACTGAGGAGAAAGCTTCAGCCTTCCTTCATCCATCACGTCTGTCTTTTAGTTTCATCTCATTGTTTCACATAGACATTGTGATCGAGCGTCCACGCTGGGCTTGTGTCCCCGTTTCGTTGACGGTGAGAGCGTACGGCGACGTCAGCGTTGTTACCAGCACACAGCCGTCATTGTGTGAGGAGAAGGACAGAGGGGGTGATCCCCTGCGATGGCTTCTGAAGCCACAGGGCGAGTTAGGGCCTGACTCACATCGCCTGAAGAAGACTGACCTCATTGTCTGACGGCGCTCTGTTCAGACCGAGAGGTTTGGCGTGTCGGAGCAGAGCCGCGACGTTTGAGTGACACAAAATGGAATTTGATGGAAATGTTGCCACAGCACATTTGGTTTGTTAATACGGAGCCAGGATGTCTTCAGCTCGTTGACGGCAGCTCTTAAAGCCCAAATATCTGCTCCAGTTATCTTTCAGTAAAACATTTAGTTCTTGAAAGAGATCGTAGCAGCCTGCCCTCGTTTAGTTTCATTTTTTTACCTGTTGATTTAATTTTTTAGGGCTTTTTAGTCTGTCCTCGTTGATGTTGTGTTTGAGGTAAATTACTTTTCCGGTGGCACCACCACAGCCTGATACGACCTCCTATTTATAACCACACCATTATATAACCAAGCGGTTTACGTGATGCGTCTTTGGAGGAGCGACCGTCAGCTGAGTAGGTCGTCGTACGCCTCCGGAGCTCATCTCGTCCTTGGTGTTTGGTAGCAGCAGAGCATCTTCTGCTCGTAGTCAGGATGCTTGATCAGACTGAACTGATTTGGTCTTGGTGTTTTTTTCTCGACTGCCAGAACATCCCAATCACATGACCGACCGACGTTTTATAAATAATTACATCAAGCTTTTCTCTGAATACTGTCGTCATGTTTGGTGCAGGACGAAACGCTAGCAGGTGGAGAGCGCTAGTCAAGTGCTCGAATGCAGAAAGACAAAAACATGACGCCTCTTTCCTTTTGTTGCAAAAATGCATCACATCACAAAATGATCTAGTGATGGTTGGAAGAGACCTTTAGACGTTAAATGGTTGTAAACAGACGTACAATTAATTCCTGATGCATTTCCTGCATTTTAATGGAAATAGTTATAAATAACTTTTGTCGTTTGCTAAATATTCACACAAGCTTTTAAAACTTACAGTTTAGATTTACATTCTGTGTTTGTTAAATGTTTCATGTTAGGATTCTAAGTTTTATTGTAGTTTTAGGTCCATTGTGTTAATACAGTTTGTCAGAATGAATAAATAACTGTAAAGTCACTCATGAGAGGTTGTGATGAAGACAAAGACACCACTACTGACCACTACTTCAAGGACAATTAGGAAGAAAACAAATAAAAGCTTTTATTTAACTCAAATATTACGTATTTTGTCCCACAAATGGGCCTATTTTAATTATTTATTATTATTTATTTTTAATAATTCCATAATTTAAAGGAGGCCTAGTTCTGGGCCCGGGACAGCAGAGCCGTTTGATTCTGATCCACATCTTACGCTATCACAGCGCTTAGTTAAAGGATAAAATAAGGCTGGTGTCTCATTAATAAATAAATATCAAATTTAAACCGCTCCCATTTCTCGTTTATATTATATCAGTTGTTTCCTGAATCAGAACAAAAAATAGCCATGACATAGTTTTGCTGATCAGAGTTCAGACATTAAATGCAGCGCGATTAAAATTTATAAATGAACAAACTCATAATAAACGATTAATAATTAACTGCTATAGATTAAAACAATCACTTGCATTTGCTTCTGTTTTATTAGTTAAGACACGTGTGAATGCAGCTGTTGTAGGTGATTCAGCCAATCAGAGCTCGACACAGTTAATTAAATGTTTTTAATCATAAAGCTGATGAATGAAACGACTAAATATTAACCAGTGATCAGGACCAGCAGCTGGTTTCCATTTATCTGGGTCAGTTTTTCATTTTGATCAGTACATTTCTGTGTATTAATGTATTAGTGTGTCCCTTAATATCCCAAATCTCCAAAAGTATTGGTTTCTGATGTTAAATCTTTAGAAACCGCAAAGGGATATACATTTTGATTTCTTTAAAGGTAATCTCAGTAATCCTGACAAACAGCTGGCCTGTGGAGGTTTTTAGCAAATATTACTGGAGCAGGAGAAAAAAATAAAAGCTTTGTTGGGGATTATTTTCAGCTGCAGATTAATACACATTTCATACACTAGTAAGTATTACTGCTACTACTACTACTACTACTACTACTACTACTACTAGAGGGACGGTGCATGTGGAGTTAAAGTGTGTTTGTGGTAATGAAGGCGAAGCTGTGGTCGCTGCACAAAAGGCTTTGGGGAGAAAAAGAGAAAACATGAAGAGTTAATATCACACATCTGTTTAGCCATTAGGCTATCAGAGCTTTACGCTCAGGGAGTAGGACGTGAACTGACGAGCAGCGATGCAGATATTTGTTTTTCATCGCCGCCTACGTCCTACCTTACTCCCACCTTACGCGCCATTTTCATGTCTTTGTCTCCAAACCTGCCGCCTGCCATTCAGCCCGCTGCTAGCATAGCTGCTCACATGTGTAGGTGTGCATTGTTTGTTTGTGGCGGCGTTCAGGTTGTTGTTTTACCTGTGGGTGTTCGCTTCATTGTCTGTAGATGAATTAGTCGCCGCGGCCGGACGGAGAGAATTCAGATGAAGACCGGCCTGATTTCCAGACGCGCTCTCGACCTTGAGTCAAAGCAGAGATGATTGAATCAGCGGCGAATTTATGTGTCCGAGCTTTGGCTGCTTTTCTCTGCAAACGTGGTTTTTAAAGCTCAATAAAATAAGCTGGTGCACTTATTTAATTCATTTAACTTTGGCAGCATGCACTCATCTGTACCTTCACTTGATTTAATAAGATAAAACTTTATTTATCATAAAGTGGGGAAATGTGCAGGACTGCAGCAGCAGCATGGGGCGATGCACGCAGCATCTGTAGACACACGTAGGTTATTTCACATATATTACAGATGATGCTACGAGAAGCTGTCCTAACTGTTATTGGCTGTTAGTGATTTGTTGTTGCTGTTAGTGGTTTAAGCCGTTAGAGATTATTTCAGAGCTGGAGTCACATATCATAAAATCTCCATCCTAGCTTGAGTATCCACACTCAGTTCTTATCAGATGTGAGTCTGTAACGTGACATTTGAATTTTATTATGAGAAAAAAACAGATGTCAGCATCATTTTGACAGTCCAAGCTATCAGAGGAACGAAGTAGAGCATTCTCCACTTAATCGCTTCACAGCGGAGAGACGTGGAATAGGGCTGGGCGGTGTGACGGTATGACACCGTGGTGTGGCTGCATGAGCACGACGAAGAAGAAACAGCTTTACCTGAGTGATAACAATCACAGCGGAGGAGGAGAGTGAACGTATAGACATATATACATAAACGCATTCAGTAGAATTTGTATTTGGGTAGTAAAACCATATTTTTATTGTAGCTACATGTGTGATGTTTTTAACAGATCAATACGTTTAGATATCGGTCCAAGATTCAGCCAATAATTCTACTTTGAGGTTGAGGAGTTCCTCTTTCCTTCATATGTTCATGCACCGCTGCCTCAGCCATTAATTGAGTTTACAGAGGAAAAGAAAATACCTCGATATACACCGTTACCGTGATATGAGATGTTGCTCGTACCGACCAACCTTAACCTGGAAGTAGTTTTTGCCTCCTGGTTTCATTCTCGCTGCAAGAACCAACCAAAGCTGCCGCCCTGAAGCTTCACGGGACGTTAACAATTAAAACTCAGCGTGTCCACGAGCAGTGACCTTCATTTTTGTTCTAAATCCGCCGTCAGTTATTAGCAGTTAGCGCTGGACGACCAACCTGGCAACCCTGCAGATAATTTATGGTTACACTGAGCAGTGGGACAGTAAAATTTAATTTGATGCACTTTAATGCTCGCGAGCTTTTCCATCTGGCTTTTACTCAACACTGTATGACACACACACACACACACACACACACACACACACGGTCCTGTACGTGTGGTCTTGGAGGATGCTGGTGGGATAAGTGGAGGTGACAGGGCCAGCTGTGCTGTGTGAGGGCCTCGCTGGCTGCCAGAGCTGGAGGCTCCCAGCTCTCCTCTGTGTGACCATGTCACCCTCAGTTAGGTGTCAAGCCCACCAGGCTGCATAAACACACACACACACACACACACACACACACACACACACACACACGACTGAAGGTCAAGCAATGAACACCAGCACCGTCGCTCCCGTCACCGTCCAGAGAAATGTCACTTGTATTTTTATCTTCTCCCTCCTGGATCTTTTCCGCTGCTCGTCTTTTTCTTCTTTTCACTTTAGTTTTTTTTATTAATAATTTCTTATGTATTTTACTCTCAGTCTTTTTTATTCTGACCTTTTTCTTTTCATCTCCTCACGTCTCTGCTTCAGCCGCTCATCATTTCGTCACATGATCTTCTTTGCGTCTCAGTACGTTCTTATTTCTTTACATATTATTTTATAAATGTTGCCTGAACACGCATTTTTGTTTCAGGAGGTAGGAATAATACACGTAACGCACATAAAATAACACGTGAGAAAGGAAACAAATAAAATAGAAAAAGCAAAAATAAAATAAATAGATGTGTGAGAAACGGACGTAAATACAAACGGAAGCGTTCACGACCATCCGTCCCTTGATGAGTCTGCAGCCAGCTGAAGCGTCTCTTGTATAATTATAATTTTTTTTTTTCCATTTCTACCAAGAGCCACTTATGTTCTGCAAACTTTTTCAGACACCTGCCCTCAGAACGAGTGTGTTCCTGTCTAGACACACACACACACACACACACACACACACACACACGCAGTGGCAGCTATGGATATTTCTCTCTCAGACTTAATTCAGGCGTGGGTGGATGATTTTTTCCTCCATATTTCCTCCGTCTTATTTGTCTTTTAATATATATATATTTGTGTACGTGCATTTCTCTACAGATTTGGTGGTTCAGATCATGTGAAGGCGCTCATCTTCATCATCTCAAACTTCCAAATCAGCAAGGACAAAAAAAAACAAATGTTTCATTTAGCTTGATCACAAAAACATACGTCTCCTCTCAGCGCAGACATGTGATTTCATTATCTGGATGTAAAGCCGTGGAGTACACATGACAAAAAAGAGTTGACTTTGTGTGCACTCAGTAGTTTGTTAGGGTTAGAGACGCTGGAGATGAACTGAAGAGAAAATGTTTCTGAAGTAATTGGTTTTTCTGCGAGTGAAAGAAACTTCAGAGGATGTTCAAGGTTTGGATGTGACTTCTGGTATTTAGCGTGATGCACCAAACGGCTCCGTAACGCGTCAAGAAGATTTCAGCTGCCAGCGTTTCTTTACACGACAATCAAAGCACTGTGTCGCATGTCAAGAAGCTGGAAGCTGCAGTCGAATGAATGTGAGGGTCAGAAGCAGGAGGACGATTTCCTTTTGAAAACTCATCTATGAGAGAAACGCAGCTCGTACGGCCTCCATGGCTCCACCACAATAATCGAAGCTCTGTGCTGCTCACTGAGGGGCAGGCAGGCAGCCTATAAATCAGCGTAATAGATCAGAACCACAAGGATAAACTCGTGAATCATATAAAAGATAATACTATTATTACCGGGGGATCACCCGACCACGTCTGCCCGGGGGGGCGCGTACGTGACGGAGTCCTGTCGCCGCGGCGAGGATGGCGTACCGTGAGCTAACCGGTGAGCGTTAGAGGACCGTGACACGCTGGGCCCTCTTCCTCCTGACTCCAGCGCGTCTGTAGAGGGATGCATTTATCATTTAACAGTTAAAGAAGGAGAAAGTTTCAGATCTTTCTGTCTTTGACGAGCTGACGCTGTTGTGGTCGACAGATTCCAGATGCTTCATGGTGCGTTTGTTAGTAGCACGGCTGCATTTCGTTATTTCGAGCCATTTAAGAGATTTGCAGAATGTGATGAAATGATAACAGGTCAGTGGTTTCAGAGCCGTCCTCAAAGCTCTGCCTGCTGTCTGGAGCTGAGGCTGCTTTCTGGCTCCGTTCCCTTCAGGCAGCGTAAAAACGGAATAAAAGCCAGATAAGTGGGCTTTTATCTTTGTCACGGCGTTTTGCAATGTGTCAGATTTGGATGTGGTTAATGAGTGCTGAAGACTTTTTGTAAACTAAGGTGTGTTGCTGCGTATCAGCGGCTCTTTGGACCGTCCACCTTTAGACCGGGTGGACAAATTAGGCAGAGGCTGTTTGAGGAACGGTTCAAGGATAGACGCAGCCATAAAAAGAAAGAGACACGCCCAGAGGGATGACTTCCTGTGTGTGTGTGTGTGTGTGTGTGTGTGTGTGTGTGTGTGTGTGTGTGTGTGTGTGTGTGTGTGCGCACGCTGCATTCCTGCATATTAGTGATAACATCATCTAATATTAATGTGAGGAGACTCTACCACTGCTGTGTCAATACTGGACTGTAGAGCTGCTCTCTCTCTCTCTCTCTCTTTCTCTCTCTCTCTATGCACACACACACACACACACACACACACACACACACACACACACAGTCAAACTGAAAGAGTTCACCACACCTTTGATTTGCAAAAATGGAAATATTTATGACCAGCTGTTAAAGGCCTCCTGGGTACAGTGATGTGTGTGTGTGTGTGTGTGTGTGTGTGTGTGTGTGTGTGCATGTGTGTGTGTGTGTGTGCATGTGTGTGTGTGTGCATGTGTGTGTGTGTGCATGTGTGTGTGTGTGTGTTCCCTGTATTCAGTGCACTGCATATATTTGAAAACCTCCTCGTCTCTGTGCACGCTCTTTGAAGCTTAGCATTGTGTGTGTGTGTGTGTGTGTGTGTGTGTGTGTGTGTGTGTGCAGTTATGCATGTGTGTCACGTGGTTCCCTATTAAAATCACTGCAGCGCTGAGCCTTGGCTCCAAAATGGCTCCAGGTCTGAGTCTCTCCACGTAGACTGTTTTTTTTCTGCTTGGCTGCTCTTGCACATCTACCTGAAAAATAAATAATGAAACCGTGTATTAGTCATGCATATCCAAAAGCGTTGCGTTATTAAGGTGGTGGAAGAATACACATGACACCTTAAAATATAATAAAATCAGTAAATCAGAAATAATTGGTCTGAAAACGACTGGTCGGCACTGATGCCTCCCAGAAGGTTCTGGGTTCTAATCCAGGCCGACTGGTTCCTCTCTGTGTCTGCGTGGGTTCTCTCCAGGTTCCTCCGCCCTGAACGGTTACAGAAGATGAATGAATGAATGACAGAATGAACTCAAACCCTCTGGTTCACCTTGGTGCAGAGCTGTGTCCTGACTGTTAATACATAGAACAAAACAAAGTGTGTGGGATGGAGAGCTGACTGTTCTGTGTTCATGTGACACATGTGAGTTCATGTTTCAGCTTTAACAACCAAACACATCAGAGTTCACTGTGTCCTTTAAATTCCTCTCTAATGTTCAGCACTCATGTCAGTAAGGCTGTGGTTGCATTCATGGCAGTGACTGTGCTCCTGCTGTCCTACATATTGTCTTTTCAGGATTGTAACATGCAGCGACACCAGGTCTGACCAGTCGGGTGTAGTCACCTGCAGCCACACCCTGCAGAGATACCACAGCGCGCTAACACCGTGTGCACAACAAGTTCAGCTCTGGGCTGAGGTTTCTTTCTCAGAGCTCTCATGAGCTCCCAGAGCCAGCTTAGCGCCCGTATGCGTGGCTTTGACACGAAGCAGAGGCTCCATCTGTGGCGTCCAATTAGAACAACACACAGCAATCCTTATGTGTGTGTTTGTGTGTTTTAGGGGAATTTCATTCATTAAATCCATACATCTTTCCCTCATGTGCACGGCTGCCTTTGAATCGCTTCCTTTGTCCTCAGACAGTGAGCAGCTCGGCTTCATGTGAAAATCATATGACGACAATGAGCCTGCGCTCGCACACAGGCTGCACATTTAACAGAAATACAACAAAGTCCAAAACTGTGTCTTTGTTCCGTCGGCTCCGGGCCTCCTGACCTTGTTAACTCCCCCAGATACGAGCCCGTCTCAACATCTGGCCGATGCACAAGGATTTGTTTGTGTGTGTGTGTGATTGGGGATGAATTTGCATGAGCTAACAGCTGCTATAAACATGACTTCAGTTGGTAAATTTAAATGTTTGAAGGTGGACACCTGAACGCAAATTGTGTTTTTTGTGTGTGCAGAGGATTTACTTATGATGCATTTCTTCCATCTTTAAGCTTCTGTTCACTCCACATTACAAATAAAATGTACGTCCAGTGTTTGTGTCACAGAAAAACAGTCAGTTCCTGTTTTCTTTTATACTACGGCTGAAATAAATTTCCATTAAGGGTCAATTTAAAAGGACATGAAGTCGCTTTAAAGAATAGAAACAATTAGACTCCAAAATCAGTCTCAGATCATTTATAGTGTTTCGTGCATTTATTAAGACGGTGAAGGTTCTCAGTCATCCAGGTCATTTTGACTTTCACCACTCATCCGAGTAGTTTCTGGAAACGTCTTCTCTAAAAATCTACAAGTCCAGTTGCCTTTTTTTGAAACTTTTTTGGATTTATTAAATTTGTGCAGCAGCATCCGTGCGTTTTAAGAGCTGGACCTCTGTGCTGCGTTCAGGGTTTCCTGGTTCTGTAAAGACATATTGCTGTTGAATGTTGTGCTTTAGGGGCCACAAACTGAAAGCCACTCCACCTGCATGTACGGCCCTGAATCGATAAAACCATCGTCTTCAGTGGACTGATGCACCTTCCATCTGAGCTGCTTCTTCATCGTGATGTTTCTCTTCCACTCCTCCCTGTTGACTGATGCTGATGAACAAAGCTCCTCCAGCTTCAGATAAAAAGCCTCAGATAAAGGAGCATCTGAAGCTGTAATGTTATTCTTCTTGTTGTTTCCTCTGACGGTTCAGTTCTTGGCGCTGACCGGGCCGCTGCATTCCTGCAGACTCAGGCTGGTGTCGAGTGCTCCGCCTTTGACCTCCGAGCTGCTCAAAGACATAAATGTCAAGGAGCTTGTTGCCGTGTTTCCATCTGAGCCCAGCCGTGTGCTATCATTTCCTCCTCATACTTACGTAGCGTGTGTGTGTTTGTTCTTGTCAGTGTTCCACATCGGCACCCGTATGAGGCTGTACCCGTAAACTCTGTTTTTAGAAAGTCTGTCGCCTCGTTCACCAGCTCCTCCCGCCGCGTGCAGAGAGCGTGCCGGTGTGCGCTCGCTGGCGGACTCACGTCGTCGTAAACTTTCCGCTGTGCGTTAAATCCGTCAGGTGTTATTGACAGCGCCAGAAAAAGCAGCAGCTAGCATGAATATGAGCCCAAATGAAGTAATAATGAATACATAAATGCATTAAATAAGATTAAAGTTGTTCCAAGAATGTACATAAACTCAGAAGAGATCTAATTCCATTTGTACAATGGGTGCAGTCTGAGGTCTGTAATGTCTGAATAACAAACTGCTGTTTCACATGTAATCACATCAAACTGCAGTCAAGGAGTCTAATCTGTTTAGCTCATTTCAAATGAAATTATCCAATGAAACCTTTTTGTGCCAAAAAACATTACTGCAGATAAACATTCAGTCACACACTAACTGGGAATTGGAGCGGCCTTATTGTTGCTGAGAGGCTCTGAATGCTCCTAAAAGTAAAGACTGGACGTCTGCTTTTTGTCTCAGGGTGCTGGCTCTGGTTTCATAATGATGGTCACTCACCTGCTCTGAATTTAACCCGACACAGAAAACGACTCTCGTAGCACGTGAAGCTATTTGTGATGTTCACTAATATAAATTGACTTTACCACCACTTTTTAAAACCTGATGTTTGTTCTCTTCATTTTTAAAGAGAGTTGGTCAAAAACATAGACTGTACATAAATATGGACAACACGTCTCCATGTCCTGTCACTGGTCAATCTGATGCTGCAGCGTATAAGTCTATCCAAAAAACGACTCTTGAACATTCATCATCATTATATTAACGACCTAAAATGACAGAAACCATCCTTGAAAAATATTAGTTGATGTATATTTTAGCCCCGCCCACTAACGTGGAGGGGGTGGAGCTTATGACCTATACTGCAGTCAGACACCAGGGGGAGCTCTAGTTGGTTTGGCTTCACTGTAGAGGAGCTGATCCATTGTTGGAAGAATCATCTCCAGACGTGACATGACCTATGTTAACATTTAAGCACTAACAAACATTTGTCCACTGAACACCACGTTAACAGCTTATGTTTAGTTTTCCTGTATTTGAGCTGATGATCTGCTGCTATGTGCTGCTAAATCCATTAATTATTACTAATAATAGACGTGATTTAAAGACGACTCCATGCCTTTAATAGTTTGTAACAGTCGGGCTAGGATCATAATTAGCAGCATCCTCCCCCGGGTGAAAACACACAGGCCTTGATGTTTGTGCTGGTATCTGTTTCTGAACTCTGTTAAATGACACATTTCATCATGTGACTACTAACATACAGAGGAGACTTTTACTTGAGCGACTCTCATGTCCAGCGGCGGCGTCATCGTCAGCCCTGCAGGGACACAGTGCACGTCACAGAGTGTAGTATGGACTCACAAACAAAATTTAAATGAGGCTTTGAAATGAAACGTCTCCTAGAGCTGACCCGCTGCTTAGAGCACATGCACCACCAGGACTATAGATCCCACAATGCTTTGCTGCAAGCTGTCACTCAAAAACATGTCCAAACGAAAGATGGAAGCCAAGACAGAACTGGAACGGCTACAGAGAGAGAGAAACAGAAGAACTGATTTTAGTTTCCATTTGACTTTTAAAGTTTTTATCATATTAAGTGTTTTTCTTTGTGAAAAGTTTTTTTTTCATAGTTTTTACTTTTGGTCCAGCATGTATGAGAACGCTGACCTAGAGGCTGACTGCATTAATCTGCCTCTGTGTGTGCGTGCGTGCGTGCGTGCGTGTGGCACAGGTTTATAGATTTAACACCATAATGGCGTCTGTGGGCGTGGCTCTTTTGCTCGTCCATCAGTCTGGTGCGTGTTTGTCTATGAGTCGACAGGAGGCCCAGGTTAAAAGCCACAGAGTGACTCTGATTTCAGGCCGTCAGAGTTTACTGACACTTTAAACTGATGGAAACTGACCAGAACAAGATAAAACTCTACAGATTATATATCACAGACCCTTATCATGACCCAGCTGTGATTATATCGAGCATTAAAACAGTTCCTGACCTGCAGTATCTGGGTAAACATAGATCTACAACAACTACTAGTAACTGTTTCATCCTGAGTTTCTTTCTCATTGTGAGTAGTTTTAGTTCTGAATGATCAAGACGTCTTTCTAATCCACGTTATAAACATCAGCCTAACTTGTCTCTATGAGCAGAAATCTGTTGGACACGGTGTTAAAGACATGATAAATAAACAAGACGCTGGATTCTGTCCCTGATAGAAAGTGATCACTACACGAGACAAACCCGTTTCCTGAGGGATCCCACCGCTCCGTTTCCTCCTTCCTGCTTCTGGAGCGTTTTATTGCAGTAATCCACATCTGACGTCTGGAGGGATCTTTGGGAATCCTAGAAAACCATTTCACCTTTGCTTGTCCCAGACTGTTCTGAGTTAGTTGCTGCAGTCAACAGAGTCGTGATTCAAAAAGTTCCTGCCAGTGTGGTGGCGTTGTGATTGGTGCAGGGTGACGTCAGATCCCAGAGCTCTGTACCGTGGGTTCCTCTCGTGGTTGGTGCTGGACTGTTGCTCCATCTTATCTTCATGTCTTATAACAAAAAGCACGCCTCCTTTAGTTTTTATTTCTTATTAGATTGTAAAAGTGAAGCTACTCCATGAATGAATTTCATCGTAGAACGAGTCAAACACGTCATCCAGAGGCAGCCAATCAGTGGAGACGCTCAGAGCTGCAGAAACCAAAAAGCATGCACTCAACACTGTTCCCCTGAGTTTGTGTTCACCATGAGGCTTCCAGCACAGATATGTGTTCATGGACGGTCCAGACTGATGCTGCAACATCTGGAAAAACAAAAGAAGCTTATAAAGTGTGGTTAAACGAGGTGCTAGAGCCACGCTGCAGACACGGACTCTTCTGCACAATGAACGCCGGAAGAAATCTGAAAGTGCCAGACGATGTAAAGCCACGGCGTTAGCTGCTGGTTAGTGACACCTATGTGCATCGTTACCACGGCAACGCATGCAGAAAGAGAGAGAGAGAGGCCGGTGGCGTGAATCCTATATGATGGCTCTGAAATAACGGTGTGGACGTTGATGACGGACGCCGTCCTGAAGGTCTGGTTTGAGAGACGGGTTGTGTTTGACCTGAGCTTTGGTTTGTTGGTTTAACAGATCACTGGTTCTGCAGCATTAACACAAACTTTATGCAGAAAGATCTGATTGTATTTAGTTAAATGTCGGCCGCCTTTAACTGATTGAGACAGAGCGTGAGATGACTTTCTGTTTAACACGTTCTGATAAAACAAGACCCAGGAGAAGTGAAACATGACAGAAATAAAACTTACACACATGCTTTGCATCTTTCTACAGGTTTGCTTCTGTAATAAGTCGCGGCATCGCCTTGGACTGTGGCAGTAATAACAGTATTTGCGTAAAGAAAGCGTTGTTTGCACTCTCATGTTGATGAAAGCATGAAAACTTGATCGTGGTGCTCGTTCGTAGCGCTGCACTCTTCTGGACAGAGGTCTCAGCCGCCTCCAGCCTCCGCCTCTTTGGTTTATTTCAATCAGTCAACGTTTCTGCATCAATCACTGCAGATGAGTTTCTCCAAAGAAACATGGAAGAATGGTTTATTGGTATGAGACGTCTGATAGAGCGAAGCATTAATGTGAGCTGTTAAAAATAAAAGTGTGAAGCACCTCCATGAAGGCGTTAAGAGCTGTGATCATTTACTTAACTCTGAGTATCTTGACCTGTGTGAGACAGAGGCGGGTCTAAGACGCTGCTGTTATAGGAGACGCAGAGTTTAATACAAAAGGAACAATGAAGGACAGGAGATATGAATAGAAAACGAACGACGGAATTAGAGTGAAGAAAAATAAAAGGTTTAATTTAGGAATTAGTTACAAATTAAGGAACAGAGGAGCGTAAGCCTGAGAGATGGGTACGGATCAGGAAAGAAGGAGGCTTAACGAGGATTCAGGTTAGAGCAGCGATGGGGAGGTGCACAATGATGGAGACGGGAGTGGGAGGAAGATGAATAAATGTAAGAGGAGCGGATAAAAATGCAAAGAATAAGACGAGCTGAATGAAGCCGACGAAGGATGGTGTGTTTGTTCACCTGTTGAGTTCAGGGACCGTTCAAACTCCTCAGCGTTGTTCTGTGTGTGAATCCAGAGCTACGATCATCTATCTGAGCGTGTGCAGCCCTCTTCATGTCTTCTGTCTCATCTAAATCTTTAAATCTTGTGAGGAATTTACCCACGTGCCCCGGCAGGTTAAGGGGTCAGGCTCTGGAGTCGGCTGTCAGCAGCTTCACATCCAGCACAGAGCACAAATAAACTGTGGGCTCAGTGGATCACGGCAGGGATGAAGCGCTGTGGTGGTGCAGGTGTTTCAGTCACATCTGATCTTAGCTTCATGCTCTGGATGCAAACAAACACCAACGTCACTGTGCAAACCTCTGCTGCTGCCTTCACCAGCATTTGATATAAATCCTGGAACATTAGAGCTGGAGAGTCTTTCATGTGACGACGTCTTTAGAGATCTGCACAAAGATTTGGATGAATTTACAAAGTGTGAAACGTACGTACATAGAAGACGCAATAATTCAGTGAGAGCTGCAGAAAAACCGCAACGTGCACAGACATTACACTTATTTTCCTTAAAAGATTTTATTCATATTCATCTTCTGTTCCGTCTTATGATGTCGTTATTTACAGGTTATTGTCTTTTATTTTACTGCTCTGACCTGATTCCGATCAAACGTCTGTGGCCTCTGAGCTAAAATGACACCACCTCTGCCTTAAAGCGTCAGTTTGCAGCAAACAGCACAGCAGCAGTATGAACAGTATGCACCTTAACTCCCGATAAACACAAACCGTTACAGGAAGCTGCTCCTAAACGTGTCCTGAATGCATCATGGACATGTTTCTGGTGTGTCCCTCTGTGGACTGACATGTGGTCTGGATCAGTCGGGACACACAGCTTTGTGATGATCTCATGCAGCCACTTACACGTCTGAATCCTTTTCTTCAAGGAGAAATAAAAGCTCCTGCGTTCAAACTTTAGTTTTTTAGTCACAGTATAAACGTCTTCAGACATGCATCAGTCACGGAGGTAACTCTACTTGACTGTTCACATTCAGTGGACAGAAACGTCCAACGTTTACCGTGAATCAAATGACCGGCGTTTGTGTCCGTACGCACGTAAAAAAATCTGCTCGGCCGGCGGGACTTGTAACCATGGTAACCACGGTAGCCACGGTAGCCAAGAGCCTTTTGCAGATGGGAGAAGTTGAGAACGTGGCGCTCTTACGTGGACGTCGTTTGGGACGTGTTGTGATGATTTAGCTGCAGGCTCGCAGGCTTTCTCTACCGTTCAGAGATCTGCTCTAATCCTGGGTGTCTGAGGCGATACTGTGACTCTGATCAATGCTGCGTCGGTGCCAGGGTCATGATCTGTGAAACGGAGCGCATTAGTTTCATCCTCAACAAAGTGCAACAGAGAAGATTTGTTAAAATTTTCGGGCAGCTGGAATAAGAAGCATCCAGTAGAGATTAAAACGTGACGGCATGTGGTCCGGGTGGCAGATGTCCCACATCTGTCTCACATCTGTCCCCTCAGCTCAGCTGTGCCTTTAAAAAAGAGAGAAAGATTCAGCGCTTAGTGAAGAACCTAGAATGTCGCCTCTGGCTTTAATCACTGGCATTAAAAGCTTTAAAAAGACAAATCCATCCACCCCTCTGCTGCTGCTGCTGCTGCTGTGTCTGGGTGTAGGGGGGGTGGGGTGGAGGTGGAGGGTGTTAGAGCTGAAAAAGCAACCCCTCGGTGTGTCGGGTGGCCGAGGTCCTGCCTGAGCAAATTGGATTTTCTGCTCTCCAGTAGCTCAGCTGTTCAGTAAGCATGATGTCACTGCCCCCCCGAGTCAGAGTGAGTTTTAATTCAAGTGAAATCTGGGTCAAGTGGGAACCAGATGAGATTGTTTAGTGCAGTAATGCTGCCTGATGCTTCTGCTGCACAAAATCAAAACAAATAGTGTGGAACGCAGTGCATGCACGCATTAGTGTCCCTGTGTGTGTGTGTGTGTGTGCGTGTGTGTGTGTGTGTGTGTGTGTGCGTGTGTGCGTGTGTGCGTGTGTGCGTGTGTGCGTGTGTGCGTGTGTGTGTGTGCGTGTGTGTGTGTGTGTGCGTGCGTGTGTGTGTGTGTGCGTGTGTGTGTGGAAGCTGCACATCTTCTCTCATGGTGTGTGTGTGTAATGTTTCTAGTTCCAGCTCACTGAGCAGTGAAACTGACATTCACAACAAACTTATCAAGATGCAAAGATTAAAAACGATCTTCCCTTTGTCGTTTCATCTCCTGCAGTGTGTTTTAACTTTGCAGGAAACAGCTTTACTAAAATCTATCGGCTCGTTTCAGGTTCTAGTTTGTGAGAGGTTATGCTGTGGTGACATGAACAAGCAGAGTCATGAATTCCATCGATTTATTTTCTGTTCTTGTGACAGAACGTTGTTGTTCCTCCTTGTTTAATCTTGTTCCGTGCTCCTCAAGAAATAAGAAGGTTGTTCTTGCTCCTAGTGCTGCGAGAACAAGGTTCGTCTTATACTTTGCTAGCATTTCAGATTTTTCCGCAGTAACCACGCCCTCTTAAAATCTCTGAACAGTCAGAGGACAGGGGCCGGACGTCACACGAGACAAATGTTCTGCCTGGTTGACGTGTTGAGAAGCTGCTTGAACAAATGTTGATTTTACTTACATGAAATGAGCCGCGATGGTGACGATGCCAGAGAATCATTCATGGTAATCTGCTGGAGAACATGAATCTGCACAGCTGACTGAATAAATATCAGCCCAGATATACTGAGATGAGCTGATCTGGAATCATCACAGCAAATCTGGTTGTTACTGCAAACCAGGAACTTCATAAACACTGATCTACAGAAAAACAGTCTGGACCCAGTCTGACGCCTGATTGGCTCATTATGAAGCCGGTTTTAAGCATGAAATACCTTCAGGCTATTTTGTCTTTTGAGATAGGAAGATGTATTTTTTATTAAATTTATTTTTTATTATTTTCTTATTTTGAGAGAGAAGAAAATAAAGGATCTAACTCCAGAGGATTTTATTTATTTTTATTATTACGCCTCTAATTTAACCAGGTTTGTCCTGTTGAGATCAAATCTCTCTTTTACGAGGCCTGGCCAAGAGTCAGTTAACATAAAAACATGCATAACATAGAAAAAGCTCTGGTGAAACATTTGCACACAGACTCAACAGATTCCAGCCTTGTTTTAAACTCGTTCAGAGACACTAAGTTTTGCAGTTTGAGGTCAGAGTGTGGGTCGATCTGTGCAGCAGGAGCAGAAAAACCCTAAAAGCTGTCGTTCCCAGTTCAGCTCGTCCTTTTTATTTAATGACGTTGACACACCTCAGGAAGATGCTGAACAAGCAGCTGAAAAACAACATAATGATGTCAAAGTTAAGACTCACTCACAGAAACACAAACCTCCAAATTCACCATTATCTGCTTTACGTCCAAGTCTGAATGTTTGTCTTTTGGTAGCGCCTCATTTGAGCCGAACCGATTATGCGTTCCTCTCTTGAAATCATCAAATCCCTACCTCTCTTATGAAAGAACACGATAGTAATTACAAGTGGAAGATGGACCGTGGAGCTTCCGTTAAGGAGATAATGAAGCAGACAAAGGCTTCAGCTCCTCAGCTCTTTGATGCTAACGAGGATATTCAGCTCATGCGGTTGTTGACTCGTGTGAAACAGAACTTTACCCGTAGTGTTCACTTCAAAGCTTGAATGTTCACCACGCTCCTGATGGACTGAAGGACTCCGACACTCTAGAGGCCCTGGAACGGCTCTGAGCCAGAACTGTTCATGATCTGCTCTGAAAGCCTCGAGCATATCTAGGGGATCCAATAACGATCTTCTAATGATCAGTACAGACCGATCACAGATCCAACCCGATCTTAAATGACCAAAATGCTGTTCCCTGCAGATAACGTATGCACCGTACGACTAGAACAGTGTCATCAAAGCTAACGTAGCATGAGGAGCTCCAGAAATGTTCTGGTCATCCAACGATGCCATGAACTCTGTAACTCTCTCTGGAAGATTCTGAGGAAACTTTTACGTAGCCGTCAGTGTTTGTTGTTGCACTGGTCATCACTGATGCCTCACAGTCAGAAGGTTCTAGGTTCTAATCCATGGTTCTACTGGTTCCTCTCTGTGTGTAGTCTGTGTAGTCTCCAGGTTCTCCAGCTTCCTCCCACCGTCCAAAGACATGCTGCTTAGGTTCATTGGTGATTCTGTCTCTCTGTGTCAGTCCTGTGATAGACTGGAGACCTGTCCAGGGTGGACCCCCCTCTAGACCAATCACAGCTGGGATAGACTGGAGACCTGTGCAGGGTGGACCCCCCTCTAGACTAATCACAGCTGGGATAGACTGGAGACCTGTGCAGGGTGGACCCCCCCTCTAGACCAATCACAGCTGGGATAGACTGGAGACCTGTGCAGGGTGGACCCCCCCTCTAGACCAATCACAGCTGGGATAGACTGGAGACCTGTCCAGGGTGGACCCCCCTCTAGACCAATCACAGCTGGGATAGACTGGAGACCTGTCCAGGGTGGACCCCCCTCTAGACCAATCACAGCTGGGATAGACTGGAGACCTGTGCAGGGTGGACCCCCCCTCTAGACCAATCACAGCTGGGATAGACTGGAGACCTGTGCAGGGTGGACCCCCCCTCTAGACCAATCACAGCTGGGATAGACTGGAGACCTGTGCAGGGTAGACCCCCCCTCTAGACCAATCACAGCTGGGATAGACTCTACTGTGACTTCACCAAATATTGAACAATTTACAAATCTCTGTCTGACTGACTTCGTTTGCCAGAGTAACTTGCTTCCACACAGCAGACATGTTTGGTTGAGTCATGTGATTTCTGGTCAGCAGACTGTTACTAAGTCAGAGGAGTACGAAGACGTTTTGAAGGCGATTTGTTAAAAAAAACAAAAAAAAACAGATACTGATCTTCTGACACCCAGTGGGACATCCCTGCTTAAATGTATAACCCTGTTTACAAAGGTGCACTTATAAGAGTATAAAACATCAAAAGAAGTGGTCTGCCCACATCAATCACAAATATAAAGTCTCCGTTTTCTTACTTAACTCAAATGGCGTCTGCACACCAGACTGACCCAAAGGTTGGTCCACCCAGAACATGGAGAACATGGAGAACATGGAGAACATGGAGACCCCATAAGGAAAAGGAGATGATTAACACCTGTCACTAGATGTTTCACCTGTTTACAGGCAGCAGTGAAAAAGCAGTAATAGCACCTTTATGTTCCTGCACTTCAGAGTTCACATAATGATCATGATGCACCGTGTAATCAGAGGTGTCAAGTCTTCTCTGACACTTCATTGGACATGCTGATACACAAACCTGTCACACACACATGTGGCAGTGACCCGACACACACACACACACACACACACACACACATGTGGCAGTCGAATACTGTTGCTTCTTCCATCTCTGAAAGGAAACTCACCTGAAGAAATGTTTCTAAACCTGAGAACTGAAATGTCAGGACCTGGTCCCTGATGTCAGCTGACAGGACACGGGGTCCTCCTTGTTCTCTGGACGGTGCTGCTCCGTCTAAACAATTATGTCCCAACACTAATCGTCATTAATTAAAGCAGATTACACAAACCATAATTATTGTTCGGCTTAAAAAGTCAATCGAGGCTGGTCTTCACCGGTTGCTATGCCAACTCCTGAGAGAGGTACGCAGTGATCTCACCTCCTCTCTCTCTGTTCCTGCTGTACATGTGATAGAAACTGTAATAAATCATAAGTCTCTCTCTCTCTGTGAAGAATAAGTAAGAGACTGTGTCACCTTTGGACGCTTCAACTCTCAGTCCTCCAAGAAAGAGGATCTGTCCGTTCATGTCGGTGTGTTTGTGGTTGACAGTTTGACGTCCATTCAGAGGGACGACCATGTCAGCCAAAGAACTAAAGCAAACAAAAAGCAAGTCAAGGCCGGCGTACGTCGGTTCATCAGATACGTCCACCTCCTCATCCCCAAAGCTTTCTGCTTCCAGTGAATCGCTGCCCTTTCAGAAATCATTTTGAGTGGTGCCTGTTGTTGCCTCAGTGCAGCGAAGCGAGACCATCTATTAAAGACAAGGTCTCCGTCTCAGTAACAGTTTAAAATCTGAAAGCCACGAAGTGACAATCCAGAATCTTTTAATTTAATTCTGTGAATAATTTGAAAAGACTTTTTGGAGCGTGATTCAGGTTTTCATGCTTTTCATATTTAACTTTCTTCTTGACATTCATTCATTTTTAGTGACCTTCCGTCATAAAAGAGGAGGACGTGTGCAGGCCATAGAAATTAGAGACTCTTGTCCTTTTCTTTTTTTTCCAATTCTTTTTTTATTGTGATTTTCATGGTTCACATGTTCATTTACATCTCACATTACCAATCTCATCCTTTCATCTGTAAATTACATCTGAATAGCTCAGTAATACATCCACGATTGCACTGACAATACACAGATATGGATGATTGGTCCTCCCTCAATCACATAAAAGATGAAAATAATAAAATACAAACATTTAGAACGTAACTCCTTAGACTTTGAACAAGAATGCTGGGGTGCACATCCGTTATATTAGAGGGAAAAAAAATAAAATAATAAAAAAATTAAAATACTGATGCGTATGGGTTGACACAGAAAAACATAGATGACTAAAGGAAATGGATATGAAATCTGGTACTAGACAAACGATGGACGAATCGGAGTGACATATCTAATCCATCTTTCCCATCTTTTCAAAAATAGATCCTGTTTTAGCCTTATAGCAAAAGTAATTCTTTCCATTTTAAAAATGTTATAAATGATGTCAAACCACTCGTCCACTGTGGGTTTCTCTAGTTTTAGCCACTTCCTTGTTATGGCTTTCCTAGAAGCGGCACTTAAAATCTGAAACAAGTATTTGTCATTAGAGGAGACATTCTCTGATGGTAAAACTCCTAAATATAATGATACAAACTCAAAAGTAATGTCTGTCCAGAATACTTTTTGCAAAATGTTGTAGACCTCGTACCAGAAAGGCAACAATATTGAACAAGACCAAAATATGTGAAAATGGTTTGCCTCGAGGCATCCACATTGTCTCCAACATATAGATGAATTGGAATAGTGTCTTTTTTGAGCTGGAGTGATAAAAAATCTAATAAGGGTTTTCCAACAAAACTCTCTCCATAGTGTTGAATTTGAAGTTTTCCATTGTATCTCACATAAATATTCCCAATCTTCTTCGTTTAAGACTAGATTTCCTTCCCTCTCCCATTTCTGTTTTACATGCAATGAGCTACCCTTCATTTGTTGTAAACCCTTATAGAGTCTTGAGATGGTTTTTTGGCCTGGGCCTGAAACATATGCATCCATAAATACTTTTAGTAGAATGTTATCCCATTGCTCTTGTATAATCTTTTTCCTTATTTGTTCAACATGGTGACGAAGCTGTAAGAATCTAAAGAAGTCATCATTATTTAGACCAAATTGTCTCTGAAGGTTTTGAAAACTGTTCACTGACCCCTTAAACAAAAAGGTACAATATGCTGTAAGTCCATGAGTTTTCCAGGCCTTGAATCTTGCATCCAAATTTTTAGGCATGAAATCTGGATCAAATGCACACCATCTCAGTATTTTTATCGCCTCTTTCAACTTCTTTTTAGTTACTACCTTATTCCACAGCTTAAGTGGTAAAGCAATCCAAGGGTTTCCTATATCAGATAACTTTTCCATCAAACCCTTATCTCCTATTGCCGCTTGAATTGGGAACTCTGCTGTTATGGCCCCCTCTAGCTCCTTCCATCTAGCAGTATATTCTGGATTGCACCAACACACTAACGGTCTCAACTGAGCTGCAATATAATAATTTTTTAAACATGGGAGCGCAACCCCCCCTCTATTTTTTGCTAACTGTAAATTCTGATATTTGATTCTTGGTCGTCGCCCCTGCCAAATGTACCTGGAGATGAGTTTATCCCACTCCTGGAACTGTTGATCAGTTATGTCTAATGGAAGGGACTGAAAGATATACAATAACCTCGGCAGGATAACCATTTTAACAGATTCAATACGGGAACCAAAATTGAGAAATGGTATTAAATCCCATCTTCTGATGTCTTCTCTGATTTTGTTGTTCAGGGGAAGAACATTCAGTGAGAACAGTTTTGACAAATCTACTGGTATATTCACCCCCAGATACCTCATGGATTCAGCTCCCCATCTCAAATTATATCTTTTTTTCACATTTTCTGAGGGACTATAATTGAAACTGAGAATTTGTGTTTTTGAAACATTTAACTTATATCCAGAAAAGGATCCATATTGATCTAAAAGTGAAAACAAATGTATTAGAGATTGTTCTGGACTGGATAACTGTAACAGTATGTCATCTGCAAACAATGAAATCTTTTGTTCTCCTCCTTTCATATGTATTCCTTCAATGTTCTTATTTTGAATAATCCATTGACTCAGGGGTTCAATAAAGAGCGCGAATAAAAGGGGACTAATTGGACAACCCTGCCTTGTTCCCCGTTCCAGTGAAAAAGGGTTCGAAACTGCACCATTAATTTTAAGTCTGGCCCTTGGGTTATCATAGAGAGCTTCTATTGTCTTAATAAAAGAGTTGTGAAAACCAAACTCGTCTAGGACTCTAAACAAAAAAGACCAATTTACACAATCAAACGCCTTTTCTGCGTCTAGTCCTACTAATACTGCTTCTAGATCACGTTCTATTATATGACTTATTACATGTAGAGTCCGTCTGATATTATCTTGGGTTTGTCTGTGGCGAATAAAACCTGTCTGGTCAAGGCTAATTATTTGTGGTAACAATCCTTCTATACGTTTGGCCAGTATATGTGTAAAGATCTTGTAATCCTGATTTAACACGCTAACCGGTCTATAATTACCGCATTCATGTCTATCCTTCCCCTCTTTTGGAATAAGTGAAATTACTGCTTCCCTCCATGAGGGGGGTATTATATTCCTTTTAAGGACCCAATTGAAGGTGGACTGCAACATAGGGATCAATGAGTCTCCCATCACCCTATACCACTCTGAGGGAAACCCGTCAGGGCCAGGGGTTTTCCCTGATTTGAGATGGGCTATGGCTGCTCTTATTTCTTTCTCTGTAATTCCTTCTGCAAGTTGGTTACTCTGCTCATCCGTCAATTTAGGAAGATTAATTTTCTCAAAAAATTCTTCCATTTTCCCTCTATCAACATGGGGTTGAGAGTATAATTTTTGAAAATATGTTTCAAAGCTATTCTGTATCTCTTCCAATTTATAGTGTATTAAATTAGTCGTCGGGTTTTTAATTTTATGGATCGAATTCTCTGCCTGTTGTTTTTTCAATTTATAAGCCAACAATTTACTGGCTTTCCCACCTCCTTCATAATACTTCTGTTTTGTAAATATTAACTTTCTTTGTATATCTCTAGTATAAATCTCGTCTATTTCATTCTTTTTCTTCCTAAGTGCTTCTTTAAGTTTCTTGTCATTTGTTTCTTTATGTTTTTGTTCTAACTGTTCCAATTCTGTTTGGAGCTGGTTCAGCTCTTTTAGCCTATCTTTTTTTAAGTGGGAACTGTATCCAATTATCTTACCCCTGAGCACTGCTTTACATGCGTCCCACAATATCGGAGGTGTAACCTCGCCATTGTCGTTCTGTTCCAAAAAGTCGGTAATATCCTTCTTAATTTGGTCCTTCATCAGATTCAATATATGTATGTTTAATCTCCATAAGGTGTTTCTCTGAGATTGTTCGAGATTTAATTTTAAATACAGGGGGCTATGGTCCGAAAGGTCCATAATCCCTATGCCGCAATCACCAACCCTGTGTAAATCTTTACCAAAGGTTAAAAAGTAGTCAATCCTTGAATACAACAAGTGTGGGTTGGAAAAATATGTATAGTCTCTCTTTAAGGGATTTAATTCTCTCCACACATCTACCAAACCAATATCCTTTATTGCCGAATTGATCCTTTTGTTAAGATGACTGGGCTGAGCTACCTTAATTTTTGATGAATCAAGTTTAGGACATAATCTAATATTGAGATCCCCCCCACAAATCAACACACCTTGAGATTCTGCTATAATTAATTCAAATATTTGACTAAAGAAATTCCAATCAGAATTAGGGGGAGCATATATATTTAGTAAGGTTATCAATGAGCCATTTAAATTCCCTCTCAAGAATATATATCTTCCTTCTGTGTCCTTCTTTTCAAAAAGGGACTCAAAACAAATTTTACTGGAAATTAATATTGCCACCCCTCTCCTATGCCCATTTGCATATGATGATGAGAACTGATACTTAAAGCCCATTCTTTTTAATTTAGCGTGCTCCGTGTCTGAAAGATGGGTTTCTTGCAAAAACGCCACCTCAACTTTGTCTCTTTTTAGTTTTGTCAAAATCTTACTTCTTTTAATAGGGTTGACTAGGCCATTCACATTATAAGTTGCTATTTTGATTGCTTGCATTTAGTGTCCAGTATTGAGAAGAAATAAAAAAGGACAACCCTCTCGCACCCACACAGATATTCACCATTACCTGTATCACTGAATGTATCACAGGCAGCACCCCAAAAGCTGCATAGAACGGCAGCAAAACATGCCTCTTAACGAGGAACAACACAAACACAGTAACATATGAAAAAAATACTTCCAATAGTGAGGTCATCATCTCGACCCTTATTAGGCCCTGATGATAAGAGGGCCTTGAGGGGAATCCTCCCTCACCAGCCGGTGTGAGAGGGCCCTCAACCATTTGCAGTTTTATTCTAGTGTCCATCCGGCTGTCTGACAGAGGAAAACATAGCTCCCGCCGACCCAGTATGTTCCTAGTTACAGCCTGTGAAATGTTCCCGTAATGTACATTACTTGTTCGCAGTCTGTTCTTACTGATAGCTGGTTCCTCGGACTCTCTTTAGAATAAAAAACTCACCCCTTCTCCGGGAATCTCAAAGACCCGTGAATCACAGATGTTTTATAGTCATGCTGGATCCTGGTGTCTAAAAACCTGTAGTTTTTCCACATAACTCCTCTCTTTGCCTGCTCTCTCCCGGTTCCGCGGTCTCCTGCTCGTTCGCCATGTGAACTTCTGAATCTGCTCCAGCAGAGACTCCGGGTGTTTAATAACCGAGACCGGGAACCCCCTCTTCGCCATGTCCCCGGTCGCCTCCTCCGCTGATCCATACAGCACTGTCCCCTCCGGGTAGAACACTCTCAACCGGGCCGGGAACGGAGTTTGAAATCTGATTTTCTTCTCCTTCAGTACTGATTTCGCTTCGGCATATTCCTTTCGCTTTTTCAACACATCAGGCGCGTAGTCGTGATCCAGATTAACACTTTTTCCGTGAAGTTGAAATCCCCGCTTTTGCCAGGCCAGCTTCAGTAACTCCTCTTTCATCCTGTAGCTTGACAATTTAGCCACAATTGACCTCGGTGGAGCTCCGGGTGGCGGCTTCGGTGCCAGAGCGCGGTGAGCTCTCTCCACTCGCAGCTCGAAGGCGTCCTGGAGCCCCAGGCCCTCCCGCAGCAAACGCTCGACATAACCCACCATCGATGGAGAGTTCTCCTCCGCGCCCTCTTTAACTCCGTGGATTCTGACGTTCTCTCTTCTGGAGCGACCCTCTAAATCGGTCAGCTTTGCATCCAGGTGTATCTGCAGTTTCAGCAGCTCCGTAACCACGTCTTCTGTCCCTTGTATCCGAGTTTCGGCCGAGTCGATCCTCGTTTCCGCTTCCTCCATTCTAGTGTTAGTTTTGTTTATTTCTTCACGGATCTCTCTCAGCTGCTGACTGCTGTCCTTCCTAAACTCCCTTAGTTCTTTCAGTATAAGGCCCAGACCTGCTTCTTCCACCTGCTCCTGGTCGTGGTCCGACTCCGTGACCCCCATTTCGTTGCTAGCTTGGAGCTCCTCGCTAGCTTCGTCTCCATCTCGTATCTCCGACTGCCTGTACTTTTTCGGCTGATATTTAGGCATTCTCGAAGCCCACAGTCCTAAATTCAACTTTTCTCACGTCTTTTTAAATATATTCGGGTTGTTGTGGGCCATTTTTACTTTGAAATGTCGGGAGCAATTTTCCTACGCAGCCATCGCCTAGCTCGTCAAACCGGAAGTCCTCGACTCTTGTCCTTTTCATGAGGAAGGGGGGATGGATGCACATGTTCCCAAGGCTCTGAAATGTCTTTACAAATTGATAATTATTTATTGACTTTCTTTACAGAGTGAAGGATGCATCAGAACATGCTGCAGGTTTCCACAGTTAATGTGTTGACACGGGTTGTGTTCCAGTGTGTTATCGTAGAGTCCCTACACGAAGCCACAGTAAATGGATGCCAACCCATTTTACACCCAGTGTAGCCAAGCTAGTCACATTTAATTATTTAGACGTGTTTCCTGCAGCAAGACGGCGGAAATATATTTATAAGAACATACAAGAATAAGGTAATGACTCCACAGCCGTGTGCTCTCACACATGTGTTTATTTATACTAAAGATTCAAGGAGTAATTGATACCATATTGGTTTCAGAGTCGTATTTCTGACACGTCCTCAGATCTATGTTTGGTGACTGGTCATAGCTTGAACAACTGAACCGACCTGACGGAGTTTAGGAACAAACGGCCGAGGCGTGACAGCAGATTAACACGGGCTGCAGAATTAGAGGTGGACGGTGTCTCAGTAGGAATGTTGTGAAGGCGTTCCAGTGCAGTCACAGTAAAAGATTTAATTAAAAATCCTTTGGTGAATCCAGTAGATGATGCATTTGCACCTTTAGTTGAGTCTCTTTACTCTCAGATTGATTGTACGCTATGAATTCAAGGACTGTAAACAAGTTGACTGAAGCTGGAGAACACACTGCACAACTTTCACAGTCTTTACAGACTTTATTTAAAGTCTGCGAGTGCTCACTGACAGACTGGCTTCAGCAGGTTTTCTTATGACGACTGAAAGGATTTATCAAACCAACTGAACGTATCAAACCCTTGCGAGCATCCCGTCGTCTTCTAGCTCTATTTTCTGCTCCTCTGTGTCTCACTTTGGTGGTTAGTCCACTCACACTATCAGATTTAGTTGAACTTATCTTAAAATATTCAGGTTGGGTCTGATCCGCTCACACTCTAACAGATTGCCGACTGTCCCAGCCTGGTGTAGACTGGTGCAGACTTTGTCCGGACGTTTAGTTCATAATTAGCTGTGATCTGAACCTGTTCTACTAATTTAACCACAGTAATTCTAGATGATCTCATATATAGTGTGTGTTTCAAATATAATGAATGATAAACACATTAGTTGTGGTCTAGAGTCAAAGGTGGAGAAACGTTTATTTCCATCCTGCAGCGTGAATAAGGAGCCGAACACAGTCCAGCGTTTATTCCTGCTCTTATGTCTTTTGCTCCATCACACCTCCACCACGTTATCAGGCAGCGTAATTGGCAAGAAAATGAAAGAATACACAAAGTGCCGCTCCCGTTCTTTAATCCCCCTCCCGCCCTCGTGCTGCATCATTTGCACAAACTCCCCCATCTCTGCTTTAATTGTTTTCAATTAGCTTCTTGTTAGCGCTTCCATACGCCTTCACCTCCTCCTCCCCGTCTTCTCAACATAACAGGGTGTCGAAAGAGAGAGAAAGAGGGGGAGAGGGGGAGAACATGAGAACAAAAGGGGTGACCTGAGGGTCAAAAACAAATTAACAAGAGGAAGTAAATAGCCTCAAATTTAGCAGAGAGCAGCTAGAGCTGAGCAGAGAGGTGATGCAGGTGCCGTCTCCAGGATTGAGCACAAAGGGTGAAAGGAAATACAGAGGCCCATCTTCGTCCTCCTTCCTGCTCTCCACCACATAATGAAATAATTAGATAGTTAGACGAGTAATGATTCTTTTTTCCTTTTTTTTCTCCTCCCACTGAGAAATTTGCCTCGCTGCACAAATGAGCAGAGACGTACAGAAAAGGCAGCGCAGAGTTAGAGCCTGCCTCGCCACACCCCGTCCGATCCGATCCGAGTGCATGATGGGGAAACAGGAACCCAAATTTGCCTCGACCCAAATGTTTGCATTTTCAAACTATCTCTGTGTGGACAGTATTTGCCTGCACTTTGGGAGCAGTAATGAAATTGGTCGCACGCCATCGGTCCAGCCGAGCAGAGGCAGATGGGTCAGTGAAGCAGAAAGCAAGTTTATCGTCCTTCCCTCCCCGAAGCAACGACGTTCACATGCTGAAAAAAAGCTAGAAAGCTGCTGCGTGTTGCGCCGGCACACATCCGCTCCCCAGACCCCACCCAGCTGTGACTGCTAATACAGCGCTTTATTTTTTGCAGCGTTAAGGAAGCGTGTGCACGTGCGTGTGCGACGGTCACAGAAATAGCTGCCAGCTCACATCCAGCCTCCTTTGAGCCCATCACCGGATACTTCAGAGAAAATACAGATGGGATGAGATTAGGGATTTGGTTTGCAGAGAGGCCGTCAGATTGAATCGACACGCCGTGTTTGGGTTGTGTGTTTCCTCGTTATTCGTGGCTTTCCTGCAGCCTCTTTGAGTCTCTGTGTTTTTACCGTGCCTTTGTCCAATTATTCACATATTTGCTTTGTTCATTTTCCCCTTCAGTCTCCAGGACACACACCCACACACAGGCACACACACTTACATGCATATATGTTTCTATGTATATGAACGCACACACACACGCGATGCCAGGGACGGCTGTGACTCTGAGTAAACAAGCTTTTATATTTATATTTGTTCTCGCACAGACACAAAAATGGTTCAACTGTTCCACTGAAGTTTGTTTTCCTGCTGAGAAGAAAGGATTTTGTTGATCTTTCCTGCGCTGTGATGTTTGTGGATCACTGCTCTCACTCTCGCTCTCTATGTTCTGCACTTCTTTGTCTTTTCTTTTTTTTTTAATTAAGTTCTGACTGTCTGGGAAACTGAAGCTGATGGGTGTTAATAAAAACCTAGTCGTGCTCAGTTACCACCACAGCTGTGTTAGTCTAACGTATTGTTCTACAAGCAGCTACAAGGAGTTTAGAAACTACAACAAAGAAACTGTTCATTAAGGCTGTGGCTTATTAACAGGTACCTTCCTTCATATTAGTAGAACCAGAGCAAACACACGTCCTGCTGTTCATCATCGTTGTTGGTCGTGATAAGTCAAACGTCACATCTGAACCCGTGCACGTTGTGACACATGAGGACACATCAGGCTTGTCTTCATATTCCTCTGGGCGCCGTGACACAATGATGGAGCTAAGGGTCACTGTCAGGCATAAACAATATCAACCGCCAGATATGTCATTCTCTACTTATCAGCACATTAGTCACAGTGGAGGAGGAGTCGAAAACAAATCACGTAAGAAATGAACCGCGTGTGGAAAAAAAAGATTAGCGTCCCAGAAAATGTCTGTTTTCGTGTTTCTGGTTATGTGCTCGTCATGTGATGCCCTCGTGTCATTCCAAATCCTGCCCCCCCCCTCGCCTCGCCTCGCCCCTCCTTGTCACCGGAGTGGATTATGTGTTTCGCTGCGTGGAGGTTGTAATCGGGGTCAAAGGTCAAAGCCTTTCTGAGAATAATGTTATTTTTACGCCACAAACACCACAACGTCTCCGTGGAGCGGGCTGCAGCTAATTAGAGCTGCTGCACAGATCAGAGAGATCAGAGAGGTCTGCAGCGTCTACAGTCTCAGTTAAAGTTTTATTTCACAGCCTCGTCCTGCAATCAGCCACAACATTATGACTGGTATGACTTCATCTTGTGACAGTTCAGTGTTCTGCTGGGAAACTTTGGACCTGGCTCCATTCATTGGCCAAATCATAACGGTTCCTACTACACTAGATATTCTACATGATGGTACTACCGTGGTTTACTATACTACTGGTGCCAGCTTCCCCTACATAGCAGCCGCCTCTACTCTCCTCCCAGCTTCTCAATCCATGCTTCTCCCTTGTAAACAAACCAACATGGCAAACGAACTACACAGCTGCTGAATGATTGGCTGTTTGCTTGTTACTGGTGACGTCTGGGGATATGATGTTTCTGCACGCTGGGTCCGCCCGTCTGTGTTTCTGCCGGCAAGATTAAACTCCATGAAGACAGCTCCACTTTGATAGAAATTTGCTTCAAAACAAACAATTAGCTAAAGTTCTCTCTCGCCCAGATGAGCACACGGCTAACAGTCACAAACACGAGACAACACACTCACCACGGCAGAAGCACCGGGCACGAGCAGCGAGTCTGCCGCGGCGTCGTCGTCAGTGGCGCCACTAATTTTGCTCAACATTATAAGTAATTAATAAGTATTTATAACTTGCAGTTCATGAAAGTAATTATTATAATAATACAAAGAGGCGTCAGTATCGCGATAATACCTGGAACCGTGACTCTTTGTCTGGTATGTTATCGTGGTTACTCATTTTGGTTCGTGTCAGAGGTAAAGAGAGCTGAGTATTGATCCTCCAGATGTTTCTCCTTCATGTCTCATTGTAAACCAGACTCATGGTTCAAACCCGTACTGTTCACTCCATGTTGGACTGGTTACTGGTTTACTCTCTGTGACCAGGCTCCTGCTCCTTCACTCCACCTTCCAGTGTTGAGATGAACCATCAACATGAGTGATTTCTGTCCTGGTCAGACGGCTCATATTAATACTTAGATATAGGTGAGATCATAAGCCCACGCTGCTTTAACTACATGCTCTTCTTAGGGTTAATTAGATATTGATTTGATCAGGACCAGGCTAGGGGCCCGTTGTAGGAGATTTGGTCATGCTAAATTATTGATGCTGATGCAGCTCTATATATAGCTTCCATGCAGTGGTCACAAGAAAGCCAAACGTCGGTTCCTCCCCCATTCCCGGATTGATTCCTCCACTTCCTCTTTCCCGTGGCTGCTGGAAACTGGAGAGAGATGCTCTTTCTTCAATCGCTTGCATGTGCATGTGTGTGTGTGTGTGTGTTTTGACAAGCATACCCTGAATTAATTTTTGAGCAGCTCAGTTGCTCTCAAAAAAAAAAAACAGTCCCAGTGCAAAAGCACTTTAATGTTTCTCTGGCTGCATTTCCCTGATGCCGTGTTCAGATTAGTCGAGCGTTTCCTGGTCATTTCTGAATCACTTCAGACGACTGACTGAGAACAGGATTTAACTCATGAAGGCTTCCTCCAGCTGTAGATCAAAGCAGCAGTTTGTGCTCTCTAGTTTTATGTGTTGCCTATAGTGGTGTTATGTTCTTTATGATGCATAGCAGGCTGCATACAGTGACTTTATGGTGTGTGAATGTTCTAACGTTGAAGTATATTTAAGATACTCACTGCCTGCAGGTGCCTCAAGTGTCAAGGTTTTTCTAAAGTGTGGTTTATACCTGTGCAGGACGTAGACGGTGTAACCTACGTAGCCTACGTAAGCATCGGTCTGTCTCTACGAACTCCAAACACTAGATGGCGTTGTGTCTTTTTTGCCTTTCGCTTGCTTCACTTTCAACACTGACTGAAACTTTCACGGAAATTTCACCAAAGTCGAGTCGTACAAATGTTTGTGTCTCTGAACGTCCTCAGTCAACCTGTCCTCCATGTGTTCCATCGGTGTTGACCCAAAACAATCAATTAGGAAACTGTGTAGATGGAGAAACAGATGAAAACAATAAAGGAGAAACACGCTACGACTAAGCGGACCAATCACGGCTCTTGATTTCTGGGAGGTGCACGTTAGGGTCTGAGCTAGCGTTAGGCGGTATGAGCATCATCTTATATCATGGTATGAGTAATTTCATATGACGGTAATGCTATATACTGAGGTCAACCACACCAAGCAATGCAATGCCTGCAGCGCCCCGTGTGTCCAGGAGGTGTAATCACAGTGACTCAGAGAGATGCTGCAGACATCTGCTCCTTCTCCGCTTTAAACCGTAAATCTCTACCGGTAGATACTTTATACCGTCACACCGCCCAGCCCTAGTCTGAGCTGACGTAGAAACCGTGCATCGCGGTTTCTTCAGATGAATATAAGCAGCTCTGTTGTGAGTAACGTGCAGAGTCTGTTTGCATAATCCACCTGTTTTTTTTTTGCTCGGTTTCATCCTGAATCTCCAGCACAGGGGGGGGGTTTCCATTTAAGTCAAGTTAATGTGGCGGTGCTCATGGATTAGCTGCATGTCTTGTGATTCCCTCCATGCATGTATTTGTGTGTTTGTGTGTGTGTGAGTCTCTTAAGTTTGTGTCACGCTGCTCTCGCCTCTCGACCCTGTGAAGTGAAATGAAGTGACACAATAGAGGATTCAGAGACTGGGAACAAGTCTCCATCTCTCTGTGTCCGTCAGAGACAGATCTTTGGTTCACATGTGTTTCTGCACAACACATGGACAGATCACGCTTTCATTCGTTCATCCTCTGTAACCTCCTGTCCTCTGGAGGATCACGAGGGTCCAGCTGTTACTGGGCGAGAGGTGGGGGGGTCCACCCTGGACAGGTCTCCAGTCACTTTGGACGGTGGACGAACGCAGACAGAAAAGAGTCGACCTGGATTAGAACCCAGAACCATCAGAGCTAAAAACCACTCCACTGTGCCGCCCTGAAGCCCAGATGCCATGATATATGTGTGTGTGTGTGTGTGGTCCCTCTCTCCCTCTCTCCCTCTCTCCCTCTCCCTCTCTCTCTCTGTCTCTCTCTCACTCTCTCTCTACCGTGTCATGTGTGAATGCTTTTGGGCCCAGAGTGTGTGTTCACTAACTGACCTACATTTCCGGAGCTTTTTGCCCGTGGCTCCAGAGACTTTGTCGCCGTTATCTCATCCAGCCAATCACATCCCTCTGATATCATCGGTCCAATTGCAGCTCTGGCCTTGCGGGGGGTGGAGGTGGGGGGGTGTTGTCATCCACGCAGGTCACTGCTGGAGATGCATTCGTGACCGTTTCTTTCTAAATATGACGACGGACGCCATTTTCTGCGCGTCCACGGGCCCCGGTGTAACTTTGACTTCTCAGGCCTGGCCTCTGTGACGCTGCAGCGCTGCAGCTCTAATTATTTTCTCTGACTTGAAAGCAGAGCTGTGTTTCTCTGCATATTGGCAGCGCTGGAGAGGAGGGGGAGAATTCTTTGAAGCCCTCAGTTTTTTTTTTTGTTATCAAAGCTGCCTTTGTAGGCCGCATGAATTTTGCATGTGGAGGTTTAAGAGAGCTTGATGTGCCCCCCCCTCCATGTGTAGCTCTCGGTAATTTTGAGAAAGTGAGGAAAGAGAGGGACACGAGAAACATGAGGCTTCAGTTAGAGGATTTTTAATTTGTCATTTTACAACGTGAACGATTCAAGTGTCATCGTTTACATTCACATATATGTTGGTCGTTTATTTCATGTTCATTAAGCCCAATTATACACTGATCAGCCATAACATTATGACCACTAACAGGAGCACTAAGTAACATTTAAAGCGTCTTGATTCCACAGATCACTGGTCAAACGTAGGATCTTGTCTTCCTCCATGTTTCCATCGTTTTCCTGCCTCGCTGCTTCATTTGTTTCTGAGCGGAGACATGCTGATGGTCTACAGTTCCACTTAATCACATCTGTCTGAGCTTAAACGTACCTGTTGATGTGAAACACATTTTCATCCTGACTAACAAATATAATGTCATTAAATGCATCTATAGACATGAGCTCTTAGTTCTTACGTTCCAGTGGAAGTCTGCATCTGTCCATCTTGTAGCTGCAGCCTCCTCATACGTGGGCCTTAGAGTTCAGGTGGCTTAACAGCAACGCTACAAATAAATGTTTGGCTCTGATTGTGTATTCGGTCGCATGAAACGCTGAAACACGTGGCATCTTCTTCCCTCTAACCGATCAATGGTGGCATTAAAACAGAGCAGCCAGGTTCCTCTCTTAGCTAATCATTGGACGGGCTCTTATAAAAACACAGCTGCAGTCCTTGAATCTTTGACCTCCTTCCTTTTGGTGCCGGCAGCGTTTGTGCCGCGGGAGCCGGAGCGTCCTTGCTGTCGGTAATGATTTTATAAGAGAAGCACGTTTTTACACGGGGCCGCGGCGGTTCATCAATCTCGTTTATTCCCGCAATAAAAAAAAAAAAAAGAGTGTGCGTGGCCTCAGACATTCCCTCAGCTCTGAGAGAAGTGGCTGCACTTGAACCGCGTGGCGCGCACACACTGCAGCGTGAGTGTGCGGACGAGCGCCGCTAACCTCTCCATTCTCTGCTCAGAATGTGGACATGTTCAGGCGTCTTTGTCTCTCTGCGTCTGCCTCCATTTCCATTTAATGGAGGATGAAGTGGGGGGAGGACGAAGAAGAAAAAGTGGGGGGAGGGAGGGTCATGTTGAAAATTACAATATGTATTTATGTTTCTCTGTATGCCGTTGCCAGGCAACAGTGGATGGAAGGTATTTACAGTTAATAAAAAGTGAGTAACATTAGCTTGGTCTATTAGATGTAAAGCGCTCATTTGCTTTAAGAGGTGGGAAGAAAGATGTGTGTCTGTGTGTGCAAGTCCTTTGTGCTATATATATATATATATATATATATATATATATAGTGTGTGTGAGTGTGTGTGCGTGTGTGTGTGTGTGTGCGTGCGTGTGTGTGTGCGTGCGTGTGTGCAGGCATCAGGAGCCTTATCTATTGTTGATTTTTCAGCGTGATTCTGATCTTTGTGCGTCTCTAAAAACCTTCCCTGCCGTCGTCTGAATAAATTCATACATCTGCTTGTAAAAAAATCTATCACATCATATATTAATTAATTAATAAAACCTTTATTTGTCCTGCTATGGGGAAATAAAATAAAAAACTACACAACAGATACTGAATTGCAGAGATAACAGTCAGATGTTGCACACATGGACCAGCTGTATCTGGGTTATGAAGGTGTACAAATAATAAACGTGTTGAACCGTGACGTGTCTTAATATTTCACATATTAAGAAAGTTCAGTGTGGAGCCTGACAGCAGCAGGAAGTAAAGACGTTCCTGAAGGATACTCTTGTTTGCGTCCATTCATTCAGACTGTAAGCTGCTTTCATTCGCCTGTTTTTTAAAGATCTTTTAAAGCAGGTTTCTCGTGTGATAAACATTTGACAGTGATGTCGTTGCTGTAATGTGTTGCTGTGGCGGTAAACATGTCAGCGGGCGTTAACATCACTCGTTCTGTCCTTTTCTTGGCAGGCTTTGAGAGCATCTTGGAAGGCTTGTTTGGGCCGGGACTAGTCAAAGACATCACTCTATTCCAAGGTAAACATCCACAAACACACAAACAATCAAATATCTTAGATTACTGCAAACAGCTCGGCTCAAATGCTAATTTTCTTTGTCCTTTTTTTTCAAAACACTTGCACATTTGTAATTTACGGTTAAGGAAACAACGACTGTAAACTGACGTACAAAATAAAACATCTTTATTTATTTATAGGTAGCAGTGTAGTTTAGAAGGATTGGAATTCATTTCATACATTTGTTCTGTGGATTCTTGTCTTATTATATTTTGCTGTCTAATAAATGAATGAAGTATTTGTTCAGTGTAACGGATAACAAAGAGTCCTGCTGCCCTCGGTTTGGCTTTTGCAACCAGCCACAACATTATGACCAGGAGAAGTCAATAACATCTAAACCATCTTTGCTCCAGTTCAGTGTTCTGCTGGGAAACTTGTGGACCTGGCTTCATTCATTGGTGTGGATGTTACTTAGACATGTAGCACCCACCTAGACCAGACCAGGCACCCCCACCCCATAGCAATGACACTCCTCCAGCAGGATGCAGCCACAAAAACACTTTAGGAAGAAGAACAGCACAAGGTGTTGACCTGGCCTCCACATTCACTAGATCCCAAACTGATCCACAGAGGCCCCTCCTCTCAAAGACCCCCCACTAACACCAGGACACCCTCAGAAGGAACATGTCCATTCACCACAATGTAGACCTGCACAATATTAGGAAGGTGGTCATAATGTTATTACACGATGATACTACCGTGGATTACTATACCACCGGTGCCAGTTTCTGCCTCTACTCTCCTCCCTGCGTCTCAGTGCATGCTACTCCCTAATGTTATGGCTGATCGATGTATGCCATGACTGGGAACAGACACTCTTAACATTTTCTTCTACACAAATGATTCTGAATTATTAAAATATTATTAAAATAATAACAGTTTAGTGTAAAACTTACCTCAGTGTCTAGGTCTCTGTTTTGTACCTTTTGGAATAAAATAATTGTCACTGTTGCTGAATAATTATTATATTTAAATACGAATTCCTCAGAATAAAAGGAACCAAATTTAGCTTCCTTTCAAACCACCATCTGACTTGAATGACTCCATCAGTCAGTGTTGAACTCACACTTTACTTTTCTTTGTAGAAAGTCACAAATGAAACAAGTAAGTCAGGAGTGATATTTATATCCATACTATCATTTCCAGTCATTTCATTACTGCATTGCAGAACAACGCTCTCCTCTCAGAGGATTAGTTTTACCTGGAGACGTCATGTGATTTAGAAATGACCGCTCTGTTTCATTCACACGGATAAACAACCTCTGTGTTTTACTCTAATTCACCAGCCATGGTTCTGACGTTTCTGCTTCTCTCCACTTCATGTCACACTTAATATGATGCCACATTTTAAACCTCTACACTTTGTGACGGCCTTAGTTTCTCTGCTAATTCAGATTCAGATAATAAAAACACTCACCCCCCAAATCACAGCGTTGCTGATTCCCGATGGATTAGCGTTATCCAGGACCTCTGTGTTAAGAGGAATAGGTAATATGTTTAATTTTATACTTTACAAATTACCAACATGGCCGATTCACACGGGATTAAAATCACAGACGACCTCCACAGTTATTAAAAATGACTAGAGGTCCCCAGGTAAAACTAGTCCTGTGCGATTAAGGCTTAAGGCGACAGAGTCTGTGAGTGAAATATCTGGACTAATAGGCTTCTGTGTCAATGTGACGCCTTAGCTACAGCGACAGCCCAGACCCTACGCAGACCATAGCACCAGAGCTAGCGCTGGAGCTAACGCCGGAGCTAACGGCTGCAAGACGCAGTTTTAAAAATAGATTGTTTTGAATGAATAAAGGAGGAGAGGTTCAGAGATGCAAACATCTGCATGAATCAGGTTCAGTCTCCACTGTTGAAAGTGAAGCAGGAAGTAGAAACAAAAATGAACCCGACTAGTGTTTGGTCATCATCATTACACAAATATAAATGGTTCACAGTGGCGTAGGCTACGTAGAGCAGAGCCCTAGAGGGGTAAACTTTAGGAGAAAAGAAAATGGTCAGAAGATTCAACAAGAACTTCTGACTTTCTGTTAAAGATAACGCTGGGACGGGTCTTTGAAACTTCAAAGACGTGACACATCAAACAGACTTAAGACTTCCTGTAATCGTTTTTTACCAAAGAGACGAGTTTTAGAAGTCTCTCTCTTGGGACGGCTCTTTGGTTTTGTTTGGGAGCATAAATGTTTTGCTGCTTCGCTTGACGTCTGGAAGAAAGACGATTTATGTTGAGGCCTCTTTCTGTTTGTCAGCTCTTAAAACTAAAGGTTCTCACAAACATTTCTCTTGTTCATAATGACCCTTAAAGTCTCATTCCAGTCAGGACTGAGTTTAACGGCCTTTCATTTATTTAAAAACTAAGATTAAATCTAAATAATCTCTGCAGCCAATCAAACGTTACTCTTACAGAGTCCCACATTCTCTCTCTACATGTTTCCTGGCTGAGTTGTGTGGCTGAACTCTCTTATAATACACTAGTCGTAGCTTGATCTCTACTATTTTGGACTTTTGCTGTTTGCACCTCTGGTTTAAACGCCTACCTGCACGTCTTTAATATAATACAGTTAAATCTAATGTAATCTAATGTCTCAAAGACTCTGCATAATAAATAAAAAGATAAATCATCCATATAAAATTTAATTTTAGTTTCTGAAAGTACTGAACATGAACATGAACACTGTACAAACAAAACCTGGATCTCAGGATGTTAAGAGAGTCGTCCTGTGTTTGCATGCATGTATTCATGTATTCATGTACTTCATGTACTTCATGTACTTCATGTATTCATGTATTCATGTATTCATGTACTTCATGTACTTCATGTACTTCATGTATTCATGTACCTTATGTACTTCATGTACGCTATGTATTAGAATATGCAGTGTTACGCAGGAAGCAAACAGTCGAGGCCCTTTTTGAAGGAGGTCACCAAACCTCCCAAACCAACAGGATTTCCTGAACCGAGCGTCACGAATCAAACATGGATGTCGTGGGAATAAAGCAAATGAAGAGCACCTAAACACCCAGATCTTTAGCTCTCTCCCTCCCCCACCGTGTCTCTCTCTCTTTCTCTCCCTCCCTCACTCTCTCTCTCTTTCTCTCCTTCCCTTCCTCCCTCTCTCTTTGAGAAACAAGGTCAATATGGCGTCCAGGAGTCATGTGACCCATCCCCCACCAACTTAGGGCATTTTTAGAATATTTCTGGCACGTCTGCATCATTATTTTCCCCTCGTGCACACACACACACACACACACACACACACACACACACACACACACACACACACACACACACACACACACACACACACACACACGGTCTCTATAAGCATAGCTGCCGTTCACTCATTCACAAACCACGACATCTCACAAACATAACATGGACTCCATCTGTGTCCTGTGGATTGTTTCCTCTCACACATTCAGACTAAAACATGTAAAGTCAGTTTAGCTCTAACCAGCAGCTCTCTGTGTCATCTCTCAGTTTGTCTCTTTGCCTGTGGAGCAGAAAGCAGCTTCTCTGCTGACGACTGCTTTCCTCTGTTGAAAGTGTTAAAGGCTGATAACTGAGCCAATAACGTTAAAGCCTGTGGTTTCCATTAGATATTGATATTAGACTCTGTAATGATGCTGTTTGTGGACACAGCTGTCCCTAATGAACAGACATAAACAGAGATTTAACCGTGTATGTGAACACAGGTAAAAGCATGTTCATGTGCTTCAGAAGAGGTAAATAAAGAAAATGTTTAAATTCCATAAGTGGCGTTTCAGGTCCCGTAATGATTCCCTGTGCACCAATCAGATTGCTCTTTAATCTCTGCTCCCACCGTGATGTTCCTCCTCTTCGTCATGGACACGCCGACATGTGTGCAGATGCAGCAGCACAGAAATGTCTCTTAATGTCAGACAAAGAAAGTGTTTCTTGTTTACACGATGTTTAGGAAACTGGGTTGCTGTAGAAACAGTAAGCAGCTTAATTAAGTGTGTGTGTGTGTTACTGTACAGCAGGGACACACACACACACACTTAACGCTTCATATAGACACAGTCGATACCGTCCTCACGTCCACACACACACCTTGACAGCTGTGAGAAGGGAGGGGGTCAAGCCAGCAGTGGGCCTGGAGGTAATTGCTGCCTTTCCAGAGATATTGTAAGAGGCACAAGCGATTCAAGCAGAGCTCACATATGGTTACTGCGAGAGACAGAGACAGAGAGACAGAGAGCAGAGAGACACACATCAGGTGCATGTCTCACAGCAGGGTCTCTCATACCATGTTAATACTATATCAGCCCTCCAGGGTCTAATTTACTCTCTTAATGAATTGGAAATATGTTTGCACATCTCAATCAACATTGTGCTTGCGTTGTGTTGTGAAAACAAAGGAAGCGCCACCCTGTGGTGTAAACTGGTATCGCTCCACCTGACGGAGCTATTTGTGTTGTTCACTAATAAAAATGACACGTTTAACTTTTTTAGATCACAGAGATTATAAATTATTTTCAGATAGTTGATCAGGCTGCAGACGTAGCCTGAGCTAGCTAAACTTTATAAGAGCAATAGCTAGCAAAGCTAATTAGCAAGTCAACTGTTTACTATAGAGCAGAGCGTAGTATTAATTAAACAGTGTGGGCGGGGCTTCAATATCACGGCTCCACGTGGCTCCGCCCTCAGACCGTACTGATCAGACTCTGGATCCAAACACACAAGTTTGACCAATGAGAGGAAGAGGAGACGTGGTGTCCATGTTTATATACAGACTATGCTTTATTGGGATCTTATCTCTGTGTGAATGACAGAAATAGATGTTTGTATATTTAATCTTAAAACTTTCTCAAAACTAGACCTTCAGTCGAAACAGGAAGTGGTGAATGATATAAATGAAGTGTGGAACTGTGACGACAAACTGTCTCTCTCTCTCTCATTCTGTCTCCTAACCACAGAGTTGACCTTGTTCCTATAGTATGTATGTGGGAGAAAAATGCTCACTTGAGATTTACGTTACGTGCTTTTAAAATTAAGACGTCAAACAAATTCACATCAGATGCGTCTCTAACGGAAGAAGCACAAAAATACACTGGACCAGTTTGAAAAGGTGAAGAAAGAGAAACATACAATAGTTTTAGAAATTGTGTCTCTACTGTGTTTGGTTTGTCCCCATGGAAGGACTGTTTGGTCTTTATAGATGTCTTGTTTGTTAACAACATGTTGATTGATTAGGTTTGTAACACGAAGCCTCATCAGGTCAGTGCTGTTTGTGCTGCATTTTATGTGAAGATTTAGGAACAACATGGACAAGAGCCAAAATCAAATCATTTTAAATATATATTTATATAAATAGGACAGAGAGAGAGATCGTTCTAAGATGAGCCAACGTGAATATCAGTGTTAAATCTTTTCTGACTCTGTTTACCCGTTAAGATCTTGACGTGTGTTTATTAATTTCCTAAATTCAAACGGTCTGAGGTTAACAGTGTGAAGGAGCGTTAAAAGGATTATCACAGTTTAAAAGCTGGTAGAGGATCATGTGTTCATTCCTCCGTCCTCTCAGCTGATGAGACTCTTTACCCTCAAGTTCAGCTCGTTGTTCCAGCAGCTGAAAAGGTGACGACGTGGAGATTTGAGGTTTTGATCGGATGTTCTGCATGTTCACGGTATATTCAGACCTGATTGATTATCTTCTCCTGTTTCTCTTTTCTCTCTCTTCTTCTTCCTCTTCCTATCTGTAACTCACTCCTTTCACTCCTCAGTCCTTCTTGTCTTTCACCACGTCTCTAACGCTCTCTCGTCTCCGTCTGACAGTTTGAAAGTATTTAAACACAAGTGTAGCGCCATGGCAACAGCTCAGCTCCTCGCTCTCTGTCAGATCAGAAGGTGCTATATACAGTATGTTCACCCATCAGCCATAACATTATGACTAATATTGTGCAGGTCTCTCTTGTGGTGACTCATGAGAGAATGGATATGTTCCTTCTGAGGGTGTCCTGTTGTTAGTGGGGGGTCTTTGAGGGGAGGGGCCTCTGTGGATCAGTTTGGGATCTAGTGAATGTGGAGGCCAGGTCAACACCTTGTGCTGTTCTTCTTCCTAAAGTGTTTTTGTGGCTGCATCCTGCTGGGGATGGCTGCTGCCATCAAGGAGTGTCATTGCTATGGGGTGGGGGTGCCTGGTCTGGTCTAGGTGGGGGTGCCTGGTCTGGTCTAGGTGGGTGCTACATGTCTAAGTAACATCCACACCAATGAATGAAGCCAGGTCCACAAGTTTCCCAGCAGAACACTGAACTGGAGCAAGATGGTTTAGATGTTAGTCACTTCACCTGGTCATAATGTTGTGGCTGATCGCTGTATAGCTGATGTGAATTGTGAAAGGGATTGCATGCGTACCCACAGACAGCTGTGCATTCTGTTGCTTCAGTGGAGATTTGTTCTGGAACGTGTTCAGATCTGTTGAAGTCGACATTTTTGGTTGAAGAACAAACAAACGGAGTGAAATCTATCCACGACTGTTTCTGCTCATCGCCTCCAGAGCTGACATGTAGAGTATCTGCTGCTGGCAAGTTTCCAGAAGTTAGCCAATCAGAACAGAGATCATGAGGAGGGTGGTCTTAAAGAGAGAGCAGTCCGTTTCAGACTGTTTCATGTGATCTGACTGCAAACCATGTGAACATATGGAAGTCCCAGCATCAGAATGCAGATGCTGAAATGTGCATGGCGTGACTCGTCTGTTCAGACTTTTCATGCAAAACTAAAACAGACACATAATCTCCAAAACACAGGATGTAATAAAACATAAGTGGAGGCATTTGCTTTAAGAGGCTGGCTTTGGCCCCTAACTGCTGAACTAAACCATAAAGCAGACGTAGCCTTCAGCAGTCCCAGTTCTTTCTTTCTCTTGCATTAAACAAATTGAAACTTAAACATTGGTCAGTAGATGATGTTCTGAAGCAGGGCAGTTCTGTAGAAATACTGTTTGGTCTAAATATATTTTAAATTGCTTCATCTTGTATTTTGAAGACGTGTAGGTGGTTGCAGAGATGTCGTCATTTGGTTTTAAGTGTTGAAATGAGTAAAATACACAGAGGAAAGCTGTGATGTGAGACGTGATGCACAGTGAACTAAAGCCACAGGACACCAGTTTCTCTAGATGAAGTCGTTAAAGAGAGTGCATCCTTGGAAAATGCTAATTAGTTCTTTGCAAATGCAGCTTTAGCACATGAATGCTGCAGACATATTTACACACACGCTCTCTCTTGCGTTTATTTTAGGCAGTGACATTCATGATCAATCACAGGTATGTCGTTGCTGACATATGAAGCTTGTGATGGCTGGGATGTCATCTCTGGCCGTAATTAAAAGAGAATCATCTTAATGCTGCTGTCGCTGAGTGCTGTGGTCCCTCAGCTGTCAGCCAGCGCAGCCTTGACTGGATGTTGATTGGAGACAGATGTGTGCGTTGGGATTTCTCCTCTCAGTCATGTGACAGTTAAGATTAAACCTGCATTTAATTGTTGAAAATGAACAGTTGGAACAGTTTGCAAACAAATGCAAAGTACAAACCCTGTGAGTCTGAAATAGACTGGCAGGGTTTGTGTTTCAACGCGCCGCTGATTGCCCTCGACGTAATGTTTGCTAATCTGGGAGTTACTGAGGATTATGGGAGTTGGAGTTTGTCATGACTTTAATCTGGTGTCTTTCTGTCTTCCCCTCCGATCCAGACTGCGAGCCAGAGGAAGTGTCTGACTGGTCCTTCGATGAAAACTGTCTCTTCTGCTGCTTAAGACGCGAGAAAGGAAAGGTAGGAGTCAGCAAGTTCAGCTAATCAGAAAGAAACATCAGCTAAAAGAAAAAAAGACTGTGAGACATTATCAACTGGGTTTATAACTTTAAAAACTATGAGCAATATTTAAGGCTTCCAGATAGAAAGTCTTTCTGGAGATCACACCTACGTCCAGTTTATGATCACAAATGAACCTAAGGAGCAAGTCAAAGCACACAGAGAACCTGAATCAGTGTGTTTACAGCAGATGATTCTTCCTGTATCTGCTCCAAACGCTCTGTGTTTTTGTCAGTCTGTTTTTCATGCCTCCCATTGGAAGCATCTTTGTCTCTCCTCCTCCTCCTCTTCCTCCTCCTCCTCCTCTTCCTCTTCCTCCTCCTCCCCCCGCTGCCGCACTATTTGTTATTTGTGTTGTTGAACCATCATGGTCTTGACCCCAATTTAGCATATGAAAAGAGCAGGACATAATGATTTGGAGGTGAGTGTGTGTGTGAAGAGGAGGAGGAGGAGGAGGAGGAGGAGGAGGAGGAAGAGGAGGAGGACAGAGACATGGGTGTAAATTAGTGAGCGTCCCACAGCGCCAGAGTGAAGACCGGACTCTCATCGGCTAAAAAACACGACGAGCAGAATGATAATGAGTTTATGGGATGGACTACTGTGTCATGAAGGTCAGCCACAACATTATGACCAGGAGAAGTGAATAACATCTAAAGCATCTTGCTCCAGTTCAGTGTTCTGCTGGGAAACTTCTGGACCTGGCTTCATTCATTGGTGTGGATGTTACTTAGACATGTAGCACCCACCTAGACCAGACCAGGCACCCCCACCCCATAGCAATGACACTCCTTGATGGCAGCAGCCATCCCCAGCAGGATGCAGCCACAAAAACACTTTAGGAAGAAGAACAGCACAAGGTGTTGACCTGGCCTCCACATTCACTAGATCCCAACTGATCAAGTATCTGTGGGATGATCCACAGAGGCCCCTCCCCTCAAAGACCCCCCCACTAACAACATTGTGTTGCCAGACAGAATTGTCAGCTTGTTGTCAAAGCTAGCATCAAGTATCACGTAGAAAACAACTGTGAACACCTCCAAGAATGGACTGAGTTCATGTTTGAGAGACCCGATCTCGGACCATATGTGGGTGGAGATTAACGTGAGGGCCCATGTCATGACTCAGACACATAAAACAGTTTGAGCAGACCAAGAGATTCTGGATGATTCCATGCTCCTAACTTTGTGGGAACAGTTTGGGGATGAATCCTTCCTGTTACATGACTGAGGTCCATAAAGACATGGATGAGTCTGGAGAGTTTGGTGAGGAAGAACTTGACTGTCCTGCTCAGAGTCCTGACCTCAGCCTGACAGATCAGGCCAGATAGAGCCAGGCCTTCTAGTCCAGCATCAGTGTCTGACCTCACTAATGAGCTTCTAGAAGAATGATCAGAAATATAAAGACGCTCCTAAACCTTGAGGAAGAGTTGAAGCTGTTCTATCTGCAGAGGGTGGAGCCACGTCACATTAAACCCTATGGATTAAGAATGAGTGTAAAATCAGATGAGACAATACTCTATAGTGTACGATCATGTTAAAGCGACAGTACGGTATTTCTACGCTGTTCATGAAACAACAGGATGAAGGAGCGAATGAGGGAGGGGAGGAAGTGAGGTGGGGGTGGGGGCGTCCTTCCCCCACTCATCGATTGTTACTTGATTTTTCGACTTGACCCCGGTTTGACCCTCAAGGTCAGCCATCTGTTTATGCAGAGCATCCCTGCTTCATTACAGCCCTCCGTCAACCCCCATCTGTCCCCCTCTACCTCTGTCTTTCTCCCGTCTCTGTCTCCCTCTGCTTTTAATAAATGAGCCGCGCTAACAGTGGTTGTGTTGTCAAAGCTTACTCACGTATGTAATGCAATAACCATAGAACTGCAGGAAAATAAATGATCTAAATCAATAATCAGAGCAAAATCTATTTAAAAAAAAAAGGCCGACACAGATTAGGGGATTATTGAGAATGCAAACCACAGAACTGTTTGCACCTTTATTCATCTGCTAGGATTTGGAGCGCTCTCTCTATCTCGCTGTTATTATCCTCTGCTTGTTGTGAAATCCCGGGGGGTGGTTGGGGGGTTGGCATTGATTCATTGATCTGAAGCGATGCACACCACCCGCAGAGAGAGGACCGAGGGTTAAAATAAAGAGACGGGGAGATGAAGAAATCTTTAAAAACACACTCATGTCTGTTGCTTTGTCTCACAAAGACACAAATTCCACGTTTGCTGTTGTGATGATAATAGCACAAGACTGACAACAAACAGTCAGGAAAGCATCAAAGAGGAGACACGGCGAGCTGCTGGTCGCCTGTTTGCCGGTGCTTGTCAGAGTTTTTCTGGCCTGTCCCGTTGGCTCTAGTCGACCGGCTCGTCAGTGAAGGATTCAGATGATTCAGGTTGTTAAATCTGTGGCAGAACAGCTTCACTCTGATGGGCTGATCAGTTTAGAGAGCCGGTGCCGAAGAAGAGAAACAGAAGGTTGGGCTTCAAATCTTGATTTGAAAGATCTGATGCTGACTGATAAAATCCTCGGATATTTCTTTTTAAACACACAAAATTCGTTGGAGATCTCGCTGTGGTCTCACAAGGCTGACTCTTGCTTGATAAAAACTCTGAGCTGTACCATAACTACCGTCTGTCACATGGTGCATTCACTGACATCAAGGACGAACAACATGCTCTGCGACCACAACAACAGTGTCAGCTAATAGAACACAACAGCGCTGAACATAAACACAATATCAATACTGTGAGCTGCAGATATGTATTGTCTATATAAATCAGCACCATCCGTAGCATTTAATAGTCCTCCACAGCTTAGTGTCGTTAGATGGGATAGTGTAGCAGCTAAAGGTCTAATAACTTTATCAGAAAGTTATTGGTCAACTAGTCTGTGCAACCGGATATACCACAATTATTAAATTATCAGAAATTACATTAATTATACTTTTACTGCAATCTTTTCAAAAAAAAATGTCAGTCCATGAACACAGCCATTTTGGAAAGGGCTGCCAAAAGCCTGATTTTGACCGCAGAGCATGGAGTGTTGTGCACATCTTCAGACTTGGAGAAAAAATCAGGCCAAAGAATTGAGACGTCTACGTGCACTCGTCTCTTGACCCCATGGAAGCAGGAAACCGCGGGACATCTGCAGCGTTGCTTGTTTAAACAGCCGTAATGAAAACAAGCTAGCTGTGTCGCGTGTTTTACGTGTGAGGACGTTGTTTCTCGACACCTCTGAACCTTTTATCCCACTCATTCGTCTCTGCGTTTGTTTCTGTAGGATCACGGCGTGGAGAACGGCGGAGGCAGCCACGCGCTGTCGGAGTGTGAAGACTTCAAACTAGAGCAGTCTCGCATCAGCCGGCTGGAGAGACAGGCCCAAGACTTCCTCAATGCTGTGTTGCACAGAAAAGGTGAGACATAGTCACTGTCTGGTCACAGGTATCTGGAATGCAGAGTCTTTGGATTGGTCAACTCAGAAAATGTGGTTAATTTTCCTTGGAATGAAATGCCTGAGTACATTATGTATTCAAGACATATTCATTGTTTTCAGTCCCAAAGAGAGTTCAAAATGTCTTACCCCTAGAGACAGACCAGACGCCTCAGGATGAAGTCATTTGCATACAGTAAAATTATTTTAAGTAACTCACCTTTGGAAATAACCTTGGGAATTAAAAGAGGTGTTTTACCTTTGTTGTCATGTGTCTATTTAAAACAAAATGTAGTTATAGAGGACGTGTGTGAAGCAGGCTGTCGTTTTTATAAAAAGGACAGTTTTAACATTTGGAATAAAAAGGGTGCAGGGGATCGATCCCTGAGGAACTCCGCATGTGACTTTTTCCAAGTTTCACAACTGGATCAAAGACGTTTCTGCCTCGCAGGTAGACCCTAAACCAGTTGAGATCTGGGCCAGAGAGGCCGACCCACTTTTACGACCCATACTAACGGAGCCATGATTAATTTGGGAAACTCTGTAGGAGGATATTTTGCGTGGTGGAATTGTGGTGGAGTGCAAAATCAAACAGCTTCTAGATAAGGTACGCACACTAGCAGCTGTAACACAGATATTATCAGTCACCAGAATGATAATCAAAGCTGGGTTGAACCTTTTTTGGGGCTTACAAGAATTTGATCATCTCTAATGTTTAATGGGTTAACATTGATAGGAAAATATTAACCTATAATCTATAAACAAAACAAAAAGTTTATTTAGGAGTGAAGGAACTTTGCATGTGGCTTTCACTACACAACATCGAAATGCATGAGTCTTTTTCATTTGCCTTTTCATTGCTTTGACTCAAGACAGAGACTAAATGGACTTAGCAAATATCACAACCTTGTTAAAAGTAAATGTAATCAACATGTTTTTCGTAACCAACCTCAGATTTTTACACATTTAACACGTTAAATATCCGTATTCACACTCGAATTCTGTGTTTAAATCAAGATACATTTTTGTGATTAATGTTCTGTTGCCTTTGATGGATTCTGTTCTCCATCATCGTACAGATAAGCTAAGCTACACGCTGCTCTGTCAGTCTCTCATATGTTCACTTCTACTCCACACTCGCTGGTGTACATCTAAATGAATTTTAGCTTCTTATTATGCATTAGGGCATCCGTATCAGCTGCGTCACTCAGTCATTCACTCTCATCTTTTGTGCAGGCATCAAATCAGCATCCATTCAGTGTGTAAATATTTGCTGAGCTGGCTTAATCCCCTCTAAACTCAAAATGTTTCATGTGCTGTCTTGATATTTTTGCTGCAAGCTGAGCCTGGAGACAGTAGCTGTTGTGGATTTATTTATTTATTTATTTTTCATTTTTTTTATTGCAGGAGGGAGGAAGCAGATGTTTGTTCAATCAATAGACGGCCCTAATCAATTTGGCTTCATGCACACGGACAGCGCGGCCTGTGGAGCTGCTATATTTAGACAGATAAACAGTCACAGAGGCATAGGCATGATGAGCGCACATTCACAAACATTAAACGGTCCAGCCCATGTTCACCAGCAGAGAATAACGGAGCTGCTAAAAATGAGCATGTGGGACTTGATGTGAATTCAAATGAGTGTAGATGAAATCTAAACCAACACAGCTGAAGGTGAATATTTGCAACGTCTTATAGCTGGAACAATTTGTTGATTAACTGATTAGTGTATCAGTGTATTTTCAGATATTTGCATTTTTTATTATGTTCTATGCAAAATATTGTTTAAGGAAAACAGGGAAATGTTTGACATTAGCTTGTTGAGACAATTAGTAATTGATTAATCAAGAAAAGACAAATCCATATCAATAATAACAATTGATTCTCAAAAATAATCATTGGTTACAGCCCTTCAGCTTGTTTATATTATTTGTGATTCTACTGATCGTAAGAAAGGGTTGCAAAATTTTATTCAAGAATTTTAGCAGTTTTATTTTGCCGTATCCTGACATGCATCCACCCAGAAATCTAACTACGTGTCACGGCGAAGAGCTGTGATTGGTCCACTTGGTAGCAGCATGTCTTTGCTTCAGTATTTTTAGCTGCTTCTCCATCTCCACAATTTTCAGATTGATTGTTTTGGATTTATAAAGACGGAACACATGGAGGAAAAGTTAGCCGAGAAGGTTCGGCGTTAAAAACAAAAAACACGCCAACTAGTGTTTGGGTGGAGTTGTTACGGAGCGAGCCAGACCAACACGTAAAAATGACTACACTAGGCTACATACGTAGGTTATAGCGTATAGTCCTGCGGAGGTATAAGCCGTGCTTAAGGCTTTTGAAACCAACACATTTCCCAGTGGTTAGTAGTCTTTCATCATTTAGTATCAAATTCAGCTATTGCAGGACTAAACCATGACATGTATGAGACAGAAAAACATCAACATTAAGCCTCAGGAAGACTCCTCTACTGAAGTAGATGACAGATTTCAGAAACTACAAAAAAACAGCTGCCAAATCACTCTGCTTTGTTGTGTATCTTTGCACAAACTAGTGTCACACGGCGGCCATTTCCTAGCAAACACTCTATAAATAGTGGCTGCTTGGCGGGATTTCCCCAGGAGATTTCCCATGGTGAAACCTGTCAAAAAGGAGCGATCTGGGTTTTCTTAGTGTTTGAGGTGTGTTCATTAGTGGCAGAGTGGGCAAAGAGCCACGCAGTGTATCTACAGGACAAACCCAAATAACTCACAGCTCAGACACTTTAACTGTCGTGTCAACAATGTCATTTCAGCAGTGGGGATTACAAAGAGCAATGTTTAAGTAGAGCACAGAAGTCACATAACATCAACAGAGGATTATGAAAAACCCAACAACAAGTAATAATATAGCACCTACGTATGCAGACGCGTCAAAAGGAACAATGAGATGATAGAAAATAATATTATAGCTGTTCATTTCAGCTGTGTTGTCCTAGCTTATTTTTTAAAAAATAATTCCAGAGAATACGGCAACAACCACACTTAATATTTATTTCTCTTACATGTGCATGGCTGCAGAGCAAGTTTGATATTTATATCCTCCAAAAAGTGTATCATCAATTATTCTCCAGTAGATGTGTGGTAAATGCTCCTGTTGCTATGACGAACTGGAACAAATCAGTTGAGAAAATGGAGTAACGGTGTTAAATGAAGGGAAACCACGTGAGGAAGTAGCATTGCAGAGTTAAAAACAGGAAGTCTGCTGGGAAAGCAGATGTGTGAAGAATAACAGGGAAAGCGGCTCCATTCACCTGCTGAATGCTCGGCCGCCTTAACCTTGCTGCTCAGTAGGAAGGATTAATAGCTGAATGCACAGTGCATGTGATTTTTGGATTATTTCAGCACGGCTTCAGGATTACATTTTTGGGGCTGATGTATTGTTTGAAGGATTTATGGTTTGAGTCGGTGACGTGCATGTGCAAGGATTCAAATAATGTAGCTACAGTTAAAAAGAGATAAGTGCGGCGACTTATCTGGGACAACGGCAGATTAATGCATTAATAGCAAATCGGTGTCGTCATCGCCGCCGCTGTTTTGCTAAGCGCATATTCAACGGTGAGATCAATGACCAGTGTTTGATGTGGGTTTGTTTTGTCGCAGCGGGAGGCGACAGGAAGTTTGGGTTTGACATTTGGATTTCCTCCCTGTAAGGCCTCAGTTATAGTCCCTTCCAAATGTGCACCAATCAGCTGCCATCACAGTGAACAGCTGGTGCCGTTATGGAGCAATGGCGTGGCAAAAACAAATTTAGTCTTCAGTCTCATGATGACATTTAGATCACACGGAGATTTGCATAGATGCAGATGCAGAAAGTAAAACAGTAGAGGCCTCCGGACACCTGTTGCATTTAGAAGATAGTTATTCATACTGTATATTTTCATATGGTGTTTGGAAAAGGGGAAGCAGAGGTGAATTTATGATCAAGACTTCCATTATTAATATACCTGTATTCACTGCAAGTTAAAAAGACCTTGAAAAAGTTATGTATTGTTAAACACACTCACTGTACATGTTAGGAGTTGTTATCCTTAAATACATTCATCAAACACCATCGAAAACATGATGATATTCTTTTGTTTACAGTTTATTAACTTTAGTTGAGAAGGTATTATAGTAGCTGGTAATACTAACTAGCAGCTGCATGTTTTGTTAAGGTTTATTTCTTAATATATACAACTAAGAAAACAAATCCTCGTTTCAGTTTTCCCTCAGGCCGTGTCTTCAAATAGACCTACAGTGGGACGTTGTGGATATAAATAATGTAGTGTCTGTGCAGAAGTAAACATATTGATGCGAGAACATGAAACTGAGGTGGATTTCTAGACGTTGCATTGTACGTCTGAAATTGGAAATTGACGGAGAAGGCCGTGAAAGCCCCAGCTGAAGAAGTGCAGGCAATAATCTGCTGTACGCACTCATATCATGTTGCTTTCAACATGGCCAATAGGCTGGATTAAGAGCTGCTTCCTGGTGTTTTTTGGATTATTTCTGCGTAGCATCAGGATTACATTTCCAGGATGACATGGGATAAATAAGCAGTGGAATGTGCCAACAACTAAAGAGTAAATTCCTGGAGGGCCTGATGCTGACATGTTTGCTTCTCTGTTTTGTTTCTCTCCAGACCTCCCAAGTTTCTCAGACCCTCACATTCCTCTAGTGGCTCGTGAGATCATGCAGCGAATGATCCGCCAGTTCGCTGCCGAATATACCTCAAAAACTACTCAGGACGACCCGCCCCTGCCCAACGGCACCATGAAGGACCAAAGCCTGCCGAGAGCGGTGTCTCTGGCCCCGGCCCCTGGCTCCCCGCCCGGGCCCCTGCCTGCGCCAGGCTCCCCTCCATCATCTGCCTCCTCCTCTCCATCCCCGACCCCAGGGCCGGGCTTCAGCCCCACCTCCGCTGCTGCTGCCTCAGCAACCGTCTGCACCCAGAGCAGCAACGGTACGGGAGCCAGTAACGGTGGAGGAGCAGGAGGGGGCACGGCTGCTGCCTCTGCACAGAACCCCGTCCTCAGCAAGCTTCTCATGGCCGACCAGGACGGCCCGCTGGACCTCACCGTCAAAAGGAACCAGGCCGATCCAGAGCCCAGCCAGCAGGGTGAGAGCAGCGCCACACACTCTGTATGGGGTCCCCACAATGCTGTCAATAGACTTAGATAAACTTTATTGGTCACAGCTTAGTTGTACATAAAAAAAACACTCAGATAAAAAAGAAAAGATTGAATTTAAAAGAATAGAAATAAAAAATAAGTAGAATAAAATCTAGTAAGATAAAATAAAAATAGTATAAGCAAAAATGCACAAATTAGCATATTAGCATATGAACAAACGTACAAGAAATAGAGAAGGAAGAATATAAATTATATATACAGGGTAATAAAACTTTCTGCAACCCTGACCAGCTTTACCCTAAAAAAAGTTTTAAGAGGTCCTCATAAAGTCCAGGGTCCAAGAAAAATGTCCCTTCCAAGGACAGAATGTCCCCAGAACGTGGTACTCTCAAAGACTTTGGTCCCCACAATGTAATAAAAACAAGAACACGCAGCCCAGACTCCATGATGCCTGCTGACAGTCACCATGTATGAAATATAAAGAAATCACATTAAAGATTCATATCAACAAACTGAAACAAAGGAAATAGTTTAAATCATTTTCATGATGCTAAGCACATGTTGAGCTGATTGCCTCTCTCAGGCTCAGATTGAAACGATCCAATCCCAGGGTTTCCGTCTCCTCTGCGCTTGTTCTCATTTCATCTTACGGATAACAAACACTCATTGTTAGAGGAACTGTTCTTGTCAGAGGATAAAACTCATTTGCGTTCATCTTGATGTTACATCACACGCAGGCTCAAATGAAGCACATACACTTTTTGATGACTGAAAAGCCATTATCTTTTGGATCAGGCCTGTGCAGCGCTGAGCTCTGAAATATATCTCAGGCTCAATGTCCGTTTAATCAAAGTAAACCAGCAGGAGGTCAGCGGTTTGATCAGCTCTCTGTGTCAACCCTCAACCTCCACCACAGTGTGACCGGGCACACACTTTAATACCAGCTTTTTGGAATCTGCTTACAGTAAGCCTCCTTAAATTTATTTATTTTTAAGGATGGAGGCATTTACATCCACCTCATGCTCACAAATTATCTCTCTCTCACACATACAACACTGTTTGGAGGAATTCTGAGTCAGATTATCCTTCAAGCTGGATCACATACACACATACTGCTCTGGTTTAAATTACATTTTTGTTGCCTCACCATCAGTGTTTTACTAAACAACTCTAAGGGAAGCGGCTCATATTTTTTATCTGCACAAAATAAATCCACTCCATTGGCTGGAGCTAGCTGTCTGTGCTAGCACGGCGGCTAACACCCGTAGCAGTGCTTTGGCTACGTAACCACTGGTTTTGCCATCAGATTATATTTTACTTTAGAGACAATGACAGTAACATTATAAGAGCTAGCTAGCAAAGTTAGCTTGAAAGTCAGCTGTTTACTATACATTCACTTGATTAATTAATTCATTTGCTGATACTTTTAATAATCTTACATATATTTGCACATAGACTGTCAGGTCTCAGCAGCATTATGTTTACTCTACATGTAGATGAACTAAACAGGCTGCTGCTATTTGTCACTAAATCCAATATGTGCGTTATTATGGTAAGATAAAGATGAGCTTGTTATTATTTTACGTGCACACATTTCATATATTGTATAAATAGCTTTTATAGCATCATATTAGCATCATAATTGGGGGGCTTCTATTAAAACAGTAGGACCACCCCTCATCCAAGAAAAACAAAATAGTCTCAAAAACTCGTGGGAAACTCTGAGAGCTTGAACACAATAAATCTAAAACGCCTTACAGAGCCTTCACAGTGAACGTATGAGTTGGCGTTTATGATCTGATTAGAAGTGAGGGCACGAGTCTGCATAAATATCCATGAAGATGAGGAAACTGAAACATTTTCCTCTGTTTAATGCATTAACTAAAGTACGCTGGTGTTACTACCACCGATGTGTCCTGTCAAAACAAAGCATGCTAATGTAGATGATAATTAGAGGAGGACCTCGTTAGTGCACCTTGTTATGTGTCCTTGTCGATTTCCCTGGGCTGTGTCTGACTTGGGTCCAGTTTAAGATTCAGTTTGGACATATACAGCATTCATAAAGTTTTTTTTCCCCCCTTTAATATCTCCTGCTGAGTAAACAACAAAAGAAATCCTTGAAGATTAACGCGGCAGTGACCAGTCCTGAGTCTGTGTAGGGTTTTGTGGTTTACGGGGCTCAAAGGTTCAGCTGCACTGAAGGGATTATCGTGTATGTTCTGTTAATGAATGTATTGGTGTGTTTGTTAAACTCAGATTTTCAGTCGTTTTTTTTTTTTGAAGAGTTAACCTTTAAATTTGCTTTATTTTATGTTATTTGCATTTTACTTTTCACATCGATTTAAAAAAGATCAGAATAGAGCAGGATGGATTGATGTCAGCCACAACATTATGACCACTGACAGGCGAAGTGAATACCATTTAAAGCATCTTGCTCCAGTTCAGTGTTCTGCTGGGAAACTTCTGGACCTGGCTTCATTCATTGGTGTGGATGTTACTGAGACACGTAGCACCCACCTAGATGTCACAGCTAGCGTCACAGCTAGTTCCTCTTTGTGCCACCTATGAGTAAATGCTGCTAATGTTCTAGATGCCGATTGAACAGTTCAAACTGATGGACAGCAGTGACGTCTGACTGCCGTGGTAACCTGTGCTAAGATGATGCCTCTTATATTCATCCACCTGTAATAGACCTGCAGTTATCACTAAGACTTTTATAACGTTGAGCTGGTGCTCATCCTGACACCAGTAACTTCATGATCAGTCTCTTATGTAACGTGCATCAGCTCTATCTCTTCTCCTCCGTCGGCGCCTTACTTCTTGCTCTGGGCGTTTGAGGCGCTTGGTTTCCTGTAAAGCGTCTTGATTGTCACTGACACTGTGTAAATATAACTGAATGTAAGTGGTGGTGAATTTCACAAATGTTTAATGCAGTAAACTCGCACGTCTGAGTCATATGGAGTGTGAACTGCTTCCTTTAAAACACATCTCACTTACAATAAACTAAAAAGATTCAAAGGAAACTTCTTACTAATTAATCCAAATGTAATCCACAGTATAGAATAGCTATCAATATGTTTATTTATTTAGTTTTCTTTCTTTTTTTATCACATCGGCTCAGGAGTAAGGTATGGTTTCCATGGTAACTGGCTCCTTTGTACTTTCAGGTTAATCAAATTTTGATTGCAATCCAAAACGTTGTATAGGAAGCCCATTAAACGTGTCTGGTGAAAATCAGTCTGGACTGAGGAGGAGAACGTTTAAATGATCAGTGAACTAAACGTAAACATGTCAGATAACGTCGGAAAATACCAGAACAGAGGCGAGATGAGATAACAGCATGGGAACTTTGATGTGTTAATTCTGCAGAGCTGTGACTTTTCACCGTTTATCTGATTTTCTGCTAAAACCATGTAAGTGACAGGGATCCTTACTTGTGTCACATAAAATTTTAGAATCTACTTTTCACCCACATGTTTTTACAAACCGCCTCTTGCCGTTGAACAGAATATGATTTCAGTCGTGTTTAACATCTTGTCCTGTGTGTGTTGTTATTCCTCAGATGGCGTCCTGGACCTCTCCACCAAGAAAAACCACAGCACAGGCAACCCCAAAACCATGTCCGGCTTCACCCCGGCACCTGGGGTCAAAGGGTAAGAGAACAAGATTAGGCACAGTGGCACATCCTAAAACAGTCTGTCTGCAGTGTGTTACCAGAGATAACTTCTCAGTCTAATGTATGGAGACATTCATCCGCCTGAGGCGACGGCGTCCGATTTAGATCTGAATGCAGATGCCAAACCGCAGTCAGGACTCTAGATTTTATTCAGCAAGCATTGATTTCACAGGCGGAGATTACAGCCCTCATTTTATCAGCTGCAGCAACTGATTCTGGTCAACCGTATAATGTCACTCAGACTCAGCCAAAGGCGTCACAAGAAGAGTCGTCAGATAAACATGTTTGGTTTGTTAAAAAAAAAAAAAAAAAGCACGCCTGGATGGCACGTCATATGCAACACAATAGTTTAAATTTTTAATAAATTGGTCAGAAAAAGTAGCACAATCGATCAGTCATCATTAATCATTCAAATTTAAGGCCTTAAAAAGCCTTTAATTATGAGCATGTTTTACGTTATAAGTCTTAAATTATATTTAGTCAAGTCTTAAATCCTTACCCCATTTACCGATCAATGCGTTGGTGGCATTCACAGTTTTTTATGAAACTGTTAGCAGTATGCAGAAATAAAACTACAAATGAGGCCTGGAAGTGGAATCCAGACGAAGTGGGGAGACTCTTTCATCACGTAACGTTTGTTAGTCTAATGGATTTTGGCCTCTTTTTGGATTCGACTCTTCTTCTGTCACATGAACCTCGTTGTCAACTTGGGCAAAATGTAAGTTTAATGAGTTTAATGCTGGCTTGAACGAAATGATTCCGTTGATTGTGTGTGTGTGCTGAACAATCCTTATGAGGCGTACTGCACATTATACAAGAGGAAACTCTGCAGCCTGGGTGTGAAGGTTAAAAGCAGAGAAACACCAGACTGCTCTTAAAAGGCTCCAGCAGTCTCATGCTATCACCCAGTTTTGTTCGTCGTTGCCAGGTCTGAGTACATCCAGAGACGTGTTAAAGCCAACTCTGTGCCAACTGTTCACAACACAGACTCTAGGGTTTCTGCTGCCTCATCGTCATCAAGAGACAAGCGGGAAATCTTTGAATCACCGGCAACTCTGAAAGCTGAAGTCTTGTGGATTTTAAAAACCTTAACAAAGCGTCTCTGGCCATGCTGAATGTGAACTGGACCATGTGTTTCAGCCCCAGACCACTGAAAATCAATATGTTTCAAATCATTTTATTCCATTGAAATACATTAAAAAGTAAATACATACAAAAGTATGCATGACCCATGACATGGAGGAGATTGAGACATGTCTCAATACTTGTTAAATCACATCTAGAGGGCGTAAGCTTTCAGAAAATGTTTGTGAATCAGGACTGATAAAAAAATAAAATAATAAAAAAAAATAGTTTAATACCTACACATAACCCATAATGATCTTAAGTTCTTAAACAGTCTTAAATGTCACTTATTCAGACCTGCAGAAACCTTGTGAACTGACTGTCAAACTTTAGTTATGATAGTAGTCAAGTCCTTTCTTATAGGTCTACACAGGTCTATACCTTGTTCTTTAATTAAACAACCCCCTCCCTCTCTAAACCCCACCCCCTGAAAGCCATAACCCTATGGGAAACCCAGTGTCATGATTAGATATTTCATATTTATGAGGGCAAAGAGTTAGAATTGGCTGCACTGAACAGAGCACATCCGCGGAGCAGCATGCAAAAGCATTTTAAAACTCACCGAGTAAATTGGGGGTGATGGTGCAACAGTGAGCTCTTTGGACATTTCCATAAAACATGCATGAAGTAAAGATGAGCAAAACAATGAAGCACGCCACAGGGAGCAAGATAAACCTCTAAAGAGATGAACGATGCACTACACTTGTAAGCATCCCCACCTCTCAGATGTACCACGAGTAGTTATTATTGAATTATTGTTCTAATAGTTTCTATGCAGTTTCACATACGGAGAATACGCTTGCTGGTGCCAACCTTCAGTTCCCCGTGGAGTTTAAGGACATACTTTAATCTACTCATCGTCATTCTAAAGCAAGTGCCATCAACAGATCCCACCTTTCACATCTCTCTTACCAGCTTGACTCTGCTGATCTGTACTGAAGCAATCATTGGTATTGTGGCAAGGTTATGCATATTTGTTTGTGTACGGGTGTATTTATAATAGACCTCATCTACCTCCCACCTCCATCCACCATTGAGTGAATCAACACATGACTGAGGTTATGATGGATTTCTCTCTTCAAAGAAGAAGCAGCCCGTGCCATTGTCTTTATTGATGATCCTCTGCATTGCGTTGTGTTCACTTATTGAAGAGTATTCTGCCTTGAAGTCATGTTTGAATCAGTAGTCATCATGCTCGGTTCTAGCATCAAGAGGGAATAAACAATCGACGCTAATTGCGGCATCCATTTTCAAGAATGATCTGCAGGTCAAATATGGATTGAGAGAGGTTTGATTCAGAGAGCTGTACGCATGGGCATAGGAAACCTGCAACCACCATGTCAGCAGTGACTCTTTGATCCAGCACTGAATAGCAGAGGAGTTTCTTCTTGGTGAAAGCTGCCTCCATACCAAACAAAGACGATGTTTAGAAGATATGAACCTGGTAATCATGCAGGGGTTTCTGGTCTCTTGCTCTTAGGGTCTTACTTTTATTATTTTGGTCCAGATATGCACAGTTTGCAGCTCAACTGGTTGCATGTAGTTTTCCTTTGCAGTCAAGTACTATCACTGATATTTCGTACATTGTTCAGGAGAAATGTTAACCAGATGTTTGAAACCAAAGGTGAGCTATTGTTCTCTTTCCACATCGGGCTTAAAAATAAAATAGAAACAGCCCCCCAGGCCCTCGAGGATGGAAATGAGTCTCCTTCCTGAGGCCCCAAAGACTCCAAAAGCCCCAGGGCCCCAAGGCCCCAGGCTCCACTCCCAGTGAGGCTTCTAATGATCAGGTCATGAAATATTAACTACAGATTCCATAGTTCGACCCCCTCTGCTTTCAATTCATCTTCCACAACCAGACAATCGCATGCATTACAAGCTACTGACCTTTATTCACTAATATTATTCTGATGATTTTTGAATGAAAATATCAGAATCAAATCGATGTATGTACTTTAGTTTGTTTCTTTTATTGTGTTGTAATGTTAACTTTGCTCTAATTTCTGGTTTTATTGTTATTACTATAAAATATACAGACTAGTCTCTGATCACGTACAACATGGCTGCCTCCTAGGAGACAGGTGAGGAGCCCAGTAGGTCATTGGTTCATCAAGTGTGTGGAAATAGCCCAAACTATGGTGACATGTCATCCTGAAATACAACTAAAGTGCTACTGCAAACAAGACATGCTAATGCTAACGCTAGCAGAGGAACAGTTAACGTCCTGTGGTAACAGAGAGAAGGAGGCTGCACATCAACTATCTGATAAAGTTATTAGACCTTTAGCTGCTCCACTATCCCATCTAACAACACTAAGCTGTGGAGGACTATTAAATGCTGCTGATGGTGCTGAGGTGCTGCCTGTTTTTATACAGGCTGTACATATCTGCAGCTCACAGCATTGATAAACTCACGTTCTATTCATGTTCTCTTAGTTGACATTGTTTGTGTGGTCGTAGCGTGTGTTTTTTGTCCTTGATGTCAGTGAATGCACCGTGTGAGAGACGGTACTTATGGTAGTGAGTTGTTGAGTGAGAGCCTCATATCAGAAGAGTCAGACTGACGGCGTTTACAAGCTTCAATAAATCCTCTGTAGCTTCTTTTCACAATATGTATTCAGGTCTAGAACATAGATTTCATTACTTTCTACTGTGTTTGTCATCGAGTAGTTGATGTCAACTCAACTTTTACCACGTATTAGTCGACTTTAAGAAATCGGAAGTCACACAACCCCTAACAGGAACTGCAGAAATCTAAAAAAAATAATATATTTTGGTTGGACATAAATGATGATTGGACAGTGAAAATGTTCAAAATATAAAACTGTGTAAAAAAAGTGAAATAACGGGTGCAGCACATAGCATTACCACTGCTGCTTAGAGAACACCGTCTCATTGGGAACACGTTCTGCGTTGTGTTTAGAAAATGGATGCTGACAGTTTCACGCTGAGTCCTCAGATCCATCATTACTGTCCTGTCCCTCTCTGATGACCGTCTTCTTGCTGGTAACAGAACACTCTGTTAGCGTGTCCACTCCAGCCCCTCTCACTAACCTTGTATCATTTTCAACAAGCTCCAGACGTCCCACTGTGATAATCTGTCTTAAATCTCCTGCTGTGGACTCCCCACTCAGTCACAGTCGCTCTGCACTGTGTCTCAACTGAAAATGTCTCTGTGGAGAGACACAGTGTTTCCCTGAAGCATTCTTCTCCCGTGTACTGACTTGACTGTTTATTATGAACCTATGAGAGACTTTTATTTTAAAGAGCCTTTTCCACAGTTGCTATAGTTACTTAGCTGTACAGACGTTGGCTGCAGCCGGTCCAGTATAGGCACTCAGGATGTAAACATATAGGTTTCAGCAGAGCTGGTTTGGAGACATTTGAAACAAAGAAAACTAGAAGATGCTTGTAACGTGACGGGAGTCTACACAGATAAATAAATGACTCAAAGCATTATTATATAGTGACACATTTTTTCACCAATATTTAGATCAGTCATTGTAATAAAATAATAAACGGTTGGACTAATTGTAGATTACCTGAAGTCCTACGGCCCTGCAGCTGTGTCTCAGACGTTAGACAGACTTTATTCATCCACAAGGGAAATAGTTTGGACACTGTAGCTAAAAAACACACTGAGAACCACTATTGAAAAGAAAGAATAAAATATAAATCTAATAAAATAAAAATAAAATATAAAAACAACAATTAAAAAATAAAATAAAATAACATTTAAAATATAAGTATAAATGAAGTATAATAAAGTAAAAAATGAAATAAAATATAATAACAACAAGTAAAAAAATAAAATAAAAATCTAATAAAATAAAATTTAAAATATAAGTATATATCAAATATAATAAAATAAAAATAAAATATTATAACCACAAATAAAAAATAAAATAAAATAAAAATCTAATTGAATACAACATACGTATAAATCTGGTGAAATACAACAAAACAGTAAAAGCAAAAATGTACAAAAAATACAAACAAATGTACAGCTGTCCAAAAAACAGAGACAGAAGTAAATTCATATTATATCCGTAGGAGCACGGTCTTCACTGTTTATTTCCTTTTTGTAATTCATTCAAGATAATTGTAAAGACTAAAGATTCTACAAATCTACAAACCAAAAGCAGCAAGAAAACGGTCAATAAAACGACTGAGTTTGAGGTCTCGACTTATTTCAACTTAAATATTGCTAAATGCTTGTTTTTAAAGCGGTCAGCCAATCTGATCATGTCCTGATAAAATAAAATAAAAAAATCTAACGCTGGCTCTTGATCATATTACATTTTCTCCCATATGTGCAACAGTAAAAAGTCAAATGAATGATAATTTGCCTCTGATCAGCCTAAACAGCGACCCCCTGACACGGCTCCTAAACTTTCTTCTTGTCCTTCTCTATCCAGACGTTCCCTCAAAGTGGAACAGGCCCTGTCAGAGGTGGACGAGGAGGACGGCCTGCTGCAGAGAAGCTTGCAGGACGGGCTGAGGGAGAACTACGTCGGCTCCAACACCTTCAAGCCTCCGCTGGCCCGCTCGCTGCGTATCAAGGAAGAGCTCCTCAGCCAGAAGCACCGCCTTCTGAGCCAGCCTGCTGCTCTTTCATTGGCTAATCTAGAGTCCGCCGGCTTGCTCAATCACGGGCAGACCCACTCTTTGCTCGGCCAGAAGGGCGCCTCCTCTTTCTGGGGAAGCAAAGCCCACCTTGAAAGCCTGATGAAGCTAAAACAAGCCAGTGGAGCTCTGAGCGACCTCAAAGACCTGCCTACATTCCTGGAGAATCACCACCACGGAGCCTTCTCCTTTAAGAGTTCCCTTCATTATCACCACCACAATCAGGTCTCCAAGGCCCAACACCACCACAGTGACGGAAAGAGAGACCAGGGCCACTCACCGCCCGTCGACCTCAAGATCCCCCAGGTTCGAGGCATGGATCTTTCCTGGGATTCCCACGCCTCTGAGCTGTACGGCTATGGTGCCGTGGGGGTTGGTGGTGGTGGCCACGGGGAAAACACCCTGAGCCGGAAGCTGAGAGCCATCCTGCCCAAGCAGAACCGCCGTGGAGGAAGCCTTGGAAGCCTGCTGGACCCGGCAGCCGACTACTGGAGCTCCGACTTGGAGCACTCCAGTTCCGGGCCAGCGTACTCCATCTCCGACGTGGAAGGGGACCCAAACTCTAAGCAACCCAGGAAGAAGAGGGGCCGTTACCGCCAGTACAACAGTGAGATCCTAGAGGAGGCCATAGCAGTGGTGATGAGCGGGAAGATGAGCGTGTCCAAGGCACAGAACATGTACGGGATCCCACACAGCACCCTGGAGTACAAGGTCAAGGAGCGCATGGGAACCTTGAAGAACCCCCCAAAGAAGAAGCTCAAGCTGATGATGAAGATGGAGGCAGGAGGGCAGGATTTCCCCACCGAGTCGGAGAACACGCACACCGCAACCTCACGAGACGACGGCCAGCCCCTGGCAGCTGCCGAGCTCAAGGACAATGTTAAAGAAGAGATTGAAGACAATTTCAAACCAATCGACTAAACGACTTAACACATGTAAACCTCAGTCAAATGACTTAAATAATTTGAAAGATAGATGGGGCTTTATTTGTGCCAATTTACTTTGCAGTATCTGGGTGAGCACAAACGCAGGGATAAAATGAGGAGGATTCTTTAAAACAAACTGGAGAAAACAACCAATCGGGACGGTTTTTAGCAGGTGTCACGTGGGCGATGCTGTACAAGCATTTGTTTAGCTTTTATATCGGGGGGAGGGGGGGGGGGGGCTCGACAAATGCAGATAAAGACATTCGTTAAATGACAATTAATGAAATTTCCTTAAGCATGCTGATAATCCCCAGAACCCAGTCTCCCCTCTTTTATGAACTCGATAAACTGAACCGTTGCTGCGTGTAAATGCAGTTTGGGCTTCGGACAATTTCCAATTTTGGGCGAAACAAAAAAAAAAACAAAAGAGGGGAAGTTTGAAAATTAACTTAAAAAACAAAAACTGAGAAATTAGTCCCTTTACCACTCCCCTCTCTCACGGAGTACTAGCTGATAATTGGTAAGTGAACTCTCTATTACATTTGAAGGCGACTGTACGGTGTAATCATGCCACTGATATTCCTCAGTAGGGTTCTGAATCAAACCCGTTCTCTTATTGCCAGGTAGCCACGACGCTTTAACTGCAAACCTTTTCTTTCCTCCTTAAAATACTCTGCTAATCTCTGTGTGGACAAAAGCAAGATTAACCCGTCCTCTTGTTTTGAACGAGAAAAGACACACACAAGTCATTCAGGGATGCATGTTTGTGAGTTTCGTGGACACTACTGACTTCTATCAACCTTTTTGTTTCCCACTATCTTTTCGTTTGATTTGTTTTGCTTTCTTTTGCACTACACTTTGGGTCTGGCGCTTACAGACCAGGTTACCTCGGCATTGTTGCCCATGCATCATGCACTTATTATGGTCTGTCTCTGAAGCCCAGTCGCAACCTTGCATCGGGTCAGAGGTGCACATCGCCTGCATACGCTGATTCATACTCAGATGCAGGAGGCTCTTTACCCCTTTTTATTTCAGTTTTTTTGTTTTTATTTTTTGCCAAGGGACAAGTTAAGGGTTCAATCTGATTATGGATCAGCTGTTTTTAAGGCGGAATGCTACCTCATGGACCTCCATCTGTCTCTCACTGCTGATTCTGGAAAGCTGGAGCCGTCTGCAGGCTGCCCTCCCCGTGGTGACCAGAGTCAGCTCACGGCCTCGTCGAGATCTTTATTGGATGAAGGTATATTAGGATCAGAACGTGAAACTGTGCTGCTACCCAGTTAATTATCTCCTATGAAGGCTCGAGCTAGTCTTAGCTAATAACAACTTACTGCTGATGTTTGTGTCGTTTTTTTTTTCCTTTCTAGTCAAACTAAGACGAGTTTTAGAAGAAATCCTTCTCCCTCAAATTCAAAGGCAGTTTACTACAACAATGTGCATTTGTAGTTCATTTTGCGGGTGGTGGGGGGGTAATATGCAGTCGGGGGGGTGGGGGTCAATCGGTGAGGGACAGGCAGATTTTAATATATTCTAAGTTATTATGACTATGTAAAAGCCAATCCATGGATCTCTGTGTTTCCTCTCCTCATTTTTAACTCAGGGTAACTGAGACAGATGACGTGGGTCACAAATATGGTCGTTTCCTGTTGGACCTATAACAGACAGAGACGTGGACAGGACAGCGTCTAGCTAACGCTCTGGCCTCATGATTAATACGGCAGTGCCATTCGCAGACACTGACAAAGAACAGAAGACGCTGACACTGCGTTTGGGGACTTAACGGCGCTAAACTCTAAGACAGCACTTTTCAAAAATAAGAGAAAAAAAACAAGAGAGAAAGAAAGAAAGGAAGTAGTGAAGCTTTTCTTTGGGGGGGGTGAGGAGCAGGGGGAGGAAGACGAGGACGTAAAGAGAGATGGAATTAAAAAAGAAAAAGAGCTTTACTGTGTGAAGACTTTCAGAAAGGTGCAGCTTGGACCCAAACTACTCTTATTTTTCCTCTCGATTACCTCCACGATTTAAAAAAAAGAAAAAAGAAAGAAAAAAAAAAAAGGTTGACAGCTTGATAAAATAATTGAGTTTTGTGTCGTGTCGTCTCGTTGGTTCCCCTCCCCTTAAATGTTGATCTCGGCTCCTAACACTGCCTGGTGCTCACCCAGTCTGTGAGAACTTAGAACATGAGAATTGTAACTCTGCTCAGATGAAATGATGATTCACTCCTTTTTGAAATGTACATTTATTTATTTTTTATTATTATTCTCTTTTAAAAAAAATGGCATGCACCACTTTTTTTGGCTGATTTTGGGGAGGGGGGGGGGGTTATTCCTTATATTATGCAGAGAGTAATTCAACACAGTTATTTAAAGTCCCACTAAGTTATAAATTAATCACAATCTAATTAAAATTAGAATCATGTACTACCTGTTGCATACAATCTTAGACCCCTGTGTGCTTGCTGCTAGCCCACCCCCCTTTGCTTTGGCTGTTGGTCGCTACACGGCCGATGGAAAAGGCTCTGGAGTAAAGCGGTGGGACGCCGTGACCACCGGGGGTTGTCATGCATTAAATGCGTCCAACACTTTCACAATGCTGAGCATTTGAAGTGTCTAATAAAGTTGGACCCAGCGAAAGGACAATGCACTGATGTAAAAGTCACAGCGGGATCGTAAAGCACTTCTCTGTGAACACGAAAAATAACTTACTGTAAAATAAAGAATCTGGCAATCTGCCCCTTAGCTTCTTTCATGTAATGCATGTAAAGCATGTAACAAAAAAGTAAAATATATGTAATGTAATTGGCATTTAATGCGTAGGATTGCATGGATAAAAACTCCCATCAGCACTTATTCCCCTGAGACGGGCGATTCCTCCAGGGCCAAACTGTCTCACGTGTTTTTACACAAAATCTCTAAATCAGTTAGTTAGAAACAGTCCCATTTTCAGCCTGATCTTATCTACTGAGGTGCATGCCATTTAAGGTATATATTTATTTTATTTCCATCTGATTTCTATTTCTTTTTTTTCCTGTGGTTCTATTGGTTGTTCATGGTCATGTGGTTAACGGCTCCCCCTGTCCGAAAAAGTCCTCCTCCTTTCAACCGAGTCTCACCGCTGTTCCTTCTAAAGAAACCTCATATTCTATATATTATACTTAACATATTATCTATTTATACACATATATGACAAACAACACTCAGTAATGTGATGAATGTAGTGAAGTGAAACGAATCTCTCAAAAGTCACGACAAACCAGAACAGTGATCGACAAGAAGAATTCACATTTAACAGACTGTTGGTTTATTTTATTTTGTTTTTTAGTTTATTTTTTTGCTTTTTATTTTTCACTTTACGCTGCTCGCTTTGGAAACGCAGTCGTTTTCTGACGCCGGCGTGCAACAGTAGCCTTCAGTACTGTAAAGTCTCAGGATCCAGCCGACGGGGAGGGCAGCAATATTCGTCAGTCGGAAAAAAAAAACCCACAGCGCACACTTAACTACCTGTACTATATTTAAAGACGCGCGCACGTGCACACGTACATAGATCCATCTGGATGTGGAGATGGATGTATGCATGTGTGCGTTAGCCACATGTCAGCTCGGTCTGCAGGCCGAGAGCTATACCTCATTCTCAGAACTGACTCCTTTCTGTGCCTCGTACTTTAACGTATCCCTTAGCTGGGGGCTTGGCAAAGGGATAGCTGATACTCTGGGAAAATATAGTATCATCCTGCTTCGTTCCTTTTATTATCTTTTGTTTTTCTTTGTTTCGCCTTCCTCTTGCAAAGAGAGGACGGGGGAGGGGGGGCGCTTCAAGTGTCTGACTGACCAATATTTGCCACCCTTCCACTTTTCAGGTATTTTTTGTTTCTTTATTTTTTTTTAGAAGTGTGTGAGCAAACATTTTTGGGATTATGTCGTCCGGTTTCACCCTGGAGGCCGCGCGTCCCGCCCTGCTCTCAGAGGGAATAAGAGGCGTAACTGAACTCCAGGCTGAAACTTGACTTTATGTCTCACACCCTGAGACATCCAGAGACCCAGAGGGGGGATTGGGGGACAGGTGGACATGTTAACCTCTCCTTTTATCTGCTTTGTTGAAAAGAAACATATTCTGTCCAAAAAACAACAACAACAAAAAACCTTTTACACTTTGTTTCCCCCAAAAAACGCAGCACGCACAGTGAACATGTACCTTAATATGATGAAATGTAAGAAAGCTATATACTGATGAATATGTATCTATTTATTTTACTGTTTTTGCATCTTCAGGTAAAGCCAGTCGATTTCTCTTTGCTTTTCAGGTTATTTGATTATTTTATAAATTTTTTTTCTTCTTCTTCTGAGTGAGAAACTGTCACGATAAAAGAAAAAAAATGTCGAACAGCAACTACTGTAACCTCACCTACTAGACGCCGCGTTACGTGCCATGAGTTTTCAGGGTGGCGCGCGGTGTGGCGGGCTACCAGGAAAGAAACAACCATAATGTATATGATTGCCATGCTCCTCTCTGCAGAGGGCTTTCTCCTGTTTCTTATTCTGTCACGCTGCATATCTGGTTGTCATTTATACCTCAGGTCCGACCACTTCGAAGCAGCTGATTGTATACTAGAAACACACACACACAAGAAGAATCAGGACTTTTAGTACGGCTTGTTTCCAGATTTTTAGACGTAACCGACAGGAACAGATTTTGAATAATTGTCGTTTGTTCGTACTGTTGTTGTTCTGATGGCATCTTCTTTTACTTTATTTGTTTTGTTTCGTATAAACAAGAAAAAAAAAGACAAATTGTTGAAAAGCCAGAATCCAGGTTTCCATGAATACGGCGACGGTGTATTCGCTCTAGCACATAACGACACACACACACTCCCTTTGCATCAGGTAGCCGCACTTATTGTGTGGGTGGGTTATATGTAGAATTATGAAGCCGGGGTCTGCCGTGTCTCTTTTAGAAGCAGGTGGGTGAGTTTTTGACCACGGCTTTGCAGAACATCCACCCTGCCAGCTGCTTTAGATCCGACATGCGGGGACACTGCAGGCGCTGCCTCTGTGAAAAAAAAGAAAACGCTTTGTTTGGTTTGTTCCTCTGCTTCTTTTCTTCTCTCTGTCGTTCTCTTACGACCGGCCGGCCTGCGACGCTCTCTGCTCACATTTCCCTCGTTCTGCTTCCCCTCGTCGTCGACCCTTTACGAGTCCAAGCGCAGGCTTTCGTTGCCTTCGCCTGTGTTAACTGAAGGTGGAGACGCTCAGAGAATAGTTATTGTGAGGCTTTTGGTTGGATGTAGGACGGGTGAAGTGACACGAAGCCGCCTCTGTGTGCGGAGCATCGTGGTGAAAGCAAAAACCTTTCATATGATGAGCATGCTGAAGGTCTGGGGGAATTCTTCTTCTTCTTCTTCGTGTTATTGTTTTTTTGTTTGCTTGCCACATTTCAACCTGTGAGCAAACACTGGACAAAAGAAGCAGGACAATATTTCCCGGCGTTGCAGTCAAGCCGTGTTGTAGCCGCATTGTGTGCTTCACCTAAAGACACAAACAACTCAACAAAACAGCTGCAGCGCTGCAAAATAGAAGACAGTGACTGACCAAGGCTGAGTTACAACGGCTGCTTCAGGAGCCGTCTCACGTAACGTGCACCCACACATCCAGCGGCCGCGTCCGCCTCTTTACGGCGACGTGTATCACACTAGCAGCTCTAAACAACACAGTAACTCTGAGTCGTTAGCTCTGCCACACCGCTGCTCTTATTTCTCTTCACGTGTCAGAGCGCCGCTAACCGTTCTGCTAAAGCGTGCGTCTCCTCCGCCGTGGAGTGCGACGCCAAGTTTTGTAAATGTCAGAGCGTTTGTGAGGCAGTCGCTCGGTCGCAGCCGTGCTCTGAAAGCGGAGTACGGATCTTAAAGGTCAGACACGCCTCTGGAACGATGCTGATCTGCAGCAATCAACACAACAGACACCTTCAGTCCCTTCTGCAGTTCACTCAAATGAGAAATTTGGAGATAAGAAAAAACAAAAAGAGAAAAACGCCCAAAGATTTGTGTTCTCTCGCTAAAAGCTGATGGTTTGAGTTGTTTGAGTTTCTGTTAGCATAGCGAGGATACGTGTCAGTAAATGTCTGAAACTAAACCTTGAAGTCCTTCCTTCAGTAAAATCGTTTAAAATAGGAGTTAAACTAATTTAAAACCCAAGTAGTCGAGGCTAAATGTTTCCAGGCTACGCTAACCGAGGCCTGGCTAGCGTCTCTGCTTATTTGTCGTCTGATTTGATTCCTACAGGACAGCTGATCATGTACACTAGCTTCTTCTTCAGTCGGTTTAGTTGAGCGTGCCTTTAGACTAATCACGACCTCAGACCTAATCCTTTAAGGTGTGACGTCTCAATCACGTGTAACCCAGAACAACATTCTTGTGTCGAAGCAGAAATGTCACGTGAGATTCGGGTCAAATTTGTCATCTTAAACTGCCCCCCCGTCTCTCGTGATTCTCTTGCACCGTGAATAAACCTCGCAGGCAGACACTTTCTGGCGCTGGCTCTTCTCGCCTCCGACCAGCCTGCGGTGCCGGCGCACGTCTCACCCCTCCGCCTCGTCTGCGAGCCTCCTTACAGATGGCAGCCAGACAGACCGGCGCAGACAGACGTGGCGGTCTGAGGAGGTGGATGGGAGCGCGAGGAGGAAAATCTAAGTGAAGTAGAAGAGAATAAAGGCCGCTGAAGGTCGCTGTCCCCACCCCCACGCCTCAGTTAAACTTCCAGCTTTTAATGGGAACTGAAATTCACACATTATGAGCATTACTCTGGCACCTGATGATTCAAAGGTGCTACTGCAGATCTGAAACACCTCATCAGAGAGATGGGGGGGGGGGGTTAGGGGCCGAAATATTCAGAGCGGATGCAAGTTGAAAAGGGAAAAATGTTGAAAATACAAGCCAGGGCTTTGTGAAGGAAATCTGAGGTGCCCTTGTGTGTTGCCATGACAATCTTGCGGCATTGTTCCTATGTGGAGGTGTGTCTGGCCCTTTAGAGCCACCTACATGGACCAGCTGGTCTCTGCTAGTTCATCTCTTTACGTCGCATGGAGGTCGTTATTTAGCAGATTCTGTCTTGCTGCAAAGAAGTCGTAATGCGCGGATGCCGTCTCTAGTTTTTTCATCGGCTGCAAACACTTCCGCCGATTGTTTTTAACGACGTGCTTTCTTTGTCCGCCTCTCATCCGTATCAGCTTTGGAAGATGCTTTGATGAACTTGCAGAGATGTGATCGCGTCGCTCTCAGAATGTGTCAGGTCTTGATTGTCCTGTCACTCAGAGGCGTAAAGGTTCCCGTCCCACAGCTTCATTTTTATTGTCACTTTCTTTGATGAAAAACTCGTAAACCTCCTTCCCTTCACCTTTGCTCCGTAACCGTGTGTCAGCCTCTCAGCATCCTCGGTCAGTGGACCATGAGCTGCAGGGTCAGGCCTCCTCAGAAACATCACCGCTGCGTTCACAACCCAGAGGCTTCTTCTTCTTCTTCTTCTTCTTCTTCTTCTTCTTCTTCTTTGTGTTTTCTCTTTTTCACAGAGGCTTTGCCGTTCTCTCCTTTCTGAGGGGGGGTGCAGGTTGTTTTGAGACGGGGCTTTAGGGGGAATCATCATCCACACACACTGACGTACAGCACGCGTGACAAATGTTTAATATTTCATCCTCGGTGTAAATTTTATGAACTCTCTCTCCACAAAAGAGACTCGGTGTCTAAAAAGGCCGGCAGTTGATGTTGTACGGTGTCTCTGATCTCCTGCTTTGACGGTTCAGGGCGACGGGTTTGACTTTTGGTTTCTGTGTTAATAAAAACAACAAAAAAACAACAACAACAGGAAAACAAGAAAAAGTCGTGATCATGTAAGGAGCGGAGTCGTGTTCCGTCCTCGTGTGTTTCCGTGATCCTCGTGTAGCATCTGTTCTCCGTCCTCTGACAGCCGCGTACCTTTCTCCGTTACCTTGAGTTGTGAAGTCCACACTAACACGCAGATAAGCGCAGCGGCCGGCCGGTGTATTTATAGTCGAGCTGAAGAGCAGCGCCGGCTCATGAGCGTGATCGATAGCCGGGTCAGACAGACCGGCGCTCGGCGGCTGGATGCTGGAGTTCAGCCGTCAGACAGGAAGTTTGCTGACTCTCACAAACAGAAACTTACTGGTGGAAAACCTGACGCTCATCTGGCTGAAGCTGACTCTTGAAAGCGAGAACATCACTTTAGAAGAGTATTTGAAAAGCCTTTTTTTTTATCGTCTGTTATTTTCAGCCAAATACTTTTTCAGTGCTTTATAAACAGCAAGGATTGTAAATCTGAATAACTCTTTGCAGGGGAGGCTCATGCAGAGCTCACTTAAAGGCCCGCCTCGCCGGCCCACTAGAGATCTAACTTACAAGACTTGGACTGTTGCCTTCCCAAAATGTCAGAATTAAGGAGAAGCTGCTTGCTTGAAACAAAAACAAAAAACAAAAAAAAAACGAGCGCTTTGACTGAATACTTGTACGGGAAAGTAACGCTGAGTGTTTGTTCTTTCTTTCAGTCTTTGATGATGTTTTCCATCTTCTTCTTCTTCTACTTGTTTTATTTTGTCGTGTGCAAAAATGTAAAGAAGAAAAAAACTTACAACACAGAATACCTCAGAAAAAGAAATTCATGTAACCTTGATAACCTCCATATATTGTCAGATCCTCTTCATGAACGCTTCATCTCGCCCCTCCCCCGTCACCCTCCCCTCCCCTCCCCCGCCTCCCATCCATCCATCTCCTGCTTTTCCTGCCATGGCAGTGCGTAGCACCCGCTGCAGGCGCCATAGCTTTTGGATTTGTGATCATCGTTGGTCTGGAAACCTTCGGCAAACCCCACGCCGCGTCCTCCAGGCGTTTTTAAGATTCGCTCGGTGGATCTTCTTTGGAAACCCAACAAACAGAACCTTTTGTTTTTAACCGTGGGGTCTGCTGAAAGAACCAAAGCCAACGCCGTGGAACACTTGAAAAAACTCCACATCCCGACCTTGATCCTTTACCTCTCTCTATCTTTACTCTTTCTTCTTTGTTAAAAACTGAATGTAAAAAGAAAAAAAAGAAAAAACGCAAACACAACAAACCTCTAATTTAACTATACATATTTATGAATAAAATGACTCTATATGTGCACATAGATATACCTATACAAGCCCCACACACACACACACACACATAAATGCATATGTAAATACAAATCTCTAATGTCATATACTTATATCTTGAGAAGGAAGAGGACGAGCCTTTTCCATTGATGATTCAGGGATACAATACAGAAGTCCAGTGCAGTATGTTCGATGAAATCACTCCCACTCTGTTGCTTTCGGTGTTCATTTTCTTACTCTGTTCTTGCTTGTTATTTTTCCCACGATGTAGCATAGGGCGAAGGGGCTGGAGTTATTTTCTTGGTTTTGTTAACGGAAGAAGTAACGAAGCTCGGATCTTGTGTAGGTGTAGTCTTTTTGAGCCTGATTCTGTGAAACATGGGGGGGGGGGCGTTTGGTTTCTTTGGTTTTTTTATTCTAAAGTGGACACTGTAAAGGCAGGATATTTATGACCTGGACGTGAACGTCACCTTGGGGGTGGGGGAGGGGCTGCAGGAAGGGGGAGGGGTTTCTTCAGGATGGTTGTGTATATAGAACTGCTTTACTCATCAACGCTTACCTGTCTTTTTTACAGGTGAGGTGGAACTGTATACTGGAGGCGCTGGTGAGGGGGATGTGTTTTTATGTCTAGAAGCATAAAGACGGTTTGAAATGAAGGAGGCGGAGGGAGGGAGGGACGGGGGAGGGAGGGGGAGGGGTCCTGTCCAGGTTCCGTGGCGTCCCCCTCGTACGTGGCTGGGACGCTTTCATGGACCCTCTTGATATTTTTGCATGCTGGTGTACATACCCTTGTATCAGTCCTTTTGTTTGAAGAGGCTGGTTAATCAAAAAGCGCTTTGTTTTGGATGTTGTCCGCGGGACAGATTCTGATGTTTTGAATAGAAAATATTGCCCCTAAGAAAAAAAAAAGTCCCTTTTCTGAGAAGGAGGCGCACCTAAGGTGTTTGTTTGTCACTGCAGCGGCTTTCGTAGTGGTTTTTGGCTAAAGCTCTTTTGCAATCATTTATTTTTTTCCTTGTGTAAAGAAGAAAAAAAAAAACGTGCGTATGAGTGTGAACCTGTGAAAAACGTGTTTGCTCTTTTTGGTTTTTCCTCAGTTGTCCAACCGTATTTTAGCCTCGCAGCTCTTTTAAGGAACCCACTCAACGGACTAGTGCGCAAATCTGAAGAACTGTATCTCTGAAGTAAGCGTCTGTAGAACGCGACGCCCCTGTCTGGGCGCTTCACAGACCCAAATTACATTACACCCTCAGGGACCCCCCAATCACACTGCTCTCACTCTTATTCAGGTACTTAATCTACACCGAGGCCTAGCAGTGATCAACCTTAACTATGGTTTCTGTCCATTAGCCTGAGAGCTAATCCAGTAAAATGATCAGACACAGTTCTTTTCTTTTGGCTGTCTCCATCCTCTTTCTGTTTCTATCTCTAGATTCTTTACTACGTTATGAATGTCGACCTTCTCGGTTCAGAACCACTGAGGCTTTGGTAGTTAGTGCTCTGTTCTTGCATAAAGTGCCATGGCTTGTGTAACCAAACCTGCAGAAGGCTGGTAGACGCCTCTGAGGAGCACGGCGGGTCTACCTGGAGCAGGACGGCCTCATTGGTTCGTTGGCGTCCTGAACGGCCACTCATCTCGACTGCGATTGGTCGAAGCGTCTGCCGTGCGTTAAAGAGTTGGCGTCGCTGCGCACAGCTCGGCCGAAGCCATGGCTTTTTGGCGGTCACTCGTAAACTCCAGAGCGCGTTGGTGGCTGAGCTCTTATTTATCGGCCTGGTCTGGATGACGGGTGTGTTACGAAGCTTTGCCTACATTTTGTACAACAAACGACATCGGTGATGTTTAGTGAGAACTCTGTAAAGATAAGTTGTATTTCACGTGGTAGGAGCTCTTAAGATTACTTTCTACATTCCTGATGTTGCTTTTGGTAGTAACCAACCTGACTCTGTTGTCATAGAGATAGCTCTGACTGGGTTTGGGGATGGCTTGTGATATTTGGGTAGATGCAAGAAGTGTCCAAGGGGGTTGGACTCTAATTTGGATAGAACAACAAACCTCTTCTTTTTTTGGTTGTGGGTTTTTGTCCTGCGGAGGTTTCTTATATTTGGTAACTCTCACCTCGGTTCTTAACGGGTGGCTGGACGCCCCGCGGCGCGGCCTGCTGGGCTTCTTTTTCCTCATTTCCGTTGAGATTCTCTTTTTTGGGTTTGACGATATACCTCATTCCTTGAGTCCAGCGGGCCCGAGGGGGGCGCTGTGCCCATGCTCAGGACGCTCAAGCCCCCTTTCACGGTTCGGTCCCACCTGGACTGTACCTCTCTCACACACACACACACACACACACCTGCATACACCTACACACTTACACACAATTTCTCCAAATACCCCAATGGACCTCATTTTTCAATATCTACTGTTTACAGTTTGACAAATAAAATTGTATAATTTAAAAAATATTTTTCTCATATTGTAGTTTTATTTATGTACAATTTTTTTTTTGTTCTAATTTTGTACCTTGTGAGTTGAACTTTTATTCTTCTAGGCTTATATTATTGATGTCCATGTAAATGAGCACTTAACAAGGATCACAATGATTGGTTTTAGTTTGATTGACGCACTGTTTTAGTTTCCCCTTTCTCTCTCTCTCTCCCTGTTTTAAATGCAAAATCTGATTTTATGTTTTTGGGCTAATGAATAATGAAATGTCTCATAATGTCTGTGATTTTTTCTTTTTTAACAAAAAGATGAAAGATGATTTGATTTCCTACCGTTTTCTTTTTTTTAAACTTCATTTTGCATTAAACATCAAGCGACGCTGATTAGATCTGTCTTTGTGCATGTGTAAAATATTTTACTGGTTATGTTATATTCAATTTGGTAAAAAAGAAAATTAAAAAAAAAAGAAAATTGCCATTTTTGCCACACATTTCAGCTGTAATGTTGTGTAAGGTAGTATTCACTGGATGCTAGAACCTTCTTTTCAAAACCACTATTCTTCTAATAAATTTTGTTGTGAAAATATCTCTGCTGTCGTCTGAGTCCGTCTCTTCTTGAATCATCTCTCGTCGTGTGAAGCGATGAAGCTGAACGTTCTCCTCCCTGAGCGTCAGGATGACGTCACAAAATGATCCTGACGCTGCACAACATGAATACTTTTTAAACTCTATGCAGTCAGGCTCACTGCAGACTTTGGAGGATACACCAATCAGCCACAACATTATGACCTCCTCTTAATATTGTGCAGGTGACTCATCAGAGAATGGACATGGGTCTTCTGAGGGTGTCCTGAGGTGTCTGATCAACACAGTGCTGTTAGTGAGGGGTCTTCTGAGGGGGCCTCATTGCTATGGGGTGGGGGTGCCTGGTCTGGTCTAGGTGGGTGCTACGTGTCTAAGTAACATCCACACCAATGAATGAAGCCAGGTCCACAAGTTTCCCAGCATAACACTGAACTGTCACAAGATGGTTTAGATGTTATTCACTTCTCCTGTCAGTGGTCATAATGTAGTGGCTGATTGGTGTATGATACGTTTCAGTTTACCAGTTTACCAATCTGCCCATGCTCTGCAAAAAGAACCAAAGATGGATGGATCCATAAAGTCGATGGTGGACGTCTGAGTAAAGGAGGTCAGACCTGGAGAGAACGAAATCTTCACATCACTGTTCTCATTCAGTCAGACGCAGACCGTGGGCAGATATATATGTGTGCAAATGCACAGAGTGGGAGGGAGAGAGGGAGGGAGGGAGGGAGGGTATTTAAAGAGGGAGTCCTTTTGGAGCCTTAGGCACAGTGTGAGAAATAAATATTTGATAGGAGGATGACCTACTTCCTGTGCCCTGAAAAGTTATTTGTCTTTTTCTGCTTCCTTCCACCACAGAGGACTCTGTCCTCAAGCCCTTCAGCAGGGGAAACCAGAGAGAGAGAGAGAGAGAGAGTCACAGAAAGACAAAAGAAATGGAGAGCATAATGAGAGGAGAAGTGGAGGGAGAGGATAAATGTTCCAGTGGAGTCGTTGCTCCTCAGAGGCCGAAGAGTCAAAGACTGTTAATAATGTAATCGGTTGAATGAAGCCTCACGGCACCGAGGCTCAGCTAAATAACGCTGACGAGAATCATAACGACACAAACGGAGACGCTTCTTTAACGGGAGAGACTGGAAATGAGGAGGAGGAGGAGGAGGAGGAGGAGGAGGAGGAGGAGGAGGAAGAGGAGGAAGAGGAGGAGGAGGAGGAGGAAGAGGAGGAGGAGGAGGAAGAGGAGAAAGAGGAGGAGGAGGAAGAAGAGGAGGAGGAGAAGGAAGAGGAGGAAGAGGAGGAGGAGGAGGAAGAGGAGAAAGAGGAGGAGGAGGAAGAGGAGGAGGAGGAGGAAGAGGAGAAAGAGGAGGAGGAGGAGGAGGAGGAGCCACGCTCAGGCCACAGAGGTGCACCCCTCCATCCCAGGACGACGTGGCTCAGTCACAGGTATTTAGACTGATTGTTGATTTTAACTGGAAAAAATCACCAATCAGCCACAACATTATGACCACTAACATCTAAAGCATCTTGCTCCAGTTCAGTGTTCTGCTGAGAAACTTGTGGACCTGGCTTCATTCATTGGTGTGGATGTTACTTAGACATGTAGCACCCACCTAGACCAGACCAGGCACCCCCACCCCATAGCAATAACACTCCTTGATGGCAGCAGCCATCCCCAGCAGGATGCAGACACAAAAACACTTTAGGAAGAAGAACAGCACAAGGTGTTGACCTGGCCTCCACATTCACTAGATCCCAGACTGATCCACAGAGGCCCCTCCCCTCAAAGACCCCCCACTAACAACAGGACACCCTCAGAAGGAACATGTCCATTCTCTGATGAGTCTCTGCACTGTATCAGGAGATGGGTCCATATATAATATAGATATGTCATTTCTTTGTTTCTCATTATTTCTACATGGACGTACGTAGTAAACAAATAAATGACGTTTCCATTACTTCTTCTTCAGGTTCTCACTCTTGTCGTTCTCTCAGTCGGTTTTTCATGACACATTCACCAGGAATAGTTTTCAATTATCAGGTGAGCCTCGTCAGGAGCGAGTTAGTGGAGCATCGTGTTTGACACCATCAGATGTGCTGTGGAAGGATCACTGCGTTCATGTTCTAAGTGCAGAGGAAGGACGCTCCATCAGCTGGAAGGTTTCTGCATCGAGACCAGACTGGAGGTCATCTGAGCCCCCAGATCATCCCAGAGAGGGGACACCGTGTCCTGCTGGTGCATTTAAACTCATCACAGATAAATAAGCTACGATCAACAACAGCCTCAGACTCCACAGCGCGTATGCTAATCGATAGCAGGATGTCGTAAACAGTGGCATCAATAATTAGCTGTGAATCTTAACGTTTGTTATTCGTGTCATTAGTTAAAAGTTCAGCTTCTTTTATTTATGAGGAAGCTTAACGTCAGGTTGACTTTATTATGTGGAGGTAAATCAACCATAGTTCACGTGTTCATCTACTAATGGATCAGCTGGAAGTGGCCGCCCCGGCTCTTCCAGCGTCTGACTCACAGACTGATTCCTCTCTGGCAGGTGAGAGGCAGGTGTTTAATTCCTGGCAGCGGTTAAACCAGTGAAGCGCCGGCTGATGTCGTCTTTTCTATTGTGAGATTACAGAGCAAACAAAATGCAAAGGTATCGGCCTTGTGATAAAAAGCTTTCCGGCTCACGGCGCGTCCTTCAGCGCAGAGAAATGTAGAATCATTTGATATGAAGCGTTCTCCTCAGTCCAGCCTTTACTCCTGAGACATGAGCACATTCCCCCACGCTCGCTCTGTTTTTCATACACACACTGACTGCTGTGAAAATGTCAGAGGCCCCATCAGATGCCCGTCCCGCTGTGCCGCGTGGGTGGCCAGGCCCAGCAAGGCTCCCCATTACTGATTAATGGAACCACATCAGCTCCGTTCAATTAAGACTCAGCGGCGGCCCCATGCCGGCCCCCTCTCCCCGGGCCTGTCTGAGCTGCACTTAGCCGCCTCACACTGAAGACGCCGCTTCCTAACAAGCAGAAAGTGGCGAGCAGTCGAGGGTGAATCACCGTAACTCACGTCCTGTTAACCTGGTTTAAAATAAAATAATAAAAGAGGCTGATTTTCATTTTAAATGTGTGTCTTCTATCTGCAGGGCCATGACGCGCCTCCCTGCATGAATGTAGACATAATGAATTATTAATATAACGCTGCAGATGAGTCCAGAACGCTTCATCAGTAACTCACCAAACACTTTTAGACTGAAAAAAGAGAAAAGGCCAAAAGGGATTTAAGCAATTATCAGAAATCATCTTTGTTCTGGGAAACTATGATGTGATTTTATATACGAGCTAACCACTCAGACATCACAATCACAGTTGCTATGGCGACGGAGGGTCGGCTCGGTTAGACGGAGAAGCGGAAAAATAAAAACAGCGCCTATTGATTCAGTTAGTAGTCACGCCTAATTAAACCTAAAGCAACAATTAAACCGAGCGCTCAGATGCACCCATCAGCCACAACATTATGACCAGTGCAGGTCTCCCTTCTCATCACGTGAAAGCAAAGCGTGCAGTTACTCATTTGCAGAGACGTCCTCAAACATTTGCACAGGACGTCACACCTGAACAGGAGCCCAGTGTTTTTATTCAGTGGTCGACAGTAACCAAGTAAATTTACTCAAAAACTGTACTTAAGTACAGTTTTTGAGTAAATTTACTTCAGTATTATTTTTGGGTACTTCTACTTTTTCCTCCACTACCTTTCTGTTGATGCTCTCGTTACTCTCTACATCAGCTGATTATTATTTTATTTTATTTTATTTTCAAAATTCTGAGAAAATAAACGTTTTTTCTGATTCTCTGATTCTCTGATTCTCTGATTCTCTGCGTCATGCCTACAATCCATTCAATGCAGGAAGAAACTGGAGAAACTCCCACTGAGCACCGTGGCCTTAACTCAAACACATGTTTGAGATTTTTGTCACAAAAACTGATTCGTTTCAGTTTAAATGTTTGTTGTTTTTACTGTGAAAAGCACGTCACAGTATGTAAAGTAGCTACTGATGCTAGCTAGCTAAATGTTTGTTAAACTGCTGATGAATGTAACTGTATAAAGAGACAGAGAGAAGCTGTGGATTGTTGACTTTCCTTTCCTGTATTTCCTGAGGTACTTTTTAAATACTTCTACTTAAGTATTTTTTTAAGCAAATACTTTAGTACTTTAAGTAATATTTTGACTAAGCTACTTTTACTTGTATTGGAGTAATATCTGACAGGAGTATCTGTACTTTTACTAGTGAAGGCGTGTACTCTGTCCTCCTCTGCTTTTATTGCCAGTCCCACTGATTAACTCGGGTTAACTGTGCTGCAGAGTCGACCCAGAACAACAACACGAGTCAGGATGACCCTGGACTTTATCTGCTGACAGGCAGAGAGCTCAGATTTTAATCTCACTGCAGAAACAAAGAACAACATCAGCTTCAAGGTACGACATCTCACTCTGTTACACCAAGTTCAGGTCGTCGTTTGCTCCTGGTTTAATGAGCAGCACCGTTATCTGTTGGTGGGACGTTTCCAGTTTGGTGAGGAAGGACTTGACTGTCCTGCTCAGAGTCCAGACCTTTAGGATGAATCAGAGTGAAGACTGAGAGCCAGGCCTTCAGCGTCTGAAGAATGAACACACTCCTGAACCCTGAGGAAGAGCTGGAGCTGTTGTAGCTGCAGAGGGTGGAGCCACGTCACGTTAAAGCCTGTGGATGAAGAATGAGACGTCACTGAAGTTCAGGCAGATGAGTGAATCCTTTTGATGATATAAAATGGAAGAATAAATCAGTCGTCCATCGACGCTCTCACTCTGTTCACAGAAGATGAATTTGTTTTAATTTAAGACGTGATGTTTCTGTTCAGGATGTCATGAATGTTTCACGTCCTCAAACTGAACGCAGGAAATAAATCAAACGTGTCCGTGGTGTTTCTTTGATTCATCGCTGAGAGCTGGAGGAACCCGGAGACAAAAGCAGCTTCGGTCCGCAGCCTTCATGAACCTTTGTACGTAGACGCAGAGAGTTCACAACCTCCGGCAAACGCTGGCGTCTGATTGGACGCCTTCCACTCCTCCACAAAAAAATTACTTTTTTTTTTCATTTTCATTTTCAGGAGACTAAATGAAAACCTCTCGTTCTCAACTTAATTTGACGCAGAAGAAAGAGAGCAAACGCTCAACAAGGTCACGTCTAATTGAAAGTGATTGAAACTCGGCTCTATAGGGGACAACCTTTTCAGTCTGACTGTTTCTTTCTCTTCTTCTGCAACAGCAACTCCTCCCAGGTCACCTTGGTAGGTTCAACTTCTTTTAGCAAATGCCTGAAATATTCAGTTTGCCTCTGGCGCCGTCCCTCCCCCCAATCATTTCTCTTTTTCTCCCCCCCAAACCTCCCCAACCTCCCCAACCTCCCCACCCAAACCTCCTTTCTCTGTTCTTTGCAACCCTTCTTCTTAAATTTGTTGACTGCCTTCATCACCCTCTTCCTCTTCATCTCTGCCCTCTGTATCTTTGAGATGCAGCAGTGTGTGTGTGTGTGTGTGTGTGTGTGTGTGTGTGTGTGTGTGTGTGTGTGTGTGTGTGTGTGTGTGTGTGTGTGTGTGTGTGTGTGTGTGAGTGTGCATGCATTCATGTGTGTGTGTGTGTGTGTGTGTGTGTGTGTGTGTGTGTGTGTGTGTGTGTGTGAGTGTGCATGCATTCATGTGTGTGTGTGTGTGTGTGTGTGTGTGTGTGTGTGTGTGTGTGTGTGTGTGTGTGTGTGTGTGTGTGTGCGTGTGTGTGTGTGTGCATGCATTCATGTGTGTGTGTCGAGCGAGCTGCTGCCTGCAGGAGGTGCCACAGTGGATCTGATGAGCACCTGGAGACCACTAACCATGATCATATCAATAAAACGACATCTGCTCCACGGCAAAGACACTGGCACAAGAGGAGGGGAGGAAGAAAAGAGGACAGGAAGAGAGAAAGAGAGAGAGAGAGAGAGAGAGAGAGGATGGGGGAGGAAAAAGAGGAGGATCAGGCGAAGGGAGGTGGGAATGAACAAAGAGGGAATAGAGAAAGAAAGAGGTGAGAGAGGAGCAGATAGATGTGAACAAAAGAAAGTGAGTGAAAGGGAAGCGTTGAGAAGGCGATGAAGGAGAGATGGGCAGAGGGAGCAAAAAGAACCGGATTAAGTGGGGAAAGACGTAGAGGAAGAAAAGAAAAGTAGAAGAATGAGGATCGAAGAATTGAGTGACAAGAATGAGATGTATACAGTATATATAAAAAAGGAGGATTTGAGAGCTGCATAAAAGTCTCTGAGAAAGGAGACAAAGAAGAACAGAATGAGTGAGGAGGAGGAGGAAGGAGAGAGGAAGGAGAGAGGCTGGAGTGCTGCAAAGATGAGAAAGAGAAGCAGCAGCAGGGCAAGGACGACGGAAAGGAGAGACAAAACAAAACTGGGAGAAGAGTGTGAGGAGAACAATGAGACGTAAAAGAGTAAGAGGAGCTGAGAGGAAGAATCAATGAGAGGAGCTGAAAAGATGAGGAGAGGAAACAAGAGGAGGAGGAGGAGGAGGAGGAGAGGAGGAGAAGGAGGAGGAGGAGGAAGAGGAGGAGGAGGAGGAGGAGAGGAGTGTGTGTGTGTGTGCTCAGGTAAACCAGCTGACGTTCAGGTGTGGAGAACTTACTGCTGCCCCCTGCTGCTCAGAGGCAGCATGGACACATGACGCCTGCTGCTTTTATTCAGCACAGTCCAAAGAATTAAAGCTAAGAGTCAAACACGTCCTGATCCATGCAGACGGCCGATCAGGGTCAGCTGATGGAGCTCAACATTTAACTAAAAGGAGTCAGGAAGAGTCACAGTCATCTTCTAGAATAAAATGCAAATACAGAATCATATTATTTTAATCTCTGAATGCGCCAGCGTGACAGTTTGTCATCTACTCTCTCTTTGTGTGCAGGATTTGCAGAATCAGCAATAAAAGCCTGTGTCGAGCATCGACTCATTGCATCGTGTTTAATGTCAGATGCAGAAACGTTTCTGCTGCTTTGTTCTTGAACAAACTAAACACTTGTGCAGAGCCACGTTCAGATAAAGAGGAGTTTATGTTGGTGGACTAATGAGTGAAACAGATAAATATAATAAATGTAAGAAGATAAAGAGCCTGAACCAATCAGAGTGTTTTCTTGTTTCCATTGATGGTGTGTGTCCTCTACATGTTTATTTTCCTTCCAGCAGACGCTAAGCTTTACATATATGTGTGTGTTCTTCTAATATTTATAATCTATTCATATCTAATATGTTTATGTGTGTTTAGTTCCGTTCTTTGTGTGACACAGCGTGGAGCCTTTATTGGTACTGGGGGGTTGGGAAGGTGCTGCTGCTGCTGCTGCTGCTGCTGCTGCTGCTGCTGTGGTTTTATCCTCCTCTAAAAACCAAGAGAAACACAGGAGGAGGAGGAGGAGGAGGAGGAGGAGGAGAGGGGGAAGGGGTGATGAAGACGGTGATGAAGAAAGGTTGACGGAGGGGTGGGAGGCTGCCTGGATGGTTTGCAGGGGTGAGGTGGGGGTGAGGGAGAGACGGAGCAGCTTTCACTGGAGAGGAGTGTGTGTGTGGGGGAGGAGGCCTCTGTCAGAGCTGATGGGGGTATATATTATGTTTTATGGTGACGGAGGGACGAATAAATCACTGTTTCATTAAACGGCTTCAGTCTCCCAGCGCTGCCCTCCACCTCCACCACCACCTCCACCCCTCCTCCCAGCGGGACGTCCCTCTGTCCCTCTCTCTTTCTTTCTTTCTTTCTTTCTTTCTTTCTTTTCCAGCCATCCCTTTTTTGTCCTGCCCCCCCCCCTCCTCCATCACTCCATCCACCTTTCCCTCTCGCCCCGTCTCCATGAGCTGCCGTCACCCATCAGCTCAGCCTCGCGCTCTAGATGGCTGTGGCACAATGAGGTCAAAGGTCAGAGCAACGACAACAAGGCAACCAGAGTCAGCGTCAAGGTTGAAGAGAGAGAGAGAGAGAGAGAGAGAGAGAGAGAGAGAGAGAGAGAGAGAGAGAGAGAGAGAGAGAGAGAGAGAGAGAGAGAGACAGCTGATGAGGAGCAGATCTTTATTTAAATAAATAGGAAAAACAAGAGGAGCTACGACTGGTCGTCTCCATGAATCATTCTCACAAGTTTGTGTTTCTTTTTCTGAAAATCACAGAAATGACGGCGACAAAGACTTTTCTACAGGCTAAATATATATACACATATATATATGTATATAGATTTATATATGTGTGTATATATGAACAAACTAACAAAAATGAATCAAAATGCATTATAAACTCATATATATTACATATCTGTTAGTCTGTTACTGCAGTTAATAAAAAATAAAAGTAAAAGTAAATAATATTAACAGCGGAGGACATTTTCACTTAAAGGTTAAACAAAAAAAAACATGTTAAAAGTGTTAAATATTACACCTGGTTTCATTACAGTTTCACATCCACATAAATAACATGTAGCTCATATATGTATGTATATGATGCCTTCACTGACTCTTCTGAAATCGAAGAGAGAAGCGTTTCACCGCCACATAATGAGTCTTGTTATTCGTTATGATGGACACCGTCCTGTTGTTAGATGAGTCACACACACACACACACACATACCTACACACACATTACTACACACACATACACACACATTACACACACACACACACACACACACACACACACACATACACACACACACACACACACACACACACACACACACACACACACACACACACGCACACACACATGTGCACGTGTATTGTGTCTTTTACTCCCGTTTCTTCTCCAGAGCAGTGGATCTAATTTTACAAATAACAATAAAACAAATGATGTTAAATAACGTTGCATGTTTGAGCACATTTATTAAAAATCAGGACCAACCATTCAAACAATGCAATGCTGTGTCTGAAAGAAAATAAACGACTTTAACACGCGTGACTTTTTCCCCATAGTCTGTATATAAACATGGACACCACGTCTCCTCTTCCTCTCATTGGTCAAAATGACTCTATGTTCCCGGGGATACGGGCGGCGCCATCTTTGTTTGGATCCAGAGTCTGATCAGTACGGTCTGAGGGGGCGGAGCCACGTGGAGCCATGATACTGAAGCCCCGCCCACACTGTTTTAGTTTAATTAATACTACGCTCTGCTCTACCTCCACCTGTTACAAGGACATGATGATTAGACACTGGACTAAATTAATTATTCATTTTATTTTATTTTTTTAACTCTCAGGGTCCACTTCATGAAGCGGTTGGCACGGCAACACATCCTGTTTTTTTATTGTCAAATAACTAAACTTGAACACTTGAACAATCATCAACATTATATTAATTAAATGACAGAAACCATCCTTGAAAAATAATTATTTAATGTGTATACTAGTGTTTTATTTTGGCCCAAGCCCCGCCCACTAACATGGAGGGGGTGGAGCTTATGACCTATACTGCAGCCAGACACCAGGGGGAGCTCTAGTTGCTTTGGCTTCACTGTAGAGGAGCTGTTCCTCCATCTTTATTTACAGTCTGATGGTTTTACTCCTCGGGACAATGGCTGCACCTTTAAAACGTTATCCAAACATTAGCCACATATAAATGTGAGATAGATAGATCCATAGAAAAGTAAACTGACATGGACAGCTAGATATTTTAAACAGTAACTGTTAACTGTGTAATTTTTTTAAATATTTTTTAAGAGTCTGACAGTTTTTAATCAGACTGTCAAATACCAGGAGGTAAGAGACACTGAGGGAAAGGACGCCTGGTGAGCAGCCTGAACTCTGTCACCTTTGACCTTTAGGCTGTGTTCATGTCTGGGAGGAGGGAGGAGGAGGAACACGGTGACGCGTCAGTCTTCATCTTCACTGTCCGTCTCTGAATCTGTTTGTTAACTGGCTGCAGCAGATGATGGAACAGCTTTCAAACACTAGGTGGTGCTGATTATTAGAGTGAGCAATTAGGATGACACTGTGCTCGTCAGTGGAGGTTGTGTTTGTCGACAGGAGCGTACAGAAAGGAGGACGTGATGGTAAAGACGTCAACTTATTCGTGTTCAGTCTGATCTGAAACACATGAAACATTAACTGCTTCTCGGCTGCAGATGTTTCTCCTGTCACGTCTCACAAATGTGGAATCAGGAGAGAAAACAAGAAACGATAAATGATGAACTAAAGAGTTTGTTGTTGAATTTTACATCTCCACAAAGTTCAAATAAATTTGTATTTTATTAAAACTACTGGTATAAACAAGCATTTAACAGCATCAGAACATGAACCGGATTATTTAGAAGCTTTCTAATCAGTTAGTTCATATATTATTAGAATCACTGGAGACTTTATACACTTTAATGTCAGGAAACGTTCGAGTTGATGAGTTTAAGTCTGCAGCTCATATACATCAATCAGCCATAACATTATGACTAATATTGTGCAGAGACTCATCAGTGGATGGACATGTTCCTTCTGAGGGTGTCCTGTTGTTAGTGGGGGGGTCTTTGAGGGGAGGGGCCTCTGTGGATCAGTTTGGGATCTAGTGAATGTGGAGGCCAGGTCAACACCTTGTGCTGTTCTTCTTCCTAAAGTGTTTTTGTGGCTGCATCCTGCTGGAGGAGTGTCATTGCTATGGGGTCGGGGTGCCTGGTCTGGTCTAGGTGGGTGCTACATGTCTAAGTAACATCCACACCAATGAATGAAGCCAGGTCCACAAGTTTCCCAGCAGAACACTGAACTGGAGCAAGATGGTTTAGATGTTATTCACTTCACCTGGTCATAATGTTGTGGCTGATGGGTGTAGGAGTAAGATCATACAACAACACATTAATATGGATCCTTCACATGAACCGTCCTGATAAACATGATCTAGATGTTTCCTCCTCCACATACAGTTAATGAGCAGACCGGAGACATACAATATCACCTGCTGTATGAAACGCTTCATCTATAAATAACGGTAGAAATGTGTGTGTGTCTGTACCTCTATAGAGAAGAGCGGTGTGGTGACGGTTTAGAGAGAAGACTGAGGCGCGTGGTGGAAGCAGCTCCACAACGTGTTCTATACATCTTTACAGTTTAGAAACAAATGTGGACGACTGAGGCTGGTTGAACTTCACCGGTGGATCATTAACTGTAGCTTTGGTAAACTTCACTCACATCAACAAAAACAAACACGCCTAATGCTTAAAGCCTGTCAGAGACGCAGCCATCGCTCCTGTAGATCCAGATCCAAACAGTTCGTTCATGACGGGCTGTGACTGCAGAAGCTTTGATTTCAGAAATGAGTCCCGGCTTTCCTGCCACAGAGAGGGAGCAAAGAGCAGCACTTAAACGATCACACACTCAGGTCGTGATAATGAGCTGGAGCTGGTTGGCGGCGGGTTCGTCCTGCAGCAGGAAGAGGAAGCTGTTGATGAGGTCGACTCGTTGATTTCATGTCTCGACGGGGGAACAAATGTCTGACGTTACAAAACTGCGTCTGTGCGCAAAAAACACACCAAACAAACACCAAAAAATGTCTGTGTCAGTGAATCCTACAGTGTGTACTTCTTCAGCTGTGTGTCTGCATGTGTGTGTGTGTGTGTGTGTGTGTGTGTGTGTGTGTGTGTGTGCACCGTCACTTCCAACAGTACTACACACACTCCTTGCAGCCGCACTCCACGGGCTTCTCCACGTCCTGCGCGAACGAGGTCCCGTCGTCGCACTCGAAGGTGAGCCGCCGGCGTCGGACCCTCAGGGGAGCGCAGCAGGGGGCGGGGGAGGCGGTGCCCTGATCGCTGGTCGCCCGGCAACGTCCCCGACACTCGACCCAGGAGAAAGGTTTGGAAGTCTGGCAGAGGACGGTGCCGCGCTGCAGCCGGTGGTAATCCCTGACCGGATCACCACGACACGGGGCCTCTGTGGGACGTAGAACACGCCATCGGTTAAAAGAGGGACAACGAAAACGTAGTGCAACTGTTGTCTGTTAATATTTGTTTCTCAGAGTTACACATTTATGGACTAAGGACCTTAAAAATGTGAAGAACAATGAGTGAACATTTGGATTGAAGACGCAAACAGAACTAGTTGATGAACGTTAAAGTAACTGGTTTAAATAAAAGTGTTTTCACCACAAATTTTCAACATTTGTTCATAAAAATAACTCGTAATAGACAAAGAGAACCCAACTGAACAAAACACATGTAAAGGCCGTGTTTGACTAAGAGGCCCTACCAAACCTACAGTCATGTGATATGACAATTAACCTATAATCTACATAAACTATGTAAAGAGAAGAACCAGAGGAACCAGAGGAACCAGAGGAACCAGAGGAACCCAGGGGAACTTCTAAGCAGCTAAAGGCCTCTCTCTCATTGGCTGATGGTAATGTTGATGAATCCACTGAACAACCATGGTGTGATGGACAAAGACACTGCTCTCCAAGAAGAACATTTCTAAACATCATGTGGACAAGACAGAAGACTACTGGGACAATGTTTAGTGGACAGATGAGACCAAAGTAGAATAGTTTGGTTTAAATGAGATGAAGCATCAGAACCTCATCCCTCCATCAAACATGGGGGTGAAGCTAATGTCCTGGTTTGGGCCTGTTCTGCTGCATCTGGACCAGGACGCCTTGTCCTCATTGATGGACCAATGAACTCTAAAAGAAAATGTCAGGACATCTGTCCATGAGCTGAATGTGAAGAGAAACTGGGTCATGCAGCAAGACAAGGAGAACCAAGAACACAAGTGGTTCTACAAGAGAACGGTTAAAGAAGAACCAGATGAATGTTTAGGAACGGCCAAGTCAAAGGTATCGCTGCACAAGGGGGTCACAGCAGATACTGGAATCAAAGGTTCACTAACCTTTACACCTCACAGAAAAAACTAAATGCACAAACATAATATTTCTTTATAATGTTTGATTAGGTTCTCTACTTTTCTGTTTTGAGACATTTTTATGCAGAAATGTAGAACATTCGTTTATGAAATACTTCACATCCAGTATTAATTCCTAGTACCTATATCACAGCTCTCTCCGGTGAATCCCTGCTCACAGACGCAGCTCTCTCCGTCCTCCGTCTTCTGACACTCTCCATGCAGACACTGCAGACCCTGGCAGGACGTCGCCGCCTCCTCCTTTAGGTTACACAGCGCTCCGTGATAACCCTGCTCGCAGTCACAGCGGTAGGTCTGAGCGTCCAACACCATGCACACTCCCTTCACACACCTGTAAATCAGAAGCAGGGAGGCGGACGGCCAGAGCTCAGCTGATGACTCAAACCAAGACGAACATTATTAAGACAAGACATTTCAAAGGTCCTGCTAAACAACGTGACGGCTAACAAACATCTGTAAACAACACTGACTTGCTGCCTTCACACGGGTTGACACCTGTCGCCGTGGTGACCACATCCAGTCCAGTGAGGCCTCCTGTTATTGGCTGGTCACAGTGTTGTCCGGTCCATCCTGTCTGGCAGTGACACTGAGGGCCCTGAGAGATAAGACACGCTCACTGACTGCCATGAAATATAAATACAGCTGAGTGTCTTTTAATGTTAATTAACACGTCAAATAATCCTAAATACATTAGTGATGTGTGATATTTCATGGTTTATCATCAGAAACATTCTCCACGGTAAGAATATGTCATCCTGTGATAAAAACCATAAATTCCCATTGATGACGTATATATGTGAGCGACACACTCTCAGCCCAACACGTGTGGAATATTGACAAACTGACAATGGTGGAAGGTGGAGCAGATACGCCGGCAGAGAGGAGCTCGTTCCTAAACGAGGCTCCACCTCCATTATCTGGTTTGGTTTTAACCCCTTAACGCCTCAATTGATTCTTCAATTATATAAAGAAGTTAAATATTTGTATTTTTGTTCCCACTCCGGCCGGTCCTACCAGAAACTAGTGCTTGCTAAAGGTTCCTAGGATTTTATTGAATGTGCACAAACCTCCATTGGAGTATTACATGCGTTATTTCAGCTGCAGTCTGAACGGAAACAGTGCGTCGTGAATTAGCGACACTAGACATGAAGGGGTTAAAAAGTCTGACGCAGAGCAGCAAATTACAACATGCAAGGTTTGCAAACAAATAGTGAATAAAAAGGACAGTAACAGCACTAATTTGTTCCACCACCTCAAACACAAGCACAAACCAGAAGATGAAGAAAGACAGAAAATGAGCAAAGATGCAGAAGCAGCGTCGACTTCATCCAAAGAGTCCGGGAACAAAACAACAACTCAGAGAAAACTTGATGCATTAGAGTCAAAAAGATTAGAATGAACTGGTGTTTATTTATTTATCATCATTTTATCGGTAACGTGATAAATACCAGAAATTATCAGGATAAATGTTTTAGTCCATATCAGCCATCACTATATAACATGCAGCGTTCTTCTCCTGCAGAATATCTCTGATATAAATATGAATCAACCAGGGCTCAGCTTTTGACACCTGGAAGCAAACAGGACGTAAAGATCTTGATGCTGAAGGGAAGTTTCTGTCATATCTTCATGTTATTATAATGTCTGTAAAGGGTTTCACCGCTGTCAGGATGATGGCGTATGTTGCTACCTGTGCAGTGTTGGGCTGGCAGATGCCGTGCAGGCAGTAGAGCTTGCGGCAGGCTTGACAGCCGGGCACCACCCCCGGCTTCATGTGGCTGCGGGTGAAGTCCTGCAGCTCGTGGTTGATGTAAAGGTTCCTGATGCAGCCATGGAAACTGGACGTATTGAGGGACTGAGAGGAGAGGCTGAGGGAGGCAGGCATCACCTCCTCAGGCATACCTGCACAGACGGGCAACGGACTGCTCATGTCTGAAAATACTTTACGAGCAGGAACAGAAAGGTTTATGTCTGAGGTGACGCTCCTACCTCCCACGTACAGAGGGGCCTCCCCCGTCGCTGGCTGGCTCCGGCCTTGACTGTCCAGCGTTGTGGGCTCTCCTCCATCCACCGACAAGTTCACCATGCGGTTAAAGGTCACCAGCTCGACTGTGTGGAAACGCCCATCGTTCACCGTCTCTGCACTGTTAGGAGAAGACACAACACACACGGTATGAAGTTTAATCTGGGAGGCGATTAGCTCAGTGCTCTGCCTGCAAACCAAACATCTGTGTGTATGAAACATAGTAATGCAACATCTATTAAATGTGAATAGGGCCGTGATTTTAGCAGAGCCGTGTGCAGGAAAACAGAAAGTTGTGTTTATAAAAGGACTGAGTTTAAAAATCTGAAAGCGATTCCTTAAATCCTCAGATTGATTTTTTAAATGCATGTCATTTCCTGCATCCTCTCGTCAGAAGTCCTGCAGAGACGAAGACGAAGATTTAACTCAATTTTATTTATAGAGCGTCAATAACAATACAAATCGTATCAAGACGCTTTATAAAACCCGGCTTAAAACCCTCAGAGCAGCCTGAAGGCGACGGTGGCAGGAAAAACTCCCTTTAGATCAGTCCACATTAAGCTGATTGGATTTTACAAATGTGATGACAAAGAGGAGCAAGACAAAGGTAAAGGAATGTGAAAATAAATAACTATGAAATATTATTTAGAAACTAAACAAATCTAATCAAATCAGGACTTTGTGAATCTGAATCGGATTAATTCAGGAAATCAGTTGAAATATCTAGACCTAGTTTATATCCCTTCAACCACCATCTGAAAAAACTAAGTCTCCTCTGTAATCACATCAGTCACATTGGTAATAGATTATTATTATTTAAATATACAGCACTGTTTAAGCCAACAAAGTGGACTCTCCATTAAAGAGGCACAAAACCAAACCTGACCACTAGAGGGCAGAAATACTCCGAAACAAACTGACAGCAGGGTGAATAGATGTGTTACAGCTAACGTCAAGCAGTTCGTAACGGTTGTAGAACTCTATTGGATGATGGTCAGCACTGATGCCCCACAGCCAGAAGGTTCTGGGTTCTAATCCTGGTTCCTCTCTGTGTGTAGTCTGCATGTTCTCCCTGTGTCTGTGTGGGTTCTCTCCAGGTTCTCCAGCTTCCTCCCCACAGTCCAAAGACATGCTGCTTAGGTTCATTGGTGATTCTAAATTGGTCGTAGGTGTGAGTGTCTCTCTGTAGCTCATACAACATGTCTGACTACATCACTGTTACTCTTCTGTTCATCATCACATGATAGTTCTCAACGGAGGGACTCCAGACAAAAAGTTTGTGACAGTCTTCAATGCTCAGTTTATTCCAGCTAATGTTCAGGTGTATTACCTCAGTGCAGTGTGATACCTACCTCCACTGTTTCTGCTTCTGTTGACTAACATTCACTGTGCCTTATGGGCTCTTTGTTTTCTAACCTCTTTCCTAAATGGCTCTGTTTGTGTATCTTTCCTGTTTCCTGTCCTGGCCCTTCTCCCAGCCTCTGTTCTGTCACGTCTAGTTTGGTTTCTCATGATCTTAGAGTCCTCTTCTCTACAGCTGCTCATCACACTTCTTAAAGAGTGTTTGTGAACCTGCCAGATGGAACCCTGCCGCCACGCAAACAGTCAAGCCCTTGACATCTGATCAAGTGGACCCTCAACTCTGAGTGTCCTCTGGCTGCATCTGTGATTAAATCAGAATCCCCTCACGGCCGGTGTCATCTGTCCACACCGTCCCTGAGCAGAGACGCAGACGCTTCAGTCTGAGCCCAGGAGCTGCTGAGGATCCTGACAGGAGTCCAGGAGATCACTCAGTTCAACACGTCCCTCAGCTATTAAAATGTGACGATGAGGACAGTCTGCTGCTGGCTGAAGGCAGATCATACAGTCACACACCAACAGAAACGAATGTGAAGGTCTGAACTTCCTGCGTTAAAGTGTCTGAACTAGGGATGTGTGATATTTCAAAACATTCTCCACGGTAAGAATATGTCATCCCGTGATAAAAACCATAAATTCCCATTGATGACGTATATATGTGAGCGACACACTCTCAGCCCAACACGTGTGGAATATTGACAAACTGACAATGGTGGAAGGTGGAGCAGATACGCCGGCAGAGAGGAGCTCGTTCCTAAACGAGGCTCCACCTCCATTATCTGGTTTGGTTTTAACCCCTTAACGCCTCAATTCATTCTTCAATTATAGAAAGAAATTAAATGTTTGTATTTTTGTTACCACTCCGGCCGGTCCTACCAGAAACTAGTGCTTGCTAAAGGTTCCTAGGATTTTTTTGAATGTGCACAAACCGACATTGGAGTATTACATGCGTTATTTCAGCTGCAGTCTGAACGGAAACAGTGCGTCGTGAATTAGCGACACTAGACATGAAGGGGTTAAAAAGTCTGACGTAGAGCAGCAAATTACAACATGCAAGGTTTGCAAACAAATAGTGAATAAAAAGGACAGTAACAGCACTAATTTGTTCCACCACCTCAAACACAAGCACAAACCAGAAGATGAAGAAAGACAGAAAATGAGCAAAGATGCAGAAGCAGCGTCGACTTCATCCAAAGAGTCCGGGAACAAAACAACAACTCAGAGAAAACTTGATGCATTAGAGTCAAAAAGATTAGAATGAACTGGTGTTTATTTATTTATCATCATTTTATCGTTACCGTGATAAATACCAGAAATTATCAGGATAAATGTTTTACTCCATAGTCTGTTATCCATAAAGTATCTGCCTTAACCTTATTTTCATACACGATGAGTCTGGATGTTCTTCGTCTCCATTGTACTAATTCCATCTCTGAGCGTGTTTACCTGTAGATGGTGGTGGCGGGCTGGTTCCCGGGGTCATAGGTCACCCTGACATGTCCCTGATGAAGCTCCACAGCGATTGGCTCGTTGTCTCCGTTATACAGCAAAATACCGTTCTCCTCTGCAGTCGACACCTGAAACACAAACGTAGGTGTGTGTGTCTGAGCCTCCTGCTGCCGTGTTCACACCTGACCCGCCCGTCCTCACCTGCAGGGTGATGTTGGTCTGAGGCCAGTTCTTTATGTCCTCCAGCTGAACGTAAGAATCTTTGTCGACGAAGTTAACGACGACCAGCTTCTCACAGCTCTGACCCTCGAAGCCCGGCAGGCACTGACAGACCGCGCTGCCCGTCTTCTCCTCGCAGGGGGCGCCGTTCTGACACTGGGCCAGCTGGCAGGGCGACAGGGGGGACAGGGCCACCTCACAAAACTCACCGCTGGGGAGTGAAAACACGGCGAAGGAAATCAGACGAAGCTTCACGTCTGCTTCTAAACTTTAATCTGAATAAAACATTATTCACTGAAAAGATTTTGCTTCCGTTAGAGTTTTATACATTTCTGCATAAAAATCAACAAATCTGCAAAATCTTTAGATCCAAATTTGTGATACATTTGTTTTCGGGAGTTACACACGTTTATTAATGTATTCACGGATGCTTGTAATCCAGGAAGCACTAAAGGTGTAATTAAAATAAATGAACTGTGCTATGGTGTCACATCAAACAAAGATGAGAAAGAGAAGTGGACACTGAAACAACCAAACCAAACTATGGGAGAGATTTCTGGACGTAACTTGGTCTCTGGAGGCAAAGTGGAGAAGTCGTGACTGATCACGGATATTTATACACATTTTTTTGAGTGTTGTAGTTTCTATTTCTTCATCTCGGACAAATACTTTATGCGTTAAGTACAGTGGATATTTAACTTTTAAAGGTTTTCTTGACAGTGAGTCCTGGCTTCAGAATAATTGTCCTAGTACCAGTGTTGTGGGTAACGCGTTAGTTTTGTGCGTTAAGTAATCAGTAACTTTTTTCTAACCACACTTCATCCGCCTGCTCAACTCTGAGCCTCAACTGGACTAAACATCACTGCACTTTATTCATGGAGCTGATAAATACTGTACATTTATGTACATATACAACTACACCCACTCTAAGTTTACCAGTCTATATTTTTATTTTCTTATTTTCTTATTTTATTTCTTTATTGGTGTTCATTACACTTGTGTGCAACTACTGTTTACTGTAGTACTTATATATTTTTGTTTTTTACTACTGGCTGCAGGTACAACAATACATTTCACTGTGCATGTGACAAATAAAACCCAATCTAAAAACATCTTTGTTATTTTTTTTTTTAAAGTAATCTGTTACTTTAAGTATTTCTCTGGATAAGAAAAAAAAAATTCCGACTACAGCTGCTTTTTGTTAGACAGTACTGTTCCATCAGCGGAGGCAGCAATGTGATGATGCATCTGTCCCCTGCTGACCTACGCCACCTCTATGTGTGTGTGTGTGTGTGTGTGTGTGTGTGTGTGTGTGTGTGTGTGTGTGTGTGTGTGTGTGTGTGTGTGTGTGTGTGTGTGTGTGTGTGTGTGTGTGTGTGTGTGTGAGCGTTTTCAAACTACCAGCAAGATGTCAGAGAGGACAGCTTTTGAATCGTGGAAGTACGCACATTATTTTCAATTCGCCATAAAAAACGGTAAAATGCTCACTCTGCATTAGTGAAAAAATTCCACTTCCAGTTTAAGAAAACATCTTGTATTAACGAAGCACCACTCTGTCACCCTGCTGTTGTTCTCCTGCAGAGTTAATGTGGTTGGATCAGTGACGTTACTCATTGTCAGGACTTCTCGGTGCATTTAAAGGAGCCTGTGTGTCGCTGAGCTGCAGCATGTGTGAGGCTTTTCATTTAACACGTTTTTATTCATAGGTAACGCTGTAACGTAACAGATTACTTTTAACTAATGGTAACGTAGTAACCTAACTAGTTACTTTCCAAAGTAACTATACCCAACACTGCCTGCTACTGAACACAATAATACTGTCAGTTGCTTTCACTCTACACACAGACACTGAAGAAGATGGTTTATTTAGCTAATAAGACACACGTTGGAGCTTTGACTGATGAATCATCCTGTGACCTGTCTTCTGTTTACTTTGTTTGCTTTAGTATTTCTGCATATATTACTTTGCTGTATATTTCCACAGTGTGACCTGTGTATTCCCATTTACCACAGTATTCCAGTACCTGAATCCCTGCAGACAGACACAGCTGTATCCATCCAGATGGTCCACACACTGAGCGCCATTCTGACAGCGATGATCCCCGCACTCATCATAATCTATGCTGCAGTCTGGCCCCACCCAGCCTGGGATACATACACACCTGGAACACGGAACAAAACAAGACTTAACCCACGCTGGTCGACACAGGCCTCAGCACCGCAGCACGTGTCTGTGTTCTTAAATCTCATCTGGGATCTTTGCGGCGGTGATGAAACGGGAGGCGTGTGCACGTGGGTGCGTCGTCACCTGGGGCCGGTGGGAGTGCTGACACAGGTGGACTGATGCTGACAGGGGTTTCTACCTGGAGAACAAACACCTTCCTTTTCTTCACACAGCAGACCTAAGAATGAGACACAGAGCATCACATGCTTTCACACCAGACTGGATCAGCCGTGAGGAGTCTCATCATGGGGCAGTTGATGCCAGGTAGACAGGTTGGGGTCGTACCTGTGTAGTGTGGAGGACACAGGCAGGTGTAGTTGCCGACTCCATCCACACAGGTGGCACCGTTCTCACAGCCGTGGTCTTCACAGTCGTCCACGTTCACCTCACAGAAGGTGCCGTGGAAACCGAACGCACACGCACAGCTAAAAGATAAACTACTGTCATAACAATGAACCAGCTGTCAAACATCTGTGAACTGCTGATGTTAAACATATACATTTAAAAAATGTATGTAGTAGTTGATGTACAAAGAGTTTATTGTGAAGTGCTCAGAAACATGTTTCCCTGTACAATGAAATTCTTCTTTTCCGTCCAGTCAAATGTCTAATACAACAAAAACTCTTAGATATAGAATATAAAAGATGAATATAATACAAACATATAATACATCGTAGGTTTTTCTGAAAAGTTTTTCTGAAATGTTATCATTTAACAGGTCATATCGTACCGTTTTGTTTATTATCCTATTCTACCATAGTATTGTATCATTTTGATTCATTTCATATTGTTTCACATCGTATTGTATATTATGCTATCCTATTTTACCATATCGTATCACGTATCAAAAAAAGAAACATAATCTTATCGCATTGTATCGTATCATATTATCTCAAACTGGATCATATTGTATATTATCCTATCCTATTTTACCATATTGTACTGTATCATAACGAATCATATCACATCAAATCTTATCGGAAAGAATTGTATATTATCGTATCGTTATCAAATATCATGTCATATCGTATTGTATTGTATATCATGTCATATCATATCGTATCGTATCATATCGTATCAGAACGTATCGTATCGTATCATATCGTATCGTATCATGTCATATCGTATCGTATCGTATCGTATCGTATCATGTCATATCGTATCGTATCATATCGTATCGTATCGTATCGTATCGTATCGTATCATATCGTATCGTATCATATCGTATCGTATCATATCGTATCAGAACGTATCGTATCATGTCATATCGTATCGTATCGTATCGTATCGTATCATATCATATCGTATCGTATCGTATCGTATCGTATCATGTCATATCGTATCGTATCGTATCGTATCGTATCATGTCATATCGTATCGTATCGTATCGTATCGTATCGTATCGTATCATATCATATCGTATCGTATCGCATCGTATCATATCGTATTGTATCGTATATTATCCTATCCTACGGTAACAATACTGTTGAGAATTTTCAGTATTTTATTATTAGAGGTCGTCTTATGGCTCATAACATTAAACCAGGCGGGCGTGTCTGTCTGTTGCCTTGTAGCAGTTTGTCTTTATTTTCAGTCCCGTCCACTTAAGTCTTGTTACCTAAATCCTCTGGTCTGCTCGTCACTCAGGCAGGTTCCTCCGTTGGTGCAGGGATTACTGACACAAGCATCAACTGGCGTCTCACAGTGTTTACCCTGAACAACACACAAACAAAGGATGAATGCAGAACGTACTGGACAAGCGTACAAGACCAGGCCAGGGATTATCAGACAGATGGAAACTAAGATAACACCCTGGATGTTCAGTCTGCCTCTGCACAGACTGTATATTGTATTATATATGTAACTGGATCATATTTATGGTGCAGACAAAAACGAGGAAAACACAAACCTCCCTACAACATTACAACACACACACATTAAGATGCAACAGCGTACCGTGAAGCCAGACTTGCAGGTGCAGGTGTACTGCTCCGTGTGGTGGAGCTGGCAGACGCCCTGGTTCTGGCAGGGGGAGGACACACATGGACTACATTTGGCCTGAACAGCTGCCTCCACTGGACCTGATCACACACACACACACAATCAGAGGTCAGTCTGCAATGCACCAGGAAGACTTGGTGCAGTGGTGCTGGGTTCTGCTCAAGGTTTCTTCCTGTTAAAAGGGAGTTTTTCCTGCCACCGTCGCCTGCGGGCTTGCTCTGGGGGTTTCAGGCCGGGTCTTGTAAAGCGTCTTGAGACGATTTGTATTGTTTTTGACGCTATATAAATAAAGCTGAATTGAATTGAATTGAATTGACCAGAAGTCCATAGAAAAATGTGCAGTGGCAGCAACACCCTCAATGACAGAATAATACACACAGTGCGTTAGATGTCACTGCTTATTTTCAGTCTTTCTGAATCTATGGATTTATCTGCATTTGTTATGATTATTAAAAAAAAAAACAGAATAATTAAACAAAATAAAACAGAAACTCAATTAGATAAATCCATCACCTGTTTTTTTAAATATGAAAATACTAGAATTTATATTTATATATTTTTTTCTCTATATATTTTTCTTATATTGTATATTTTTTTTCAAATCTGTATTGTTTAACTCTTTTTTTTTAAAACCATGTCAAAGTCGTCATTGCCAAATTAAGTGCTACTGTGACAAGGACATGTCCCGTACGTGGGATTAATAAACATATCTTGTGTTTGTTGCATAAATAGAGAAACACCAGGTACATTGTACTTCTTCTAGTACAAATACTGCATTTGAAATAAGCATTTTTTCTGGCACATCATTTAAAACTAATTTGTACTTTCACTTTTTATTAACTTGCTCTAGTGTGACAGAACCATTGATTTCATTTCTTTTTTTGACATGACTAGAGTTTGGGCTCAAAGGCGACACATCGTTGAGGAGACTCTGAAACTGTCTGATGACACAGTCGCTCATCATCAGGTCATGACGAGATCTTAAAAAACACGTCAGGAAATTGATGGAGACCAAAACCTCTGAGGAAATAGGACGGAGGGGGAAACAAACACACAAAACCTTTGATCGCTGGTAAAGCAAAAGAATAAAACATTAGATTTAAGTGAAAGGCACAGAACATCTAGAAGAAAATAGAAATAAATCTGTATTTATAATTTTTTCTTTATTCTGAGCCGAGGCCAGGATATAACGCTGAGCTACAGAAGCTAATGAGGTTCAAAACATGAACAGAAGTTAAATAATTACCATGTCTCTGTTTATTAGAACAACTCAGATGGTGTAATTATCCTGTATCCACTTTATTATCTTGTGCACCAGCACGATGTTTGACAGATTCATTTAATTTAATTGTTGTAATTATAACTTCTTCTTAAACTGAGAAGGACAAATGATATTCTTTGTCTGAGATCACTCCCACGTGAAGCTCTTGAACCAGGAGACGAGACTCTGTCCTCCTCACAAACGGCTTCACGGGAGAGAGATCGTTGATTAGAGCAAAACGGATTTTGGCGTTTAAACATTTAACGCCTGTGATGGTTCACACGGGTTTAATAAACAAGGCTGAAGGGAGCGTTCACACTTTCCTCTCACGGTGCAGAGAGTGTGATAAACCCTGTGAGCTCGATGATGCTCTGCTCTGTTTGCTGCTATATTTATATGGAACTGTAACCCTGCGTCTTGTTGTTTGCAGCGGTTACTGTTCATGGTGTTATCATCTGCCTCTTCTTCTTATTGTTTCACCACTTTAACTTATTAATGAGCAGAAACGGTGCCCGCCAAAATAAAACACTGACACGTGAGATGAAATATTTATATTATTTATACCGCTGCCTAATTATAAATACACATCAGGAAATTACTTGTTTGTTTTGTAAGGTTGCAAACAAATAAATTAGTTTTCTTTTTTTTTAGGGCTGAACGATTTGGGAAAATAATCTAATTGTGATTTTGCAATTTAATACGCAATTTTTTATCTATTTTTATTTTTAAATAAATAGTTCCACACCACCAACGTGCTGTTCTGTCAAACCAGAGGCCATTGAGCAACATGAACGTTGACTCAGCCGAGTTCTCCACGTTTTCGCTCGCGTCACATTGACCACCTTGTAATCACGCAAGATGAGTTTAGAAAATCGCGTTTTATTATATCGCGATATTATCACAAATGCAATTAATTGCTTTATTTTTAAGAAGTCAGATGTATAACCAGGCTAATATCAATGAGCAGCTTGTTTCTCACTGTAGGACCTGCTCACATTTCGTCACAAGTTAAGACCTAACAGTGATCTGAGGCACCGGCACAGGAGAAGTACAATCAAAGATATGTACCAGTATACTGCTAAAAGTATTCACTCACTCATCCAAATATCTGAATCCAGGTGTTCCAGCCACGTCCATGTCCACAGGTGTATAAAATCAATCACCTAGTCATTCATAAAAACAGTGGGTCGCTCTCAGGAGCTCAGTGAATTGAGGATGTCATCTGTATTTATACCAGGAAATACTGCAATATTACCTGGTATCAGTAATAACTGCAGTGCTCTGCACCAGTTAGAATCAGTGGAGGCCGGTCCCACTGATTCCAGCGTAACGCCTCTTACCACACCCCTTATGTCATGACTTGGGGAGACGATATCTACTTTAGAACAAGCTGTAAACTTCTTTAAATCATTACGTATCAGTGGACCATCCGTCCTCACATCAGGTCTAAACTGCTTATAAACTGTATCATTAGAGGATTCCTGGTAAGAAAGATGAGTGCAACTTCAGGCTGGACCCTCTGGTGGGTAGTTTTTGGCCCGTGGGCCGTATGTTTGACAACAGATTTTGATAAAAAGCAGCCAATGAAACATTTAAAATAGAAACATGTCATGTCTGAGATCATTTCTAAATAGTGTCTCCACCGTATCGAGCAGAAATCATATTACAAAAACCGATTACGACGAAAAGCTGAATCTGATCAGACATTATTCTTTAAAAAGACACCAAACAAGATGCACGCTCTGTGGAAACGATGTGACACTGCTACTTATCCCCTCATTAAAGACGCTTCCTAACCACAAAACTATGAGACAACAGCATCAATATTTGGAATATTACAGAGAGGTTTGTGCCAGATTTAGTAGAGCAGATGCTAATGGCTAATACGGTGACGCTAAGGCTAAAACAAAGGCAACGTGACAGCGTTTTTGAAGGAACAGCTGCATCTTTAGTTGCACATGTGGAGGAGTAACTGCAGCCAACTCCTGCTGAAGGTCACACAGACTAGAAAGCTTTCATTAAAGAGTCTCCATTAGGGAGCATCAGTATGTGGGCGTTTGTTCTCTTAGATCATTTTCACAAATTAAAGGACAGCATCAGATATGAGTGGAAACGCCAATTAATGCTGAATTCCTCACAGTTCAGCCTCAGAGGCGTCAGATGATACCAGCGTACCCCGTGAATAGGTTTCATCTCCAGACACTTTGATGAAGAAAGTAAAAATATCTGCATCCAGCAGCAAAGACCAAAACAAGAACTTCATACCAACAGGGACATGAACCTGAATGCAGCTTCCTGACAGCTTACCCACACACTGGAACTTGTCGGCCGGGGTGGTGAGCAGCAGCTTGCCCTCCATGCCGCGGGGCCCGGCACAGCGGGCGATGCCGGGCTCCTTGTAGCCGCTCTTCACCCAGTCTGACAGCCAGAGCAGACGGCAGTCACAGTACAGCGGGTTGGCTCCGATCGCTCTGCAGGAACAAAACAGACGGAGGGTCGGGTCACCGGTGGAGGGAGAAGCTGTGTGGTTTCAGATAAGGAGGGGAAAGAATGAAGAAAGAACACGGAGAGAAGAGCCAAGAGAATTTAAGATGTGAGGAAATGCTGCACAGGAGGAAGGACGGGGGACGTTTGGGGATGAACCCGTCCACAAGGTCCATAAAGACATGGATGAGAGAGTTTGATGAGGAAGAACTCGACTGTCCTGCTCAGAGTCCTGACCTCAACCTGCAGTCTGAACGGAAACAGTGCGTCGTGAATTAGCGACACTAGGCATGAAGGGGTTAAAAAGTCTGACGCGGAGCAGCAAATTACAACATGCAAGGTTTGCAAACAAATAGTGAATAAAAAGGACAGTAACAGCACTAATTTGTTCCACCACCTCAAACACAAGCACAAACCAGAAGATGAAGAAAGACAGAAAATGAGCAAAGATGCAGAAGCAGCGTCGACTTCATCCAAAGAGTCCGGGAACAAAACAACAACTCAGAGAAAACTTGATGCATTAGAGTCAAAAAGATTAGAATGAACTGGTGTTTATTTATCGTTACCGTGATAAATACCAGAAATTATCAGGATAAATGTTTTAGTCCGTATCACCCATCACTAATACTCTGCTGCTATTCCTCGTTGAATCCCCTGGTGTCATCATCCAGAGTCAGTAGATTGACCTACTGACTCTGGATGATGTCATCTCTGAGTGTCGTGTGTGTCCATGTTACTGCTATGGTTCATCCTCAGAATCAGAAAAATATTCAGCCATGCTGCAAAAAAAACAGCTGATTACAGGTAAACTGTTGTAAAAAACACCTTTAAGTTCACATGTGTGTAAATGCACATAGCTGCACGTTAGATCTCATCTTATTTTCCAACATCTCTTGATATTATTTCGTTAATCGCGGTGCAGTTGATGATCAGTTTACATCCCGCTTTATTTTCTTTATTGACGGAGAGTCAGCAGGATCCTGTTTCAGAAACGATACCACGCTTCAGAAGCCAGAGATAAAAACACTCCCTCCTCTCCTCTCATCTCCTCACACTCACATCCTCCTGCACTCCAGCCTTCAATCATCTTTCCTCCTCCTCTCTTACTCCTCTCTATCTTTACGTCCCCCTCCACCATCCATCTCTCTTCTCCTCCTTCCACACTTATTGGAGATGCTCAGATGGACTCACATGAGTCACGCTCGGCTGAAGATGATTATGGTGCATTTGCAGACACACGCCAATAAAGCCACGGGAAGCGATGGATCTCTGCAGCTAATTCAATCCTCCAGGAAACCACTTCACTTGAAACCACTCGCTCCCTGAGAACCGGACTTATCTGAGTGGAGCCATAAAGGCAGGGGGATGGACGAGCATCTCTTCCTCTGTCACACACTCAGACCTCATTCTGTCATCCGGCTCAGACCCCGCCGTCCGTTACCGTCGTCACGTGTGTGGATGTAAGTACGCGTGTGCTGCATGTATATGCTTACAGGTGAGACAGGGAGGCCACGTCGCTGAAGATGCCCTGCTGCAGCTCCGAGATGTCGTTGCCATGGAGAGAGCTGGTAAATAAAAGTAAAAGAAGACAGACGCGAAAAGGTTGAAACGGTCAGACTGTAAACATCCAACCTGAAAACAGATGATAGCTGCAATAAAACAACATGTATATATATTTTATATTTAATAACTTTTCTTAATTAATGTGGACAACTGGGTGAACATAAAATTAAAATGATGATATGTTTTCTGCATCCTGTACTCATGATTTTAACATCTTGTGGTTGTTATAAGCTTTAGGGCCCTAACCCGTCGTGCAGTGAAATCATTATTTAGTAAATTTAAAAGCCAGCGTTCATCATTAAACTACGACTTCATCTGAACCACAAACGTTGAGCACCATCTCCAGCAGCCTCAGAGTTCACTGGCTGAACAAAGCTAATTATAACTGTAATAAAATAAACCTCTGAACGAGAAAAACCAACACAGTCGCCAAGAAAGCTTTAGGTTTGGATGACTTTCATGTTGAAGGAGATAATTCATCAGTGAAGGATCACGTCGTCTGTTCAGGATTGGCTCTTTATTCTTTCTGGTTCTTAGTTGTCATCAGAACACGTATCCATAAAGTTGAACTGAATTGAATCTCTTTCCAGTTTTATGTACAGTACCTCCATCGTGGAGTAACAGGTGTTCTGTATAAGAGGCCTGGGTTCCTGACAACTTGGGTAACAGTTTTAATTATAATCATTTTCAGAAAATAGCTTAAATTGCTTGATTCAAAGTATAAAAGGTAAGAGTTAAATGTGCTCACAGCAGCCTCAGGGAGCGCAGACCACCCAGCGCCAGAGGAGGGATGCAGCGGAGAGAGTTATAACTGAGGATCCTGAAAAGAAGAGAAATCATTAAAGAGCAGAACAATCAGAGAGGTCATCTGCTCCTTCACTGTCAAAGCACGAAGCCTGACTCTCTAAATGCTACTGACTACTGCAGTGTTTGGATGCTAACAGCAGCTAGCGTAGCATGGAAACATGGAAACATGCTTCATTGTGTGTTTAAAACATCAAAGACACATGAGCTGATATAAGTCAACAAGCAGAGTCTTCAAATGTGGAGAGGAAATGATATAAATGATGAAAATTACAGCTGTCTATTAATAATATCACAACCTTTCCTCTAGAACCAAAATCATTTTTAAGCCCAGACCTTTATGTTCTGAGTGAATAATAAATCACTTTATTAGTTGTAGAGTACTATTCAGAGAAACCACAAAAGAAAAGTCTGACGTGGGCGAAAGATTGACAAGAAAACAACCTCTAATTATGACTAATTATGTTATCAGAGTCCTACTGAGGCTGCTTTATGTTTGCAGCTTTTACAGGACGCACTGAAAGGCTAAAGGATCCCAGCGATGCCACATGCAACGCACCGCATGGAGGCTGACCCACAGATATCTCTTAATCAGACCAGACAGACGCACAGCATCTATCCAGGCTTCATCTTTAAAGCGATGCCGTGCAAACGTCAGCACAAACAGACTCTGTGAGACGCGCTTCGCTGCACATCTGTCTGTCTGAACACAGGAAGCGTGGCTCTCAGGCTGCAGCCGTTAAAACGTTATTCTCCTCAAACATGTGAACGGTTGAACACTCACAGTGTGGTGAGCTGGCTCATGTTGGAGAAGGAGTCGTCAGACAGGGAGCTGATTTTATTGTTGCTCAGATCTCTGCAGAGGCAAAGGTCAGTGGTAATCAATACACACACACACATTACAAACACACAGACAGACAGACAGACAGACAGTGTAGACGTCCCATTAGACACAGACATGTGCTCCTACACGCTCTGCTCTCTCTGTTTGAGCTCCTACAACTTTAAACGCTGCTTAAATGAAGTGTTGATGCACTTAATGCTTCATGAACCAATGAGACTTCACTCCACAGTCTACAGCGCCCCCTGCTGGGAGTGTTTATAAGAGCAGAGGCTTTGAATGAGAGTGATTTAACCTTTAAATGTCCCACAATGAGGAAACTGCAGCTCCTGCTGTTTGATGCATCCATTCTCCCTTATCTATAGGCTACTATTATATCTTGTTCAAGTTTAAATTTTAAAAGAATGACTTTCTTTAACCACTTACTACTCATTGCTTTTGTTCGTGACCCTCACAGGTTTATCCTGCCTGGCCAAAGAAACCGTCCCCTCACTGTCTCGCTGACGACGTTTCCCTCCACCTCTGAGTCGACCTTTTCTTCTATCGATGCCATTAAGACTTAATATTAAATATTAAAAATGAATGAAATGCCATTGGATATGTCGGTATTATCATTTATTATCACTATATTATGACTGGATTGTTATGACCCTGTCAGTCAAAATGACAGTGATGACGTCTGCCTGACATCCAGGATCAGGACTGAAGGGAGATGCCAGTTTTCCCATTAAGTGAGTAATCCTTTAAGTCTGTCATTATTGTTTTTATTAATCTTATTCATTGTTGCTTACGACGGAGTATTAGGGGAAAATAAATCACAAACTTAGAGAATAAAGTCATAATTCATTGCCCTCACTGGAGCTGGCCTCCCTCTGGATCCAGCATCTTAATTATCAGTGGGCTTGTTTCTTGAGACAAACCCCTCTGATTGACCCACTGATGCATCCACTGATAATCCTGCACGTGACCAGTTCCAGACGTTTCTCCTCCACAAAAGCAGCGACTTCCTCCAAGTCCGTCTGGTTCTTTCTCCAGAAAAGATGCATTTACTTTCATATTCTTTTTAAAGTCCTAATATTTATGATGATGTGATGCTGATCTGCCAAAAGATTAAGTATCTCCTTGTTTGTGAAACCTATCCTAAAGTACAACTCAACAAAATCCTCCACGGCCTCATTTTACCAACTGTCTTCCTCTAGAACAACAGCTTATAATACTCAGTGTGACCCTAATACTCCGTCGTAGTTCCTTTATTTTATTTAAATAGTTATTTCTTTCTCCTTTCTCTTGTTTTGTTCTGTAATATCAGGAGCACACATGTCCCACATTCCCACCACAAGCCTGTGTGCATCCGGAATCAAGAACATTTTGATTTGATTTATCTTTATCTTTTCTAAATAAAGGCTCTGAATTCTCTATTAAATTATCCTTTTTGTGATAGTAAATCATTTTATTTTATTTCTTATTATTGGAGGTGGGCCCTGCAGTAGAGTGTACAGGTGGAGCAGTGAAGCCTGGGGAGCAGGTTGGGGGTTAGATGTTTGCTCATGAGCACAGAGGTGTGAGGTGAACCTGGGACCTCGGACTAATTCTGACCAGGATGATCAGCTGAGACTGTGAGGTTAAAGATTTAATCTGAGTTCACATCCATATCAGATGATTTCTATTATCTCTGTGCCTGCTGATGAAATGCACACACAAACAAAGCCTCTGTACGTCATGTTTAGCTGCACAGACACCAGCAGTGATACGGAGCCGCCTCTTACACGAGCTGCAGGTATTTGAAGGTGGCCAGCTCCTTAGGAACGCTGGTGAACTGGTTACCGTCCAGATACCTGAGGAGACAAGACGGAGGACGTTCACTCACCTCTCTGCAGAGAAATAATTTACATCGAATATCTGAGATCATTTCTAATCCACAAAGCCGTTCTGTTCCTGATGAGGGAATTAAACTGATTAACATGTGACACTGAGCAACAAGAAAAGCCAGGCTCTCATTAATTGGTTGATTCCTTACGGTGCTGCACCAGAACAGACACAGTCATCTGAAATGAAATTAATGCGTCTGTCTTTGAGCTTCTCTCTGACATTATACAACAGCAGACCATGTTACAGACGATGTGTGTTCATGTGATTCATGAAAAAAAAAAAATGAATTAATGATAGAAATGATCAAACAGTAGAAAGAACGTCCTGTTAAAGTCACAGATCAGATGCATCATGATGAACAGTGTCTGCCTCCTCTGGGCTCCACACACACATCTAACTGCTCAGTAGATGGATGCAGAAGATGTCCTATTAATCCTGAATGTAGCTCACACACAACGCTGACTGAGCCTATGATTTGCTATATTTGCTGTATAATGTCCTAAACTGTGTGTCTGTGGTGACGTTCCTGGAGATGCGTTTAGTTACTGCTCTGTAAACTTGACCTGTCCTGAAAGGAGCCAAAGAGACTCATTTATGAAAGAGATGGTCTGCTAATGCAAACTAAACACTTCCTGCTGCTGCAGCTTCACATTAACCAGGAGCCACAGTGAGCTGTTAGATGAAGAACTGCAGGAAACAGGCTGCACATGCTGCAGTGTGCAAGATGTTTCATTGCCCTCAGACGTTTGAGATTAAATGCACGAACGTTACAAGACTTTCATCATTGAGCCATACACCAATCTTAATATCATGCAGAGACTCATCAGAGAATGGACATGTTCCTTCTGAGGGTGTCCTGTTGTTAGTGGGGGGGTCTTTGAGGGGAGGGGCCTCTGTGGATCAGTCTGGGATCTAGTGAATGTGGAGGAGTCAAGGAGTGTCATTGCTATGGGGTGGGGGGTGCCTGGTCTGGTCTAGGTGGTGGTGTCTGGTCTGGTCTAGGTGGTGGTGTCTGGTCTGGTCTAGGTGGGTGCTACATGTGTTCTCCAGCATGTCTCAGCCCTGCAGCAGACGTGGTGTTCTCAGGTTTGATTTCTGCTTTCTGCCTGTTGTTCTGCCTGTTGTTCTGCCTGTTGTTCTGCCTGTTGTTCTGCCTGTTGTTCTGCCTGTTGTTCTGCCTGTTGTTCTGCCTGTTGGGATGATGTCTCAGTGTGGTGCAGGTGTTTCTGACTCACAGTTCGGTGACGTTGCGGGGCAGCCCTCTGGGCAGAGCCTGCAGGTGTTTGTTGCTGCAGCGGACCACTGTGTCCATACAGGTGCACTGGTTGGGACAGGGCGGCCCCGGAGCACAGCTGCTGTCCTCCAGCACCGAGCCTGAATGCACAGACAGGAGGGAAGAAGTTCAGACTCAGCTTTCAGTAACTTTATGCTTTCACTGCATTTCATCGCTCCGTTACCGTCCTCGCAGCGGAAGTCAGGCACAGCCACGTCCTGCAGCGGGATCTCTCTGAGGAAGGCTGGGCCCTGACAGCGAGGGTTCCCTGTCACGATGCGCCGGCTTCGAAGCCACGCCCCGAACCAGGACAGACGGCAGTCACAGTTAAAAGGATTGGCCAGGAGGTTTCTGATGGACGGAGGAGATGGTGAGCAGCAGAGAAACAAAAACAAAGACGAATAAAAGCATGTGTGTCACTGACAGGGTGGACAGGTTGGGCAGCGTGTCGAAGGCGCCGGGCAGGATGGTGCTCAGCTGGTTGTCATAGAGGGACAGCAGCCTGACGTTGGCCAATCCTGTGAAGCTGCCGTTGTGGATGCAGCTGATCTTGTTGTTCCTGAGCATCCTGTACACACAAGAATACAGAGTATTATTCATCTTTTTAACTCCATATTTTTCATCTTTTGCGTGCCTTGTGACTTTTTTTAATGAAGAAAATGTTCCTTGGCTCAAAAAAGGTTGAAAAACACTGCTACAGACGCTGTGAGGTGAAACTATTTGGATTATTTTTCATGTGACGGCTGAAGCTGCCCCTCCTGATGCTAATCTAATGCTCCAGTAAATTAAAGGACTTGTATTTGGACTAGATGAAAACTGAAGCGCGGTACTTCTACTCCGTTTAACCTTTGATGAATGAGTTCAAACAGTGCGTATTAATCTGAGCAGAACATCCAGAGTCTCTAATACGGCGTCTGTGGTGACATTAATGCTCCATATGCAAAGAGGAGTCTGTAATGCTTCAGATACAAATAGACTCGATTAGCATGCAGTTACTGCCACGGCCAGCAGGGGGAGCCATCCCAGCTATAAGAGAATAAATGAAAGCTTCAAACTGATTACTGTGATCATTCTTATGTTTCCAAGCAGCTGATTAACCTCCTACACCACATTGTGCTCTTATAATTGATTTAATTTGTTAGTGGATGACGTGCAGTCAGGCACACTCACAGCATACGCAGGCCCTCCATGCCTTTGAACATGCTCCCTCTCACAGACTCCAGGTGGTTGGCTGTGAGGTGGAGCTCCGCCGCCGAGGAGGCACCTTCAAACGCGCCGTCCTCGATCTCTGAAATCTTGTTGTTGCTAAGGTTACTGGAAGTGAGGACAATACAGCGGCTATTGTTTTCTGTCAGTTGTTTTTCTCCTGTGATGTACATTAAACACCAGACAATGAGCTCCCCCTGTAGTTACCACCACCGGCAGAGGGGGAGCTGACTGAGTGGGTCATTGTTTCTGACAACTTTTCAAAGTGACCTACATTTTCTTGAGCTGCGTCAGGCCCTTGAAGGCTCCGGTGGCCTCCAGCATGGAGAGGTCGTTGTTGTTGAGACGCCTAGGCCAATCACAAACAGAGGAGGTGGAGAGGACAGAGGAAAACATCGTTAGCACAAGAGATGCTCTGGAATGTGAGCTGTGCATCCAAGCAGGATGAATCCACACACACGTCAACATGAATAGCTGTGACATCGTGCATGTGTGTGTTCATATGCTGCATAGAAATATGTCTGTGTGTGTGAGCATTGTAGTCAAGTGTTGAATTAATCTACATCCTTAAAGTCACTGAAGTAGACAAAGAAGACACAAACAAGCACATGACAATAGTAACAGCTGATCAGTGTTCTCCAGCAGCTTGAACCACTTCAGTTCTGAGATGTTGGTGGGTTTCCTCACATCAACTGCTGCTTCAGGTCCAACAACAACATTTCTCTTGGATTAAGGTCAGGACTTTGACTTGTTCCTAAACATTCATCTGGTTCTTCTTTAACCGTTCTCTTGTGTTCTTGGTTCTCCTTGTCTTGCTGCATGACCCAGTTTCTCTTCACATTCAGCTCATGGACAGATGTCCTGACATTTTCTTTTAGAGTTCATTGGTCCATCAATGAGGACAAGGCGTCCTGGTCCAGATGCAGCAGAACAGGCCCAAACCAGGACATTAGCTTCACCCCCATGTTTGATGGAGGGATGGGAGGATTTACTTTCCATCAGGCATCAACCAGGCTGTCCTATCCAACCCCCAACTCCTCCACTAACCTTTTACAACAGAAGAAGCTACTTGGATGAAACGTCTTCAACAAACATTTCTGGATAAACCATGACCTAGACTGACGGAGAAGCTTCTCTGACTTGTTTTATGTTAAGTGCTGACATGAAGACAGTCATCTGAGTCTAGTTATTTCTGCAGAGCTGTGTGTATTTGTACAGGTGTGTGTGTTTGTGTCTCACAGCTCTTCAGTCGAGGGCGGCAGGTGTTCAGGGAACTTGGTGAGGCGGAGGTTGGAGCAGTCGACCACGTTGGCCTCACAGCGACATTTAGCCGGACACACCGGCTTACTGTTACACTCGTAGTTCAGACGTCTGTCCTCGGTGCCTGGACACAAACAAGACAGATGACGAGACGGACGGACTCTCTGTCAAAGTCTTAGAGAGGATTCTAGAGACATCTACCAGCCTAGATATTAAAGACAGGGAGATGGATGCATTTATCTTAAATTACAGAACTGCTTTTGTCTTATTACGTGAATCTACATCTGAAAACATCTCATCTGCATCTACCTACGGTTTAGACATAAATACTACAGGTACACAAACACATATGATCACCTGGGATGTGGTACTGCTCCTTGGCTGTAACGAGAAAGAAGCAGAAACAAAACTACGTCAGTTTAAATGCTTCAGACAGACACTCATGCTCCTGCTGGAGGACATCATGCATGGAGCTGGCATCGGTTCACATCCAGCAGAAAGGACGAGTTAAAAGGACTTTGCTGTTTTATGGAAGCGATGTGTCGGGCCGCCGGCGTGAAGCTTTCCAGGCCTTGGCGCCGGACTAAAGCAGCGTGGAGCACTTCACACATACCGGCACCGTGTGGTAGGTGGAGATGATGGGGGAGCTACAGCAGCGGCTCAGATTAACACTCTTCTTCTTCTTTCACTCTCTTCACACACTTTCTAAAGGACCTGGAGTGTCTGCGTAGCAGCGATGTGGTGACAAAAGACTATAGACTGTTGTGATGGAAAAAACTCTGGCAACGTAAAGTAGATGCAGCGATCACGTTCCTCAGATGTTTACTGCAAAGAAACACTGTCCATGAGTTTGGTGTCCAAATCTAAATACTGATTAGCGCTGGATGTCGCCAAGGATTAAGATTCAAACGGCCCCAATTAGATTAATTAATCTCTAGTTTCACATTATGCACATGGCCACAATCCATCCATCCATCCATTTATCATCCATCCATCCATCTATCATCCATCCGTCCGTCCATCTATCATCCATCCGTCCGTCCATCTATCTATCTATCTATCTATCTATCTATCTATCTATCTATCTATCTATCTATCTATCTATCTATCTATCTATCCATCTATCCATCTATCCATCTATCTATCTATCTATCTATCTATCTATCTATCTATCTATCTATCCATCCATCCATCCATCCATCCATCCATCCATCCATCTATCTATCATCCATCCATCCATCATCCATCCATCTATCATTCATCCATCCATCATCCATCCATCCATCCATCTATCATCCATCCATCCATCATCCATCTATCATCCATCCATCCATCATTCATCCATCCATCATTCATCCATCCATCATTCATCCATCCATCATCCATCCATCCATCCATCTATCATCCATCCATCCATCATCCATCTATCATCCATCCATCCATCATTCATCCATCCATCATTCATCCATCCATCATCCATCTATCATCCATCCATCCATCCATCATCCATCCATCATCCATCCATCCATCATTCATCCATCTATCCATCATCCATCCATCCATCATCCATCATCCATCATCCATCCATCCATCCATCCATCCATCCATCCATCCATCCATCCTCTCAGACCCTTGCTGCATCAGTCTGGATTTGTAGTGTGAACAGAGAAGTGTTTCTGACAGCACAGTATAAATAACATAGATGTGAATACAGCAGTTTATGAGAAAAGGCTTTTTCAGGATTGTAATTCTCTCTCTCTCTCTCTCTTTCTCTCTCTCACACACACACACACACGCCTGCAAACACACAGCGGCGCTGACTGACCGGAGCATCTGAACTTATTGCTCTTGATCTGTGCGATGCGTTTGTTGGCGAGGCGGCGAGGGCTGGCACAGCGCGCTCCGCTGGTCTCTATGGGGTTGGAGCGCAGGAAGTCGGCCAGCCACTTCACATTACAGTCACACACAAAGGGGTTCTGGGCCAGATGGCTGACGAGAAATCACAAAAGGGAAGGACGTCAGTCGGCTCGGGCTGAATGGAGTGGAACCAAACTTAAAATAGCATGCGTGCGTTGACCGTCTCACAGCGTCTGGATGCTGTGCAGCGAGCTGAAGGTGCCTTTGGCCAGACTCTGGATCTTGTTGTCGTACAGCGACAGCAGAGCCAAGTTCTCCAGGTCTTTGAACACCGTGGCTCGGACGCAGTGGATCTTATTTGCATTCAGCAGCCTGTGGGATGATAGGAGGTCATATCCGACAGGGAAGTAGATGACAAATAAGAAGCTCTGAAATTGAACAGTACCCTCGGAAACCTGGTCAATCCACAGTTTTAGATAATTGCATGATTTGTTTTCTCATCAGACTCAACTAATAAAACAGATAAAACAGGCCTGGTCTGGTCTAGGTGGGTGCTACATGTCTAAGTAACATCCACACCAATGACTATTAAATACTGCTGATGGTGCTGCCTGTTTTTATACAGGCTGTACGTATCTGCAGCTCTCAGTATGTAGCACATGAGCTATCACCAGCGACTATGAGTAGCTCTGACCGTCATAAGGAACAGATTTACATTACTAACTTGGCAAAAGCTGTTCAGAGAGAACAAATGAACGCTGTGGTTTGGACTTACAGCAGCTCCAGAGAGGACAGGCCATCAAACACTCCACCAGGCAGCTCAGTGATCTTATTGCCGTACAAGACTCTGCACACAAAAAGAACAAAACAGCATCAACTGTCTGAGAGGCGTTCTGGTTCTGACCCATCAGTCTGTGCAGTTACCACGACGACGTTGCTCTAAAGCTGCATCATCAAACAACATTAAGGCTCATGTCCACACACAGTCTACAAACAGGACAGATCATCCAGCGTATGCAAACACACCTGATGTATCTGCCACATGCTGTGAGTATTTGTTCATAAGAATCCTCTGTTTGCAGAGATCAGGCATCACTTTTGAATTATTCATACCAACACAAACACAAACACACTCAGTGGAAGTGTAGGGAGGTAAGATACGCTACCACACATTAGCAGAGCTCTCTCAGCGCTACGTTCAGACAGAGTTATTACTCACAGTGAGTTGAGAGCTCGGAGGCCGTGGAAAGCGTCGGGAGCGATCTCAGATATCTGGTTGTTGCTCAGGTCTCTGAAAGAGAATGATTCATGAAGCGGTGAGAAACAAAGCTACGTGTCCACGCAGGAAAGACAAAGACTTCAACTAAGACATTAGACAGACTCTGTTCATCCGAACATGTTCATGAACATATAAAACACTTAGGAAGCACAAGTAAAAAGAAAAATGAAGGTGAAGATAGTTATTATAATAGAAAATATAATTAAAAAATTAATAAAGAATTTAAAAAATAATATAAAATGAAATTATAATAAAATAAAATATTAAAAAGATAATAAAAAATAATAATAATTTAAAAATTAATATAAAATTAAATATTTTCTAAAAATAAATAATTAAATGAAATAAATGTAAAAAATAATTAAATTAAATAATTAAAATTTATAAAAATGCATAAAAAATTAACAAAAATAACAGAAAATATACATTATATCTATAGGAAGGATTAATAAGGTGCAATAGTATCTATTAACATGAATAACATGGAGTCACTGTACGTTGTTGTTGTCCCTGAACATGAAGGGTTGATGCTACGTTCTGGTTTTGGTCCTCTCCTGTTTTTTTGTGTTTGTGTTCTTGGATTACGCCACATCTCAGCTGCATACGTCATTTTCATCTCATTCACTAAATCTGTTGTTTTCAGCTCATTTTATTTCCTTTTTATCTGATCTGAGGACCTTTTTTCTCCCCGGGGTTAAACATGCATGCCTGGTTTTTATTGCTCATTTTTTCTGAGCCCTGAACCAAACTGAATCAAATAAAAGTCACTTATAAAAATGAAAGTAACGAGTGGATGTGTTGTAAATGAGTCTGACAGTATTTTATTTTGTATGTGTGAGAGAGACAAAGAGCAAGAGAAATGTTTTAGTGGCCAAATCTTTGATTTGCTCTGAATCTGCTCAACTGTCACAATAAATTTTAAGAGAAACCACTTAAACCAGCCTGGTAATGTAATCACCCTCACCCCCACCCCTTCAGAGCTCTGGATGGTCCCACAGTGATGATGTAAGGAGGGGAAAAGCGATAAGATTGAGAGGAAAAGGAAAACCACAGAGATACAACGACGTGGAGAGAGACAGAGAGAGAAAGTCTAAAGATAGAAGGACAGAAGAGAAAAGCAGCCGTGGAGGACGGACGGGACAAAAACCACAAAGACAGAAGACAAAAACAAAGACGGGAAGCCAGAATCATTATTATTGTGGTCACATTTGCATTTTTTGAAACATATGCATCAGAGCACAGTGATCCATGCAGAAAATAAACTTTTAAAGGCCTGATGACGACTGCACGTCTTTGCAGGCTGATAGAAATCAAACGACGTTGAGCAGGAAAACCACAGCTCAGCAAAGAGTGGAGAAAGAAGAGGAGAGTGATCCAGTTGGCAGATTATAGACTATAAAACGTTGATTTTAGTTTTTATTGCATTTTCTCAGAGGAATTATTCTTCTAGACACAGAAATATTGTGATGTCTTTGACTGATTTAAAAACTAAAGTAGAACCACGGCTTTTCTAGCTAGGTGGTGTTAGAGCTTAGTGCATCCTTAAAGAGTCCAGTAAGAAAAAAATCTGTTATGATGGAACAAATAAGCTCCTGAATGACAATACGTAAAATGCAAATGGAATTAAAACAGGTACGTAGTAGAGGCTGACGGACCTTTTCACTTTTTTTAAATTAAACGTCGACTAGTCGATGATGAGTCGATGATCATATATATAAACACAGCAGAAAGTAATGAAATCTATGTTCTCGACCTGAATACATGTCGTTTCAGACAAAATAAGCTACAGAGGATTTCCTGCAAGTTTACTGAAGCTTGAACACAAACTACTGTCGACCGTAGACCACGTCAACACCATAAACACCATCAGCCATGGTGCATTCACTGACATCAAGGAAAACACGCTATTCAACAACAGCAACAAAGTCCACTAATGGCAACTGTAGGTTCATCATCCTCACCTTTTCACATGACTAACAGGTAAATGTATGCATAGCAACAGGTTACTGTTAATTTAGTTTAGTTTATTTCAAACATGTGCGGGTAACATAACAAATTAAACTGAAAACAAACAAATACAATAAGAATAGTCAAAACAAAAATAATAATGTGAACCCAACATGTCTGAAAAGGAGTAGGATGATACATATGCTTATTGAATCTACCCCTTTTCCACTACTTAATTAACAATATTTTCTCTCCAGATATATATATTCACACAAAAAAGAAAAGAATTAGAGAAAAATAAATAAATTTTGATTAAATAAATCCTTAATGAAATCATTTCTGAAAACACAGATTGTTAAAGCCCTTCTTCCTCCTGTACCTCGTGAAAACCATGTATCTGTAGCTCTTTTTAAACTGGATCACGCTTGGACATTGAGCTCCACACACAGTCTCACTCCTCAAACTGTAGGACAAAAACTTTTGAATGTTTCCAGGAAGTAGATTGTTTATTGCTTTGTACATGATTTGTGCTGTTTGGAAATGAACCAGGTCAGTGAATTTTAATGTTTTTGATTTTAAGGATAGTGAATTTTTGTGGTTTCTACAACCGGCATTATCTGTCAAACTGACCATTTCATATTACATCCAACAGGATTGGCTGGATTTCCCATATAATGACAAAAGAGCAATTTGAGATTTGTTTCTTCAGTGAACTTTGCAGATATTGGGGCGATTCTGAGGCCAGTTTACTGATCCATTCAATGTGTTTCACTGACATTTGATAGAAAACGTTCTGTGAGTTCTCCAGCATGAACAAACCATCTCATCTACTCCACCAGCTCATTCTCCAACAGACTGATCCAGCTCCACTCCCACAGTGAACGCTACAGGATCATCATCATCATTATCCATCCTATGTATACATGGTATATTTACTCCTTTTTTTGTCTCTTGTCAGTTTGTACAAGTCTTGTAAATTTCTTTGCTTGGGTTTTGTTGCATTTACACCTTACACCTATTTTTTCTTTTTACTCAAAGGTGTTTTTTTTCTATGTGCAACTGAGCTACTGACCAAACAATTTCCCTTGTGGATGAATAAAGTCTAAGTGTCATTTTAATTTGAATTGTGTTCTGCATTGTGCTGCTCTTTTTTTGGGTGGGACTCACATTCGTCGTAGCTTCTTGTAGGAGGTGAAGGCGCCTGGAGGAACCGACTTGATGCCATTCTGCTCCAGTCGGCTGGAGAGAAAAAGAGAGAGGAAGTGATTTATTAAACGCTGCTCCCATCAACAGACCTGTCTTCAAGTTTCACTCAGTTAATCACACAGCATTCATTACATAAATGTTTTTATTGGCTAAGTGAAGAATCGACCTGAGAGCTAGCATGAAACAACCAAACAAACAAAATAAATGCACGTCTCACGTTCTTAAATTAATTTACCTCCGAGGGCTTAGTGTCGGGGAGTCTCTGAGCGCAGCTTTGCTAAATTCTAAAATAAACACGCAATCAAGCTAACCACTTTAGTGAAATCACATACGGGAAACAGCCTCGGCCAGATCACCCTTTCAATCACCCTGATTTGTTATTTTTAAAACAACAAATAACGATATTAGTCAAAACCAAAACTGCTGAGATTTTCACAAAAAGGGCCAAATAAAAAAACATGGCTTTGTACAGCGAACGCGGCTCTGGTGTGAATGTGTTCGACGTTTAGCAGCGAAGCGTCATGAAGCCCGACTGATACGGGCCCTTCTCTCCGGCAGACATGAGTTCATAAACCGGTTGTGCAGTGGAGACAGACACATTGAGCCTTTACTGCTGGAGCACACATCACAGGCGCTGATGCACTGGCTGAAACATGAAGCACACGTAATGGCCTGTAAAATCTATTTATTGGATTTGTCCAAGTTACCACCCGCTGTGACAAATGGTCCCCGTCCCACAGCTGAATGTCAGCTACTGGCAGGAATGGGCCTGATTCTGGAAGCCTGTGAAGTGGAGTGGCCTAAAAACATGAGCGTTTCCATGATGTACATTTAAAAAGAAACTAGAAATACGCACAGTTACATAATTAACACGTCATGTTATGATTTCATTTAAAGTGGCTGAGGAACTTTTTAACTTTTTACAGTTGTTTTCTGTCACAGGTGCAGTTTATACCTCTACAGGACGCAAACACTCTTTGTTACCAGTTGGCTTCATTTTTGTTTCTACTTCCTGCTTCACTTTTAACAACGGCGACTGAGAATGTGGCTGAAATGTGACCAAAGACGAGTCATACAAATGTTTGTATCTCTGAACCTCCTCAGCTGTAAGTTCTGCTGTGACGTCTGGACGTCCATCACGTGAGTAAACGTTAGTGACGGGTGATATGGACTAAAACATGTATCCTGATAACGATATAAATGATGGTAAATAAATAAACACCAGTTCAGTCTAATCTTTTTGACTCTAATGCATCAAGTTTTCTCTGAGTTGTCAGTTTGTCAATATTCCACACGTGTTGGTCTGAGAGTGTGTCGCGCACATATATACGTCATCAATGGGAATTTATGGTTTTTATCACGGGATGACATATTCTTACCGTGGAGAATGTTTCTGATGATAAACCATGAAATATCACACATCCCTAGTAAACGTATTGCATCACTTCCTGCTTCTGATCCGTGCTGTGTTGCTGTTTGCAGACTGGTTCAGCTTCTTTCAAATTACAAAAACGTTCTGTGTATAGCAGGGATTCTTACATATCTTTTACTCTACGACTTGTCGTCCATAGCTCCTTTTGAACGTCACATAACCTCTCACTTACTTAACTTTGGTCTGTTAGCTTTAGCGTTTAGCCATGTCTTTCTTGTTCGTCCTGCAACATGTTTAGGTTCTCCTCTTCCTCCGTTAACGGTAGTGGTGGTGTCTGTATCATCATCAGATTCTACAGGTACGCTTTAGTCAGTATATGTTCATCTCGTCTCTACCCGGTCAGGATCAATCAGATGTATCCCTCCATATAAGTTTAAGGTTTTGTTCAAAGTTTCTTCCTGTTAAAAGGAGTCTTTCTTTCCACTGTCATCTTCAGGCTGCTCTGGAGGTTTCAGACCAGATGATGTAAAGCATCTTGAGACAATTTGTATTGTTATTGATGCTATATAAATAAAACTGAATTGAATTAAACTGAAATGAACCTTGGTCTGCATCACTGTGACATTTCTGGGGAGGTTCACATCAGGCTACGATGTTAGCGTCTGCAAACTGATGCAGACGTATGAACCGTGCATCACTCACATCTCAGTCATGGCCTCTGGGAGGTGGGCGGGGATGGCAGTGAGGCCCCTCCCTCGACAGTCCACAATGTTGTTGCTGCAGGAGCACATGGGAGGACAGGACCCGGACGCCAAGCTGCACGGCTGAACGAAGGCGCTGTCGCCGTGGCCTAAAAACACGAAAAGAAAAGATGAGCCCCACCGTCCACGCTTGGAGCACGGGGCGTCGCGCTGCTGCGTCCTACCTGAGCAGGCGAAGTCGCTCTTGCGCAACTCGGCGAGGTTGAGGCCTCTCAGGGGGGGAGGAGAGCTACACTGGGTGTAGAGACCCAGCACCGGCCGCTGGCGTAGCCATGGAGACAACCAGGCCAGGTGACAGTCACAACGCAAAGAGTTAGAGTGGAGACGGCTGAGAGGAGGACGGAGGAGGAAGAGGCAGGGACACAGAGGTAGTTACTAGTCTGACTGTGCTACCGGCGTTTTAACAAAACAGTGAAACGTGCGGAGGCACTTACAAGGTGCGGAGCTTTGGCATGTGGTTGAAACTGGAGACTGGAATACTAGTGATGTTGTTGTTGTTCAGCGTGCTGAGAGAAAACAAATGAGATGGATAGAGGAGGAGGTAGAGGATGATAATAATTACAGAGGAAGCAAGACGGCACAAACCAAGGAACAGAGAGGGATGGAGTTATGGTTACGAGGAGGACGGGTGAGTAAAGAGAGAGATGGGAGGGGGATGAAAGGATGAGACAGAGAATAATTGATGGGAATAAAAATGAGAGAAAATCAAAACAGGCGAGTGGAAGAGAAAGATTTCAAAAGAACTGTAGTGACTGTATTCATTTCTGGAAAGATGCAAAACAGTCTGAGAAGTTTAAAGTTGTGAATACTCACAGTACTTCCAGAGATCGTAGAGCTCTAAACGCCCCCTCCTCAATGCAGCGGATGTGGTTTTTATCCAACTGACTGGAAGGTAAGAGAACAGAAGAGCAGATAGACTTCATTCTACCGTCATACTGTTCTCCTCACAGGTTTTTTTTTGCCACAGATACTTGATCAGTTTGGGATTTAGTGAATTTAGAGGCCAGGTCAACACCTTATGCTGTTCTTCATGTTGTTTTTTTTTAGTTGTTCCTAAAGTGTTTTTGTGTCGATGTTATTCACTTCTCCTGTCAGTGGTCATAATGTTGTGGCTGATCCGTGTACATTGGCCACTTCTTTGCAGAAACCATGGGCAGTAGACATTTATATCAGATTATATCACATAGAAACATTTGAGACGGGTCGAATTTGACCCAAAGCACAATCTGAAAGTTCGACTTTTTCTTTCTGACGACCGTATCATTATCACCACCCTTCAGTCTGTTTTTATCTGTACTTTCATACTTTCTATTTCATACTCGTCTTCTGTGACTCACAGGTTTTTGAGGTCTGTGGCTCCTCTGAAGGCTCTCCTAGGAACGGCCTGGATGGCGTTTTCACTTAGGTCCCTGAAGAACAAGGAAAGAAAAAGATAAAGAAATGATTCCACATTCAACAGTTTAAGATAAACACACGTCAGTCGTCACAAATGTGTTGGTCGCACATGTTTTATAATTCCAGTCTGTCTCACGGAGGTTCAGACGTCAGAAAATACAGAAAAACAACATTAAAAAGCAAAGCTGTCACACTGTCAGCGCAGAAAACAAATGGTGTTTTTTTTTGTTTGTTTGTTTTTTTAAATACTTTAAATATATTTATAAAAAATATATTTTTTTAAATAATTAATTTAGAAATAATTAAAATTTTAATAATACTAATAATTTAACTTTATTATTAATATTATTATTATGGTCATTTAATTTCACATAATATATGATTTATGAAAATATAAATTAAAATATATTTAGAAATATATAATTCACGATGATATATAATTTATAAATATAAAATAAATAAAAATAAATAAATATGATTTTATGAATTATATCGTTTAATTTTATTTGTAATTTTAATATTGTGAAATATTTTTTAATGTAATTAGATTATTCTATGATGATTTATCTTTTATAACTCTGTTGTTAAATATTATGCAACTATAAGTAAGGCTCCACATTCTCTGTCATATCTCTTAAGGCCAAACTCTGACATCCTGAAAAAGTGCACATATGCATTCACAGCGGTTTCTTTAAATGTGCAGCATTGTACTCCAGCAGCCTTTACCAGCTTGATCTGCTCCATTACCACCTGGTTTCACACCGATCTAAACACCGGTTCCTCTTTATCTTAAGTAGTTTTCCACTCTGAGGGATCTGGAGGCCAGGTCACATGTGCAACTGACAAAAATGAGGAAGAGCAAAGGTCCAAAGCTGGAACTAGGTCAACGACTGCTACATAACCCAAATAATACAAGAAAAACTAGAGAAAATAGTGTTTGTGTCGTTTTATTTTATTAAGGTCACTTTCCTGGGCTCAACAACTTTCTGAGGATCAAAGGTCAAAGGTTATGGGTAGGGTAACGGGTCAGGGAATCCATTATGTCAATGTAAAGTCCTTTCAAAGACAGAAATATGAGTTTGTCTGTGTGTGTGTGTTTCTAAGACTGATCCCAGGAGAGGATGTACATCGTCTGTGGCTGCCCTGGAGACCTTGGACACAGTCCATTAACATCAGGGTCAAACCAGAGGAAACACCCACTGAGACCTAATGTACTCTACAGGACAAATTAATTGGAATCTCCTTCTGGAGGGAATGAGCCACTGGAGGAGGGGGCCAGGGGTCAAGAAACGAGAAAACCACTGAAACGAAACACCGATAAGCCACAACATTATGACCAGGAGAAGCAGTCATAACATTTAAACCATCCTGTGACAGTTCAGTGTTCTGCTGGGAAACTTCTGGACCTGGCTTCATTCATTGGTGTGGATGTTACTTAGACATGTAGCACCCACCTAGACCAGACTAGGCACCCCCACCCCATAGCAATGACACTCCTTGATGGCAGCAGCCATCCCCAGCAGGATGCAGCCACAAAAACACTTTAGGAAGAAGAACAGCACAAGGTGTTGACCTGGCCTCCACATTCACTAGATCCCAAACTGATCAGGGGTTATACCCTGACCTGGATGTCATGACATTCTACAGCAAAGCAATAAAGCTTCACTCAGTTTGGTGAGAAGCTGGTGACCTTCATTACACACGGCTGTGAAGGTTCTCAGTCGTCCAGGTCATGGTCTAAGACCCATCACAGGGACTTCAGGGATGAGGGCAGAGGTGTCAAACTCATTTTAAGTCAGGGGCCACATACAGACCAGTTAGATGTCAAGAGGCCAGAGCAGTAAAATAAGAGAATATGAGTTAACCTCTAAATAAGGACAACTCCAGATGGTTTCATTTGTTTTAGTCCAAAGAAGAACATCATGAAACTGTTTACATTTAATGAACTATCCTTTACAAAACATTTTATAAACAACTGGTATTTCTTTTTTAGGAAAAACTCATTTTAATGCATTGCTGCCATCTGCTGTTTAGTTCTTCGTCTCAGTGTTGTGTTATATCCACAACTCTGACTTAAACAGTCCAACCCTTAGTGGACAAATTAAGGATAGATGCAGATTATTAAAAAACTGCAGCTAATATCTTCTGTGTTATAATAACTTTGCAAATTCATCCTGATGGGCCGTATGTTCGACACACCAGGAGTAAGGTCTATGGACTAGACAGTATGCAGCTAATCTGTATTCTCGTTTTCTTTCTGTTAGCTTACAGCTTTGTTTCTGTCAAAGGTTTGTTGGTAAAGTTATTTTTCTATGAAGCTAAAAGGAGCTAAAGGAGTGTCTGAGAAATAACCATCAAGTCAAAAAACTTCATAACCAAACTAAAAAGGTCTATCGTCAAAGGTCTAGTGTTTCAGACATGAACCAGCGAAGGAGGCGATGAGGGATATAGAGAGTGACAGGACGGTCGAACGGAGGAAGGGATGACGGATAGAGAGTGAAAAAAGTGTTGGCTGGTACATGACATGGAGAGTGGTAGTGGGGAAAAACAAGAACATAAATTACAGGGTAAACAAAGTCCGGCGGTTCAGTGTTTGAGACAGCAGACCCAAAAGTGTACGGATTAGGAAATGAGTGGCATCTTGAGAAACTAGCAAACAAATAGAAACGGGTGGAAAAAGGCAAAGTCAGGGACGGGATAAGAGCCGGAGGGAGAGAGAGAGGAAAGCCACCGACAAGACTACACAAATATCTAGAGCAGCCGACAGGGACGCAGACTTAATAGAAAGCGACAGCGGTGGAGAGAGATGGAGTCCAGTTGTACGTAGAGTTTTTCTGCTTCGTTTCAGAGACGGCTCAAGGTCAGTGAACCAAACGAACTCTTAGTTTTTGTCTGTCTGCCCCTCTCTGCTCACTTCCAGTAAAGCTTCACATCCACCCCTGAATGTGAGAGAGAGAAAGCCGTAAAATACTGTAGCAGCAAAAAGTTATGAGGAACGAAATAAACCAAGAGTGATTTCAAAGTTTGAAATCTTTCTTCCAATAACCAAACTTCATTGAACACGGATTCAAATATTTGACTCTTGAATCTGCAGTTTAATAGTCAAGATCTGTGATTGGTCCGTTTGGTAGCAGAGTGTTTCTGCTTTAATATTTCCGGCTGCTTCTCCATCTCTGCAATTTTCAAATCGATTGTTTTGGATCAATAAAGATGGAACTCATGGAGGAAAGGTTAACTGAGGAGGTTCAGAGACACAAACATCAGTACGACTTGTCTTCACCAAATTTCTGCAAAAGTTTCAGTCGCCATTGTTGAAAGTGAAACAGGAAGTAGAAATTAACCCGACTGGTAACAAAGACACAGCGCCGACTAGTGTTTGGGTGGAGTTGTTACAGGATTGGGACAAGAAATCTAGTCCCACAGTACTTTAAATGAACCGTAGCCAATAATCAATTACTGTGA